>CM044443.1:23820721-23944048 GCA_024363595.1 Xenopus borealis | reverse complement strand
TATATATATATAAAGATCTTACTGGCGAGCCATAATGTTGCATGGTTTATTCAGAAGGAGCAGTTTCATGATAAAGAACTTTGAACAGAATTGTTTACCAGCCAATAATCTGCCGAGTGGAGCACAATGAAGTTGCAGTTTGGGGGGGGTGATTTCGTTGCCAAGTTCATAATTCTTTGGTTGAAAAGAACAAAATTATGATTTATTTTATTGTGTGCCCAACAAGTTAAAGGTAGCAATGACAAATATAATGTAGAACGTACAAAAGTGACAAACTCCATTTTGTGTGTTGGATATATTCTGATGCTTTCCGGTTGGATAATGCGGCACAATAAATTCTTTTGCCCAGATGTGACTCTTTCTATAGTCATGGCTTGTTGAGGAGCAGAGATTGGCAAGCATTATATGTGCATTGCCCTAACAGAGTGTTAGATGAGGGTATATACTGGCAGATGAGCTCCAGGCTTCACTGCTGAGCTGACATCCCATGAGACTCATACTGACATGTTTCTGGAGGCCAGTCATCAATGGAGTTGAATGGACGGCTGTATTTCACCCTGGGATACACAACTGAGTACTGAATTGGATCATTTATTTAGAATGCTTGTGACCTGAGTTGGATTTAAGGGATTCTTTCTGTAATTAGTGGCACCATTGAGTGCAAGCTCCTCAGAGTAGGGACCTCATTCCTACTCCTAGCACCAGGGTCGGACTGAGGGGCCCACGGGGACCGCTGTCCATATCCCCCCATCCAGGCCCCTTGGCCCCCCTACCATGTTGCCGCAGATGCACACAAAGCGGCAGGGCGCACATGCAATGGCACGGAGCCGCACTGCGCATGCGCGCGCTGCACCGTGTTTTTTTTGAGAGCCAGATCGGGAGGGGGGGGGGTCTGGCCAGGCTGGGGCCTACCAGGTTTTTTCCCCGTGTCCCACCGGCCAGTCCGACCCCGCCTAGCACTTACATATTTATTCTTGCTGTCTGATTTATAATAATTGTACAATTTGTATCCATGTTTATACCCTGTGGTGCTCTATAAATAAATAAGTGCAACGCAATACTATGCCTACAAGAATATAAACATATACACATTAAAACCCAAACACTATTGTTTTGCCATCAACAAAGATTTATGGTGGGACACTACAAGATATGTACAAAAGAACAGTAAAACACTTGTTATTGTCAACGATACAGAATTGATGGATTTTCTCAGAATTCTCGGTTTCAGTTCAGTGGCTTAATTTAGGGCCATTCCAAACATAAAGTAGCCTGCAAACAGTGGGTGCACTCATATGTAAGGTACTTGACCCTCAGAAACATGAAAGTCAGGGTTTCCAAGAAATATCTACCGAGTGACAACAGGTATGTCCCTCAATTCTGTATCGTTGACAATAACAAGTCTTTTGCTGTTTTACTGTTCTTCTGTACATATCTTGTAGTGTCCCACCATAAATCTTTGTTGATGGCAAAACAATAGTGTTTGGGTTTTAATGTTTATATGTTGTGATTCTTTGTAGGCATAGTATTGTGTTGCACTTTTATCCAAAATGCTCTGGACCTGGGGTTTTCTGGAGAAGGGACTTTTCTGAAATACCACTTTCAGGTGATTCCCATTTAAAGTGAATGGTGGGTGATTACCTTAAGCAGACTGCTAGATTAAAGACAGAATGAGTGTGTGTCTAGCATGCCACAATTGGTGTATTAACCCTCAACCCTTACTGTTTATTCAATCCCAGCATTTTATTGGCCAATGCAATATTAAGAGAGGAGAATTCAACCCGTTTTTAAAAAAACCCTTATACTGAGTATCCCCCCTCCCTCCTCCCCCCAGCCTACCTGCCCCCGGGCAAATGCCACAAATTCTTTACTTACGCCTCCGTGCAGATTCTGATCTCAGGAGTTCACGTGCGCCATCTTCTTTTTTCAGTCTTCTTCGGAATCTGTGCAGAGTTTTTGGCGCATGCGCAGTTGTTCGAGACCATAAATTTACTACAACTGCGCATGTGCCGAACAATCTGCACAGATTCCGAAGAAGACTGAAAAAAGAAGATGGCCGAAAATTTTCGTGACTTTTGGCTACGCATGTGGCTTTCTTTTTCCTTCCCCCTAACTGATTTGCAAATGCAAATTATGGTTCAGGTTTGGCATTCAGCCGGATCTTTCATGAAGGATTTGGTAGTTTGGTTGAATCCAAAATAGTGGATTTGGTGCATCCCTATCTGAAGACAAGTGAGCCAGTAGAGAAGGGTTAAACCAAATGGCATGCACTGTAAAAGAATGGGGCAGCAACAAATGGTCATAATGTAACTGGGTATCCCTCATTATAAAGGACTTTTTATTTTAATAAACCAAAAAGCCTGCCTTTAGCAAAAAAACCCTTTTGATTATAGTTAGCAGACCAACAGCTTCACCCTCTGCCCCCGTTTCACCTCATTAATTTGCATACATCTCATTACCAAACAAAAGAGAAGTCGCACATCTGTTGTGTTTTTCTGCAGGGATGTTGAAATCGCCTGGAATAATTGCATGAATATTCAGAAACCTTGCTAGGTGTCTTAAGTTACCACTGAGGATGCTGGGAAATTAGCATTTCAGTATTCATGCTTCATCTATGCGATTTTTTTCTTGAGTGGTTCCCACAGTAGCACTGGATAAGGAAACAGTAAAATTATATAAGACTCCCATATTAAAAAAAATAGGCCCCCTTTAATAGATTTCCTAACCCATCATCCTTTAGAGTCACT
Organism: Xenopus borealis; assembly: GCA_024363595.1. NCBI lineage: Eukaryota > Metazoa > Chordata > Amphibia > Anura > Pipidae > Xenopus > Xenopus borealis. The sequence goes on along the minus strand of CM044443.1, from coordinate 23,941,301 downwards.
AAAAAAAGCAGTCTGGCTTAATAGAATGATTATCTCAGCGTCATTCAACAGAAGCATCCAAGGTAGATACTTAGTCATAGTTCAGTGATGGTTCATCCTGAATTTAGAGTATAAATAGCGTTTGATCCATTTATGGCTGAACATATCTAAAATACAAGTTGACCTCCATTTCTCTTAGATCATCTTTGCACTAAAGGAAAGTAGGTCAGGCTCTCCATCCATAGTTGTATGGGGTTCCCTGTAGCAGTGGGGATCTTTTGATAGAAAATGGCCACAATATTAGTTGGAAACATGAAAATGAAGCTATATCATTAAAAGTGAATGAATTACCCGACTAGATCAAAAACTAGTTGGGTCCCCAGGTCCTAAGCACTATAGTGGCCACCTTGATTTACAGCCTTTTGCCCATTGTCCCTGTAACCCATAAGTTACAAGAACAGTGGCAAGGCAAATGAGAGAGGCACTGGTGTTTAAAGGAGAATTCAACCCTTTAGCAGAAAAACCTGTACCCCCCACCCCATGTAGAGCCCCCTCCCTCCACCTCCCCAGCCTAACTACCCTCCCGGTGAAATGCCCCTAACTTTTTACTTACCCCCCTTCAGGCATCGGAGTTCAAGGCAGCCATCTTCAGGGTCTTCGGGTCATCTGTTGATTTGGTAATTTCCTTCCATTTTGGCGCATGCTCATTTTGCCCAACTCTGCATACACAACTTTGCTGTTCTCCATCTCTGCTTACCAAAGACCGGGAAGATGGCTACATGGAACTCCGATGCGTGAATCTGTGCAGAGGGGTAAATAAAATGTTAGGTGTATTTTCCAGGGGGGCAGTTAGGCGGGAGGCAGTGGCGTAACTACCAGGGGAGCAGGGGGTGCAATTGCACCAGGGCCCGCTCCCTCTAGGGGCCCATCGGAGAGGCTAGGAGAAAAATTCATAGGGGGGAGAGTCCAATAGGGGGGCCCGGGTGCCAATCCTGCACCAGGGCCCACCAGTGAGTAGCTACACCACTGGCGGGAGGGAGGAGGTCAGCGTGGGGTATGGGTTTTTTTGCTAAACTTTTGAATTCTGATGGATGATGATGTTTAAATTTACTTTTATTTTGATACGGAGAGTGATACTAGAAAATGTGCAATTTAAAAAAAAAAAATTGTCATTATTTATGCTTTTTACCATTTAATTCAGCAGCTTTCTATGTAGTAAGTTTAGCAATCTGGTTGCTAGGGTTCAATTTATCCTAGCTACCATGCATTGAATTGAATAAGAGACTGAAGCCTAAGAGACTGGGAATGACCATACATTTGTAGCTTGACAGAGCATTTGTTTTTCAGTCAGTGACCCCCTTTTAAATGCTGGAAAACATCAGAAGAAGAAGGCAAATATTTCATAAATATAAAGGAAAAATTTAGGGCAATTGAAAAGTGATTTAGGATTAGCCATTCTATGACATACTAAAAGTTAACCTGAAGGCTCCCATTTAACCAGGGTCGGACTGGTGCATCTGGGGCCCACCAGGTTCCAAACATCAGGGGCCCCTGCGTGCATGCGTGAAATCCGGCTGGCAGCGCACATGCGAAACATCTGGAACAGTGCGTATGCACTAAATTGGATGCGCCGCTGCCAGAGCGGGTCTGGGACTACAGGGGCCTTTGAAGGCTGAGGCCCACCAGGGTTTTTTTTGCTGGTGTCCCGACGTCTCGGTCCAATTTGGCGAACAATACAGAACTTTGTTTGGTGGTTCTGGTATAGGATCTGATATCCGGAAACCTCCAAATTACAGGAAGGCCATCTTCCACAAACTCATTTTTAACCAAATTTTAACCTTTTTCTGTGTAATAATAAAACAGTACCTTGTGCTTGAAATAAGATATAATCACTCCTTATTAGAAGCAAAATCCTATTAGTTTTATTTAATGTTGACATGATTTTCTATTAGACTTAAGGTATGGTGCTCCAAATTATGGAAAGATCGCTCCAGGTCCCAAGCATTTTGGATAACAGGTCCCACATACCTTTATGTTTTCTGCACTTGCCCATTCATAACGATACTATTTATTAATGGGAAGCAACATGGGATGTCTGGAAACGTTTGTGTCTGTCATAAGAATCTCCTTGTAACCCAACGGGTCATTTCTGCATGGTTCTTTGTGATCCTTTCAAACAAATAGAAATACTAAATCCCCCAGCCCTGAGAAGTATGACATGTTTGACTTAAGAGCCAGGCGTCCTGAGTTAAAGGAATTGCATATATAAATATCGCCTATATAATGACAACATATTGACTTAGCTCTGTGCCATCGCTGCAGGCTATTGATTCAATGTACAGTAACCTTCACATAACACTCAGCTGCTTTCTATTGCTTGGCTCAGACTGTTTACATTATACTGCACATTGGGCTTCCCAATTACAAAATTGGCTTGTTTGGTAAATAATACTTTCCTTTCAGTGTTATTTATACTAATTCGGTCATCTTCTCTCTTTGTGACCCCCACCCCTCCTTCCCCTTGGGTCTCCCTATGGAATAAGCATGTTTTAAAAACCTCTCAAGTATTAAGCTGTGTAAAGTAGAAACATGATAGTTTTGTATGGTTTGCATTGTGCTTTGCTTGGGGATGATTGCTGTATGTGGATAGATACACAAGCATGTAAGTTAAAGGTACAATATACTGAATTTATAAGTAGAATTTTAGTCCAATGGCTTAATGAAATAGAGTGTTCTGAGATTCTTCAGAAAAATACTGTTATTGTAAAAGTAAAATAACATTTATTTGGACATAAGAGACGTGTTTTGTGCTTGCTGGGGCACTTACTCAAAGGCCTAATGAAATAGTAGCCTACAATGGCCAGAGTTTCAGTAAAATAACCAGTAATAATCAGTTTTGGGTTTTAGGATTGGGGAAGAAACCAATGGCCACACTAAAGCTGGCCATAGTTCAAAGATCTGCTTGTTTGGATTTTTCCCCAATATGCCACTAACGGCAATATTACAATTTTGCAACATATAGTTGACACATTTCTCAGCAGCATCTCTGGAGCATTAACAACTATTGTATCAATTCTAACAGCTGCCTGTTACGGTGGCCATACACAGAGGACTGCTCGTTTGGTGATGTCGCCAAACGAGCGGATCTCCCCCCGATATGCCCACCTTGAGGTGGGCGATATCGGCTGATCCAACGATCGAATCAGAGTGACGACGATATGGGCAGTCGGATCACAGGACCGCTTCAATAAACGGCTGCGGGATTTTCAATCGTGCCCGATCGACAACTGGCGACTTTCGTCCAGATATTGATCGGGGAAGCCCGTCAGAGGGCCCCACTCACGGGCTGATAAACTGGCGACTCTGTCGGCAGCTTTTATCGGCCCGTGTATGGCCACCTTAATGAAACCCAGGGATTTTGCTCAGCAGGGACAAAGATAAGAAATATATCAACTAAATGTATTATTTAGAATAGTTTAGAGGGTCGGCACCCCCCCCCCCCCCCCCCCCGAGCTGCTTTAGAAGGTGAAAAATTTGACACACTTCAATATTACAAAAACAGTCACACATAGTAAATAAAAAGTAATTGGAAAGTCTTTTTTTCTGGTGATTTTTCTGAAAAAGTGTTGAAAGGTGAACAACCCCTTTAAACAAACAATTCTTATTTCAACTTAGAATTATATCTTTGTTCTATGTATTAACAAGAGTAGGCATGCGCCAAATCCAGGATTCGGTTCGGTATTCAGCCAGGATTCGACCACTTTCAGCAGGATTCTAATTCAGCTGAATCCCCGTGCCTGGCTGAACTGACGTCACGTGACGTCACAAAACAAGCAAGTAAAGTTTTTTTTAAACTACGCCGTTCTCCTTTTCACTTTCTGTTCCCCGATTTGCATATGCAAATTAGGATTCAGTTCGGTATTCAACTGAATCTTTGGCAATGGATTTGGGGTTTGGCTGAATCAAAAATAGGGGATTCTGTTCTAGTGGCACCCTTGTTTTTAGTAGCTTTAAAGAGGACCTGTCACCTTGAGACATGATTAAAATATTTCTTTTCCATCCTTAGTTAAACCCTTTAGTCAGCTGTTTTTGTCTATATCTGAAACGGATTAGAAAATATCCTTCATGTAAAAAGGGCTTCATAGTTTAAACACCCCTTTGTTTTCCGTGTGTGGGCTGTGCCAAACTGCCAAATCTCATTCATGCTTAGTCAGAGTATACTCTATGATAGACAAGCTCTGTATAACTCATGTCACACCAGGACTTGATATTCTATGGGAATTATCTGAAACACCTTCTATTGTTCTATTCAGATTGTGTGGGCTACTCCAGCCACTAACAACTGCACAAACTGGTGATATCGTGAGAGGAGTCTGCAGTACTGATTCTACCCATGATGCTTTGCTCTCCTGACTTTCTGGAAAGTCAGGGCTTCAGTTAGTGTCTCATGGACATTTTGAAAAGTAGTTATACATTGAGAATTAGTGAGATTTGAGCATAATAAATAGGGGTATGTGGTTTGTTTTAAAAGTTTTATTTCCTTCCTAGCGTTAACTCAATCATGACAGGTTTCCTTTAAGGTATGATGCTAGAAATCCCTAGAAAGACCCTTATGCATTCCAGATACTAAGATCCCATAGCTGTATAACTTTTACAAACCCCTTCATTATTTTGGGCTTGGGGAACCTGGGATTTCATTTCATTGTCAGTAGGAAACAATGGCAGTTCTTGACAGTTTCCTAAAAGGCCAGCTCAGTTTTAATGAACCTGTTTGAGTTGTGAATCACCTGCCTGCCCTGCCTTGTGCTTTAAGTGGTCAGCTGCTGCCTGAAACCATAGTAATACGAATGCATTCACGCCGTACCATACAGTATTCATTGTCATTTGCACAAAGGTTAAGGCTGCTGTTTAGAAACACTCATTTGTAGCTGAGATACTGTCCCTAAGAAACCAGCCTTGTAATTATCAGGCTACATTACTAAGCACTCAGCTTATTTTCCTTTGCCTCTTTCCTTATCATTGACTAAAATGTTGGAAAAAAAGAACTACGTGTATCTCACAGACGTAGATTGATGATTAAACATGCATTTGCTTTGTTAAATATTTGAGGATTACAGGTATCACATTTATGATCTGAAAAGCTTAGGAACTGGGGTTTTCTGGATCTTGCCATTTTTCCATAATTTAGAGCACCATGCCTTAAGCTTCCTTAAACATAAATATTAGATTGATTGTGTCATCAACATGGATTTAGGCTAGCTTAGGTAGCATCAGCTACAAAGTACTCTCTTATTTCTACAAAGAAAAAGCAAATTGGGCAAAAATTAATACATTTGTTGCAATAGGAAACTTTGGAAAATGACATAGTTGCATTCTGGAGCTTTCTGCATAATGGGTTTCCTGGTAATAGATGCCATACCTGTATTATTTTTAATAGTTATTTATTATAACCCTTTATTTATACAGGTATGGGACCTGCTATCCAGAATGCTTGGGAGAAAGGGTTTATGGATAAGGAGTCTTAAGGACTTGTTCCTGCCTTCCGTCTGCTTGGATGCAGAATCGCCTGCGCTAATGCACTTACGGTACTTCGATTTCCAAAGTCGCCTGAAGTTTTCTCGTGAGGCAGCTTAGGGGCGATTTCAGAAAAATCGAAGCATCACAAGTGCATTAGTGCAGGCGATTCTTCATTCAAGCAGATGGAATGAAGTTCGGGGGGTATTGTCTTCCCGCAGAATAAGCGATTAATCACCAGGCGACTAATTCTCACCTAATCTGTCCGTCTGCCCCCCCCCCCGTCCTAAGTGCATGCCGTAGGTATGCTAAAAATCATTTACATATAGAAATCCAATAGGATTGTATTGCATCCATTATGGATTCATTATATCTTAGTTAGGATCAATAAGGTTATCACAAAAGAAAAAAAAATACAGGTATGAGGCCTGTTATCCAGAATGATCTGGACCTGGTTTTTCCAGAAAAGTAGTCTTTCTGTAATTTTGTAATTTGTTTTCTCTATACCTTAAGACTTCTAAAAATTATTTAAACATTTTTTAAACTCGATAGGATTGTTTTTCCTCCAATAAGGATTAATTATATATTAGCTGGGATCAAGTACAAGGCACTGGTTAATTATAACAAAAAAAAGGAAATAATTTTTTAAAAATGTGAATTTTTTTTACTAAAATGGAGTCTATGGGAGATGGCCTTCCTGTAATTTGGAGCTTTCTGGAAAATGGGTTTCTGGATATAGGATCCCACACTTTGAACAATTTTGAATTGTTAAAAATGAGCACTATGCGAGACTGCTTTCCCGTGATTCATAGCTTTCTGTAAAACGGGTTTCTGGATAATTTATTTCACCATGTTATAGACTGATCCAGTCTAATGTCTTACGAAGGGGGCATAGAGCCAAATCATGCAGGAAAGCACACACATTAGGGTCTTTTTCAATCAGGTGACAAATAATTTGTTTTTGAAATGTTGAAAGAACTGGCACACCCAGAGGAATCCCAAATAGGTAGCAGAAGGACATGCAAACTCAGTGCAGGCAGCACCCCAATTTTTCATTTGTATTTTTAGTGTACATAGCATAAAAATACATTTCTTCATTCATTATTATTTCTGTTGGTTAATTAGGGTTTCAAACACTAAGAAATTGACAGGGTAGGGTTGTCTTAGACGAGTTTGTGGCAAAATGTTTGGAAACATGTTTTTCTAAAGGATAAATGACAAAACATAATGATGGGAAACATTAATTTAATTAAAGTTATAAGAGTTATAAAACTCAAAGTATAAGCCGAAAAGGGTATTCCAATTTCAAGTCTCTTGTGATTGGGAAGCATATCTTCAGATAGGATTTGTGGTCTCAGTTTGTACATTATTTTCAGGGTTGGCTTAGAATGCTGAATAAAGTCTCGCCAAGTTGTGGCCAACAGAGCAATGCACATTGGCAAGTGTCAGCAGTGAAGCCAAGGGCTGGATATTCATAGCCTCAGAGGGGGCCACTAGAATAGGCAGTGCAGTGCTATAAGACAGAAAAAGACTGCCTGGAAAACATTGCAGCCTCGAAACCATCCGTTATTTTTCATTTTTAATCTGGCAACTTTCCTGCTATGAATCATTTGTTAAAACTTTAAAAAAAAAAATTGTTAATGACTCCCGTCATGGGAAGATTCAGGGAGATTAGTCGCCTGGCAACTAATCGCCGCTTCTTCGGGGCGACTAATCTCCCTGAATTGCTTGCCCGTGTCTCTCGCCCGCTAAACTGTAAGTCGTCTGCGCCTAACGCAGCGCCGCATGTGAATAGCGGGCGTGAGACATGGGCAAGCAGCGATTAGTCGCCAGGCAACTAATCTCCCTGAATCTTCCTGTGTGGTCTAGCCCTTATATATAAAAACGGTTAAGGTCAAACCATTTTAAGTTTATTCCTACTTAGCTGCTTTCCCTACTTCAACAAACAGTGTAACTTTGTCTAATGGCAGTTAAAAGATAAAGAGCTGATAAAATGTCATAGACTAGAAAATGCTCTCTATTAAATATTTGTTCAATAAACAATGGAAGAAAAAAATAAACATGAGCTAGACAGGTCTAATTACATAGTAGGGAAATTCATAATTTGAAGTATCACTTACACATGTGGTATTTAGGTAAAAGTGCAAGTCTGAACCTAAAGTTTCAGGTATATTAAGAGAATATTCCATTTGAACGTATTGCCTGCCCACATAAAGAGCTTATTGTAGTCACATTCTACAGAACATTTATATGATCTGTAAGCTAGTCCCAGGGTCAGAGGAGCATGATATATTCTCCTAAATTTCATATGCTAATCCTATTACCAGTGCTTGCACGTTCTTTATGTAGGAAAGGCTTGTGTGGTATAGAATTGAGAGGTAGGTTTCTCAAATGTTGCCTGGGGAAAGCAGAATATAAACTGAAAATGTGATCTGGAAACCTTGGATTGCTGTTTTGTTTTTAAGGACCTGCATACTAGACTCCAATGCCATTACAGGGATGGGAAACCCTCCATAGCAGTTAGAGGCAGAGTGTGTTTGTGGTCTGTGTTGCCATATAAAAAACACAAGATGTTAAATCATTTGCAATCCACTTGTAGAACTGTACTTTTTATTAATGAGTGCCATCAAAAACATGCAACTGTCAACTCTAGGAGACCACACTGGGCTTATCCCTCATAGGTCACTAATTCTGTACACACTAAAAATCAGTTTCTCCTTAGAAATCATTGTATCAGCAAATCATAAAATCCCAGGTATATTTGACAACCACGTGTCTGAGTCCCCCCAATGGCTCCCATCTGTTGACTACCTGATGTCTTTATGAACCATATGTCCTGTGGGTTTTTTTTAGAGAGGAGTTCGCCAACTTTTTCACCTGTGAGCCACATTTAGATGTAAAAAGAGTTGGGGAACATGAACCATGTTCCAGGAGGATGCCAAATAAGGGCTGTGGTTGGCTGTTTGCTAGCCATATGTGGACTGACAGTCAACAGGAGGCTCCGGTTGGCAGTACACCCGATTTTATGGGACCAAAACTTGCCTCCAAGCCAAGAATCCAACAAATAACCACCTCCTTTGTGGTCGCTGAGAGCAACATTAAAAAGATTGATGAACAACATGTTGCTCATAAACCACTAGTTGCGGAACACAGCTCTAGAGAAACCAGGCTGACCATCATGGAAGCCATTGGTCTTATCAATATAATGTGGCCATTTATGGGTTGAGCAAATTGTGCAAGGAAAACTAGACAGGTAGAATGGAAATTTCTCCCGGGAGGTGATCTTTTGAAAGTTAAATTGAAAGTTAACTCACAGTAGAATAAAGAGTAACCCTGTTTTTGAAGTGTCACAATTTCATTGCTACAAACACTTTTGCAGGCTTTAAGTTGGACACGTATCATCTTATCCTCCTCAGCCAACGCCTCTAAAATGTGTTGACCGTTTCAAACCTGCAAAAATGTCCTATGAGAAGAGAAAAGGAGAAACATGTCTTTGGCAGTACGAGTTGTGATCTGTCAACAATGGTTTAGCAAGCAATTTTCCTTCGCACTGCTCACTCCTGGGTTCTGTACTTTGCTGTCTATGACAGCCAACAGTATAGGAAAAAGTCTAATAAAAATATAGACAACTCCGTGTGATATACACATCAAGCTATGGAAACTTACACTTGTGAAGCTGGAATACTGTTGAGTTGTCTTTCACACAGGATGAAGCAATATTTCAGAATTAGTCTAACTTTAACAATGTAAAGAGCCAAGTTTGGGTTGCTAAATCCCAAGCAACATCTGTAGCAGATCCAGTAGGACGATATAGAACAGAAGCTCGCTATTCACTGCTCTCAGCTACTTCTGAGTGTGATGTAAATAAATGATAAAACAAATATGATAAATGAAAGCAGTCAAGCAGCTTGTGTTTCCACGGACCTCCCCGGTCATTAATTATTCATTGAACAGGTACTTAAAGCCACAACTACATTTTAATGTAAATGTTTATGAACTGGTTTTGTTTCTTCAAGCCTTCCAGTTAAACATCGCTGAAAATCAAAGGTTGGCCCGTGTTCTTCAGTCAAAAAAGGCCTGCAAAAGACTGAAAAATGACTCTAGGAAATATTTATAAAGCTAGGGAATGTAAATTCAGAAACCTTGATTCCAGTAATAAAACAAAGAAAAAAAAAGAGAGATCTTTGTATAAAGTTTTCAGTTTGTATAGAGTTTTCGGAATTTTTCTGCTGAAAGGGAAATGAAGGCCCTGAGAAAGTTTGCATTTATAAATTACTTTTATGGTGGTAGCACACTCTGCAGAAAGAAATTTCTCATATATATATATATATATATATATATATATATATATATATATATATATATATATATTGTAGTGCAATTGTAAAATATTATGACTTTTATGGGCTGCTGAGGGCCCTGGTGCATACCCTATTGTAAAATAAAGAATCTGAAGTAATGTGGAATTAGTGGGGTTCAGGGTTTTTCCATCATTTTAAGCTACAGTACACACCTTTAAATTTAACAATAAATATTTTAGTCCCCATATACATTTATTCAGGTATAGGATCTATTATCCGGAAACCTGTTATACACAAAACTACAAAGTATGGGAAGGCCCTCTCCCATAGAGGTTCCATGTACCTTGGTCCCAACTAAGGTATAATTAATCATTATTGGAGGCAAACAATCCTATTGGGTTATTTAATGTGGAAATAATTTTTAGTAGACTTAAAGGGATCCTGTCATGGCAAAAATTTAATTTTGAAATCTGACATGGGGCTAGACATTTTGTCAATTTCCCAGCTGCCCCAAGTCATGTGACTTGTGCTCTGATAAACTTCAATCACTCTTTACTGCTGTACTGCATGTTGGAGTGATATCACCCCCCCTCCTTTCCCCCACCCAGCAGCCTAATAAAAGAACAATGAGAAGGTAACCAGATAACAGCTCCCTAACACAAGATAACAGCTGCCTGGTAGATCTAAGAAAAACACTCAATAGTAAAACCGTGTCCCACTGCGTACTATTCAGTTACATTGAGAAGGAAAAACAACAGCCTGCCACAAAGCAGTTCCCTCCTAAAGTGCTGGCACAAGTCACATGACCAGGGGCAGCTGGGAAATTGACAAAATGGCTAGCCCCATGTCAGATTTCAAAACTGAATATAAAAAAATCTGTTTGCTCTTTTGAGAAATGGATTTCAGTGCAGAAGTCTACTGGAGCAGCACTATTAACTCATGCGTTTAAAAAAAAACATGTTTTCCCATTAAGGTATGTTGAGCAAAATTACAGAAAGATTCCTTTCCTTTTGCATAACTCACCTGACTTCCTTGCACTGAACCAGTATACTGTATATATAAATATAAATATATATATATATGTATATAATTTTTGTATGCAGTTCTCTTTATCCCCAAGAGTCACTCGATAAACGTATCATTTGTCAGTTTTGCATGTCTGTTTTTGCATATCCCAGTTTAATGAGAGGTTTGTATCAATACAGACTGATGCATGAAGAATCACAGATTTGTATTGACACTCAGGTCACTGTGTTCTATACGGATGTCTAAAATATTTTTCTGTTAGAGGACGAGCAATAGATTTATTGATTTCATGTTCAAAGATCTATCCAGTAGAGTAATAGCAATGAGCGTGCACAGCTCACCTTAATGTGGTTGGTTTTAGAAGAATGGATTCTTTTATATATCTGTAATATATTGAATGTTGGCTCAACTGGTTGTGGGGATGGTATTATTATTATTATTATTATTAACATGTATTTCTATAGCGCCAACTTATTTCGTAGCGCTGATGGTAAACTTTGCTATAGGGAAAGTGAATGTACCATGTTTCAAGGCAAATAACCCATGTTCCCCTATTGAGCAGTAACCTAGTACCACTCTCCCAGCTTCCTTCGTGCAACCACTGTATAGAGCCCTTATTAATGACCCATTAGAAATAACTTTGAATACACCAATGGACCATGACCCTTGGTCATGATGCATGCTGCTTCTCTGATCTACTGTAACTTCAGTCAGGTTATTGTAATCTCATTTTGATCTATCCTAAGAGTTGCTCCTCATCACCTTGACCTGAAGTCATTCAGCCCAACCCATGCATTGATACAACTGTTGTTTTAAGCACTGGACCACCAGTGTTTCCCAGTCTATTGAGATGGCTGGGAATGCTAAGTGACAGCTGGAAGACTTCAGCTTGTGTGTCACTGATCTATATCATAAAGCTTACTCATAAATTCCTTGCCAAGTTTACTCAATATAATTCAACCAGACTCCTGTAAATCCAGTACTGTAAAAACAGAAAGAAGAAGCAGCAATACAAACAGAGAGACAGAGAAGCATAGTCTAAAGATTTGGAACAGATTATTGATAAAACTGAGCCTTTTCTCAAGGAATACAAAGCAATGGAATTGCATTTACTTAATAAAAAAGTCTGTGTTTATTTCTAAAAAAAAAAACATTTTGTATAATTATGCATGAAGCTTGTGTGAACCTGTAGCTTGAGTGTAAGTGTTTGTGTGTGTAAGTCTTGTGTCTTTGTGGGTGACTTTGTTTTTAGAAGTAGAGCAGGTACATGGAACCACCAGCATAAGGTGGAAAAAGTGGAAATGAAGATGTCCTAACTGATGAATGTGTATTTGTAAACACTTGCAGATAACTGATACTGAAAAATATTCACTTCTCATAATGTTTATAGATTTTTTTGAGGGGGGGCACCAACACCACCTGCTATGACAGGTGTCACAGTAAACACTGCTCAGAACACAATCATTTAAGGTGAAACACAACGTCATAAAAGGTCAAAAAGTTTGCTCCTGGTCTAATAACCTATAGCAACCAATCAGAAATTAGACGTCATCCCAGTAAATACTGCCAGCTCCAGGGCTGTGATCAAAATTCAAGCACCCTTCTGAGATCTAAGTGAGTCCATACAGAGCAGAAGTAGTGAAATGGCCAAGGAATAATGCTGGCAGGACTGGCGACAATGAGGCCTCACTTAGAGAAAAAAAACTCCACAGTTTATTTTCCCATCTGGTTCATAAGGCATGAACAGTGCTCCATTCATTTAAATAGGAAAGGGTGTTTCAGTTCGTGCTACATCTGTATATAAACTATTGCAGCCTTCATTGCAGTCCTGGTGTTGTGGTCTGCAGCACCCACCGCTTGAGATTGTGGGAGCCGAACAACTGAAGGGCGAGAGATTAAATATATTCAGGTTGATGTAAAGCATTTTATTGTAGGAAATACATTTTCAGAGATAGGCTACAGCTGGACACAGGAGCAAACCCCCCCATTAAATATAAGGAACAAGGTCAATAGTGAATAATAAACCTGATATCTGAAATTTGTTCAATATTGTATCTACTAAACTGCTTTCTCTTAGCCTTCTATAAAGGAGTGCATGCTGGGAAACTTCTTTTGTTCTGTCTCTGTATTTTAATGGTGCTTGTATTGCTTGAAATTGTTATGCCTTTCCTCAAAGCAACATCTCCTCTTGTTTCAGATTCTATAGGTGGGACATTTCCATCCTCCTCCCATCGATGTCATCACAAGCAGAAACATTGTATGCCAATGGCACAATGCGGGGGCCTAGTCATCACTCCTCTCCTTTTCCACCCGCATGCCAAGGGATCGCAGATCATCATGGACACTTCTCAAAAGGCAGTGAAGAGGCAGGCCAGTTTTTGTAATGCCATCACCTTCAGTAACAGGCCTGTCGTCATCCATGAGCAAGTCAGGCTTAAGGTAAAAGGGGCATTGGCAGATATTTCCCCCCACTGTGGGACTTGGGGATCCTAATGTTTGCATACAGTTCTGTAAGTAAAAAGTAACATTATAAAAGCATTTTTATTTTGCTGCTATTATTCAAGGAAGCCATCACCTAACCTATCCGTGTACCAGACAGCCAATGATACTACATCAATGTCTTCTCTTTCATGTGCTTGGGATGATGCAAGGTAACATTGATTAGGCACAGGCTATTTACCCCTGGCTCTATGCCCAGGGGAACCATTCACATGAGTTAGCTACTATTCTCAGCTCCAGTTTAAGAATGGAAAGTAGATTTGGTCTATTGAAATGCATCTATATATCAGTTTATTTTTGTACTTTGAGTATGGGTTAGAGATCTCCAGCTTACACCCATTAATATTAAAAGCATCTTAAAACCAAATGATGGGAATTGTAGATCAACAACTTGCAGGTTGGTCCATATTTTATGTAAACCAGGACTCCAGTCTTCCTGAATACCTGGGCCTCTCTCTTCTTTAACATTGGCCCTGCAGCCATCAGGGTTGACAGTGGCATGTAAAAGTACTTTTGTCCAAAACCTATGTTCTACATGGTACAGTTAATAACAAGAAATGAGGATGCTGGAAATTAGCTTTGTTATATTTTTGTCCTATCCCAAGGTTTGTGCATCTTTTCTGCAGGATGTAGGGTGACTATGATAATTATAAATGATGCATGCAAGCGATTCATATGGGAGGCATTTTCTGAGAAGAAAAATTGGAAATCTGTCAAGGCTTATTTGCTCTTTAAACTACTCCACCATTAAATCCTTCTGTCTTTGTGTACTGGAGATCCTTCAAGGTGGGGAAAGGCTATTTCCACTATTAGAAAAGCAAGGTCATGACCAATGAACCAGAGCACCTTCTCTTCCATTCCTTTTATCATTATATTTTCTGTGATCTGTTCTTTTGCCTTTTATGTTACTTTCTCTTTATTGCCTTTTTTCTTTCTTTCTTTCATTCCTTCACTTCTTGTCATTCTGTTTTTTTATTTCTTGTTCCCTGCCTCCACCATGCTAATTTATCTCCTAGTACTAACAGCATAGACTAAAAATATTGGTTCCATAATGATTACAAATCCCCATTGCTCCTACAATACACGGCCATTATTATCTCTGTTTCATAACATTATGTTTTCCAATTCATAAAAATCAGACATCAAGCAGGAATATCATGTAGATGTGGCAGCAGTTGATCTTATATGGGGCATTTTCCCACAGGCTTTTTCAGTTGTGTTTGCTGTGAGGGAAGATTTTTTATGTGTACTGTTGCATGGTATCCCCAGAGTTAATTGATCTCTGCCTGCCCTGTGGGGGTTCTACCCATGGCATTGAACATGAATGCTCATCTCAGCAAAAAATAGTTCAATCTGTTTTTTTTTCCTCTGTTCAGCTTTAATGACCACAGACTTGGCACATTTACAGTATTTCTATAACAATTCAAAAGTATTTTCCTGGAAGCAAAATCCTTGTTCTTAATTGCAACGTGTATATTTGTCTGTTGTATTCAATATATACATATTCATGTACTTAATCCAAAAGTCCAACTAAGAAAAATGTACAAATACCATGTGTCATATGCCAAAGAGCTGCTTGTGCCATTAAGGGTGTATTGGGATACTGTCATTGGAAAACATGTTTTTTTTCCAAAATGCATCAGTTAATAGTGCTGCTCCGGCAGAATTCTGCACTGTAATTCATTTCTCAAAAGAGCAAACAGATTTTTTTATATTTAATTTTGGGGCTAGACATATTGTCAGTTTCCCAGCCCCAAGTCATGTCACTCTTTACTGCTGTACTGCCCCCCCCCCCCCATTAGCCTAACAAAAGAACAATGAGAAGGTAACCAGATAGCAACTCCCTGACAGAAGATAACAGCTCCCTGGTAGATCTAAGAACAACACAATAGTAAAAGCCAAGTCAAAACACATTTTCCCATGACAGTATCCCTTTAAGCTTTACAGCTTTCACCTACTGTACCTACAACTTGTGCTCTCTGCTGCCCCCTTCCTCTATGGCAGTGATCCCCAACCAGTAGCTCGGGAGCAACATGTTGCTCTCCAACCCCTTGGATGTTGCTTCCAGTGGCCTCAAAGCAGGTGATTATTTTTGAACTCCAGGCTTGGAGGCAAGTGTTAATTACATAAAAACCAGGTGTACTGCAAAACAGAGCCTCAATGTAGGTTGACCATCCACATATGGGCTACCAAATGGGCAATCACAACACTTATTTGGCATCCCATGAACATTTTTCATGCGTGTGTTGCTCCCCAACTCCTTTTTGCTCACGGGTTCAAAAGGTTGGGGATCCCTGCTCTATGGCATTACCCCTACTTGAACTCTTTAGAGGCATCTCTGTATGGAGTGTTAACTGCTGTTATAGATTCTTGTATTCTGCTACATGTAACTGAGATTGCATATGGAGGAGCTTGACGTGGCTTATAAATTCAAAGATTGTTTCAAACTCAGAGTACTCTGTATGTATCTCCTCCACACAGCAATAACATGGGGTCAGACCATTACCAGCCCTCAAAGTGAATTACCATTTGCGGTAGAAATAATCTGGCAGCTTTCTTCCGTCAGCCTGGTTAGCAGAATGGCTTTGGATATGTTCATTTTCTTTTCTAAATTGGCATGCAGAAATGAAAACACATCTGGACTTTTTCCTATTTCAAAATCTGCAAATGGGGAGGGGAAAAAAAATAATGTACACAATTTATTTTCTGGGAGAAAGTGCACTTTTCGACAGCTCACAGTTCTGAAACGTCACGCCTGGCTTAGCTCATTTAAATCGAGAGAAAGGTTACAAATGGAACAAGCATATTTGAACCAGTCGGAATCACTGGGGCTATATGCTGTCAAGTCTAATTAGATGCAAAATCTTTGCCTTGGCTGCTTGTCCTGCAAACATATATGTCAGTTTGAGGAGAGAACTACCACTGCTTGGTTACAAAGGACATACCATAATCTTTGACATAAAGTCAGAATAAATAAACTTCTGTAATACGTTCCTGCCTGCTCTGTGGCATAAGAAAACAATAGAAGCATGCGACCTCATCAGCTTTATTCATACATTTCTTCATCAAGTTTTACTGTATTTTTAAGGTGGATTATAATGAGTGCTGAAACAAGTGTTTTACAGTGGCCCATTGTAACCAGCTGTTTAGTACAGCATGGCTGGTCAAAGGGCAAGATCAAGAGGCCCTTGCCACTCGGATGGTGCCAGCTTCTACGGATCTGGTCTTTCTGCCTTTGCATTTGGATTGCTTAATTTAAAGGGGCTCTTCACCCTCCATAAAACTGTTGCACTCTGCCCTCTAGTTCTCTACAGAGAGAGTCTACTTGATCGAAAATGGAATTACAGGTACAATATAATTCACCAGTGAGAATCTTGCTAACCAATAACTTAATTATATGTGCAAGAGAATTCACCAATGAGAATCTTACTGACCAATAACTTAATCATATGTGTAAGA
This sequence comes from Xenopus borealis, assembly GCA_024363595.1. Lineage (NCBI taxonomy): Eukaryota > Metazoa > Chordata > Amphibia > Anura > Pipidae > Xenopus > Xenopus borealis. Next base: position 23,924,523 of record CM044443.1, on the reverse strand, counting down.
GAATTCACCAATGAGAATCCTGCTGACCAATAACTTAATTATATATGCAAGATAATTCACCAGTGAGAATCTTGCTAACCAATAACTCAATTATATCTACAAGAGAATTCACCAATGAGAATCTTACTGACCAATAACTTAATTATATGTGCAAGATAATTCACCAATGAGAATAGTGATTACTGGCACTATGCCAGGCATCTTGCTGTTATCTTGCATACAGAAATGGTTGTAAAATTTTGGCATCATGATATTGCATGGTCATCAAACATGGGGAGGAATGACATACTCGGAAAAATGTGTTTAATGCCCTCAACTCTAAATGAAGAACAAAGAGCATGGAGACAGATTTACATGGATCAGGTGGGATTCTCAATGGCGCTTTGTTTGGCACTTAAATTTAGCCCTTATTCTGGAAATATGGTGAGACTTATTTTGAGCAATATTTCTCCTAGAATACAATCCTGATGTTGATGCACAAAAGCCCTCACCATTGATAATATGCTGTTGAGCAACAGTGTTTATATTCCCTCTAAGTGTTATTTTACCTAAGTGGAGTTCCAAGGTCAATGGTCCCCAACATTTTTACTCATGGGCCACATTCAAATGTAAAAAAAGTTGGAGAACAACATCAGCATGCGGAAAGTTCATGAGGGTGCCAAATGAGGGTGCTTTGATTGGCTATTGGTAGCCCCTATGTGGACGGTCAGCCTACTCAAGGTTCTGTTTGGCATTACACATGGTTTTTATTCAACTAAAACTTGCCTTCATGGCAGGAATTAAAAAATAAGCTCCTGCTTTGAGACCGCTTAATGCAAAATTCAATGGGTTGGTGAGCAACATATTACTCATGAGCCACTAATTGGCGATCACTGGCCTAGGTGGAGGTAGCCTGGTTGTCAGAGGCACCAACCCTTAAGTCCCTTAATCCCCAACACTGAAAATAGCCTACAGACTGTCAAGTGTTGGAAGGTGTACTTCTATAATATCTGTAAAGCTTCAGACTGCCGGTGCTTGAAATAGATGATCACATGTCTATTTGAACCCTCAGTCACTATGTAATTATGTAACCAAGAGATAAAGTCATTTGTCCAAGCTCAATGAACAATGTAATTGCTCCCTGGAGTTCTGAGTTCCAAGTATTGTAAGCATTAATTATTGGCTGCTCTAGGGGGGTAGTGTGATGTCACTTACATAGACTTGTGCCTGGCCAACAATGACTGAGAATCAACCAAACCTTCAGGTCATTGTAAATGAACCCAACAGAAGGTCATAAAAGGGCTGGGAAATTGCACCCAACAGCCCCAGATAAAAGAACTAGAGTCCTGGTTTTCTACACTTTCAGATACAACAACATTTCTACAAAATATTGTTTTTCCACTCAAATACTGGAGAAAGGCTTATGTAAAAGATGTCATTACCTCTGCACTGCTTGCTTCTGCCCTCTGTAATAATGACAACAACAAGCGCAATCTTTCCATGTCACTAGTCACGTTGGCTTTCAGAGGAAGATGTTCTGAATGAAAATCAACATCGTTTCTTTAGGGATTTCCAACAATACTGCTGCACCATCATCTTCAATGCATTCTGGCCATATGCCCTGAATACTAATTTTGCCTTTCTCTTGAAGGGATAAAATGCTCTGTTTATAATGATTTATCCTTACTGATCTTGATGGTCAGGATACCCTTTGCTTTATACAGAAATTAAAAATCATTTAAAATATTGAGTAATTAAAAAAATATCTAGACTATCTAGGATAACATCTAAAGGTTTAACCCCTAGTTTCCTGTTCAAACACAATGCTGTGCCCTCATTCAATTTATGGTTATTATTAAACTATACTTATATATATATATACAGGAATGGAACCTGTTATCCAAAATACTCGGGACCTGGGGTTTTATGGATAAAGGGTATTTCTGTCATTTTGGACCCCCACTCCCTGTTTACTAAAAAATCATGTAATCATTAAAACCCAATAGGATTGATTTTCCACCAATAAGGAATAAATATATCTTAGTTGGGATCAAGTACAAGGTATTGTTTTGTTATTACAGAGAAAAATCTCTGTAATCTCTGAATCTTGCTAATTAAAGCTGGGGCTCAGTTGAATCTGGAATTTAGCCCACTCCTACTCTTTTAATATATTGATAGTAAGACTTAATTCATATCAAACCCTCTGTATACAGTGAGAAGGAGAATGATTTCCAATGCAAAGGAAGTGTTAGTACCACACTTTAGGCAAAATATGTAAGCTCACGTGCCTCATCAAGGCTCCTCCATGTACACCAAACCTACACTGCCTATTTGTCTGCTAAATCAGAAATGCATTTAAAATGAATAGTCCCCAAGCAAGCAGTGTGTAATAGACAGAAGTAAATTACCATGGTACACTTATCCTTAACTGAGGAGCTCAGGAGAGCCTTTAAGCCCCAGTAAATTGAGATATATCTGAAAGTAGCTCCTTGTTTTTAAGGCTGAATGGTGTGTACAATCAATATGAATACTTCTGTAAATATTAATGGATGTTTTAACTTTTCCTGCAGATCACTAAGAAGCAATGTTGCTGGAGCGGAGCACTGAGACTTGGTTTCACCTCCAAGGATCCATCTAGGATCAACCCAGATACCTTGCCAAAGTACGCTTGTCCGGACCTGGTTTCCCAAAGTGGATTCTGGGCTAAGGCATTGCCAGAAGAGTTTGCAAATGAAGGGAACATCATAGCCTTCTGGGTAGATAAAAAAGGCAGAGTATTTTACCGAGTTAATGACTCTGGATCAATGTTGTTCTTCAGTGGCGTGCGGATCACGGAACCGCTCTGGGCGCTGATTGATGTTTATGGTCTGACTCGTGGAGTGGAATTGTTAGGTAAGTGATATGCGTGATGTGGGAAAAGACTGGTGTCAATTACCCTGTGTTTTATGGACTGGTTTATGTAACATTTCATAGATCTATATAATACATAAAGAAAATCTTAGTGCATGACTAGATCAAGAGATGAATGGGAATGAGTCAAAAATTAGATAGACTGTGCATTAATAGGATGGAGTGGGTCAATACGTCGGAAGAAGATCAAATCAGTAATAGGAAGCTGCAAGTCAGTAGATTTGAATGGGTTATTCTAACATAATGCGTGGGAATTAATACGAAGGAGATCTATGGTTAGTTTGAGTAGGCTCAGAAAGTGGAATTCTGTAAGTATTTGGAGAGTAAATTCTTACTTATAGTTTTTATGTTCTTGAGTCTGTTTCTTTGAAGCAACAATAACACCAAAAAATTAAAGCGTTTTAAAGTAATGAAAATATCATATAGTGTTGCCCTGCGCTGTTTAAACTGATCTGTTTGCTTCAGAAACACTACTATAGTTCATTTAAACAAGCTGCTGAGTAGCAATGGCGGAAATTGAAAAACCTCTACATGGCACAGGATAAGTAATGGATAACAGATAACATTATGTTTTACAGAGCTTATCTGCTATCTGCTGTGTAACTTGAGCCTTTTCTCCTTTGAATGGCTGCCCCCATGGCTACACAACAGCTTATTTATATAAACAATAGTTGTTTTTCTGAAGCAAACGCTGCAGTTTATGTTTTTATTACTTTAAAACAATTTCATTTTTTGATGTTACTGGCCCTTTAAGGGTAGATCTACATGGACGTCTTCGGCACGATCCAAAGAATAAATTCTTTTTTAGGCAACAGAACAGCAAACAAAATTGTGATAAATTCCCAAAATGAAAATATTAAGGAGAAAAGAATAAAGCACTTTGAAAAGAGCAGAAATCCTCGCTGGAATCAGCTTCCTCTAATCTGTCATATCTGAAAAAAAATACATTAACATTTATGTCATCGTCTCTTCAGATTAATCTTGCTAAGATGACATTTCGCTTGGGCGGCTAAAGATAACTGATCATATTAGGTTTTCTTCTGAACAAATTGCATGGCAATGCCCCCCCCCCAATCAGTTATTGCCAGAGAGGCAGCTTATGTTTTTTTTTGTAGGCTTTAAAATTAACTCATACTTGAATGGTTATCTAGATCTGAGAGTATTCCATGAACTGCTACCTCCTTTTTTGTGTTATGGTACGTTGCTATACACTTTATAATCTTTATAGTATCTACTCAGTGCTAGACTGTGTTTACTAAGTCCACCGAAGAACCCTAGGCTGGTGTCCAATAGGGACTGGGCTTACCTAGAGATACTCTGGTAATCCACTCCTCTAGAATATACAAGATTGTTTCTGTAGTTACAATTGAGGTTGGAGATGCACATCCATTATTTTCTAACACCAGGGGACACAACCCATTCCTGAAAAATGGATCACTACAAGTAAGCAACATGATTTCCAAAAAAGGACATTGTTACACGGTTTGATAGTTTGGGCTGTGATTTGTGAGCACTGTCTGTCTACCCTTTAATTTACCCGGGCCTCTCTTGCCTATGAGTGTCATCACTTGGGCCTTACCCAAACCACTATCAAAGTTATCATTACTGTTACCAGTATCCACAAACATTGATTTATATAAATATAACATTGAAAAATGGAACTGCACAGTTACCGTAACCCTTCATAGTCAGACACTTCAAACTCCAGATCCAAGTGGTTTTTGATCATGCTCACAATATCCCAATGTGCCCTCGCTCTCCCCACCAGGAGTACACACGTGACTTCACAAAAATCTGGGAGAGTTGAAGATCTGCATAGTATCCTACAATGCTTTTACTGCTGTGACCTTTATCAGAGATTTTGAGAGGCTGAACATGAGGAATCTAACAGAGAATCCCTGCCCCCCAAGCACGCGCAGTCCCCCTGTGATGCATTTTTGGGGGGGAAGATCAGTGGTGAGTGGTGCCAAGATACATGTCCCTCGCCCAGGGCCCAAACTAGAGGTAGGCACAAATGAGTGGATGCCTAAAATGGCCCACAACTATTTCTAATGGTTTTCTAAGAGGAAAAATCCACAAATCTTCTGAACCCTCTTAGGGTTTTAATGGCCATCCCTTAGCTTGTTACGAGGTTACAAACTTTGATGTAACAACCATTTTTAAGTTGGGCCCCCTAGCCAATCAATAATGCCTTCCTGCGGGGGGGGACGACAAAAGCTGATAGGAACTGTGGCATCAATGAGAGAGATTCTCAGTGCTTTAGAGGTTGGCACTCCAGCTGCTGGTTAAGACATATCTGCATGATTTAATGCCCCATGGCCTAGACATTATTTTATGGTTTTTCTTTTCTTTCCTGTAACTTATATAAAGAAATAATAAATCACCCTCCTATTCTGAACACTTGTCAATGTGCTTCCTTTAATGTTATTTATATCTAATGTGACTGTGGGAAATGTGGGTGCATGCTATTGTATGTGCTTGCAAAAGTGCAATGGAAATATTGACGTGAATGTTGCTTTGCTTAAAATGGAAAATATGATATATGTGTGAAATAACATATGAAAATGTTGTACCATTAGCTAGCAATTGTTCAGAGTCGTCTTGGAAAGGCATTGTTTATCAGTAATTGCAATTCAATATTTCATTGTACAAACACTGGGATGTGTGATAAGGGCCCAGCAATAAGGGACAGGCAGTAAACACAGACAGGAACAGCTGCTGAGCTGCGTCTGAAACAGACTGGCACGTTAACTCCCTGTTTGTGCATTATCCCCATCATTGCTTTCATTATACAAAATATTGCTATAGTGATGCCTAACACCAGGTACTTTCCTCACTTCCATTGATCAGAAGAGAACCAGATGAAGCCCATTTATATTTACATGTTTGTATAATGACTGCCTCTTTGCAGTGCATTCAATCGCTGCTTAGATATTTGCTATTTCCTCATGCCAATAAGCTGTACTGTGCATACAGTACATTGTTATTAGGCAAAGTCATTCATTAGCAGAACAAAAAAATATGCAGCAGTAGCAGTAATATATCTATATAGCAACAGCTTGCAGTATTCCTAGGGGGAAACTTTATGGATGCTCCAAAGAGCATTGGTACCATATCTGAGGGCAACATTTTTTATTTCTTATATCAATCTGCAAGATGTAAGACAGTGCTCTCCAACTGGCGGACCATAGGCTAGATGTAGACCTCCAAGGGATGGTTGTGACTTCCAGTCTGTTCAGACTCTCCATAGACTTTTGTATATGGCATCATCCTTGTAATATAACCCAGACTTTGCACATGTTATGAGAAATAATCAACCCACTGCATGTAAAGGTTGGGCAGCACAGGCATACCTACATTTGTTGGCCAACAATGGCTGGAGACATGTTGCTTTCTTGCAATAAGACATAATCAGGACCACCATCTCAAATCCATTTTTACCTCTTTGGATTCTATACAGGTATTGACTTCTAGGGCCTCCGGTATTAGTCTTTATACCTCAGTAATGATTATAACCTCCTTAACATTATGTCTACCACCACAATGGTTGCGCTGGAGGTAATATGAAAGTATCTGGCCAACCAAATTGTGAGGCATAATCAGGGCCACCATCAGAAATTCAAATTTACCTCTTTGGATCCTATTCAAGAATTGACTTCTAGGGCATCCAGTATTGGTCTCAAGAACCTCAGTAATGATTATAATCTCCTGACCATTATTTCTGCCACCACAATGGTTGCTCTGGAGGTAATATGAAAGTATCTGGCCAATCAAATTGTGAGGCATAATAAGGGCCACCATCAGAAATCAATTTTTACTTCTTTGGATCCTATAAAAGTATTGACTTTTAGGGCCTACAGTATTTGTCTTTAAGGAATTGTTCATTATAAAAATAAATACCAGCTAAATAGATCGGCAGTACAAAATAAAAAATGTTTCTAATATAATTAGTTAGCCAAAAATGTAATGTATAAAGGCTGGAGTGAGTGGATGCCAAACATTACAGAACCCTACTTCCTGCTTTTCTGCTATCTTGTTTTCCATTGACTGGTTACCCTGGCTGGCTACCCTGGTGACCAGGCAGTAACCAATCAGTGACTTGAGGGGGGGCCACATGGGCTATAACCTTTGCTTTTGAATCTGAGCTGAATGCTGAGGAGCAATTGCAAACTCACTGAACAGTTATGAAGAGAAGAGAAGATCCTACATGCCCCCCTCCCATCTTTCATGATGGATCAAAGCACAACGACTGACATTTCATGGATAAGAATAGAAACGCTGCCCCATAAAATAGTTCTGTGGCTCTGTGTGTGCCATGTTATTAACTGCTGCTCTGCGTATTTTGAAAGCATAGTGACTGTATAAATAGAATATGGCTGCAACGTACAGCTCTTATAACTTGTAAAAACTTCTGTTACAGCAGTCATCCCAACAAGAGAACGTATCAGTACAGCTTAATGGAGGCATAGCTGTGCATGGTAGGAATTGCCTCTAGCCTTATTTTCCTCTGAAATAATGAGCATTAATAGTTAACCTAAATGAAAGGGGTTGTTGAGTTTGATGAACAAGTTATATCAAACATTTGAAGGAATCCCCATAGAAGTAGATCATTCTGATGGATATATATGGGGCTGTTGGTATATTTACATATATCAGAATTTTACCTTTATCTTGATATATCATGAAAATATTGAGCTGTAAGTGTATGTGTATATATATATATATATATATATATATATATATATATATATGCATATTCCATTACAGCCTCTATAGCACCCTCCATAGGGGTTCTTTTTATTTATATTTCCATTACAGGGCATGAGTATGCTCTGGCAATCAAGGGGCATCAGATCCAGACTAAATGAGGCCCCAGGCTAGGTAGCTCCTTGTGGCCCTTATTTAGCCAGGTCAAAGCTTAAAAAAAACTGTGCGTGGGGGTCCCATAATGGGTAATCTAGTTCTGTAAAGCCCATCAACATCAATGTACCTACACCAAGGACAAGGAAAAAAGTGGGTGTAGGCTATTTGGAATGACATAATTATGCATCCACGCCCCAGGCTCTTTCACTGTAACCAAATGCTCACAGCACATACTTACAACTAACTAAAAAGGGAACATTGACAAACTGGGGAAATACCTTATAGTGATACAATTACTAGGGAGGGTGTCCAAAACTGGATAAGTCCAGGTATGCTTACATTAATTCTCTTGCATCTGTAATGAAGATGAAATGCCTACTTAGGTAGGCATTTCATCTTCATTACAGATGCAAGAGAAATTACATTTTACATCACCTTTATAAGTTCATTACAAAAGGGAAGCCTTGATAAACAGACCCTAGAGTGTTTAGTTTCTGGTCCAGACTGGCTGCCTGAGAAACCCTGTAGCTTACTGGCAGTGTATATTTATGCCAGCACTGCCCCTCTTGGTTTGCAGAGTTATTTTAGCTATGTCCTGCAGCTGTTAATTATGGAAGCTCAAAAGGCATTTTTAAAAGTGCAAGTTGGTTTTATGACCAGCAGTCATGGAGTCTAATTTTATCCCCACCCAATAAATAATCTTTGCAAGTTATAAAACTAAATGTTTTTCTAAGCACCAACCATTAATAAGAAAACTTGAGCACTGCAGCTCTCTGTTGGATAAACTACTACCATATATTTAGCTGCTTTGTTACTCAGAGAAAGTTTGTATGAGTGCAGGGATGGAGCGACAGTCTAATGGAATGTGGGAGGGATAATATGGACTGCCAAACAAGAGGAGCCTTACAGAAAAGAGAGAAGGTTATGGCCTAGAAGTGACACATGTCCACATGACAACACAGGCATTTGTGTAGTAGTACACCCATAATTATTTCTCTATTCCTTCTCTTTTCATTGATTATTATTATAGCTCTTTACGACTTCTATTAAAAAAAATTAAAAACATTTCTACATGGACCCAAACTGGCCAACTACTGTATGGTGTGTTGGACTAGTAAATTCATAACCATTAAATGTGCGAACATCAGGTTTGATCCTGGGATTGCCTTATAATCTCATCCACCTTCGATAGCATGTGGCTCCATTCATTAAATGAAATCAAATCCCAGCATATCAGATAGGGAAAATATTGGGGATTTTGGACCAATACACGGTAATTTTAGTAAGTCCAGTTAGACAACCAGATCTTCATTTATACCTGGCGTCTTCCCTTACTCCAGAAGACTTTACTGCACTTCACTATGCATTTGAATCCATATAATGAGTATATAGTGTAGCTAAGAGGAATCCATCATAGTGCATATATAATAATTTTTCCTTGTAAATGCTAGTCTCAGTTCTAAGAATCAGATCAGGATTATTGCAAGGATTTATCAGGAGCAGTTACACTATATTTGGCTAGAATGACCCAACTGGAGTATGACTATGAAGATTTTCATTCATCCAGGTCATGGTATATCTGATATAAGTAATTATAAAACAACTGGAGCAAACTTCATTTTGAAATGCTCCTTTTGAATATCTTTTAATAGAAATGTGCCTTTTTATGATGGTCTGGTTTAGTGTTAGGAGCCACCATGGGTTTAGAGATGGGTGTTTGCCGTGTACTCCCAATAACCCATTTGCCTTTTTCGTGAGCACCTCTCTATTTCAGCCAAGGAAAGTAGTGACCTCTTTGCCTCCCCAAATCAGAATGAAACTCAGATGAAACGCAGAACTGGACATCTACAGTACGTTTTTCCTCTCAAATGATCCATATTGTAAACTGTGTTCAAATTATTATATTAAAATCAGCTTTCAGATATTCATCCAGAGCATCTTGTGTATGTTTTTGGTTATGCTTCTGAGTCCAGCCTTTACTGATTCAATAGAGCTTCCCTCAAGACTTCAGATAAGCGGATAGGGACATTTTATAATTTTCATTGCTCCACAAGCCCTTCCTGCCGTGTCACATAAGCAGATTCTAGTCAACAGTTGCGTGTCTGGTTCTTGTCTGGTTATAAGGACCTGCCTCTCCGTTTAAGTTCCCATTGCCAAGTTATTACATCTGTTACTGTACTTTATAACAAAGCAAATGTACAATATTTACAGTAATATCAAAGGAACACTTGGGTAACCACCCACCATTAAGGTATGACCAGTGTGATTCTATTAAAGTATATTGTCTCAAAAAATTTATGTAACATATTATAAACAAAGACGTCATTGAGAGTATGCTATGGTGCCACATACTGTATGTGTACACAACCTGACATAAACTAGCACTAAATTACTCCATTTCCCATCTATGAGTTGCTGCTGCTGAACCTTGATGCAAAGGATAATTTCAAATGGCATTTGGCATGATAGTGGTGCCTGCTAATGCAGCTTTCCTCTATCTCTGGATCACACCTGACTGCTTTCATGATTTCAAGATTTTTAATGTAAACCTTCAAGGGCAAAAGGAATATCAACCCTGTAGTATCCCTGAAATCCCCAGTTTTGTTAATAGGATGTCTCTGTTCAGGTGTAGCATTTTTGAACCTTTAAACAGGGCAAGGTCTCTGCTAATTAGAAATCTCTGGCTGGCCATGAAAAACAGCTAATAATGTGTAGTTATCTCAATGTATTTCAGTTGCAGACCGACAACAGAGTTAATTGTTTTCTAAGTTTTTAGATAAGGTTATCTTGTCAAAACAATCATGGCCTCTCCCACATATACATTTGCTTGCCAGCAAATAAGGCTCCTATGGCAATATATAATCAGATGAATGATGTGTGGTTTGACCCAAAGCAGTGGTTACCCACGGGTTGACCATCTGTTGGGTGGGTTTTCAGTTGAGATTTGGCCAACAATTGCAGGTTGGGGTTGGGTGTGGGTCAGACAAAGGAAATACATTCCTCCTCTGCTCCTGAAGATAGTAAGAAGATGTGGATAAGGGTTGGATTATTGTCCTACAATAGCAACATTTTGTGGTTTAGGGTTGGGGGCGGTTTGAGTTTTTCATGACCCGCAAAATACATCAGACGTTAACTAAGCTTCCAGTTCATTATAAGACATAATAACAAATAAAATTCTCATTAGGTGATTTTGTTTAGTAAATACATGATCCAGTCACTCCAAGGTGACAGGGCCGCTTTAACAATGCAAGTTACGGGGCGTCTGCCCAGGGCCCACTGCTTTTGTGGGCCCACTGCACCGGGGGTGGGGTGAGACGCAGGGAGGGAGACAGAAGGAGGGGAACAGGGATGGAGGAAGATGGAAGGAGGGGATGCACACAGGGCAGTGGCGTAACTACCAGGGGTGCAGAGGGTGCAATTGCACCAGGGCCCCAACCCCCTTGGGGCCCATCGAAGCCACAATAATGAATATGGCAGGTGGTTATCTAGGGGGAGATTTTACAGCACACATGCTATCAACACTCCAGCATGGGATTTATAGAGGTAAGGGCCCGTCAGGGGGACCCAGGTGCCCATCCTATTCCAGGGCCCTCCAGGGAGTAGTTACGCCAGTGACACACGGAGGGGACGCACGCAGGGAGGGAGGGGATGCACACAGGGAGGAAGATGTAGGGAGGAAACACAGGGAGGGAGGGAGGGACTGGATTTCAAAAGTTTTCTGGTGCCAGGGGTATAAGCGGTTCACTAGTTGGCTCTTTGCCCAGGGCCTACCAAGACCTTAAAACAGCCCTGCAAGGTGGTTGCAGCAGCACTGCGGTTCCTGAACCAGAGGGTTTGATAGCAGTATCAAAACATTAGCAAAGTTTCCTTCCCATTACCTTAAGCTCCCCATAGACGCAACGATATTTCCCTGCCGAACGACCGATCTTAGGGAAGTCCGACCAATCTGTCAAATTATCGTGCGGTTAGTGGGATACAAACGATCGTTCGTCTTACGATTTTTCGTCCGACATTGGTCTGATGATTGATCGGCCAGGTTAGAAAATCTTTATCGGTCCCCATACAATCTACCTATGTTTGCAGGGCCAAGCAGGCTGCGATCCTTCAGTTTTGCTGGCGATATCGCCTGAAATGGTCTTTTTAGTTGATGGACACATCAGGCATTTAAACGATCGTTTTGAGACAATCGTGGTCTCACGATAACAATTGGATCTTTCAAAAATCTTTACGTCTATGGCCAGCTTTAGAGAAGAGACATAAGATAGTAAGCTCTGTGGTGAAGTGGATCCACTGTGTGTCACTCATTTGAGAAATCCAGTATTTCTATGAAACAGTTTTTTCTAAAAAGGCTCATTACTGTCAATCTGCTGCTGCAGCAAATAATACGTTCAGGGGTCGGTTTAGATTCAGTGCACTTGCCCTGGGCCCCCAGCATGAGAGGACACCCTTTGGGTCAATATTCTCGTGTAACATTTGGTATTGTATGAATCAGGGATATCCACTCTAAAGTCATCTTCCACAATGGTTAGGCGTCACAGCCTGTCTGTCCTGGATCAGGGATCACCATCTTCTTTTACCCAGTTTCTTTATTAAATTTGTCCCACCAATTTTCTTGTCCCAAAAATCAAATTTTTTTTCTTCACATGTATACATTTTCAGTCGTTGGTTACAAGTCATTACATGTTTAGAGGAGAATCTAATGTGAGTTTCAGTATTAGACATCAGGAAACCTACAACAGTTTAATCACCACATGTGGTCTGGTATTTTTGAGTCATTATGCTTCTTGTGTTGAGGCACAGAAAGAATAAAACTTCAGTTGTGTAAAATTGTTCCTGATCTGTTTATATCTTTATTGTATCCACAGATAGTGAAATCATCCCACCAGACTGCTCACGGCCCCGATCTTTCACTTCTATCCCAAGGCCATCCCTACGGCGAGAGACAGAAGACACCCGCTTGTCCGTCAGTTTGTGTGACTTGAACTTGCAGGAAGAAAACTATCAAACCATTTCAACAATGTGTCCTATCCCTCAAAACTCTCTGAACTCCCAGCATTCCCACTTGCTCCCATCACAGCTGGAAAGTGATCTCCGGTTCCATCAGCTCCGAGGAGCCCATATCAAGACTTTAGACGATCAAACAGTTGCAAGGCTGGAACATGCTCGTGAAGAGAGGACTTTGGTATTCACCAACAGACCCCTTAGAATCAATGAAACAATCTTTGTCAAAATCAATAAATCAAATTCTTCAAGGTCTGGAACATTATCATACGGTGTGACATCTTGTGACCCCAGCACACTGAGACCTAGCGACCTTCCATATAATCCAGAGTCTCTGGTTGACCGGAAAGAGTTCTGGGCTGTGTGTAGAGTACTGGTATCCCTCCAAAGCGGAGATATTTTAGGGTTTGTAATCAATGCAGAAGGTGAAGTACATCTGAGCCACAATGGTACTAGCACTGGCATGCAAGTGTGTGTGGACTGTTCTCAGCCCCTCTGGATGTTCTTTGGTCTACATGGAGCCATCATGCAAATACGCATTTTGGGTATGTTTTATTCTTTTGAGTTCTCCTACTACTAGTGTGTTTTGTTGCAGTATGTGGTAGAAACCCTGGAATTACCACGACCTTAGAGGTGGTAGAAGCTTCAGGTATCCCTATTCCAATAGGCGCACTTATGCACATTTCATTCAAGCAGACTGGCAGTTTAATTGGATGGATTTATAATGTGTTTCCCTATTTAATCCCACCTTATTACATGTGCTTGACACACAGAATGCAAGCTAGTGTAGCCCTCTATTATGTCTAATATCCAAGAAAGGGGCTACAGGTTTCAGCTACAGCCTGGAATGATTGAGGCTTAGGGAAATATTTATTTGTCAGTGGTATCATCTTCAGTGAATTTATTACTCTGATTTATCAATGTCCTTGTAGTATTGAGGCTTAAAGGAAAACTGAACCCCACCCTACAGCTATAAGTCCCCATTCACCTTCTGCACTGGACCCCCTCCCATCTTCCTCCCTGTATAGTATTCAACAAGAATACACTGACCTAAATTTGCAGAGTACCTCAGCAGAGCTCAGGGACTCCGTGTCCAGTCACTTTGGTATCTTCATAAAGTGAGCGCTGACACTTCAGCCTTTGGCACAAGCGCAGTTGGAACCAGAACCCGCCAAAGATTACCAAAAAGAAAGAAGAGGATCTGGAAGATATGAAGCGACCAACAATGGCACCCCAAGCTCCTCTGTGCTACTCTGTAAATTTAGATCAGTATGGCTAGGACACTTATTCCTGTTAAACATTATACGTGGAGTAAGTAGGGTGGAGGACCAGGGAGAAGGCGAATTGGGGCTTTTAAATGTAGCGGGGGGGGGGGGTTTAGGTCTCCTTTAATAGGATAAGACTAAAAGTCTTAATGCTTCTATCATTTCTAGCAATCAAGCCCTGAAAAGCAGACAGTAAGGCTGGTAAAGTCCAAGCTTCCCCTCCCATCCTTAATGGTGCACATTATGTTCCTTTCGAGGTTTCTTGTTAGAAATCCTGCACCATTGGTACCTGATAAGCCATGTAGAACATCTGGAATTACACAGTTTGACTAGACTTCTGTTACACTGTATAAGAGACTTGCTTGGGAGGAAATCATGCTGCATTGAACTTCTGCAAGAGATCTACCATCATGGTGGATCCAGCTACCAGACAGAGTTAGATTATGGTTTTCTACTGTACATGGTCCAAGGTGGCCTTTCTAAATGACATGTCATGAACATCAGCTTTATGGATCTCCTGTAGAACCTGAGACTAGGATATAGGGTGTTTACGGCTATCCAAATTTCTATCCAATGTCTTCTATCCAATGTGCCTTGAAAAAAGACTGCCACCTCTGCCCATCTTTCTAAATGCAGTATATTTAGTTTTCTTATGCACTAAAACAATTGTAGTTTATCTATTAACACATTTAACTCAAGTGCCCCAACTATTTACTGTTTTCCAAAAGGCATCCTTTCCCTTTAAAGACTACAACTCAAAGGTAGTGCAACTAGTGAAACCTTATAGCAACATGTTTAATAATGCAGCTAGTGGTGCATGATTTATTTAAGGAACCTATCTGCAGGAAGTGCTGTACATTAATAATCCAGGACACCTTAAAACATTACACGGGGTGATACAGGAGAATAGACAAGAACTAAAAGCTTGTGTAGTATCTGCATTAACTAATTAAAATTCACCATGAAAATGAAGCAGAGTGTGTAGAATGAGGTTCAATATCATGTGATGCTCACTAATAGGAGAAGAAAACATATTTCAGATTCAGTGTAATACCCCACTCAGATACCATTGTAGACCATCATTAAGGAATCTGTGAGTGCTGAACTACTTTAGAAGCCTTTCAGCACTCATCAGACATTGTCAAGCTCCAACTTATGTAAAATTAAAGGCAGGGGTAGACCTAAGAGTAGACAGAAGAGGCACGTGCCTACAGTCCAACTTGGGGGAGGGAGCAGAGATTGTTGGTGGGGTGTAGGTGGTTGCAGTGCAATGTGTGTACAAATTAAGGGCAGGGGCATTGGTGTGAGGAAAAAGAGGTGGTGGTGCCTTGTTGTGAATGGAGGGGACAATGAGGGTCCACCAAGAGGGTCAATAATACTCTGCCGACCTCTGAGGATGTTTTATTTAGTCTACTATTTGTAAGTGGCTATTTGACTTCAGTACTAAAGTTTATATATTTTGACTGAATCCAAAATAGCTTCCAAATTAAGTGTAACTTCAACAGTCATTACTCCAATAGAATGGGCAATGGGTGTAACGGTGCATGAGTTCTAGGAATTCCGTAATGCAATGGCATAGCAATTTTATTGATTTAACTCACAGGCAGTCAATCTCTGGTCTGACAAATGTGCCATGTGGTTCTGAAGGACTTTCATGCTAATGACAAACAGAGCCTCCAGGCTTACCATTTCTGTGGGAGCTTAAAGGGCAAGGAAAGGCAAATAAATAAAATCCAATTTTTACTTTCTTTAATGAAAAAGAAATCTATCTCCAATATACTTTAATTAAAAAATGTCTACCATTTTTTTATAAGAAACCTGACTGTATGCAGTGAAATTCTCCCTTCATTTAGTGCTGTGGATAGGAATTATCAGACGGTCCCTAACTTCTGGCAGGGAAACAATCATTCTTATGAACAGCAGGGAGAGCCCCTGCCTTACTTACCAGCCATGCAGAACTCATGCAGCTTTGTTTTTTGATCATTTATGACGATCCCTAAGAAGCCCAGACCACACTGAGCATGTGTATGTAGTCTAGTCTTGCAAAGGTGTATAACAAAGTTACAAGATGACAGCCCCCTGTGGCCAACTTTGAGAGCATAAATCATTTGTTTGATTAGGATTGTGGTGCAGTAAGTTCATGTTTATGTTTAGTATAAAAATACAGCATTTCTAGCCTTATTCTATTTTACACTTTCCTTGTCCTTTAAGAGAGTAATGTCACAAAAGGTACAAAGCAACCAGAGTACCAGTAAATTCTTCCTGTAGATTGGTTACTATGGATTACTGGATCAGTAGCAAGCATTGCACCTTTTATATCATAACCTCCTAACTGCCATGTCGAACACAGCAGAAACTTGCTCAGCTGGACCCTCCATTTTCAGGTGTGTTGACTTGCATTGAAAAGGATTTGGATTGTTCTGTATAAATGGCTTTTGTACCTTGGCTGAAGTTAAATTGTGGAATGAAAAAATCGAACATTTTATCTAACAACATGGACAACTGGAATAGTTGCTCCTTTTGGGTGGGGGAGGGGTATCTAGGGTTCATAAAGCTATTTCCTACTCCACTGACACATGGATGGGTTTGAGGATTGTTGTAGGACCCCTATCCGTTGAGCATCATCTTACACTCAGCTGAACAGGGTGAGAGGGTAAGGTTTCCTCAAGGACCCTGGAGATATTATACTTGAAAGCCCAACATTTATCCCATTATTAGCTCTATGCCTTTAACCAGGAGATGGGTGACCATTTTGTTTGCATCCAACTAAATACGAGCCTACTCAGCCTACTCCAAACATCTCTACTATCTGTTCATAACAAATACTGTTGTTTGTCCTTTGGCTCTGAAGGGCGGTGATTCAGTAATGTTTTAATGACAACAGATCTAAATAGGCTACAGACAGGCCCATGTAATCGAGTTGGAATAACTGGATGCCATCTGTTATATATTTATATTTGTTTAACATGAATATATCTGTACTGAACTAGTCAGGGCTGTTATAAAAATGGTTTTATATTTTTCATAAGTGAATATTTACTGAGTAGCCATAACAAACAGAAGCAGTTTTAATATTTTATCCCCTGCTCAAAGAATATGACATTGACAGTAAATCATTTGGTACTGAAGGCAACATGGATGTCTCATGGGGTAGGTCGAGTGACAATAGTCACAGTACAGCTCCTACTTACAATAGTCACAGTACAGCTCCTACTTACAATAGTCACAATACAGCTTCTACTTACAATAGTCACAATAAAGCTTCTACTTACAATAGTCACAATACAGCTTCTACTTACAATAGTCACAATACAGCTTCTACTTACAATAGTCACAGTACAGCTTCTACTTACAATAGTCACAGTACAGCTTCTACTTACAATAGTCACAGTACAGCTTCTACTTACAATAGTCACAGTACAGCTTCTACTTACAATAGTCACAATACAGCTTCTACTTACAATAGTCACAGTACAGCTCCTACTTACAATAGTCACAATACACCTTCTACTTGCGCTGGTCACCAGTTGACCACCAGTTGGACATGTTCGGTTTAAAATTTGGCCAACCAGTGTGGGTTAAGGTTGGGTGAGGTTCAGAGAATGGAACTACACTCCTACACTGCTCCCAAGGGTTCTGTGTCTTGGAATGAGAGGTTCATGCAGAAGTGTCATACAGAGCAAGAAGACAATGTTATGGCTTGTGTGTGGGGCCTACAATGACAACCTTTTGCAGGTTAGGGTTGGGTGCCGGTTAGGGTTTTGCAGGTTATGGTCGGGTGCAGGTTTTTTGAGTTAGGGTTGGATGCAGGTTGAGTTTTTCCTGACATCACTACCATAGACAAGTACCCCCCCAACAACAATTGTATACAGTTTAGTAGGGATACATTGGTTGCAGTGTAGGGGTACTTTGCCCCATTCCAACCTCTGGTTTCCTTTCACACTTCAAATACTTACAGATAGGTTAATAGTCTTCATATGAAACTGACCCTAGGGATCCTTGTGTGTATCTGTTGGTCACTATGATGGAGAACTTTTATTGTAAGCCCCACTTGGCCAGTAAGTGATGTAATTGAAGAACAATCTCTGTAAAGTTCTGTGTCAATATGTTGAACTCACGTCCACTTGCAATTTGTGGATTCTGGCGATTGTCAGAGGGGGCTGCTGTAAGATGCCATAGAAAGTTATTATTTTGTGGGCTGGTGGGGGGCTGTTTTGGCCTTCTACTGTTCATTAGGGGAAAAGTAGAGGCAGCAGACCCTGTGGCTGCTGTGAGGCCCTGGAGTGTAGTGTGTTTATAACGTGGACAGTTTACGATAAAAAATTTGACATTCTCATTATGTTCTTACGCCCCAACTCTAATCCCCAACAATAGGTTTTTACCAGCCCCATGGATGTTGCTTTCAGTGACCTCAAATCGGGTGCTTATTTTTCCATTCCAGGCTTGAAGGCAAGTTTTATTCACATAAAACCAAGGGGCAAATTCATTAAGCGACGAAAAAAACGATAGCGTTGCCTTCACTAACGTTCGCCGCACTTTGCCAGGTGAATTTTCGTCAGCACTACGCTAATTCACTAAAGTGCGAAGTTACGCTCATGTTGGCGAATGGTAGCGTAGTTGCGTTAGTGTTGCTTCGCCAGGCAAAGCGCATTTACTCTAGCGATGGCTAATTTGCATACGGTGCCAATTTCAAAGTATAATAGAAGTATATGTTACAGCCACTACATTGTACTACACAAGCCCAGGAAACCTTTAATAAATAAAATAAAGTTGTCCTATTGCCGTACATGTGCCCACTGTATAGTTGTGTTGCAATATGTTAGGAAATGTAGGGGGGAAGGAGGGTAACCCCCCCAAAAAAATGTCGCTCTTTTTCAGACTATCACCCTACAAAAAGTAAAACACGCCAGCGTTTTTTTTGGGACGTTTTCAAACTCCTATCTATTGTATTGAACTTCCCCAGGTCTGACCAGGCGAAGTAAAGTCTAGCGTAAGTGGTAACGTTCAGTAAAATGTTCATCTTAGTGAATTTGCGTAATTACGATCCTTCGTCAGTGCGCAACTTCGCCTGGCATTAGGGTGCGAAATTGCGCTAGTCTATCTACTTCGCTAGCGAAAATTCGCCAGAGTTAGTGAATTTGTGAAGTTCCGAATTGACGTCACGCTGGCGAATTAGCGCTAGCGTTAGATGCTTTGTGCTTTAGTGAATCTGCCCCAAGACTACTGCCAGTCCACATAGGGGCTACCAAATAGCCAATCACAGTCCTTATTTGGTATCCCCAGGGAAGTTTTTCATGATTGTGTTGCTCCCCAACATTTTTACAGTTGAATGTGGCTCATGGGTAAAAAAGAGTTGAAGATCCCTGTTCTCACTAGATTGACAGGACCAGGACCTAGGCTGCCTGGCCTCTCTAGGGCCCAGAAAATTCTAATTTTTTTCCTGGCAACGGCTTCAGTTTGGTCGCACTATAACCAGAGCATGACTTCACAGATCAAATTTCCTTTTTTTTGATTCAGTGAATGGCTTGTATGAATTAAGCTGATTAAACTCTCTCCCAAAATCAAATGAACTATTCTGGCTGAAACATGACCCTGCGCTAAATGAAAACCTTTCCCTGCTGTTGCACAGGGAACGATATTATCTGTATATAGTGGGATTAGTGTTTACATTATGATTCAATCGGCAATGAATTCTGAAACATTGAATAATAAGGAGAGGTACAAACGAGTGCTGCTTCGTGCCTCTATCCTTGATCTCTGTTAATCAATATGGCTGCACAGCTCATCTCAAAAAATTTTGTTTTAAAAATATGAATTGGTTGGTTCCCTTGCCTTTCCCAGTGTTCTTATCTCAGTCATTTTGAGCATCAAGAGGTTATTAAAGAATCTCTGAACTCTGTGGCACAGTTCTCAATAGCATTTGAGCCATAAAGCATTACAGAGCTGGTGTTTTTTTGTTTTTCTTAGAAAACTTAACAGGTTGGCAGGTGTTAACAGCATCAGAATGTGCCATTGGGGGCCCACCAGGGCAGTGACGCTATGGGCCCTCCCCCACCCTGCACCACATCATATACCTACCTCTCTTCTTTCTTTTTCTTAACTTTGAGGGGACAGTCTATCTGGGGAATGGCCTAGTCAGCGAGGCAGGGGTCAACCAGGTTTTCTCCTGGCATTCACTGACCCTGTCCGACCCTGAGCATCAACAGGTTAGCAGTTTGGTGGGGTTGCCCTACAAATGGATGTATTCTGGACTTTCTTTGTCATAACAATAATTATTACACTTCCCCATGCAAAACCTTTCAATAGTGATTCACATAATTAGGTTAGAAATGCTGAACTGTTGGTTTTTGGACTTCTGTACCAGCCCAAGGCAACCACAGCCCTTATTATTGTCCTAAGGATTCCTGTTTTCTGATTCCAGTAGATAAAATATTCATGCCAATGCTGTTGCTTACGTCTTGTGTTTTTTCTATTGTCAGGTTCCACTATCTCAACTGATCATCGAGAAGCCTCAGCTCCAAGCACTCCCACTTCAGCTCCGAACAGTCCCACTGCGCCATGCAGCACCATTTCTGATTCCATCCTCAACTCATGTGTATCTGCACATCTGGGCAGCTCCATAAACAGTATGTACTTTGCAGTCATAAAGGGCAATTGTTAGGGTTGGTAGCGGGGCCACCACTTAAAATGGTGCCTGGCAGTGCTCCTTCACTGGCACTTGTGTTTGGGACACACCTTTGCTTTGGCATTTGCACCTACTGGCAAATGAAATATCTAGTGCATAATGCAGAGAGCAGCGTAGATGGGCACATGGCAGCCATATCCATAGGTAAGGTGGAAACCACAGGGCTCCTTTGCAACCAGAATAGTGTGCAAGTTAGAGAGGAGAGCTGCCACCCTTCATCTTCACCTCATTCATACAGCGCTGCCAAACACTGGCAGTGCTGTATTCACCAAGGAAGGGCAGGTCCTTGCTCACTATTTGGAGCTTTGCTACTGTTTTTTGCAGTTGGCTTCATGAGCCCTGATGTATTTTAATGTGTATTTAACTGTTTTCTGTTTATTCACTTGCGGTTCCTGTGGTGGAAATACACCCAGGGTGAAGTTGAGGGCTTTAGATGAGTTGACTCTGAGAACCAGACACATATATTAAAGTTCTGGATCTGCTGGTTTTATTATACTGCATAAAACTGTTTAGGTTAACTATATGATGTCCCTCATAATAGCTATATCTGTACTTTCCCTTTACAGTTACAGCACCAAACTCTCCAGTGAGCCTGCCCGAGTCTCCCCTTTCCCCATCGCTCTCAGGGTCCTGGAGTGACGAGTGTACTATCTGCTACGAAAACTTGGTGGACACTGTTATCTACTCCTGTGGGCACATGTGCTTGTGTTACACTTGTGGCCTGAAGCTCAAGAAGATGAGCAATGCATGTTGCCCTATTTGTAGGCGTCTCATCAAAGACATCATTAAAACATATCGGAGCAGCTAAAGGCGAGTTTATGAATGGGAAAAGAAACCTCTTTTTTCTGCTGAAGATATTTTTCTGTCCAGTGGTACTCAACAATCTTCTTAGGATCCTTCGAGGAAGTTAGAGGTGCTTAGATTTAGAGTCTGTGTGTTTCCGCTCTAAAGTCAGTGATTCTGGATAACAAGATATCAGGGAAGCATAGTCTTGTGGTCATTTAATATTCTTTTCAATGTAAAGGATATCCCATAAACATCTCCTTGAGAGGCATCTTCCATGGCTGTTCCGATTCAGTTCCGACATGAAGAAGAATGTTGGGTTGACCATGGTCCCCCCACGAACTTGACTGTAGCAAGTAAAGCAATATTACCACCTGCTAATACCTGTACAATAAGCTTTATTGAGAGGGGAAAATGGAGGCGGAACGAGTTTCTGCACATTGTACGCCATCTTTGTTGCGGTTGAAGTTGGTAGCCACCAAGGCACATGCCAATGCAGATTTGGCATTGTTTTTAAAGCAGGTAAAACATACAAGGGGCTGTATGGCTGCTGCATTATCCATGCTGAATAGTTTTTACTTCCTAAATTGTCCCCACAAACTAATGATAAGCTTTGGGGTTGGATGAAAGGCTGAGATTTTACTGCCACTTATTTTCACGATGTGCCGGAGGCCTCCAACACGTTATCCCTTGACTAAAGGAGATGATCTTTCTAATGCATTATATAACTTTGTTTTTGGATATACTGTATAATCTCTATCATGTGATGGCCTCTTCCCGAAAAAAAAAAGTGGTTTATGCATGCACAGTGTGAGCGTGGGCATTGTGACTTCATTAAGGCCAGAGAACAGTAATGGCTCTTTCATGTAAGGAAGAGATAAGTGGGTCTGAAGCTGAACATCATGCATTTGGTTTCATAATGCTCTCTTAATTCAACTTTTTTTTTTTTATTTAAATTCAGAACGAGAGTAATATGTCATTATTTTCATTGTAAAAAATTGTTTCTTTTGAGCGCGCTGTGTCAGTTGAGGCCAGGGCCCCTGAAAAGCCATATCTAAAGAAGGAACAATGCACCTCCCTACTAGACTTATAGCAGTGATGTAACTGGACTCAACCTTTTCTACCCCCTGCTTGCTTGCAGCACAGACAGCACTGGGAGAAGAAACAGGACAGGCGCTGCAGAATAAAGCGTGGAAGAGAGGTCCAGAAAGAGTTCCAAAATAAGAGAGACCAAACTAGCACTGTCTAGGGGTCCTTTTATGATCTGATATTGTAAACCTTGACTATCCAGCCGGATTTAGGCTCAGTGCACACATTATTTTCAATGCCAGCTGAATTAAATTATAATTAACTTATAATTGACTATAATGGAAACCCAACCAACCCTGCTGCTACAGGCAGATTTCAGTTATAGGCAGTCAAGTAGCACGACTGGGTTCAATTGTTCTACCACTAATGGAAAAACACAGACACAGAAATGATGTAAAAAAGATTTCTGGGTCTTAAGTGATAATGAGAAAACCAAAGAAAGCCAGGAGGATGCTGGGAGCTGTAGTCCAACAGCTGGAAGGTTATAGGGTGCACAGCTGTGTTTTTTTTCCTGAATTCAGATAAGTGCTCCAACCATCCACTGTCAGCCAGGGCCCTTTTATTCCTAACCTTACCCCTGTGGGACATGCAAATCAATAAGTCATGATTCCTGGAAAGGCCAGTTATTGCTCTGAGAAAGCTTCAGTTTACGTGCGTGGACATGAATGATGCATTGTTGTGTGTGGGGGAGTGTATAGGAGAGATGTGTTGTTTATCTTATTACCTTAATCTTATTTCATTAGATAAATTGTTGTAAATTTGTATATTATCTGTATATGTCAGGACCCCCCTCCCCATATCCCCAGTGCAGATCTACCATTTTATCAGTGGATGGAGCATGTGGGTAACTGTACAACTGGAGTGTGCGGTTATTACATTGTTACTGCACCATAAATCCATACATGTAATTTGTATTCTTATCTGCACCCTAGGTTTGGTGGCTCAGTAGGTAGCGCTTCTGCTTTGCAGTGCTGAGGTCCCAGGTTTGGTTCCAGCTTGAGCACAATCTGCAAGGAGTTTGTATTTTCTGTCTGTGATGGTTTCTTCTGGGTAACATGGCGACTGTGCCTTTCCAAAAACATATCAGCAGGTTAATTGGCTCCTGATAAAACTGACCATTGTGTGTGCGCACGTAATAGGGACCTTAGAGTATAAGCTCTACTGGGGCAGGGACTGATGTATAAATGTGTTGGCACTGCTAGGCAGTTTCTGGAAAATCCCCCTTCTGTTTCATTGGCCTGGTCCACAATCCCCCCCCATCAGAAGACTCCCCTCTCTGCCTGTCATCACTCACAATGATAGTAGTTATAACAGACGGCCCTCCATGCCAAAAAGTGTGCAGCTCCACCTGTCACCACTTTGCCCTCGAAGAAAGGCAATTTGTTGCATGGAGAGCTGCTCTTTGTTGGTGTCCTGACCTGACCCGGCATGAAACCTGTTATCAATTAACTGCTCCCCGGGGAGCCTCCCTGCTGGTGCTTTAATGACCTGACCAGTAACAATGAAGTTTGATGCCAAAGGGCTAGTTTAGCTTCCAAAAACTTTTTTTCAGTTTGATTCTTTTCAGATAGAAAACCAGGAATAGTTTCTTACCAATTTTTTTAACCAAGTTTCTTTTTCAAAACTAATTTGCTTAATTTTCCACTGTCTGGCTTTTCCTAATACAGCTGCATAACCCAGACTGCGCACGCTCTAAATGGCTGCAATTAGTTGTAGAGATGGAGCCATCGGGATTTCACATTTTGTTGCACCGTGTCATTTTTTTAGTGCTAAATCCTGTCTCTAGATGGCGATAGAGTACAATGGCCTTGGTCTATCAGAAGCAATGCACCGAAAAATAATTGGGCTCTAGCACCATCTAGAGGCAGGATTTAGCACTAAAAATTGTGTTTACACAGGGTTTGACAAAATGTGAAATCCCAATGGTTTCATCTGTACATTGGTTGAAACATTTTTTACTTTATAATTTTTGCTATTGCATTTATTATCACTAGGTCTCTCACACATATTTGGAATTGTAGCAACCCATTGGACTGGGGTTGAATGTGTTGAGAGAATAGTGTAACTATTTGGAACTTTTTCTTTGTAAGCGACTATATATATATTTCCTATACCCTAGGAGTGGATCTAAATGCCACTTCTTAAATGGTACTGTCTGCCATTTAAGCCAGCTCTGCAAGATAGCAATCAGCTATAAGCATTTATAAAACTCTTGCCCGCCAGGAAGATAACCATTCCATTTCTGATCATTTTTAGACCTAGTGTTTTCACAAATATAACTGAAGAGCTTCTTTAATTAACCTTTAAATTTTATTGAGGCCTACAAGTCCTTGGAAAAGACTCTATTTATAATATGCTGTTGAGTTGTGTGTCAGTTACAATGCAGTTCCTATGTGCGCAGTCATGTGACCAATGCAAAAAGGGGGGAAAAGTTTGGCTGATATTAATGTACAATAATCAGCAAATTGACTTCATTTAATAGAAGCTTCTGGTGCAGTTTGCACTGGCCCCCCAAATACCCTTGATCTATTAACCCCCTATATTCCCCCATTATTCCTCAATCAATGTGTGTGGGTGCATATTCTGGGAACTATGACTGAATGGCTGATGCACCAATATTTTTCTCTATATGTACCCATTTCATGAGCATATGGCAAAAGCTTTCACTTTCAAGGGGAGACTTGGGGGGGGGGGACCTTCAATTGGGGCTTAAACTGAAAATGTTTGACAATCACTGCCCTAATTCATGGGGGGGGAAAAAACCTTCACTGCGTTGAGTGTTGGTGGAAAGCTCCATCTATATCTATAAATGTAGGAGCCTGAAGATCCTGTGTGCACAAGATGATGCGGCACAAAAGAGAGAAGGAAGATTCTGTGCACACAATGCAGAGGAAAAGAAAAGATAAATTACAGGGTCAGACTGGGAGACCATGGCCCACTGGGGCTGCCACCTCAGGGGCCCAACAGGCAGCACCTGATGCCCCAATCTCCCCTCACACACATACCTTTAACTTCTGTCCTTAGAGGCTGCAATTGGGGGAGTTTGGGGTGAGCAAGGCGAGTGCACGGTTCAGCAGGGTCTGGATCAGCTGGGCCCATGAGGACAGTTTTTTCCCTGTGGCCCACCAGCCCATTCAAACCCTTATAAATGAAATATTTGCCCTTTAATAAACATTGTGAGTTTGATAAGGGTTGTTGCCCACACATCCAAGTGAGGAAAAAGAAATACAAAGCCTTGCAGGGGATTGTACTGGAACTGAAGTCTTTTGGCCTTCCAATGAGAATTACCATTATAAACATGGTTTGTGTCTCCTACCAAATCTGATATCCTGCGTTTGTTGCTGGGACGTGTAATGAGCCATTTGTAACGGCATAATTATTAGCATTGTTGCTTTCTCACATCTGGTTTTACTTGAAGGCCGGCTATTCCAATAATCCAGTTTAGGGCTACGCTCGGGAAACAATCAAACGGCTCCATTAAAATGATATCACACTGCCCAACACAAATACGGCTTGTACTTCTCTTGCCAAGCCCATGTTTATTTCTATAGGGTGGTGCATAGACGATTCTGTTCAACGGACCTGTCACATTGTAATGAAATCTGTAGAACCCAACGGCACAAATTGTGCTCACGTTCTCATGAGTTGCTGATGAGAAACATGAGGCCAATGATTAGAACCAGACCAGGACCCTCAGTCTCAGTGTTCCTGGTTATTATGTCTATGGAACTGTAAAGTCATGATTTTGATTGGTCGTTTCAATCCTTTATCAATGCAATCATAATTTTCTGTAAATACAGTCCTATCTTGTTTCTAGCCGTGGACCAATCGTTAGGCGTTATCCAGTGGTGCGGTCTCTTTTTAGCGTGTGGACTGGAGATCCTTTTTTCGTGGTGTATCTTTTCTAGTGCAGATTATAGCCATAAACAAGGGTTCTTGTTCTTCATTTCTATTTCTTTTCAATGCGTGTCCATAAATGTTTCTTTTCTTTTGGTTCTGCCTATTTATTACTATGATGTGGTTTTATTTGGAAGTTCTATGACATTGTAAGGATCTAGATGAAAAAATGTGAATGTGAATAAAAAGCCTTTAAATAATTGATGGTCTCAGATTATGCTTTGAAGGAAATAAATTAAAGGGTGAAAAAGTGAGAACTCCACACCAGGGAAGGACTGGCCCGGAGAAAAAACCCAGTGGGCCCCCACCCTCATGGGCCCCCGTCAGGCCAGATCCCCTCTCCACATAATTAATAATACAAAATAAAGTCTTTTTCGGCGCCTTTATTCGCACATGCGTGACAAGCCTGCATCACTGTAAGGGGACGGCGTTCTCACGTGTGCCGTGTGTGTGTCACAGGGAGGAAGCAGTGGCGGGGGGCCCCGGGACCCCCAGTCCAACCCTACTCGACACTAAGGGGCAGGTTTATCAAGCGTCAAAATGAAAAATCGAATTTCGAAAGGGAATAGTTAAAATTCCAATTAGATTTTCAAAATGTATAATGTACTGGCACTTTTAAGAATTCAAATTTGATTATTTGACTGCTGAATTGCTGTTTTAGCCTATGGGGGAAATCCTGGGACCAATTTGGAATTTTTTGTAGCCTTCCTGAAAATCAAGGTTTTTTTCAGAGAAAAGAAACTTGAATTGAAATAGATTCAAATTCGATTTGAGTTAGTGGGTCAATCCCATTTACAGAGTTTGAAAAATTTGAATTAGAGAATGTCCTAGTATGTTTGGTGGATCCTGCGCTGCTTCAGTGTTGGTAATGAAAGACTTTGCACACTAGAAATAATAGTAGCAATAGATAACCGTGCAAGCTCACTAATGGCTGCAAATTGTGCTTGTTGGTGTGCTTGCACCAAGAACTTCTTAGGAGCAGTTGGGTCCAGTTCAAAGGTGCAGAGCCCTTTAACTAACACCTGATTAATGGGTTCCCTCTGTGCTTTGCAGCAACAGGTACTCCTAGTTAGCTAGTAAGCAGTGTCAGACTGGCCCACCAGGATACCAGGAAAAGTCCTGCTGGGCCCAGGTGTCAGTGGGCCCTCATGCTGCTAATTTGGCCAAGTTCATGGTCATTCCCTGTTTCTAGAGGCTAAATAAATGTAATAATAGATTATAGTATGTAATGAAAATACACTAGGAGAATAGAGGTTGAATGAGTAGAGGAAGAATAATAGTACTGAGAGTGGGCCCCTCAGATTTTTTGGTGGGTCCCTGGTGTTCCAGTCCGACACTGCTAGTAAGAGCACATGGACCTCAATGGACCACCTATCTTAACGACCAGTGCAAGTTACACCCACTCGTGTCACTCAGGTGGCTGATTTCAGGGAAATAAAAAAACTGAATTATAAAGTTAGAATATATGGGTAATAAAATTCTCAATACTGACATGAAAGTCCAGTTCAAGTGAACATTAGGTGACAGCATTAGGTGATAGAAGTTGAAATACACTGGTGGAGAAATTGCCTGTGTGGCCAATAGATTTTATGAAAAAGATCTGCATGGCTGAGAAAGTCAGCATTGTCTGCAGGAAAGATGAGCCTAATGAAGGACTTGGGGACCTGGGTGTCTCTACAAGTATTTCATTGAATTGCTTCAGCAAATGAAAGGCTGCACAAGCACCCAGCTTTGAACACAACATCTAAAATGATAGGCCTGAGAACACAAGCTCAGCTCCCTACTGTTATACATGGCAGGGAGTCATTCTGATTGCATGTAAGCTTTAATGAGAGTTATGGTTCTGCAGCTGAATGAGCTATGCCTTCCTTGCAACATTGTGCTTCCTCTGAATTCTGCTGGCCCATCTTTGAAGAACATCCAGTCTGAATATGGGGTATCCAGGCCTGGGTTTATAAGGGCCACAAATTACTGCATATTGAGCTCAGCCATTAATTGTGGTCATCCCTTCCAAATTGGGTGCAACTCTTCCAGGTGCAATAACACGTGGAGAGTTGCAGTGGGTACAATACTATAAGTAAGGAGCTACACTTCCATACAAATAAAGATCAGGTATTGCAGATGTTTTATAAATGAGCTCTCATGAACGAAGCTGCTAATAATGAACATAATCTGATGAAACAAATACTTTAGGTGCCAATCAGATGGCATTCAAATCACCTTGTGAAAGATCAAAAGTTTATCACCAACAGAGAGTCTGCAGGGCACAGTCTGTAGATCATGCACCTGACCCAAAGAGATTCCTCAGAATTACAGAAGAAGAGCTGGGCTTATAAAGCCATAAATTATTCTAATCTAAAGCCAGAAAATGATGTGAAAGTGTAGGAACTTCCCTATATCTACAAACCAGTACTTCAATTGTTCATGGACCGAACACAAAAAAGAGTTTGAGTGGATACCAAGAAAGAATCACCAACCCCACAAAGAAGCGCTATGGAGCACACATAAAGATGGCCAGACGTTATCCACAAATCGGAAGGAAGTTCCAGAAACAAATGAGAAGAATATGATACACAATGCCTGTACCCAGTCAAAAACCTGCTCCACCGAATGCCTGTTTCATTGCCTCGATTGCAATACACTAACGCTTTTCATACATGGACCAACCCCATCACTCCAGGTTGGACATCTTATTGGTCAGGCTGTGGGGAGTAAGGTAGACTTTCTTCTGTAATAAAGTGATAATATATAATATAATATATAGATAATATAGCAATGTCAGCCATTGCATCTGCAGGGTCAGATCTTGCCACACGTCTAATGCTTTTTTTTTTATAGGTAAAATTTTTATTGTTTTCACAACATATAACATAAACCTAAACATGCCATATCCATTTTACATTTGGTATGATTCCAATTACAGAATAGTAAGTATTTTACCTTATATTTATATTACAGTTTGGTACTTGGTTGACACTTCATTATCTCTGAGTCACAAACAATTACATACTTAGACACAAAATATATCAGATTTGATCTGTCCTGATCTGTGGAGTTATTAAGCATATATATGTATCACGTTACCTGCAGTTGTGTCTAATGCTTTTTATTCCCTCCACCATTCAAGGTCAGCAGCACAATTACAGGACAAATACACTTGTAAAGAATCCACCCGTGGCCTTTATTGTAAAAATCAGACATCTTCACTTCAGATGAGCCAAGGCACACTTTATTAGCTACTTCTTGCAGGGAGGCAGGTGACAGACCCATGCACTGTTTGCTGTCTCAAAGATGATAGTTACATAATAAATACTTCTCCAAAGGTTCTCTACACTCAATCACATACAGCATTCCTCTCACAACGCCTCCTTATCTGCGGTGTCCAACATAAAGTGCCCAAGGTTCTTCCCAGGCTGTCTCACTAAAGCACCTGTATTATCCCTCTAACCCAGTGATCCCCAAACAGAAGCTCATGAGCAACATGTTGCTCACCAACCCCTTGGCTGTTGCTCCCAGTAGCCTCAAAACAGGTGCTTATTTTTGAAATCCAAACATTGAAGTGAGTTTTGGAGACCTAAAATCAGGTGTACTTCCAAACAGAGTCTCCTGTAGCCTGTCAGCCTACACAGGGGCTATAAAATAGCCAATCACAGCCCTTATTTGGCACCAAGGAACTTGTTTCTGCTTGTGTTGTTCCCCAGCTCATTTTATATTTGAATGTGGCTCAGGGTAAAGAAGGTTGGGGACTCCTGCTCTAATCTATACATGAACACTCAAACTCCCTAATTGACACACAATCGCACAGGGGCTTTACCCCAAAAACTCACTTCTTGTCGGATCAACAGACATTAGTCCTTGCTAATTACCCTCTCTATCTCTCACTTCTAAGGTTTTTTTGACACACTGTCCCTAAAAAGACAATTTGCAACATTTATGATTTACCTTTTTACTAAATGACGAGCAACACGCCGCTGGTGAATTACCTTTGACAATGGAGAACTTTCGATGCGTGAATTTTCACGCAGGCGAACATTTTATCAAAGTTAAAACATTTCTATTTGTTACCCTTTTCACCAAAATCTATTTTTCCAAGTTCTCACTGGGGAATTAATACAATGAAGCTACATCCTCAACATTATTAGGTCAGTATCATCACATCCTGTATTCCAAAAAAGTCATAAGCAAAAGTCATAGTTGAAGTGGAATTATGATTTGAAGCTCATGTCACATTTTGAGGATCTCGGTCATTTTTCTTCCTTGAATATTTTTATTAAAAAGTGTCCACTTCCAGCAATCACTAATAAATATATACATATGACCTCCGAATTGACATAAGCGTATGCGCTCTCTAGGGGTCACTTTTACTTACACGCAAAATTGTTAGGCTGTGAGGGGGGGGGTAAGGGAGGGGGTGATATCACTCCAACTTGCAGTACAGCAGTAAAGAGTGATTTAAGTTTATCAGAGCACAAGTCACTTGGGGCAGCTGGGAAATCGATAATATGTCTAGCCTGATGTCAGATTTCAAAATTAAATCTAAAAAAAAATCTGTTTGCTCTTTTGGGAAATGGAGTTCAATGCAGAATTCTACTGGAGCAGCACTATTAACTGATGCATTTTGAAAAAAAGAAACATTTTCCCCATGACAGTATCCCTTTAAAGATAAAGTCTGTTGTTTTCTTTGCCCTAATGCCTATACAAATTGATTTGTTTTTTTGAAAGAAAAGCAAGGCACATATAGCAACTCCAGCATCGAGAGACACCACAGCACAAAATATACAATAGCATGGAACTATCTGAATGTATAGCATTATATTTATTAGGCAGTCTGTAGAAATACTCCGCACTTCATACTCTCGTATCTCTAGACAGTATTTTCTGAGATGCTTCTTTGTGTTTGGGGACCTCTGCTGGACAGATAATAATATACAACATATGTAGCTTTACATTCCATAATGGGAATAAGCACCAAAAAAAGGAACTTATGATGGAGAAATAAGTGGCACAAAATTGTACCATTGTTAGAGCATTACACATAAAGCACTCACAGAACAACCTACACTTGCACCTGCACCTATTCTTTTGTCTTCTGTGTTCCGATCCCGTCTTATCTTCTTCCACCCCTGTATTTATTGTTGCCTGTATTTTACATAGTTTTAAAGCAGATGAAGTTGAAAAAAAGAAACCGGTCAAGTTCAGCATTTCAAGGGGGAGATTAAGCTTAGCATCTCTTCTCTTTATATTCATCCTCATGGCTCTACAGCCACTTTGCAGTCATACAGTAAAGCATAATGCTGCCTGCTGTTTAGAGTTGAGGTTTTTCTGTGATAGGAAAACTGTGTAAAGCCAGTTACAGCAACAAAGAACATGGAGGCAGATTTACACTGATCAGGTGAGAATCTTATTGGAGGATTCCTTTACATATAAACTGCAAAGGATTTGAGCATAGCCCCACTCCTAGTGTACTATACAAGTGTAATAATAATGTGTGATCAGGTGTCTGCTACTACTACTACTACTATGTGCCCACTGATACCCAGTCATGTACTTGCCAACTCCCAGCGACTCCCAGCAAGGCAGTTCTTCCAGTCTGTTCCCAATCCGATGATTACCAGATTCTTTGGAACTCTGTCTGGTTCTAAACTTGCCTACTTTTCTTCCTATATTAGTGGCTGAATCACAGCAGGGTCATGTCCCCACTACACTCCTCGTTGGAGCAGTGAGCTGGTAGAGCGACTATAACCAGAACTTACTATCACTAGCTAAACTGTAACTAATCACCTACTCAGGCTCTGGTCCTGTATCCTCTCTGGTGAGGTCCCCCGAAATACCCGAGCGCGTTTTACATAGAAAAATATTGCCATCTACTGGGCAATCCTAAAACTAGCATTAAATTACTCTCAACCCCAGAAAAGGGAAATAACTGCCTAGGGTGAGGAACACTTAAAGAAGAACTAAACCCTCCTAAAGAGAAAAGACCATCCACTACCCTCCATTGTCCCCCTCCCCGCTTCCATCCAGTATAGTCAATTACTGAAAAAATGATCCCAGAATATGACGGTGACTTATCCATGCAGAGTAGTGCAGAAGTGGTCATGGGTGCCTTCAGTTTTCTTTGAAAAGGGACCACTGAAGCTATTTGGAGCATGTGAAATTGGAGCAAAGGAAGCAAGAGGACTTGAAGATGTGGAAGATAACGCTCATTAGCTCTGCTGTGCTACTCTGAATAGATAAGTCAGTGGGATTTGGGACACTTTTTGCAGTAATGTATTATGCAGGGTGGAAACCGGGAGCAGGGTTGGACTGGGGGGCCCGGAGCACACTGGGACTGCACTACTGCAACGCCAGATGCCCCCGGGTCCCTGAGTGAATGCACAAATGGAGCCACGCACATGAGAGAGGCGTGCAACAGTACTAGGGGCTACAGATCAGGAGAGGCAGTCTGGGCCAGCAGGAGCCCACCAGGCTTTTTCCCAGTGTCCCTCTAGCCCAGTCCAACCCTCGCAGGGACGGGGGGACAATGGAGGGTAGTGGATGAGGCTTTAATCTTTAGATGGAGTTTAGTTCTCCATTAAGGCGTCCAAATACACAGGGAACTGCCTGAGTAAAATGCCCAGGATGACTACAAGAATAGAATGGAGAGATGAATCAAATCATAGGGATGAGATTGAGGGCGCTGAGGAGACACATCCAGGATCATAGAGATGAAAACAGAACTGAATCACAGTACAAACTGCCTATGGAAGCCGTATCAAATGAAAGTGCTAAACAGTGAAAAATCCTATCA
The DNA here is from genome assembly GCA_024363595.1 of Xenopus borealis. Taxonomy (NCBI): domain Eukaryota; kingdom Metazoa; phylum Chordata; class Amphibia; order Anura; family Pipidae; genus Xenopus; species Xenopus borealis. The sequence goes on along the minus strand of CM044443.1, from coordinate 23,891,264 downwards.
TACTTTTAGAGAACCATAAAAGTTTAATGGATACGATTCACTGACATGTGAAGGAACAGGAAATCATTCATTTGAACGTTGCCATTAATTCTCTTTTGTTTAGCATTTCTCCTGTTTGTTTCTGGGTGCTGACCCTTGTGGAGCTCATGACATATTTCCCAGCATTTGGAGAAAGATTTCTCTCTAGTACTGAAGGGAAAAGTGTGGGAGCTGTCTGATAATTACAGATAAAAGGGTGATTGGCCAATGACACCAGTTATAAAAGCAGTGGGAAAACATTCAGCTCTTCAAAGAAGAGTTTGTGTTTTATATGTTGTTGATCAAAGATATGGGAGGTTGTTAACCTAGTCGGTTACAATTCTGCTGAAAGCACAGAGCTATCAACAAAGATATGGTAATACACTAAACTAAGGCCATTCCAAAGCACAAACCTTCCCATCCATGAGCGTTATTTTACTCCAGAAATAGCTGGAGCACAGTGTTCTTGATTTAGCACTTCAGCCCTTCAGACTGCAATGCAAATACATTAAAGGTTAAAATTCATCAAAAGAGATTCATTGCATACACAATGTTGCCCTTTTGAATTACTCTCACACTTGTACTGTTTGTGCAATGTTTGTGCTCAAGACTAATGAAGACGAGACTCACCAAGCTGAGACCAAGGTTCTACTACAATAAAAGAGGGATGCAAGAACACGCAAAAGAATCCACAACACACAGAGAGATTAAATAGATGGGAAGATAAATAAAATATAATCAAGTTAAGAGAACCATTTAAAGCTGAAGCTGTAGATATAGAACTGGAGATCAGGTGATATTGAAGGTCCTTAATGTCAGATGGGGTCTGGAAATACAAAAAGTAGAGCCTTAAAATAACAAAATCAGGAACAGGGTGGGATGGTAGGAAACGAGCTGGAACTGTTACAAGGCAATTAAACGACATGAAGGTACAAAACAATACAGACTGCACACAGCATCTTGGGGACATGCACTTTGTCATGTGATAGAAACATGTGCATTCTGTTGACACAATATACACAGGGGATAACCCAGTGGAAGACCATGTAGAAGCTTCAAGTAAAAGATCCACTATGTGGCTGACTCGGCATATGGGCCAGCAGGGGAATTGTGGAGGGGGACAAGACACACCGGTATGAGTATATGATTGAGGGCCTTGGACACCCCAGTCCAACACTGCTGAGCACCGGAGTGTACTCTTATAACTGAGGTTGTGTGTGTGTCTGTGGAACATTGTATCAGTGCTAAACACTAAACAAGTGCAGGCACAGCACAAAAAAAATAAATACATGGGTCACCTATCAGATGTTTGCTTTCAAACAGGTCAAGCGACTACTTACAAATTAATGGAGTTGCTACACCTTGTACAAGCTTGATCTACTATAGGTGACTTACCCATTATGTCCATGCCTGTCTGTCAGCTCACTCGTCAGGAATTGGGTATCAATCAAACACATTTTTGAGTTTGAATGGGCAGAATGGCTTCATCTGTCATGATTGTCCACAACATCACATGAATTGTGGATTCAGTGGAAGTTCGTTTTCAATATTCAAGTTGAGTTTTGTCACAATTATGAATATATTTCCCCCTCCAAGAGCGAAGGTTAGTGAGTGAGCTTAGAAAAAAAAAAATGACGTAGGCCCATTGAGATTGCCTCAAACAAAGTCCATATAGTTCAGCTCATCCATAAACCTGTTCCCATCGGATAGCAATGCCAATACCGATTTTGGAAATAATATGAAATAATGAGGGGAGAATTGGGAAATTTAAATCATATCAATAACAAAGGGTGATTTCTTTATTGCCATTGAAGGGACTTGTTCGGTGTTAAGTTATCTCCACGATTCCCCTTTATGTCTGGAAGATCTCTTTGGGGAGTCATTTACATTGAAGGGGACATAGGGTCCAATGGTCATTTGATCCACTCGCCTAGAATATATCTGAATATAGCTGTACATGCATTTGAAAATCTATAGGGCTAATGTTTCTGTACATTATCCTATCCAATCACACATAGGAGGAACTAAATTTCTCTCAACTCTCTGTCAAGCTGTCCCACATGGTCCAAGTGTATTTCCCTGAGCACCTCCTATATTATGCCAGTAAGCACATGCAGCAAAGAAAGGGAAGCCAACAGGCTGAAGCCATTTTTCTACCAAGACCCAGGGACTTAACTACAGAGGAAGCAGACCCTGCACCTTCTCTCTCTCTCTCTATGTATATATATATATATGATATATGTAACCCTCTTCTTTGTGCTCTGCAGGTGGATGGCCAATACCTTGTACAGCTCAAAGAAATATAGAATCACTGGTGCTTGCAGTCAGATATTCAGTTAAAGCAGAATCAATTTCTGCAAAAATTATTCAGCAGCAGCAGTCATTCTAGCACTTTGAACCTTGCCCTGTTTCAACAGACGCAGGTCTAGATGAATACAGCATTGTCTCAGTTTGGAAGCACAGTATTCATGAGGGATGGGCTAGGGAAGGGATGTAGGTGTCCACAGCCCAGCCACCTAACTTGTGAATTATTAAGATTGCTGTCCATCTTGTTTTGAACTGGACAATCCAGTTTTACATGGGCCACCACATCATAGCCCTTCTCCTAAATGTTATTGACCTGCCCCTTACACCACTAGCTCCAACTCTGATGTCACCAGCTTTGCCCCTTGTTTGGATTGTGGAGGAAGCAAAGGTTCTGACCTTTACTATCATGCAAGTTAGAGAGCACCAGAATGAGCAGGGTGCAAAGGAGCAGGAGAAGAAGTAAAGGGCTGGATACAGAGAGCAGAACCACGAACCAGAATCTTCATCTGATTATTTTTATCAGATTATTGTCGCATTATTACCGTCAGTTAATAGCCGCTTCAAATGGACGCAACAAGAACCTCAGTACATCCGATTTTCAAAAAACAGAAACTGAAAACTTTATTTCAAATATAAGATGCAATGTAAACATAAACATAGTATAAAAAAAATATGACAAATCGTATCTTACAGTATCCAAGCTTTGAAGTACTGGCCACGGTTCGTAACCCCAGCAAACACTTTTGTTTGTTTGCGGAGATCAGAATCGTGACTTTTTTTTGAGAAAATGGAAATTTTCACAATTCAAAGTAACATAAATAGTACAAAACATAAGATACTCAGCACCACTTTGGTCCACAATACCAGCAAGCTGGGAGATGATCGCAAACAGAAATGTGACTGTTGTTGAGCTCTTATAAAACTATTTGATGTGATTATTAGGTTTCTGGCACTTATCCAATGGGACATTGATTTTGGCAGTATTATCTCCCCTGAAACAGGCCTTTAACTTGATACCCCAATGTATCATTTATGTTTACGGCCAGCACTTGTATTAAAGTTCCAATAGAATTCATCAATATTTTACAATCAATAATGGCAGGACTAACTGGGTATCACAGGCACTTCAATGTAGAAAGAGCAGGACAGCAGGTTCACAGACAAATCAAAAACTCCTGTTTAAGTAAATCACCTTAATTTGATACACAGTTTGATTATCCGCATTGTACACTAACCCCCACATTGTTACACACACAGTGAATGCATCTGCTCCCAGTGTCAACCTGAGACACAACACCCACCAGACTCTACTAACAGCCGCACTAACACGTCAAGAGTCACATTTTTAAGAGGAAAACCTTTCCCATGAGGCCTCAGAGTGCTTTAAGTTGGCTCATTTACGGCTTGAAAGGAGGTTAAAAGTTAAAAATAAATTGTTGGCACAATCGACATCATGCAAAGTTATGAATCTGGTGTACAGGCATGTTGTAACTTATATGTGTGTTATAATCATTAGACTATCCAGCATATCTTAGGAGAAAGCGCTGTACTATCTTTTGCCTATAAATATACATTTCACCTTAAAGAGCATGAGAACAGAATCTACATCCACTCAGCTTCTTGATATCCCTCTATTTTACTATGTGTTAGATGAATACAACTGGCCATATATTAGCACTTTTTATTTTTGGTACATATATTTGGCCACCAGTCTAGACCAATATGAATTTACTATTGATGAGTTCAGGATTAGGTACGTTGGAAAATCTCATTTGAAGATGCATTATACCTGGCAAGTTATGGTACATTTGAGAAAGGGAACTGGAGCCCCTCTTCACTTCCTCCTGTTCTGATAATTTTGTGTTTGCCCTAACAAATGAAAGGCCAATTGCCCAAGGGCTGTTCAGTCTAATATCTATAAGGACTGTACTTGTATGGACATCTTAAAGGGCACCCATGCCCCCAAAAAATTTGCCCCAAACCGAAGGTGCGGGCTGATAAAGCCCGCATTCCGGTTTGGGGTTCTAATACTTTAAAAAAAAAAAAATGCCCCCTGCAGGTGCTGGCTTACCGCCATGTCTTCTGAAGCACATGTGCAGTATGAAAAGCTGCCCCAGAAGTGTGGGCACTTTTCAGTATGCGCGTGTTTCGTCACACGCGCATATGCTTCAGAAGACATGGCGGCTCGCACCGGGAGTGAGTAAGCCAGCGCCTGCAGGGGACATTTTTTTTTAAAAGTACTAGAACCCCAAACCGGAATGCGGGCTCTATCAGCCTGCACCTTCGGTTTGGGGCATAGGTGCCCTTTAAAGAGGACTTTGGTTCTAAAGCTGGCAAGCTGTCTCAGACTGCTTAGTTGTTCTAGGATAACATTTCCTATGATACAAATACAGTACTTACTGTATCTCATTATCCATACTATAACAAAATGATCTCGCACCCCACTTTTGTCTTTCTTCAATAACTTTTCAAACTCCTTCACACAAACATCCGATAACCATCTCACTTTGTGTCATCAATAAATCAACACTCTAACCAACTGCATTCACTTACAAATCACCCCTACACTCAACTTCAACACTGGAACCATCTTCTCATGTATTTCTTGCCCATCTTTTCATGTGCTGCCTGCCCCTCTTCTAATGTGCTGCCTGCCCCTCTTCTCATGTACTGCCTGCCATTCTTCTCATGTACTGCCTGCCCTTCTGCTCATGTACTGCCTGCCCTTCTGCTCATGTACTGCCTGTCCCTCTTCTCATGCACTGCCTGCCCTTCTTCTCATGCACTGCCTGCCCCTCTGCTCATGTACTACTGCCTGCCCCTCTTCTCATGTACTGTCTGCCCATCCTCTCAAGTACTGCCTGCCCTTCTGCTCATGTACTACTGCCTGCCCCTCTTCTCATGTACTGCCTGCCCTTCTTCTCATGTACTGCCTGACTTTTCATGTACTTGTTAACCATCTTTTTATGTACTGCCTGCCTATGTTCCTACAGTAACAATTTTGCATATCAGTATTGTAAAACAAAGTAGGATAATTTGTGAACTATCTTTACATCTCTCTGTAGCTTGTAAAGCCTTACCTATCTGTTGAAGGAAATATAGAAACACCTTTAACTAAATTCCATTTATGTTGTAAGAGAAATCATTATACACAAGCTAAAAACGCAGTTGCCCTAAAAAATGAAAATGCAATATGTGGTGTAAGTGGTTTGTTCTCTTTATAGTAAACTCTTGGGGACAAATTCCCCAAAGTGCGGAAATTTTCGCCAGTCCACCGCTAATTCACTAAAATGCTCAGGGAGGCGAAAAGTAGAGAAGTTGTGCTACCGTTACTTCGTCAGGCAAAGCGAAGTTAGGCTAGCAATGCCTAATTTGCATACGCTGCAAAGTTAAAAGTATAATAGAAGTATATGTTACAGCCACTACATTCCACTACACAAGCCCAGGAAACTTTTAATAACCCTAACCCTAAGTTGTTCTATTGCCCTAAACATGTGCCCATTGTATAGTTGAGTTGCCATTTGTTAGGAAATGTAGGGGGGAAGGAGGGTAACCCCGAAAAAATTACAATATCACCCTAAAAAATGTATAAGACATCAGCGTTTTTTTGGGAATTGCAAAATTTCAAGTTTTTTTTTCCAAACTGCTATCTATTGTATTGAACTTAACCAGGTCTCACCTGAATTCTAGTGTTCAGTAAAATGGGCATCTTAGTGAATTAGCCTAGTTACGTCCATTCATCAGTGCGCAACTTTGCCTGGAGTAGGTGTCCAAAGTTGCGCTAGTCTATCTACTTCACTAGCGAATTTTCGCCAGGGACACTGTTAGTAAATTGGCAAAGTTGCGAAATTACGTCACACTGGCGAATAAGCGCTAGCGTTAGATGCTTTGCACTTTAGTGAATTTGCCCCTTGGGGTATTGTCTTTATTTATTTTTTACTTACAGAACCAAAGGGAACAACACATCATAAGTTAATATAACTGTTGCTCTTATACAAGTAATTTTAAGTCATATTCTACACCATCTGGCTTACTTAACATAAATACTGAGTGAAACCTAGCAGCTTATTCATCTAAGGGATCCTGAGTTGCACAACAGCTGGGGAGCCTCCAATTAACTGTTCCACTTTTAGACTTGTTCATAAAGGGATATTGTAATGGGAAAAAATGTTTTATTCAAACCACATCAGTTACTAGTACTGTTCCAGCAGAATCCTGAACTGAAATCCAGTTTTCAATATTTAATTTTGAAATCTGACATGGGGCTAGACATGTTTCCCAGGCGCGCTCAGCCATGTGACCTTTGCTCTGATAAACTGTCACTTTTTACTGCTACACTGCAAGCTGGATATGACCCCCCTCCCAGCAGTCTATCAACAAAGCAATAGGAACGCATCCTGATAACAGGTGCCTGATATCTGCTAAAAATTCTCCCATGCATAGTGATAGATATGAGCACTCAATAATACATACCATGACTCCAGTTACATTGTGTAGGAAAAACAATAATTTATCTGAAAGCAGTTCCATTGTGAAGTATTGGCTCTTTTTGAAAGCACAGGCTCAGGCACAATAACTTGAGATGGATACCTGCACACCAATATTACAGCAAAATCAAATAGATTTGTTGGTTCAAGATTAACATTTTAAATGGCAGAGTGAATTATTTCCAAAATATAAACAAAAAGTATACCATAAAAATTGTGATAGAATCCCTTTAACTAATTTGAAAAGAATGATTGCCTGGCTATAGACCATACATTTTCAGAGGATAAAGAAGAACTCAACATTCCCAAAGAAGACACTGAAATCATGATAAATGTAATAGTGGCCAGATTTATCTTTGAACTTGGTGCAGGTTTGAATTTTAATGTAGATGCACTATTATGTTGAAGGCACCTGAGGAAACATTTTATTTTAATGTTTTCATTCCCATTTTAATTAGGCAAATAATGGAGATCTGCTGGAATGAACCAAGCATTATCCTTATTTTTCTCCCCAGCTAAAAAAAAGCTTAGAAGAATTTGGGAAATATGCCTTTGATACCGTTGTGGTCATGACCTTAGAGATTTGTCCTATTTAATGCTGCTTTACTTGTATTTTATCCATATAGTAATATTGCAAAACATGACGCTATCTCTGAATATGGGATACACTACTTAAAAATCATTGCAACATTATTTGTGTTTGTTCAGCTTCCAGTTAAAGTTGCTTTTTTAAATTCTTCATATTTAAATTGGCCACACTCTGGCAGATCCACCTGTTCAATCTAGCAGACCAGTCTCCAACCTGACAACACATGTGGTAGGCCAAACTGGTCAATAAAAACCCAGATTCTATCAATCTGCCCCAGTGTGGCCACCTTTAGTCTTGTTTTTTGTTTTACAGAAACATCAATTGTTGGAAGAACATTCAATTAATTGACCGTCCAAGGCTGGCATGTTCAAAGCAGCAGATTTAGCTACCTGTAATTTCTTCAACGGTTTATCAGTGTTCTATTGTCATTATTACAACCTGCCATACAGGTAATTACTCTGCAGCTTTTAACCAACAGGAGACTCAGCACAGGACAAGTGGTGGATAAAGCTGTTTAAGATAGATTTGTTAATGCCAGTGTGAATAGAAATAATTTGCACTCTTAAATTAGAACCTGCTAAACCAGAAAACAATCAGTAAATAAAAACGAATTTGGGACCAGCCCAGCACTAATTCTAAAAGGAAAATGATTTCCAAAAAAAAAGTCTTCAATTCCCATGGCTTTGCTGAAGACTTTCCAAGCAAAAGCCTGGAAAAACCAACAAACAAAAAAATGTTTGTTAGGAGCTGCAGCCGAATATTTTAGCATCTATAAAAAAATATTTTACAACCGCTTATGCGATCTAAACAGCTGTTAATATAACAGCCTTTAGAACAAAAAAAATTATTGAAGTGCTCCGTACAACCTTTCTTTTGACAAATAACTGTTTAGCTCATGCTCAACTTCAGTAAGTTGGTGAGATATATTTTATTGAAGTTACTTGGGCCAGACACTATGGGGTAGATTCATCAAAGAGTGAAGTTCCGCCACTAGAGGGAAATTCCACAGCTCTCAATTCATTTCTATGGGATTTTGAAAGGCGTATTCATCAATGGGTAAAGTGAAAGTTCACCCTTTGATGAATACGCCTTTAAAAATCCCATAGAAATGAATGGAGAGCGGCGGAATGTCACTCTAGTGGCGGAACTTCGCTCTTTGATGAATCTACCCCTATAGCTCTTTGGGGATTGTCTTTGGGGTTTTTAAGGTTCCACTACATATAAAAATATCCTGATTCACCTGTATTGTAACCAATTCATTAACAGTTATGTTGGGGGTGGTGACCCATTTTTGTATGTCTATATTTCAAAGTATTTAAAATTGCACCAGAAATACTTGTGATAGCAGCAAAACTCCAGCTGGTATAGTTAACCCCGGAGTGCAATCATTTAGAAATTTCCTCTTTTCCACTTTGAGGTAACTCTGTTGAAACTGCTTTAAAAAAAACATTTCTCAGCCTCCTTTAGTGCAAGTGGCAAGTACAGAGAAAGCTCTAATAATTCTTGTCCTCATGCTCAGTGGAGCCTGGAAGGTTTAGAAACGAAACACCATTGTAGCCATTTAAAATGGCAAATGCCATTAATCATATATTCCGAAATGTAATCTGAAGAACCTAATATCTTTAAAGAAAGACAAGCATCGGTGTCTTTTTACTCTTCATTAGTTAGGCTAGATAATACTAATTGCCTAATTAGCTGTTGCCTTCCATACTGCAGTACAATTGCAGACTACATTGCTCTCGTTTTTGCAGTTTCCTGAGTGCCTTTAGAATGAAACTCATCACATGGCGTTCACCACACTAAAAGTATAAGTCACCAAACTAACATAGTGCAGATCTAGGCAAAATCACATTAAACCTAGGTTTACCTTTCTGCACTATACTTGTTTAGTTAACTTACCCAGTCCTGGATGAGGAGCCTGTTCTTTAATAATATTGCACTTTTCCTGGACACATTTTACAATGAGATAAGACATCTAAAATAGGGCCAATTGTTAGAGAAACATAACATATTTTGTTATAAAACACAATCTAAATATTAAATAATATTTACTATACCTACTCTGTTAATAAAATAAGAGATACGTGGTTATTGGATGCTCTATAACATTCCCTTGTGACACGTACATAATAAAAAGTTGTAGCGGTCCTTTACATCAGAAAGCACTAGATATATCATTTTTTCCTAAATATAAATGAAGAACTAAAGCCAGAAAATGAAAGCAACATGTTATATAATGCCATCGTCGTTTTTTTTTAAAAAGATAATTTTCAGATAATGAGATAAAGGTCAAGAGATGGTAGAGACTGTAATTTTTTGTAAATTAGATCAAAAAATAATAATAAGCATAATAAAGCAAAAAGAAAAAAAAAAATTGAGTAATTTTATATTCTCAATACAACAACTGTATGAGGTGGCGAATCCAGAATTCAGTTTCAAATTCTGGTAAATGCCAGCACTTTTTGCAGAATTCGGCAAAATCCGAAGAGGTTTTGTTGAATTTGAAAAAACTAGAATGAACTCGAAAACTTAAAAGAGCTCATATTTATCAGAAAACGTAAAACACGTAAAAAAAGAAAATCTTTAACGCAGTGAAATCAGTCTGCCAAATTTTGAATCAGTGTAGAACTACACTGACGTTTTTACATCCGATAGCTTCCGTTCTTACGCGACGAAGCGCATGCGTCATGTTGGATGCACCGAATCTAAGGTAATAGGAATGTCGGATGTTTTTAATGCGTGCATCGACAAGACACTAATGTCAGATGCAGCGCTGCATGAACACGACGTGTTGGATGCATGCAGTTGTAACATTCGGCATTCCTATTACTTACCCTAGATTCGCCACAAGCGACGTGCCTGCGCTTCATCGCATTGCAGCGAAAGCTATTGGATGTAAAGGCACCGGTGTAGTTCTACCCTTAATCTTTAAAACTTAAATCGAAAAATAGGTATGATGTTGAAATTTTTTTCCTCAAGTTTTTCACTTAAATCTTGAACCCTTGCGTTTAGGAAATCAAAATGAACAATGTTGCTGCAAAAAATTTGAATCATGGTAAAAAAATTGGATTAGAGATTTTTTTATTTTAAGTTTCTCCAAAAACACAAAAATACTCAAATTACTCAATTTTGAATGTTGCGAACTAAACCCAAATTCCAGACAACGGAATATACCGCTTATTATTGTAATTTTCCCTTTAATTTGAATATGCAAATTTGGGTTCAGATGTGGGTTACTTTTCAAATGATTTTTGCCCACATTATAGATGCAGTGCATCCCTACAGAAACAACTCATGAAAAAACTGACATGATTACATATGTTCATATTTATACATAAATCATGGATTTACTAGAATATACAAATATTTTTTAACCATTAGTCTGAATAACATGAGTCTTGAAAAAGAAAATGTATAGATCCCATCTTATTTTGGAATGCTTCAAAACAGGGGGTCGTGATCTAACTTGATTATTATTATTCATTTTAGAGAAACCCACATTTAAAAACACCAGGAGCATAAAGGGACAAGAAAACAGTTCCAATGAAATTCAACCACATAACCTTCATCTTCAAGCAACATTAAGGGGCAGATTTACAAAATTCATGTGAAGAGATCGAAGTTCGATCGAATACCGTTCATACGATTTTTTCGGAGGATCGAATATGCAAATTTGGCCACTTCGATTATCGAATACCGAATATTCAAATTATCGAATAGATCGAATATTTGATAATTCTGTGATCGAAGGATTTAAAATTTCTTCGAATGCCTACTTCACCAGATTGAACCTACCGAATACCAATAGAAACCTATGGGAATCCCCCCATAGGCTTCTTTTGCAGACACCTGCTCCAATACCATTCGTACGATCGAACGCCTTGATCTTTCGAATTTTTCGGAGGCTCGAAAGCAAATGTACGATTTTTTTGTGAAATCGAACGATCAGTATTCGATCGTACGATTTCATTGAGAAATCAAATATCAAGCAAAAGGATAGCCTAGAACTATTCGATAAGCATTCGATAGTCCAATGCTTATCGAATTTCGAAGAGATTCAAGCGATTTTGGGGGAATTTTAGTAAATTTGCCCCTAAATCTGGGGCTACAAGTTATGTCTTTATGTGTGTAAATAACATCAGCCAAAGAAGTATTAAAGTAATAATCAATAAAAGAAACATTCTCTTTTGCAAATAAAATGATTATTACGTTTTCATACAGAAAATAAACTTTTAAGCAAGGATATAAAGAAAGAAAATACTATTTCAGGCATTGTATAACAGTCAATAACGAACTCAGAAGTAATCATTATTAATAAAGTTGCAGTATACAGCAAAAACAAAAATTCACATTTTAAATTTTGCCAATTTCAACTGTTCTCTAGAAATATAATGCAGGTTCTGCATACTTTGTTCTTTGCAACAGTTTACCACGAGAGGGCACCCTTGCCTTCTAAAATACCAACTCTGGTCTAAAACCACAAAATAGATGGGAAGACAGTACTGTTATCTTTTAATAGTCCTAATATCTCAGTTATTATTGATTCTACAATATAATTCTATAATCACAGTGTCAGTTTTGTAAAACCTGGTCATTTTAATTCCTGAACAAGATCCATTGCATAATCGACTGTATAGTTTCAAGTATGCTGCTTTCCTTTAAAGTATTCTTCTTCAGGACTGTAGTGTAAGAAACAAGAAAACTATTTAATGTCACAATTAACATGTTTAATCACAAATGAACTGCTTATGTTAAAAATTATAATTCCTTTAGATATTTTAGAAAAATTCAGCTGAGTTCATTTTGTGGACTAAGAATAATCAACAGATATAATTTAAGGCTCTATTTATAAATGGATACCAAATAATAAAATTCTATTTTTGAAAGACTCAGAAATTTTTTGGAATTAATGAAGAGATGAGATTTTCATTCAATTTCCTAAAAAAGTTTTTAATCCTTCATTAGCTAGGAATAGAAACGTATGAAACATTTTGTTTTTGGAACGAATTAAAGTAAAATATAGTTTTTCATTACAAAATAGAAATATTGAAAAGATTTAGGAAAATAAAACTCCAAGGCTTTTGCTGAAACCAAATCTGTCATATCACAAAGTATTCTATAAAAAGTGTTCTATAAAAGTTGATATAACAAAAAAAGAGAAATAAAATTTTCATGATCTTTTCAATCATTTTGTCAATTGGAAATATAAATACAACGGAAAGGACTGCGAATGATTGAGAATCTTCACAATAAAAAGCCATCCTAAAAAACTCTAGGAAATAGCTGAATAATGTAGAATTAGCCAAAAATCCATGATTATCCTATTAGATTATTTATAAATAGGGCCTTAATCATAACTATCATTATTTCAACTTTGCTTAAAGTGGCCAAAAGTCCCAAATCAGACATGCTGGGCAACTGCACAAGAGATTTTTGTTGTTGTACTGATAAATACATTCGTACAAATACCCCTACAGTAATGCTAACTAGTGATGGGCGAAACGGCCGCGTTTCGATACGCCGAATTGGCGAAAAATTCGTGAAACGAGTCGCGTGACTCGTTTTTGGCGGTGAATTTTTGCCCGCAAATTTTTCCTGCCTATTCGCAAATTTATTCACCAGCGGCGAATCGCGGGAATTCGCCGCGAATTCGCCCCTGCCGAATAAATTCGCCCATCACTAATGCTAACAACCTTTTAAATCATAAATGGCTTTGATTAAATGGAAAAGAAAATGTATCCAGGTACAGAGATTTGCAATAAATCTGTGAAAACAGGCAGAATTATTTTAAATAATTATAAATATTTGTCTATAAATATGTGTTGCTTAATAGTACTGTATGCACTGCACTTTTCTATAATGCACTTGAGTGTAAATTGTTATTGGTAAAGTGCATCTGTTTTCAAATAATGAACCACTTCTCTCTCATTATTGGAAAAAAAAAATCAGTTATATTTAATAATAATAAAAATAATAAGTAACTCACTAATATTAGTACTGCAGTCTAGCAGATATTCTATGTATTACTTTATTTTAACACTGTCCAGCAGAACTATATAGGGCTTCCATTAAAAAAAAAATATTTGAATAGAAGCTTAAAACCCCTAATAACAGCAACTGGTTGGTTACATAAAACTAGTAATGTAACTCACCAAATGGTTGGAAAAAATATGATCGCCAAATTTGAACAGAATTCTTTTTGTATTGTTTTCTTTGTTTATTTCCTATAATAAATCCAGGTTTTAAAAATGAGCATAAGGTATGAATGTTCACTATGACCTTGACAGAAAAGTCAATGTAATTTTTCATCTGTAATCGAAATGCTAGACCCTGATAAAGCCAATTATAATGGTGAATTATGCCGTTAGCTTCAGTTGAAAAAAAGTCACTGCAAAAATATTGGCATATGTGGTACAGTGTATAAAGTTAGACTACTCTAATCACTGACATCGTCAAGCTACAGTTTCCATTTCTTTTTGGGTCCTAAACACATTGGGTTCAATGTATAATGTTTGTGAAATTGTTTTGGTATCACAGCATATCTATATTTTGATTTTTATATTTTGCTAAAGGGCTGTGGTTGCCTTGGGTTGATACAGAAGCCCAAAACGTAACGTACAACATCCCCCAGCTTACATCTTTAGTTAGGCTTTAGTTCTTCTTTAAAAGGGCTTTGTCATTTTTTAGGTGATGCCCACCTTGATATTGAATATATTTTCTTCTAGGTGTGCTGATTCTATTCTTGAATATTTTCAAGCAATAGCATGTTATAATGTTGAGAAGCTAGAAATGCTGATGGATTGCAGGTATAAATGATATTTTCTATTACAATACCCAAGCCTCATAGGAAGCCCTTGAGACCTCCTGCAGAACTGAAATATTATTGTAGATACAGGGAGACAGGCGGGCTGTAAAAGTCATTGTATTAAGAACAGGAAAAAATACTTGCAAAACAGAACTGATAATGGCAAAAACTTTCAGCCATTGGCCAAATGGAATGATACAATATGCTCTTTTTAAACAGAAGTAACATGCTACTCAAACTTTAAAGTTTCTTTAAATGGAATGATGAATTATTCATGATCTAGGCTAATACTGCTATTCAGTTACACCCAATTCTAAGTACCAGGTGTTGAACCAGCCAAATTGCAAAACATTTGATGAATTTGACCCGCAGATATTTTGTCAGATGAATGCTTTCAGCTTTAACAGTAACTGGATGAAGGAAGTAAAGCCTGCCCAAAGCACACGCAGTGTGGGACAGAATTAACCAACCCATCAGAGAATATAGATTTTGACTTAGAGAAAGATTTTTGCTGTTATTAGGGCATTCAAATGTTAACGTTATATACATATTGCTGAGTTAGACTTTAACAATGGCAGCTATTCTCACGCAGCAACATAAATTTCTTGATACACAAAATGACAGACATACAACATAAACCGATATCAGATTTTTTTTTTTCATCTGGATATTTAATATGAAGTGAATGAATGAATGAAGAATGCCTGAGTTCGAAGTGTTTGTGTTATTTAGTCATGTTCTTGTCCACTAAGGTCTATGTGAATAAATAATACAAAACACATTCGACTACTAGGAACAAATACACACACAAATGAATACACAGATGGAAGGAACTTCACTGTATCCGTTTGGTCACAAGAAAATGTGACGGAGCATGGAAATCTGTTCCATACGGACATAAACAGATGGAGCGGACCTTGCACACTATACCTTGTTTCTCAAATAAGTGTGCCAGATGGTGCACTCGGGTCTGTTGCATCTTTATATACTCACAAAAACTTTGTAAGCTTTTTTTTTTCTTTTTAAAGGAGTAACCACCTAAAATGTTAAAAGCAGGTTAATGACATGGTTCTCCTTTCAGCGGAAGTGCATGTTAATGTGTTTTGCATTGCTATGTTTAATGTCAATTACTTTTAGTTCACGTGTTCTGGAAAAACAAGGTATAAAAAAAAGGCAATATATACAAATGAAAATTCTACAGATTGTAAATCATTGGTAAATTCTGTAAACAAGGCAGTCAACAATGCACTCATTCCATGGCACATCTTTCTGGATATTAAATAATTTGTGTCCATAGAATGTCTATACACATGGTGGTTAGAAGATACTGCATGTGAACGCCAAATAGAAAACAGACAGTTAGTTGGAAATGATAATGTCTGCACAAAGGATTAAAGTTGGTTAAGGACTTTTCTGATTATCAAGCGGTTGAGCAACTGCCTTAAATTGAGTTAACACATAAAAACATTTGAAAAATGTTTTCTAGTTCATAATTCAAATTTATGAGAGAGCCTTACCAAAGACATACTACGTGAATGACCTATAAGAGGCACAAGTGCAATGCTTGCTCTAATAAGAATATATATTATCCCATAATCCTCAAAACCTTTAAAAAATCTGAAACAGATGCAAGTTCATTTGAGAACAAAAAAGGGAAAATTAGATGAAGTGGAAGTATTCTATAAGGATATCATGCAATCTGTGCCCAATGTATTTTTCGCTGCAATTATTCCCTTGCTTGGCAAGAAATACACTTTATTATCATTATTGTTGGCATTAAAAAAAGAAAAGACCAGGAAAGAGATTCTACAAATTTCTCTTGAGTTCACCAAAAAAAAACTTCCTAAACAATTCTAAACATTCTGTAGTGTTTCAAACCTGAAATTGAAGGCACTCAAATATTGCAGTCGAGACTATATCTCATACCCTGTGTTTCTTACAAATATATTCCTCAGCCTGTGGCCCTCATCTTGTATAAATTATGTTTTTTTCCAACAATATAGACCTTATAAAAAAAACTTCTTAAGTTCTCAATATTACATATATATTGGACTGTCAGGCTAGTTCTTTTTCTCCAGATAATTTGAAGGTACCCAGCCTTTAAACGGTTTGCCCCCATCAAGGATTTGGCAATACCACCAACCGTTTGGGTTTTTCTCCAGGACTTCCATTGAAACCCCTTCCTGAAACCCTACAGTCTCATCATCTCCTTCATAGTCTGCAATAGAGAGATATATATCTTTGAGATTATTGTGAATGAACTGAGACTTCTCAATTGGCTTTGGACGAACAGTGGACACGGGTATGCCGTTCTTTTGAGAAGGCCTGATGGATGTTTCAGATTCTGACATATCTGCATCAGGTTTAGCAGAAGAACTTATTTTTGTCTGATTTGGTTGGGAGCGAACAGTGTTAAAAGATGAGTTCCGACGAACTGCTCTCAAGTGGTCTGTAGCAGACAATGATTCATTTCTGCGCAAATTGCAAGAAATATTATTATCCTTTGGAGGCGCAGAAACAAACACAGACTGAGGCCTCACAGTTACTTGCTTTATTCCATTTCTCAACTTCACAACATTGCTTCCTGGTCCTGGAGGTTTGGAAAATCCACCTGGTGGCCTTGTAGGAACAGGAGGTGTTGCTCGTTTGCTTTGGTTAATAGTGTTTAAAGCTTGCACTCGTTTTTCAATCTTCTCCAAGCTATTTGACTTATTTTCATTCTTTTTAGTTTTGGTGGATTCAGACTCAGCTGTTGAAGTATCTGCCTTTTTGTTATCCACCTGCTCTAAAAAGTGTGATGGTGCCCATCCTTCAGAATCTTTGTACTTAATATACCACCACCCACTATCTTGTCTTTCCAGAACTTCTACTTTTGCTCCTACAGGGAAACTTATTTCTGAATCTAAAGCTTGCTGATAGGTGCTTGTTGCGGTATAAATATTCTTTTGATCAACACCTTCCTCACTTTTGTCATTGTTAGATGAAGTCATAGACTGAGAAGAATTGGAAGTAAGATCCACAGATCGTCTTCTTGGTTTGTTATCAACACTTTGTAAAGCTGCCTTTGGTGGGTTTTCAGATTCCTCACTTTTTGAACCTTTAAGCCCACTTCTGAGTTGACCTGTTGGTCTTAGTTGGCGCCTCAAACTGCTTATGTCCATTTTATCTTGGGTTTGGGAGTCAGCTTTACTTAGGAAAGGCTTTGGTCTTACTGTTGGCTTTGCTTTTGTTGAAGGGAGAACTGCCTGTTTTTGCTCAGCATCTTTCTTTGTACTAACCTTTGGTACAGCACGTAAAGCAACATCTGAAGCTGACCTGGGTTTTATCTCCTCACTTGTTGAAAATGAGACATTTTTTGTTTCTTGTTGGACATTTCTTTCAGACTTATACTTTAGGAGAGGAGGTTTTGAAGATATTGCAGTGGGAGAATTTCTTTGTATTATTACAGAGCTCTTTTGTGAATCAGAGTCACCACTTGATTCCTTATTTGAAACAGCCTCTTCCACAAATGGTCTAAACCCCTCATTTTCATAAATTGTCTCCTCTTCATTAGTTACATCTTCAGTAAACTCGCCAACTCTAAATTTTGGCCTTTGCAGAGAAGACATAGGAGAAGGTCTAGATGGCTGGAACATATTTTCTTGGATAAGATCATCTCCATGACTCTGGTTTGAAACATTAAGTTCTACTTCTATATCAAATCCAAACGCAGGCACATCATATTCAGGCTCCTCGTAAATTTGTTTTGATGGAGACTCTTTGGGTTCAGTGGAAGTGCAAGTTAAGGGACTAACCCCTTCTGTTGAATCTTTTTGTTTAACCGGAGGTGCAGGAGGAGGAACCTTGGGTCTTGTCAATGTGCTTGTCCTCCTGTTTAAGTTTGGTTTCTTTCTTTTGTCAATATAAGATGATGGAGCCCATCCTTCTTTTTCACCAATCTGAACATACCACCAACCACCTGAGTTCTTGTCGATCACCTGCAAGTAAATCATCATTTCAGAGTTAGATTATTGCTAGTGGAAGACTTGTCCACTACATGTATTGAGTTTGATTATTCTGTTATAATTAATCAGTCAACAAAACATTTTTTTTTTAAAGTTAAAACATGGAGAATTTTTCTTTCTTTAAGTTAATACATGGAGAATTTTCTTGTGAATCTGCTGAAGCAGAAACAATCATGCCAGTATCAAGTCACAGTCATAACAGTATTTCTACTTTGAAGAATAATAGTAAAAAATAATATGCGCTTACCTCAGCTTTTTGACCACCATGGAAACTAATGCCATCAGATATGCAGGACTGAAACTCTGCAATAGTGTAATATTCTACTTCTACCGATGGAGGTTCAGGGGGCTGGGGTAGCTGGAAGCCCTGAAGAAATGAAGAGAAAAGACTGACATGGATGCTCAAAAAAATTCTATAATGATCCTAAGTGCATTCTGATACTTTCTGACTGGTTTTACATATATACGAAATTGGTCATCAAAACAAGGATCAAAATGTTAAAATAAAGATAAAATAACAGAGCCAGAAAACCTCAACCAGTGGGTCATCCAGTAGAAAGTTTACTTTTTTCAGCTTTGCAATTTAGGATTTCCACAACTTTTTCTCTCTTCCAAAGGTTCTGTCCAAACATTATCATTATATCTGTGGTAGGTGTGGCAAGCCAAAGATGTAGAGTAATGCAATACTCCAGGCACAGCATATGCAAGCACTATGTTTACAAAATCTTTTCAAGACGGTATGGATGTAGGCTTCATTACAAATGTCAACCAAATATAACTGTGTAACAATTTTTATTTAACATTTATTCAATATGTTTATAAAAAAACTAGAAAAATTAAATGAACATACCAAACTAGATTCTCTGCGAGGGGGAGGCTTCATTCGTAAGTTTGGAGAACCTGTAAAGACAAAGAACATAAATATCAATGGGGTACTTTATCAAATATGTTAAAGGACCAGTAACATCAAAAAATTAAATTGTTTTAAAGTAATAAAAATATAATGCAGTGTTGCCCTGCACTGGTAAGACTGCAGTGTTTGCTTCAGATGCACTACTATTGCTTATATAATTAAGCTGTTGTGTAGCCATGGGGCAACTAGTCAAAGGAGAAAAGGCTCAAGTGACACAGCAGATAGCAGATAAGCTCTGTAGAACATAATGTTATCTGTTATCCATTACTTATCCTGTGCCATGTAGCCGTTTTCAATTTCCGCCATTGCTACTTAGCAGCTTGTTTATATGAACTATAGTAGTGTTTCTGAAGCAAACACATCAGTTTTAACAGCGCAGGGCAACACTTAAAGATATTTTCTTTGCTTTAAAGCACTTTAATTTTTTGGTTTTAGGGCTAGAGCAGACGGGGAGATTCGGGGGCATTTTGTCGCCTGGCGACTTGTAGCCGCGACTTGTAGCCCCCGAACCTCCCCGAATACACAGGTCCTGGGGCGCACCGGCGTTACTTGAAAACGCCTGCGCCTATTCACACGCAGCGGCGCGATTTGTGGAATCGCTCCAAATTGACTCGCGAGTCAATTAGGAGCGATTCCACAAATCGCGCCGCTGCATGTGAATAGGCGCAGGCGTTTTTAAGTAACGCCGGTGCGCCCCAGGACCTGTCTATTCGGGGAGGTTCGGGGGCTACAAGTCGCGGCTACAAGTCGCCAGGCGACAAAATGCCCCCGAATCTCCCCGTCTGCTCTAGCCCTTAATGTTCCTTTAACACCACTAGTGTAGCAATAACCTTGCAAGTTAATAGGTAGCAGTTAATACAAGCACACTTGATTTATTATACTCTAAATCCAAAAATCCGCCATCTCAGACCTGTCGAGGTCCTGTAGGAAGAGGAACATACTGTATCTCAATTTAAAGTTTTTGTAGTCTGCTCTGAGTGTAACACGAAAATCCAACTTTAATAAAAATTGTCCACTCTCATCAGTTTAACCAACCTCACTAATAAATACATAAATATGAACTTTATATACCCACTTAATTTAAATTGATGTAAGCGTGAGGTTACAATGTTTCACTAGAAAGTAATGCTAGAGAAAATTCATTATGGGGAAAGTATGCCAATGTTCCTTTGCAGAGACATAATCCTGCATTTTGATGAATACGTGTATTTGTCACAAAATAGAATTACTTGCACTGATTCAGGCGGAGACTTCTGAAATTGTTGCATGTAAGTAAATGTGCCCCTTGATGTTAAGGCAATTTATTTCAAAACATAAGTAAAGTTAAATGAAAAAAAAAAAAAACACAAAAGGTACAAAAAGTTTTGAGGATCCAGCCTTGTCTGCAGCTGTGATTAATTGACTCAGGGTCTGCCCTAACCCACAACCCATAAGCAGAAAGGACTCAACTTAAGGCTCAACTCTTGGGATGACCTTCCATGGAACTGCTGGTCCCATAAAATAATAATTATTGCAGATACTATTCTATTATGTTCTGTGTGTGCCGACAATGCAATCTTGACCTCTTAGTGTATCCAAAATGGAAAGACTGCTCGTGATATACAGATGCAGCAACTTAATTTCCCACCCCATGACCTTAGGGTCTCCTACAGCGACCTTTGATTAATCACAAGGTTGCTTTCAGACAGAGATCCCTGGAAAGGCTAAAGATGTCAGAAGCAACAACACTGAATATACCTGTAGCAGGTCAGCAAACAAAGTTAAGCAGAGAAGCTTGGTCCTCCTCGTTATTGGGTTAATTTTATTGCAAAAATCTTTGTAGACTATTCAACAGCCTATTTAATTATTATTTAAAAGGGGTACAAAAGCGATATTACACTCACATGCTAAGACAGGAAAACATGTCCTTTTAAATGTTTAACAATTAATCAGGTATAGTAAGTAGAATCTTCTACATAGATTTCCTTCAGAGTAGACCTTCTGCTCCACAATCAGATATATTTATAAAAATTAATAAATAGTCTAAGGGGTCTTGTATACATTCATTCATTGAAGCCACTATGGATATCCCTATTGATAATGTTAGAGTAATATGGTTTAGTAATGAATTCACAAGGCTCATTTACTGGTGAATTCGAATTAATACTCCCCATCAACAGCCAGAGCAAGGGAGCCAAGATACATACCAGTTGGAGGGTCTTGAGACTGACATCCCTCCTCTATATGTGCACCTATTTAAGTTAAAGACAGAGCAGATCACTTTGTAATACTACCTTGCAATGGTTCTCAGTTCAGTCACTTACACAGAGGTATGTATATACTGATATACGTAAGTGTATGCACTTACTTATTTCACTTCTTTGAGGCGCAATCCTTGCCACAGCAGGGGAACCTGGGGTCACCTTTTTGTCTGAAGACATCATAGAGTTACCATTGGAGTCATTACACAGGATAGGCAAGCTGATTTCTTTCTTGCTTATGGTTTGTTCTTCAGAGTCGTTCCCACCCTGGCTCTCTTTGTCATTGGGAGTCTTTTTGTTTAAGAGGTTACTAATTTCCATGATGTTTCCTATAATTTCAACTGGACCAGCCAAATTTTTTTTACGGCATGGGATGTCATCTTTGGCCTTTTTCAGATACGAGGCTGGAGCCCAGCCCTCCTTGCCTTGGTACCTGCAAAAATCACAAAGGATTCCATGGTGAGAACATTTCAGAAAAATATTTATACAAATTGAGTGTTTAGCCAACTCTGTTTTTATTTATCACAATAGTTTGTGAGAAGATAATCTACCATCTGCTAGAGTGCATCCAGCTGTGCCAAATGGGTTAATGCACCATGAGAATATTACACAAAAGGGATTAGGCCAAAATCTGAGAAGTGGCAAGAAACCAGTTCCAACATCTGTTTTCCAGCTTTGTGCATAGGAAAAACTCCAGTAAGAAATCACGTGACCCGAACGGTAGGAAATAAGACAACCCATGCTGAGAGATGTCAGCCTAATCCCATGAATGACTAAAATGGTTTATGTCATAATGTTTAAGGAGGGATGATAACTTTTTGATGAAAGTATCACTCACAGGCCTGTAATCTTTGCCTTATTATTGCATATGGTATAAATGTTATCAATATCATGATCGGCATAGCTTTAGAAAGTGTTTGACTCAGCAGTAACAGCAGTTGTTTCATTTGTTCATAATGAATGATGTTACTGGCCAGAACCTAAAGAGCAGAACATGCCTGAGTATTTGACTGAGCTACAGAAGAGGGGATCCAAGAGATGCCGGTCCTGCTCACTGCTCTATCGTCATATGGTTTACAGTTTAACTTACTGGATGGTGAGCCAATATTTTCAGAAATTCCTACATGACAAAAGGAGCTATTTTTGGATTCAGAATGGTTTTACTGCATTTCTTTCAAATTATTTAGAGGCTCCAAGAAGAGTAAATTTGAACAATATGCAGGAGGAACTTGATCTCCCCAAACTCCCATTAAAAAATATTTTGGAGCCCCCTCCACCACATTTGATCATCTATTGTTACATCACTAATAACATGTCTATGCAGTATACACTTAGAGTCCCTTTTATAAAGAATTATCTACTGGGGCTCAGTCTACAGTAGTCACTAGCAGTAGTGTGTGGGTCGAGAAATTCTCAACCCACACCCAACCCTAACCCGTGGCTTCCCAGGTGCTCCTCCTCTTTTTACAGACCCACACCTGCCCTGAAACCTCAAAAGGGGCAGACGCAAGTCTATAAATTTAGGGGCTGGAACTGGCAGTGCTAGGCCCAAGACAAGAACAGGCCTGCACGCACATTACTAGTCACTAGCACAATGACATCTCATGGCACGTGGATAGAGAACCCCTACTTAAGTAACAGTACAGTAGTCACATTGGCCTAATATGTAGCCGAGTAGTACAGGTATGAGACCTGTTATCCAGAATGCTCAGGAACTGTTTTTTTGTGGATAAGGGATCTTTCTGTATTTTAGATTTTCAAACCTTATTTAAAATTTAAATAAACTTAATAAAGGTTTCCTTTACTGTAGTTTATATCAGAAATTATATGTTGCCTAGTACTGTATCACATAGGTCTAAAAGCCAATTAATTTACCAAAATTATACATGTATGGGACCTATTATCCAGAATGCTCAGAACCTGGGTTTTCCGGATAAGGGATCTTTCCGTAGTTTGAATCTCCATAACACTAAAAAAATTATTTGTGTTTGAAAAAGTTCTGTTTCTGATTACTTTATTGAAAATGTCTGCAAATACCGAACTAGTCCTGCCCATCTGTTCCATTTCCTGCTGCCTCCTTTCCCAGGCTGTGCAGGTGAGCTGGCAGGCACTCAGCACACTGCACTGTAGGATAGGAACCAATCAACAACTAGCTGACCTGATCGGGAACTAAAGATTGTCTTTGCTTGTGTGACTACAGGGCTGGGATTGGCTGCCCCTCTCCTACTGTGCTTCTGGCTGGGAACATTAGGACACTCCCATCTCTCATTTGAAACGTGGACAGGGACCACAAAACATCTATGGGGAGCTCCAATAAAGGGACTGTATTTCTAAAGAGAATCCTTTTTAGCTCAAAGGAAAATCAGCACCATATAGTATACAATATTGCCAACAAAATTTGTGTTTTTTCCCATTTATCTTATATTTCTCCTTTAAATATTAAATATACCCAATACTCTAGTTTTGCCTTCAATAATGACTAATTATATATATAGCTTTGGATCCAGTATATGGTACTGTTTTATTATTACAGGGAAGAAGGAAATCATTTTTTAAAATTAGAATGATTTGATTTGATTATAATGGTATGGGCAATGGCCTTCCTGTAATTCGGAGCTTTCTGCATAACTTGGTTTCCAGATAATGGATCCCATACTCGTATGTTAATTTTAAAATCAGACGAGAGTTGTGCCTTACTTACTAGTTTAAATCTGCCTACGGCTGCATAAAGACACAGCTTTTTTTGTTGATGTGAGAAGGTATATTTTACAGACAGCGACATTACATGCCAAGGTACACAGCTACTTTCATGCCATAGAAAAGCTTTCACGTGGGTAGACGTCTTTTTCCGCTTTGTCCAATGGAAAAAAAAAAATCCTCTCGTTTTCTGTTATGGGGTTGGCAGCAACTTGATTTTAAATGTCATATAAGGGTTTTTACTGGTGCTTGAGCAATAGCAGTATGAAGCAAAAAAAGGGGGATTATTTCCGTGATCACAATGAAGTTTTATAAATATGTCAATATAGTTCCATAACTTGCAAAAACTCATTCCTCAGACTGAGAGGAGCAGTTGCATCTGACATACAAGGACCATTTACTCCATGAACCATTGTATGACTAAGGGGCAGATTTACTAAGGGTTAATTGCTGAGGGCTTTTTAGCCCTTGAATTCGACTGGCGAATATTTGGTGAATAAATATCCCCAAAATCGAAGAAAATATTCACCGGTTTTGAGAGCGGTTTCGACTAATCGCCAGAATCGTACGATCGAATGGTTCTACAAAAAGTCACAAAAAAAGTTTGAATATATGCCAAAATCGTACAAATCGAACGTTCGATCTTACAATTGAAATTCGCCAAAAGACAAAAAAAAAAAGCCTATGGGGGCTTCCCATAGGCTTCTATTGCAATTCGGTAGATTCAATCTGGCGAAGTAGGCAGTCGAATAAAAATTTAAAGGGCAAATTCTTCGACTGGCGAATAGTCGAACGATCGAATATATATTTATTCAATCTATTTGATGCGACCAAATATTCTATATTCGATAGTGGAAAAGACAATTTGCATATTCGAAAAGTCGCACTATCGAATAGGGACTATTCGAGCGAATATTCAAATGCTTCACACAAATGTAGTGAATCTGCCCCTAAGTGTATGAAACGCATCAGGCCTTGGTTCTTAATTATGGAAAATAAAATACCATCTGACCTTGTGTGGACCAGGCTTGTGCCAGCCGCTTCTGATGATTCCTGATATCTGCTTAAGTCAAGCTGGGTATATAGAGGCAGAAATAACACATTTGGCCTAATTTATTAGGACAGGCATATT
Source organism: Xenopus borealis (assembly GCA_024363595.1). Taxonomy (NCBI): domain Eukaryota; kingdom Metazoa; phylum Chordata; class Amphibia; order Anura; family Pipidae; genus Xenopus; species Xenopus borealis. Next base: position 23,866,072 of record CM044443.1, on the reverse strand, counting down.
GCAAAACCACATGTTCCAAGGGCAGCTTTTTTTTGCACTTTGTACCTGGCTCCTATAGTATTCTGTCAAAATGAAGTGCAAATAGTTGTGCTGGGAGGGAGGTAGGTTTCCACTGGAATACCACTTACCTTGCATGTGCTTCAGTGTGTTCATAGCAGGAGTGCCAGAGGACACTAGCAGCAAAGGGACCTTGTTTGGCAGTTGAAATACAGGGTTAATTGGAAGCTGTGCTCTGCCAAAGGTTTAATAGGGTACAAGATGCTCAGAACAGCTGAGCAGGGTTGCAAGTTTTGTTCATGGGCTCTTAGTGGTGCAAATGTTGGCGTTCCCTTAGTGTTCCACTGTTTGTGCCCAGACTGCCGGCAACAGGATTTACTGTAGCAGTGACCTGAGAAAAGCCAAGTCCTGCTTGACCCCCTTCCCTGGACACTGCAGAACAGCAAGATAATGATTGCATCCTACATCCCTTACCTTATAAACCACCAGCCCTCCAGATTCTTCTGGATAACTTCTACAGTGTCGCCTTTCTCAAAGCCAATCTCGTCTTTCCCTTGGCTCGTGTAGGGTTGCACAGTGACGTACTTTTCTTCTGATGGGGACAAAATGCGGCATTAATACATATGTAATGGCATACAGAAGGCATAGGATTGTTATACTGTATCTTTATAGGAAGCAAAGCAACTAATACGGACACCTAAGAAATTGTTGCTTTTATATTAATAGGTATTGGTGGGTCGGGTTTTTTTCCCAACCTGCACCCGCCTGCCTGAGCCCAACTTCCGGGTTCCTTTTATAGACCCGCCCTGAAGATGATGTTACAAGTTTGCGGGTCCAGGTTGAGCTCTTGTGACTGCCCTTCCTGCCTGCAACCCAGAAAGGGTGGAGTGAGGTTGTCCCGAACTCACGGGTCATTTTCTATAAGTCCAGACACTAAGGGTCACTCGTGCACTAACCTAACTTGCAAGTGTGAATGGCACAGGTGGTGGGATCCATCTTCCCAAACTCCACCTGACCCTCGTGAATACAGAGTTGCAGAAGCCAGGCAGCACTGTATTCCTGCGGGGAATGTACGTCTCTGCTATCCATTTTGGAGCACAAAGTCAAATAGAAATTCGAAGGGCAGGGTGCAAAGTACAAAAAACATGGTGCATTACAGCCTGCCCTGCACTTCGTGTGTTTAATCAAATTTTTTTTCTTTACTGTATGACTGGGAGCCGCCTGTCAGAGGATTATCATCATTTGGAAATCCACAAGTGACAAATCTGTATTATGAAGATATGTTTTTCTTGCAATAACAATATTTTCTAATATGTATTTAAACATCTCAGGGGCAGAACAGCCAGTAGTTGGAATATCCACATGCAGCATGTTTCCAATAAAGGGTAGGCCCCTCTTGCTCGCATGCTAAGCGTAATCTCAGTTTTATAAACACCCCATCCACTTACACAAACAATAAAATGGCTTCCCCGTGCAAACTGTATAGACAAATAATGCCTCTATTGATTGTAGCGGAATAAAAAACCCCCGCCAGGGGACAATGCTGCATGATTGGTGCGCTGCCATTAAACCGAAGAGGCTCTTGGTGCTAATGAAAAGTAATGAGCAGATAAATGTGCAACATCTGCGCGGCAGGACAATGTTTTGTTTTATTATTTACTTCAGCATATTTACTGAATTATAACTTATTGCATATAAAACACAATATACAAATGTCAGCTGTTTCCTATTCCAAAGCAGGGGAGGAGTTGCCATAGTAAGCAAACAGGCAGCACACACACAGTGCCAGCATAAGCCAAGAAAGGAAACCAGCAAGTCCAATGCTGTTTTATTGCTCAGTTGAAATCACTCAGATTTAATAAAAAAAAAGCTAAATTTTCTTGCTTGAAATGATATAGACAGTAGCATATAGGACTCAATTATGACCTCAAGTGCTGCAGTTGCTCAAATTTCCCATTAGTTGTGCATAAAAATCCCACTTGGACATTTTCATAGTTGCCAGCGTCGGACTGGGGGGTCCAGGGCCCACTGGCCAGGGCCGCAACTCCCCTCTTCCCCCAGCGCATACTGTACCTAGTTGTGTGGCAGTTTTTTACTTTTTGCCCCCACAATCGTGGGCCAGAGAGAGGTCAGGGGACAGCCCAGTGGGAGCAGATCTGGGTCGGCAAGGCCGATGATGGTTGGGCCCGCTGACCCAGTCTGACCCTGACAGTTGCACTTGACCAATCCTGCTCCCTCTTGTGAATCATGTGCAGGTGGCAGTGGTCTTAACAAGGGATACATTGGATCCAGGATTCGGTTCAGGATTCTGCCTTTTTCAGAAGGATTCAGCGAATCCTTGTGCATGGCCAACCTAAATCCTTATTTGCATATGTAAATTAGGTTCAGGAAGGAAAATCATGTGACTTTTTGTCACAAAACAAGGAAGTAAAAGCCCCTAATTCGTATATGCAAATTAGGATTTGGATTGGTATTCGGCTGAATCTTTCACAAAGGATTCAGGGTTTTCGTCCGAATCCCAAAAAGTGGATTCGGTGCATTCCTAGTCTTAACTACATATACAGCAGACAAACCATGGGGTCTACTGTATTGTAGTCCCCCCATCTCTACCTTTAAATATACAAAAACCTGAGGGTTGAAGTGAGTGGTCCAGGAGGGAATAGGGGTATAGAGGTATGGTACTATCTACCACCATCAGAGGTGGCAGTGGATTCAGGGTTCCCAGAGAAGCCTGATTGATAGAAGTTTTGCAGCTATGCCATTCTGCAAGGATGCTTTCTCTCCAAGTTTGTTTTCATTGCATGATCCACCTAGTGGCAGGTGAAACTCAATCAGGCTGCAGTTGTTGTCTGGTTGAGGATGACTGATAAACTTAATGGCTGTTATAGGAAGAACTATCTGTATAGAGACAGCCCTCTACGCATGGAAAAGGTCTCCAAAGCAGTTCATGTAAAAAGGAACCGTGGCCGATAGTAGCATAACAAGGCACTAATGTCAAGCTGCCATGCTTTCATGTCAATGTCATGCTTTCTGTCAGAGTTATCCAATGAGCAACCTTCAGCCTCTGAAGAAGTATGACTTCCAGCTCCCACCACAGGCTTAAAGCTGATGACGGACAGGTTGTGGGAGTAGAAGAACCCTGTTTTGGACCTTTAGCTTTAACATGTTTAATGTTCTGACCTGGAAGTTGCCACTACTAAATACAGCCCTGGCTCCTGTGCAGCTAAAGGAAAGTGGTCATTGCCTCCATGAAGTCCTCTCAGTGCAGATTAAATAATGCACCATGCTGCAGGCCAATCATACACAAGAGTTGGGCCTTCAGATCCTGAGCTGGGAGTTATGATAAAGTCATACTGAAGTTAATGTTAGAGCCAACAGCCATAAACCATAGCAACTGAACATTATTCTAATTACACTAAACCAGCAAAATCAAATGTTTGCCTTAGGCTTGTGCATAGCTCCTAGTAATTGTACATAAGAACTGGGAAACCATCCCAATGTTCCCCTTTGCTTGGGTAAACTGGATTTCAAACTTTTTAGCAGTTTCTCCATCCAGAAAATATTATGTAAAGAACATTTCCCATTGGTTAAACTGCCTGCACGTCCACGCCTTACCCATTAGGATTTAAGTTGATTTATGGATGCCAATCATGACTTGGACAGCTCACGTCCACCAACCAGACCATATGTAATTATTATTGGTGTGGAAGAGAACAGGGCAGATATTTGGAAGGTACGATGCTTGGCAATATAATTTAGAGAAGGTTGCTATTTATTTTTAAGAATAAGCAATTTGAATAAGTATCGGGAAGATTTATAGGCATAAAAACCATTACAAGCATTGGAAACCAACGAAGCAAACACATAATGCATATATAAACACACACTATGTGGTCTCGGCTATTAAGAAGCACTTAAGCCCTCGAGAAATTGGCTTTTGATTCATATAATTCTATTCTAGATGCTATTTTTATTGTGCAGCAAGAACAACGAGCTGGCTAAAGTATTATAATTGTGAAACTTAAATAAGGGACATAATTCTTCTAGTGGTGAACAGGAAACCACATCTATAACCTAAAGGAGAGTTGGGATGGCCTTGTGTGGTGTACAAATGATTACTCCATAGGTTAGAAAAGGAAACTGTGTCCTTGATTCTCTTAAATATAAGGGGATCCCTCTGCACCAGGATGACCATTTATATGTATTTTAGGCAGGGCTGCTTCTAGTTGGTGGGCTCAGACCATTAGATCCCTAGTAAAATAGACATTTAGAAATAAAATTCCTTTTCATGCAAAATCATGCCCATGACATGCTTTTGGCCACTTCTCGCTAAAAGCCTCACCCATTTTTCAACTAGAAAATCATGCTTTTCTAACTCAATGGGTCCCCTCTGGCATGGGCAGGGCCCCCTGATGGCAGCTCTCACTGTAGGCGTAAAGGTTAAAATATTGTTGGGCACCACCCAGTAAGTGGATTGGTGTACATCTCAATTTAATTCAGGGAGCCCCTGAACTAATTTCTCCTGCACAGAAAGGAGCACATACACTTGTCCAGTGGGAGCAGGGGATGCTCAAGTAATTGAGTCCAACATGGAAGTGTGACACTTTACGAAAAATGTGCCTCTAGGTGGTGCTTTATGGAAGATGCTCACTGGCATGGAACATAAGGTCAACAATTTTACTCATTGAGGGGAGTCCAACTTGCCCTTTATTTGGAAGAAAAAGAAATAAAGATCAGTGATATGGCAGCCAGGGTCAGATTAGTTGTCCCAGACTCCATGGAATAGAATTAGAGCAGTGAGCTACCAACAAGAGATGGAAGCAAAAGAAGACAAACTCTGTTGCTTCACCTTGGGCTCCAGATGTTGCTGGACAACAACTCACAACATTCATTTATCAAAGTTTAAGGCATTCTGGGAGTTTCGGTTCATTAACATTTGGGGATTTGAGTGTAAGAAACAAAGCCATAGAACAACTCTGAAAGATGTTTTTATGTGACAGAGCCTGCAGGCGATTAAAATCAACCATATGCTTCACTAGTGCAAACAAATTACTGGCAATACATTTAGCATCATCCCCTCTAATCACTAGAGAAGCATATGTAGAAAATATAGCACTCCAAATGCAGAATAAAAGGATTTCACAGAGGACTTCCATGATATAATGGTTCAAAGGTGCAGGAAGAGTCAAAAAGGCTGTTAGGAGTTGCATCTTAATTACAGCTGGAGGACCACAACTTAATGTATGTCACCCCCCCCCCCCCCCCCCCCAAAGTAGGGTCTATGTGTCTTCCTGCAATGCCAGGGGTCTGCTCCTATCTATATTTCTTTTAAAAATACAGAATATCCCATATTGTGCTGAGCTATTTGCACAGGGCATAATGTCTTAAGTGGAGTGTTTGCCTTTTTTCCCCAGACCACAGCAGATTTGCGTATTAAGCATTTTCCCTCAGTCAGCAGTCTCTCCTGCCTCTCGCTAGCCACTACTTGTTCTTGCTGTCTCTCCCACTCCAGAGGGAATGGCTGGAAGCTGTGGTTTGGAGCTCAGTGATACTCTCCTGGAATTAAAAACAAAGCTGAACGGAGAATTCTTAATCCGGAAACTGTGTGTTTGCTATGACTGGGCGTGTGGGTGCAGTTCAGTTGTACCTACAAATCCCGAGTGAACACAACTCAGTGTCTTACAAGGAATGTTAATGTACTCTCTGGCAATAGGGGCTCAGATGTCTTTTACTTGTTAGAATGTTAAAACCCCTAAAGTGCCCTCAGGAAATGCTTTTCACTTTATACATGAATGCGTTTTGTGTCATGACTATTCTCAGGCTCTGGATTTGGACAAAGAGCTCAAAAACAAACCTTTATTCGCTTTTACGGCTGGAGTGGGTGCCCTCGCTTGTCAGCCTGGAAGCACTAACTGCCATGTGCGCACTGACGCCTGCAGGCAATTGCCAGACAATCTGTGCCTGAGGCCCATGGAGCTAATAAGTGCTGCAGGAACAAAATGCTTGAGATTTCCCCACTATGCAATTGACCTTAAGACTTGAAGCTTATGAACCACAACTCCACCAGTATACATACCAAGACCCTGTAGTGCTGGAGCCTGTGAACCTGACATTTTTGACCAGGAAAGCTGTTAATACAACTCCCAGCAACCACAACTGTCCTCCAGATATTACCTACCTACAGGTCCTAACACTCCCCTAAAACTAGGGCTCTTACACATGAGCGTCTTGGGCGTAGCTCCCCTGTGTTCTATTTCAATCCAATCAACCACAGGGAGCACAGGCCCAGATGCACTCAATGTTTCTGTATGGTCCCATCCTCAGAAGAATTGAGTGCATCAGGGCCTGCACTCCCCTGCAGTTGAACGGACTGAAATGGAACACAGGGGAGCTACGCCCAAGACGCTCATGTGTAAGAGCCCTTAATTCTGCTTGGCTGTCCAAGGCACTGCACATTTTTTCTGGAAGGCTCCCCCCTCCCCAATTTTGTGGCGGATACATCTCTATTAGTTTATTTTTATCCAGGGGTGTTAAACTGCTGCGTTGGGACCCTGAAGCTCGCTACAGCTGTTTGGAAATCCCTGCCCTCAGCCATGAAGGACAATACTCAGGACACAGATGTGCATGTCTTTTGCGTGTATGAGAACACAGATTGCATTTGGATGGACAATCCGGAGAGAAGACTTTGTGTCCATTAGGACACCTGGAAAACACACTGAGTGGCTTAAACACATGCTCTCGTGGTTCTTCAGACACTCAAAATAAACATAAGTACTAAATAAAAGTACAAGTTTCCATAACATGACATACTGGAATGTACATGTGCTTCCGGAAGCTCTGATGTGGGGAAAACTCATTCCAGTGCACTCTTTCTGCACCGCATCCTACTAACAAGGATTCCCATTGAGTGTGAACACAAAGAAAAACGTGAAGCACCCTGCTGCTGGAACATAGCACATGCAATTTTAGATCTCTTCAGTTCCACCAACTATGTCTGCTACAGAAGAAAAGCCTAAGAAAGCAAATATATAGAAAGCAATCGTGCACATTAGCCAGTGTGTGGTTAAAGGTCTAATCACCTCGGCTTTGTTGCCTGTTGACAATGCCACCCAGTGTCCATCGCCGGTCCAAGCGCCGTAGATGAGCCTTGCGCCTCTTAGTTACTATTGTGAAAGATGGATGGAAACGTAAGACATACAGAAAGCAAAACATGACAGGAGGATATGAACACGAACCATAAATAATATTACATGGCACATTAAACCTCTTGACAATGTGATGGAAATAAGAATAAATGATAATGAAATGGAGTTATTTGACCTTTTCCTTAAAAGCAAGTTGTTTATGTGGAGTACATTATATGCTGGTGGTGGTACCATATTCTGCTCTGTGCTGCAAGGGGTGCCAGTGAGTTTTAATTATTATGGAGTCAATGCCATGCAATTGATTTGTAAGAATATTCCTGTGCAGTAATATACCAGTAGGTAGGTTTACAGGCAGTAACTCCATATTACCAGTGATACACATGGTTTAATTTTACTGGACTAATAAAAGATTGATGAAAATTGATGAATGAGACCTCTGGCCTGGTCTCAGCTCAGGTCAGGGTGAGAATTGGGAGAATGCCAAGTTGCTACTCTAGACACACTGGAAAGCCCAAATGAAGGCCAGCTTTGTGAGATTTAGGGTGAAAATATATTTATGATTCACTATTAAGATTCCCTTGGAACCATGGCTGATGAACTGATAAACCACTGCTTTCCTGCTTGTCTAACCTTGTTGTGAGCTAGGGGGCCCTGGGTCAAAGTTTGGACCTACAATGGAGCTTTGACTAAAACCACTGCTTTAGTATCACAAAACATTTCACATAAGATCAACTTGTTTTAAGGAATTGCTGTTTCTTTGGAGGAACATGCTCAAATGCACATGTGTTTCAATGAAATACATGGCTAGGCGACGGCACATAAATAATCTAAATATGAACTAGATCTTGTATGTCACGTGTTCCTCCAAAAAAGGAAGAGTGGATCTTGTAGCACTTGTTCAACCAACTGCTGGAGCCACCTACTGTTAGTAGCTGATTATAAGTCTCCAAGGGTGAAAAAGGCCAGTTTGTTGAACCGTGGAACTTCATGCAAAACTGGGTTCTCCAGTCAAAACATCATGGTTTCTAATGACCTCCCAGGCAGCCTGAAAGAGGTGCTTGGAAATTAGGAAGGTGATATCCCTTCATGTTTGGAGTGGGTCTATAAAGGACTAGTTTGTCCTTTTTAATAGCTGCCAGAATCAAATATGATGCAAGATGCATGGGTCGAAAAGTGCTAATTTCTCTGGTTTGTAGGCCCTTAAAACATGTTATACAGAAAGAATTTGTTATACAAATAGCATTGGCATGGTAAGATTCCCTGAGGATGGCTTGTCAACAAACATGCTTTTTTAGATCATTATTCAGATGCAATGCACTTGCCAAATTCTGAAAAAGAACAGCCCTATGATGCAATGTTTTATTTCAATAGCCAACATATTAGTACTTTCTAACTCTTTTCTAAAACTATGACATGCCAAGCATTTTCTCTGCTTATATATTTTAGCCGATGGACAATTGATGACTGCTGCCGTCGTCGACTTCAATGGGAAATGCCTGACTATGGCTGTGCTCCCATTCAAGTGAAATAGGGGCAGCAGGGGTTGTTGAAAATCCTGTGTGCCACAGCAATAAGGGTCAGTTCACATGAGCTACAAATAATATGTATTGTCTCCATATGAGCAAACAAGAACATATGGGTGGCAAAAGTTATTTGTAGAAAGTCTTCCAGGCCAGAAAGGGGGAGGGGGCAAGTTGATACCACATTGGGTGCAAAGTGGGTGGAGGGTAACCAAACCAGTACAGTTATATTTGATGCCAATGTTTTTTATACAGGGCCTCATTGTATTCAGCTACCCCGGATGCCTTAAATAATTAACCATACTCATAGTTCCCGGTTATCCCTTTGGAAATAACTTCTTTTTGGGGCACAGGCATGCATTTGGAGGGGTTGAACTTGATGGACTGTCTTTTTTTGAACACAATTTAACTATGTAACTATGAAACTTGGATTGTTAACGTCAGCACTCATTGAGTTTGAAAACATTAATACTGTGTATACTTCTATTTCTTAGTACTGTATAATAACACCGTTTTTTCTTAACATAGTAACAATTTTAAGTCAATTTCTAGCCTTACTAGGTTAATAAATGCCTTCCGACCTTTAGCCTGCTATAATAACTAACAGGACGCCTGTCCTGAAAACTCTCATTTTTCATTTGGAGTTTGATTGGGTTAGAGGGCAGGGAAAACAGGAAGAGAAGGGGGAAAACGTCATTTTGTGGGGGAGGAGAAAATGCTTTTTATAGCCTTGTGGGACAGGACATTTTACCTGGTTTAAAATGTTAACAGATTATGTTAGAAATATAAAATACAATGGCAGAAGAGCCAAATCGACACTTCAAGTCTGCCAACTTCAATGTACTCCATTTATTTTGCCATTATAAGTTCATAGTAAAGGCTACTGCTGCATCTGAAAATGATATTTGTAATTAAATATTATTTATTTAGTATTAAAATTAAGATTGTGCGGCAATCAAAGACATTTGGGGTCATTATAAAGACTGGGAAAATTTGCACCTGGGTAGAAACCCATGGCAACCAATCAGATGTTGCAGATGGACTCGGGGGGTCCAGGACCCACAGCCTCAGGGGCCCCCCAGCCGCAAAGTTGTCTCTGTACTATCCCCCTCCCACCCCCGGAGCGTGCGTGCTTGCGCGTATCTCTTTCCAGCTGCAAAGTTGCCTCTGCACTAAGCCACCCTGGACCTCACATGTGCTTATCTCTTTCCAAAATATTTTCTAGCAATATTGTTGTGAATAACTATTACTGAAAATTACCACTTTTGTTGGTGTCTGCCTGGAGGAGGTAAGTTCACTACTACCTCCTCTGAATTACCCATTGGGTTTTTAAGTGTTTTTAGCTAATTTTATCCTTTTGGCGCCTCTGTTTTATCTTATCATTATCTCTTTCCAGGGCAGTGCATCTGGCTTCAGGGATGGATGGGGAGGAAATACAGAGAGTTGGTCTGGGTTGCAGGGCCCAAAAATGCCGGGTTTTTTCTCGCTGTCCCACTGGCCCAGTCTGAGCCTGGCTGAGTGAATCTATATACTGCTTCGTTGCTATAGGTTACTGCCCTGGTTCAAATTTTCCCAGTGTTTAGAAATAAGCCCCAATGTTTGCAACACTGGCACCCACTTTTATGTCTGAATACAGAAGCCTAGATTTTGCACCAATAATGTGTGACTTTTTTTTGTAAAATATTTCTCATTGTGGGCCAAATTCCTTTTATATTATTTTCATTATAATAAAGTCTTTAGACTGTCTACACAATTTAAAGTCCTCCCCCTCCATTTGGTCACAATCATTCTGCCAACTTCTAAAGGCTCCATATTGAAACCGTCCAGACTTCAACAAACTGTGCCTCGGGGAAGTTACTGTAAATTAATCTTATTGAGGCTGCTTTCCATTCAGTACTCCAGTATATCAGTTTAAAGATTTAAAGAATTGCCCTTATTTCTGTATCTAGTTGATTTATGGGAAGAAAACCTACAACTCAGAATAAAAATTGAGAATATATTTCATTATCCCACAGGCATCCAAGATCCTCAATCCATTTGTACATGATACCAGAAGCAACATTTGCACGTGCAGAGACCTGGCACATATCTCAGCAATGCAGATTATTTCATATATCTGTTGAGCAGCAGAATCCAGATCTGTTAACAGCCCAGCAAATACAGTTCTATTGTTAGCCAAATGGCATCTATTCATAAGGCTAGCAAGAAAACCACAACAAGAACCCCATTGTCTCCTATTAAACTGCCTGGTACTTTTGTTCCTTTGTTTAATGTTGACTGTCAAAGGGACTTTCAGCTGTAACACCCTACAGACACCAACTGGAACGGCATGGGCTCTCTTGTCCTTACACAATCTCTAGAAACCTATCGATGAGCTTCTCATTCCAAATATATATATATATATGTGTGTGTGTGTGTGTGTGTAGAAAAAATAGGTCAGTCATCTGCAGCAGTTCCCTCTGGGACTATCATTTATATAAAGTCAAGCAGTCTGTTTGTGGTTTGGGTACTGTCGAGCAACTTCAAGTTCACATGCAAAATATATCTGGAATTTTATTAAAAAAGTGTTTAATCTGATAATTGGCTACACCACTAAGCTGTTAACCCCCACCCCCATGATTGTTATATCCTTTCTCACATGCTCTGTCACTAATTAAGTAACATGCCACATACTTTATACATGTTACAAAACTGAGCAAATCAATCTCTACAGTAGGCCAAGCATGGTCTCCTCTGGTCTGACCAGAAAGAGTCATGGCAGTGCAAGTCTTCACTTTAGTGCATGCTCCATCTCCTAACTCACTCATTTAGAATACATGTTATTGACTGGCAATAGCTGCAACACTATACAAATGAGATAGAAAGAGATGATTCATGTGCATATTGCTGCATAAAAACTGTGGTAGGGCCTATAGTATTGATCTTACCGTCTCCTGATTTGGATGTATTAATTTCAGAGTCATCTTTGGTTCCAGTCTGGGAATCTAGGTAGGTAGCAGGCACCCATCCTTGCTCCTCCGTTGTGCTAACAAACCACCATCCTGATAAAAAAAAAAAATGGGGAAAAAAACAGTAAACTCCTTGTATGATAAACTGCATTCCCAAGTAAATATTTTTGAATGTTGGTAGAGAAGATCGATAGTTTTTGTCTCACCCTAAGTTACTAACACACAAACAAATTGCCCCATGTGCCAATAACCTAACAATATTTAGACGTATTAGGGAATATGTGCATTTTAATGTTACAGTACTGCTAGCAAAGCTGAACTTGCATATTCATAGACATTACCAGATGATGTATTATATCATCTTTTTTCCAGGCGCCATTTGGAAAGAGGCTTTGTTGGAGTAAGCAAGCCAAGTTATTGGAGACAGATCTTCATTGTTAGCCACTTTACATGCACTGAGCTATAAACATCTATTTATAATTAGGAGTGGAAAAAACACAAGCTGACATTCAGCTGATTCCGTATTAACAGTGCCTGGATGCAAGTACTTCTAAAGAATGGCAAGTACTTCTAAAGAAGATCTTGCTGCAACAAGTTTGCCAAATATCTTGATCACTACTCTGAAAAATATCCCAAATTCAAGGCTTAAACCTACAGCTTTTTTTATTTTTCCTTTGGAAAATGAGGCTGTCGTGCTGCACGCTGGAAATACAGAAGTTTTCCAATATATCATGGGCCTTTCATGACCCAGACATGATATCTTTAGCTCAAAGCAAGGTAACAAATATACAAACAGTAACCTGTAATACTTGAAAAGGGCCAGCTCACCTTTACATTAACTTTTAGTATGATGCAGACTATTCTAAGACATGTGCAACCAGTCTTCATTTTTTGTGGTTTTTGAAGAAGTCAGGGTGGTGGTACACAAGGCTAATGGGGGAGATCACCCAGTGGCAAATTGCCTCTTCTTTGGGTGACTAATCTCCCCTGAATGACTTCCCGGCAGCTTGAATGTAAATAGCCGGCAGGATGGAACCTGGAACACTTCGGAAGCCGTAATCCGAAACGATCCGAGTACCTTCACGTTGGCGATTTACATTCTAGTTGGCAGAAGGTATTTAGGGGAGATTAGTCACCTGAAGAAGAGGCGACTTGTTGCTGGGTAACTAATCTCCCCCAGTAGTCCTGTGTGCCACCACCCTTAATCTCTTAGTGGTTATCTAGTTTGGAACGTCAGCAGCTATCTGGTTCCTAGGATCTAACTTACCCTAGCATTCAGGTAGTGCTTTGACTTTAAATGCCTCACCCACACCCTCATGAATACAGTACTGCCGAACACAAGCAGCACTGTATGTGTAGGGGGAACTAGAACTAGGGAAAGGCAGAAGAGGCCCGTTCCTAGTGTGCTAAAGTGAGTGGGGAGCTGGAGGCATACCTTTTCTTTCGATGTAACCCTAATACAGGTCCTCTTCCCCTCACACTCTGGCACGTTACCTTGTACACGTCGGCTCGTTCACACAGGAACATGGGGGGGGGGGGCGTAGCGTAAGCATAAGATGTGCGGCTGGCTTGGACTGGCTTTGGTGGGGGTAGCCAAATTGGAGAGTATAGACTTACAGCAATTCTCCATACAAGACAGGGGTCCTTACATGTTTCAAGCATACATGCCCCATTTTCAAGTCCTCAAGTACAATACCCCTAATAGTATTCATAACTGAAAGGAAATATTAATCTCAGATCTTACCCTAATTGGACTTCATGCAGCTCCTCCAAAGGTTTGGCAACCTTTGCAGTAAACTATTATGCTAAAGATCAGTTCAGGACAAATATATATAAAATCTGGACCAGGATTCCAGTAAAGTTAATGTTTTGCTGACTTGAATTTGTTCTCAATACAAAAAGAGAATGAATCCTTGCATCAGCTTGCAGTCTGTGGGGGACATCTGGTATCATAACATTGGAATGTGCAGCAGAGATTTCCTTAGTTCTCTTAAAACTAGTGTCAGATGGATGTTTTTACCACAGGAGATTAAAATGTTGGCCAAACTACAATCCATAGCCTTGCATGAGGACAGGGATACAAAGCACTGCCAGGCTGGCAGAGGGGGCTCTAAAATCCATCAAGGCAGCCATCTTTAGATGCATTGTATACTTGATTTTTGCATTATACATATACATGATGACTCGCTGCCAGCATTCACACTTTACATAATGACATATCTATAAAGGGTTAAGCAAATTGTTTAGGAGAACACTAGTTGACATTGCTATAAACTACAGTCTCTAGCTTAGATATGTATTGCCACCAGCAGAGCATTAGTGCAAAAAATATATTGAAGCAATACAACTGGTTGGTTACTATGGGTTTCAAAACTAGGGCATATGTTGCCCTTTATACAATGTAATCCTTTGTGTGAGCTCTACAATACCCAAGGACCCATGTCTATTAAAATTCCAAATGTTTTACAGACACCTTATTAAAAAGTGCAACAGTGCATAAGCACATCCCATTACACCCAGTCCCCAAATTGAAATGTTTATGGGTACAACCACCACTATGCATGAAACAATGAGTAAACTGGAGAGATCCTTGTTTTATCCCTGTTGCCCAAAGAGCAATGTGTGAAACATCTGGAAATGTATTCAAAGCCTAATCAAGTCTAGTTCTTCTATAAAATACACTTTATTTGATTGATTCAGAATATTAAAATTTCTTTGAACGGACAACAAATATATTCAGTCAATCTTGTGGGAGTGGACGCATATGGAACTGTATTTGTCCTAACAAATGGGTAACAAATGCCATACAGTGTTTGTGGTTTTTAATAAAAACCTAAAATATGCTTTTTTCAGAACTCTTTGTGGTCACATTCAGCAAGCCAGGGGCACTGAAGGTTGCATCTCTAGCAACTTGTCTGAATGTAATTCAGTAATCCAATGTTGTTTTCTGCTAATGTACTACTCTTTCAGTGTTGCTCTCAAAAAAGAAACAAGTTTTTGGGAATGCTGATACATGAAAATATTTAGTCATCGCATGACCTCAGCATACCAAGACTTCTACACAGATGATATGTATTGAAGGGGGAAAAGGGTTGGATCAGTTTCCCAAATACCAAAATGAATATGCTTTGACTTCTCAACTAGTTTTCTGATAAATGATTTCATGATTATTTGCTTTGTGCATGGACCCAGACCTAAAGTACAATGAGCTGATACCAAACATATTGCTGATAAAAAAGGGGTTGTGTAATGTTATATCTGAATAATGTAAATGTCAACTATCTGGGTGGAAGGGTCTCTGTTGGCCTCACGATGAACATACTCCAGCTGAGAACAGCTGAGCTGCTTTTAGTCCCAAAAAAAACCCATACCTAATAATTTTATTATTTTCCAACCATCTCCTGAGGTCTCCTAAAATTCCAATGACCTAAGTTCTTGACAATTCAATATGCTGCTATGAAGGTTACCTTGTGTTGGCCAAACGATGAAATCATGCCGATTTACAACGGGTTGGGTTTCTTGTTTAAGAGCAAAGCTGAACATACAGTTCAATCCTGCTGTACCTAATGCCACGTTAACGAAACCTCAAAGGGGTCTTATATTAAATACAAGCTATTGCAGGAAAATGGTTATATTAAACTGGATAATATTGTTTAAAAGTCAACTTACTCTTGGATGCAGGTAATGTATTTATTGTCTATTTAAAATGTACAAACAACTTTGGGTCCATGTAAAGAAGATTTTATCAGAACAACTGTCCATTTTTAAGGCTACATATAGCTGGGCTAACTAATCTTTTTCAATTTCTTAAGACAACCATTGCTTCATGTCTGACTAATCAAAGTGGTTCCAAGTTCAGACTACAAACAAAGGGAAAAGGCACATTGAATTTTCAGCCTACCGCATACATTGCTTTGAATATTATTGAACACTATTGTGCCTTTAATTTTTACTTTGGGATAAATGCAACAGGGTGAAACCAACCAAGAAGTCTGCATGCCTTTCTCCAGGGATTGAGGAGCAACAGTGTTAATGGAGTAAACTGTAAGAGGTTTGCATAAGCTGAGTTGTGGCCAGAACTCATATTCTCACATCTCCACGTGCATGTGTAAGAGGTCATTAGATTACAAGAAGATGGTAGGTAGCTGCATTTTTTTCATATATCCCATGTGATCTGATCCCTTGACCTGAAGGCTTTGGTTTAGTTTGGTTCTCCACATAAGCTCCACACTGGTGTGGGACATTAAGTTAAATCATACCCAGTCTTGTCGTTTGGCCCTTGGGTGGTCAGTTTAACAACAGGACTTGCATCCAACCACTGTGTCCTTTAATGCTCCGGCAGGTCATATTACATGGTCAGCAAAACCCGATAACCATGCTTTTATAAAATCCATCTAACATAACGTGCATGGATTTGGATGTAAATGTATCCTGCATACCTGGTTAAAATACTGCATAATAAATTTTAATGTCTGGAAGAAGAGCAAAATAAGATATTCCCCATACACTCTGACAAATTCAGAACAGCTTTTATAGTCAGCATTGGGTAATTTCTGGCAGAACACTATTTCTTTTCTTGTTCTGTTATTTTCATTACCAACTCCAGTGGTTACGTTTTTATGTTAGACTCAAAACAAGCTCTTAAAAGTGGGCCATACAAGGGAAACAAACTCTAGGAGATTATTTGTTTTTCCAAACAAAATGTTTTGAAAAAAAAGTGTTTGAAATGAATATTTAACTATGTAAATGTAGAAAATCATCCCAAATATCAAACAAACACCCTGTAGTTTTTTTTTTTAGCAGGGATTGGGTTCTCCATTAACAGCATAGTGGGCAGGCAGCAGTTAGAGGGTCCTCAGTACAGCAACAGAGATGGATGCTCACACATCCCATGAGATGGGATGGACAATCTGTTTTTGACTTTACTTGGACGTGCAGTCATTTGTAAGTATGGTTTATATAGAATTTTATTTCTATATTTACATTTACAAACTAAAGTTCTTAGAGTGATAATAATATTTAGTACCATTCAGAATGGAACTACATTAGTAATCCTCCAATAATCACTCCCCAATTTACTAATTTCACCTGTCTATACACTCATATCCTAAATGCTCTGCATGTAACAGATTGTCTTGGCCACCCAACACTGGAGGTTTCTTAGAAAACATCTACTACTTGATGCCTGTGGGGTCCTTTTAGGTCCATAGAACCTGGTGCATCTATCATCTCTGAACTCTCTGTGGTCCCAGGGAAAGTTCCATGTTCACATTTCATCCCTTTCTATCTAATTTCTATATAATGGTTAAGCAATGATATACAACAACTGCTCAGTTGGCCAGCCCGCACCAACCTTTAGCTAGTCTGCTTGGTGTGAATATACACCATGATGTATGATGTGTTTCAGTGTGCCAAGGTTATGTACTGATGAGATAAAATACCTACAAGAAGATGAGCAATCACACATCCTATGGAAATCATTACATCGCAGATCCAGATGGCACGATAGGAAAGTTGACCGTGTTATGTGTCCAGTTCATGTCGTTTCCAAAGAACCACTAAAATGAACTCTATCCAGAAGTGTCTTTTTATATGTATACTCAGCCTCTATTTTGCGTTTCAGCCAGCTGGATGGAATCGTTTTTCTACATGGACCACAGAAAGACAACTGTAATTGCTCTGATATATGATGGAATGCTGACTCTTAACCAGAGCTGCACCCTACTTATCTGTGGAAGTAATCATCTTCCCCTGGCAAAAACGTGCATGAATGTACTGTAACGCAGGAAATAGCATATACTTTAGGTGAAGTTAACAGAATCAACTTCTGTGCCACTTTCTGAAAACTACTATAGTAAATGATGTTGAGAAGCAACAGTTGTAAAAATTGTCTAAAAATCAGATTAAAGATAGTTCTAATTCTTAATCTACAAAATTATTAGTACTTAGTACATTTCTATCCAAAAGGTGGCTAACCTTAGAGTTATGTTGGCCATGCATGCGCTCAATTGAATGTTAAGCCACTGGTTAAAATTTGGGAGAGTACCACATCCCAGGTCAAATGCAGTACCTGCCCAATTTGATTTTCTAACCTTACCAATGTAAGTCCCATTCTGATTTTGGCCATGGTGCCTTCCTTTTAGCTCTAGGCACAGGCCAATAAGCAGAGATTTTAATTCTGGAGGGGCCTGAGTTTGAAAGTCAATGTTGCCTGCCAAATTTAGTCTGAGTAATCAGCCAACCTGTAGGGCAGGTTTGATAATTTAATCTGCCCATACACTGTCTCCTAGTTCATGGTTCATTGGCAGACGAGAAAGAGAAGAGGTGTTGCAGCTCTTGACTTCCTGCCGTTGAGATTGTTTGTGCACATTGCATGAACAACAGAAAAACAGGAAGGTGGTCATACGATGCATAGTCCATCCTATGCATGGCCCATTCTGTGCTCTCTGTCTGACTTCGACCTGCAGGCTGATCAGATGGAGAACGTGCCAGGTTGGCCTCTGTATTACAGAAGATAAATAAGCATAATATGCAGAATAACTAAACACCAAAACCATTTATAGATAGAGTGAAAATAGTCCCTGCTTATATAAAATATATCAATTTACTCTATATTCAAAATACAGTTGTATTTATGTATCTGTGTTCCCGTGCCTATGTGCTTTGATATAAAATGTACAAACCATATGCATTTGTGTTAGAGTAATCTAATCTGTTTTCTAACAATTGCCTCATGACTATGCACATATTATGTTTGGATAGTTGTCAGTGGGGTGGGACTGGATTATATCTTGGCAGCAGAAATCTCTGTGACAGAATTTTCTAAACACCTAAAAGTCAAACCAGTTCAAGGACCTCCTCCCCTCCACATAGGACAAAGGAACAGAGATGTCAATTAGCTGTGAAGAACTATAACGCACATAAACCAGGTGTCAGATTAGCTCACTAAGGCTTCTGGGCCTTGTATTTTTTAATTTGGCGGAGGGTGATTAACTTGTTGCCAGATGGTATACTGTGCATTGATGTTTAAAGTTCATATTGCAGAGCACCAGGGAACACACAAACTGAGGGGGACACAGTAAGGCCAGGGACACATGGGAAGATACGGAGAGATTTAGGGCAAGGGCTCTTCCTTTGCTGATCTGTTTTTCACACTCTGCACATTTTCTATTGAACACACACACACATACACCTCCTTGCCAAGGGCAAGCCCAATTCCAAAAAACTCACTTCATTCTAATCCCTACCCTTTTAAGGCTCATGATAGGGGAACGTACCACTTAAACAGGTAGTATTAAAAATGTTAGAAGGCAGGTTAGTTAGGCAGGTTGTATGTTGTAAATCTGATAAATCAGGGCAATAAACATACATCGTGGATGTCCAACATACAACTCTATGAAAGCTGCAACTTAACAACAGCCAGTGGGCTAGAAGGTGGTACATATCTGATGAATTAATTGAAGATTGTTAGAAAACAATGTCAAACATCTTTTCTGTATTTATATTTTTGGGAGCTCTGGTCAATCACTGTCTCTGTCCTAAGCTGGCTCTGTTGCCAAAATGTAGCCTAAGGGTAGGGACAGACAGGAAGATTCGGGGAGATTCTGTCGCCTGGCGTTTTTAGCAGGCGACAATCTACCCGAATTTCCCTGTCTGTCCCTACCCTAAAAATGTAAAACT
This sequence comes from Xenopus borealis, assembly GCA_024363595.1. NCBI lineage: Eukaryota > Metazoa > Chordata > Amphibia > Anura > Pipidae > Xenopus > Xenopus borealis. The sequence goes on along the minus strand of CM044443.1, from coordinate 23,846,782 downwards.
GGAAACAGGGGTTGTCTGATTGCAGGGCCTGCCTGTTTCCAAATAAAGTTCACTAAAGACAGTGGGGATGAGTATTTATCTTATGCTAATTATGTCACTACAGCTGATAGCCTATGTGTGTGTGCCAACAAACGACTTTGCAAATCATTAGACTCTAAACTATTCATCTTTAAGGTAAGTATCTTCAGATTAACATTTCAGTTTGTTTTTTTTTAGCAAATTTCATCATCTGATTCTACAGTCTATAGATCTTTCCTAGCATGTAAAGTTGTACATTACAGGCATTTGCCCCAGGACATAGTAGGAAAGAAAGACTTGCAGGAATTGCTGCAAGGTTCAGTGATTTAAAAAGAAGGGTTGAATGAGAATGAGTTTGTGTGGTTGGATTCAATGGGGAAACTATTGATGAATGAATGACAATAGATGTTCAGCTCTGCATCCCTGGAGGTGAATGGATGGTTATGGCTTTCTCTGCACGTGGAACCTCAGACTACAGTCGGCCCTTCATGTACTTCATCGCTTAGTATTCACTCATCTAGTGCAGTCAGCATAATGGGTTTCTGCAAATAAGTCAGTTTTGCCTTTTTTTCCTAGGACAGTGCCCAGTTTATGGGAAAGCAGAGGTGGAACAAAAAGAAAAACAGTTGGGGCTGAGGGCAGATCAGGACATAGTTTGGACAGAGCTGGAGAGATATGGGTGGGTCAGTGGCATGACCAAATATTATTCTAGATCACACTTTGCACTTGATAACAGTGTTTTGCATACATACGCCATAATGCACAGTTGGCATGCCATTACTTTTTACTATTTTACCAGATATTCTTAGCCTATAGGTTGGGACACAAATATGGACTACGGTGAAGTTTGGAATGGCTCCCTGTCATCCCCTTTAATAAAGGGATATGTCTTTATGGCACAGCCAATAGTAGTTAAATTAATTCTACAGCAAATTTTATAACCCCCCATTGAAAAAAGTATAAGAATCTCTGGCCTATACAAAGAAAAATGAATTGTGTTGTGCCATAAAAAAACTGGGTATTCAAGTTTTTGTTTCACTACAGACACAGCTAAACCAACAGCCCAACCATTTTTGTATGTAAACAGTCCTTTATGTAGGCTGGGAATCCTTAAAATTACTATTAAAGTAGCTCCCAATTACTATCCATTATAAAATAATATATAATATGCATTTTCTGGTCAAGGGGTCCTGTTTAAGGTCCATACTAAAAATAACCCAAGTAGCTTACGGAAGCTCTACAACCAACAAAATCACTGCAGGGTGTCGAACTTTAACCAAAACAAATTACAAGGAACTGGCAAAACCAACAGGCAAATAAACGCAGACATCACAAGAGTTTACAGCTGGTGCCAAAGCAATGTAATCACTATCAATAATATACACAAGCCCCAACAAGGAACTTGAGTCAGACATTATTGCTATTTTTGTAAATCTCCCCCCACTGCAGACAGAATGACAGAAAGAGACATAGGAGTCTAAACCATGATTCATGTGGTAGCACTGTACTATTTCACATAGATGTTTACTGCTTTAGATGGAGGCGACCATGTCAAACAGACAGAAATAAGTGCCCTGTTGGTAATTCTTAAAATATTTTCGGTTCCAGGTAAATAAAAAATATAACATATAGAATTAAAGCACATTAAAGTACACCAGTTTCCACACAAATTGTCTCTAATTCTGAGCTTTCCCTGTGCTGCCACATTCCCCCCTCTCTCTACAAGCCAGTGGACCTCAGTGGGAAAGACAACGACATTCCATCAATTTGAAGAGTTCAAAGAACCTTTTGTTGATTTATTAAGCAGAGTGGAAAAAGAACAGAAAATAAAGCAATAAATCAATAACTTAGCCATAATAAGTACGGAAACAGAAGACTGGACTGCAGTACATATATTCCCAAAGTGAATGTAGAAACCAACGAGATTATTAAGTAGCAAAATGATACTCATACAGTCACTTTAGGTTTGTGTGAACCCTACACGAAAGACTACTTTCACATAAAAATATAATGTTTCCTATAGTTGCTAGGGGATGCATTTACACAGATGATTGTGACAGTGGCACTAGCAGTACAACCAGTGTTGGACCGGGATGTGGCCCACAAAAATTTAACAATCAAGGCTCACTTTCATAATAGATGTAGATGGGGCTTAATGTTATAGGTGTTACACAAGCCAATGGAGGAAAGAAGAAAGGATTTATGGGATTGGTGTCCATTAGAGACTAGGCCTACTGGCAATCTCAACAGTGTTGGCCTGGCTCACCAGGGTACCAGGAAAACGCACAGTGGTTCCAGGTGTCATTGAGCCCTACTGCTCACCCAACCATTTAACCTTTTATGTTAATACAATTGTTAATTCCCATTCCTGAATGAAAACATTGAGTAGAAATGGAAAGAAGAATATATCACGGCATGTAAAGAGAAGACAGTAGGAGATGAGGAAAGAAGACAGAAAAGAAGAGGAAAAATAGTTTGGAGAGTGGTGGGAGGATTGTGTAAGGTTTTATGGTGGGTCCCTGGAACCCCAGATGGACACTAAGCATGGCTAAAACATAACAAATGGAAGCTACAGATTCTACAGAGTAATTTCTAGTAAGTGAACCTGCAGCAGGGTACCAAAACTTACAAATTTGCAGTGGTTATGGTTTGATGGAAAACCAGTAGTAAAAAGTTTAGGGAGCAATCCACAATTGAAACAATGCCCCAACCCCCAAGTGAGATTGACATATAATCTGACACGTTGGGGGGTCATTGTCCTCATCTAGATCAGCCTGGAGAAGTCTGTTGAAAGGTTGAGCCTACAAGACTTTTGGGGGTACATTTGATAACATAGGTTATTAATTGAACCCCAGTTGAATGAATGCTTTAATTTTATCCATTAGAAACAGAATGATCATCACAAATTTCTGATATAGTTAATTGCAGTGGGGCAATGTAACACCTGCTTTAATAAATGAGACCCCTGGTCTATTTTATTATATAAAATAAGCCTCATCTGTAGGATAGTAGAAATTATGGCGAAAGTATGGATATATGATACACAGCAGTTTCCATTTAACATGTAGATCCCCACAGACGATGGTGAGAATAAAATGGAGAAAATGACCAGATTTGCCTTGATCCCCCTTGTTTAGACAAAGGAACCAAAAGCCTTGTAAGGAAAATAGCAGACCTGGCAATTTTCCCTTGAAATTTCTCCTGCTGCTTTTGCACGGTAAGAGGAGAAAACAGCCTAATCTGCTTTTCATCTCATACAAGAAGTCTAGCAGACTAACATAAGCTTAATATTTACATGCAAACTTCTGTTTTGGATATAAAGAGCCTGGGAGGGGGGGTTTAATCTATAGATCATGCTGTGCTAGTCAATATGGTGGTGGTGAGGTAGTCACAGTTGTTATGACAATAGAGGTCATTTACTTACTGAACCACAGTTGTGGGGCCAACAATTTTGTAGTCGGTTGCATTAAATTAAGGTACTTTCGTCAACACGCACAACTTACAAATTTCCCATTTGCTTTCACCTGTTCTGAATTGAGCACAATTGCACTTATTTAATCAGACCACTGTAGGAACGCTGGAGCTACCACCACCTCAATCTCTAGGGTCTCCAACATGTTTTTATCCCAGGCCAGTGATACTTTTAGGAAAAATCTGCACTTGGCTGAGGAAAAATCATACGCACTGCCACGTGAGCAGTTTCTTTATTCCCAGGTGTCCTCGGCCAAGGCTTGTGCAGGAGCATAGCCTTTTCCTAAGAAGTCCACACAGACATGACTTCCTTCCCAGGGTTTCTAGTGTTTTCATAACATCTAGCAATCACGTATAATAAGCATGCGTCTGCAGACTGGACATCCCTTAGTGTAAAAGAAAATCACAGTAGCCAGATACCTCTCTAAATCCTCTCAGCAGCTTCATACACTCTTTGCTACGTCCTTAAGAAGGGGCATAAAGTAGAATCATCATCTTTAAACAGCATACATCTCAGGCTATTGCTCAAAATCACTATGATATTAGCCAACAAATCTTTGGATACCCTGCTCTCCAGTCTGCCGGGAACTGTAAAATATATTTCTTTTGAATGCGATTTACGATTTCATAACATATGACTTCAGTTAATATGAAGCTCTCGCTTAAAACTTGGAGGGGAAAGTTTCGCCCCTGCCAGTGTCTAGTAACGACTGCAAAAAGCCAGCATTTGCAATTTTCCTATCCAGGGAGATTACTATTTGCAAAAACCGTTTGCCATTTTCTATACAAAATCATCACACTGAATGCAGTGGGATTCTACAGATCTTTTCCAGCCTTGGAGGATAAGCTTGCCTCCACCCACAGATCACACACATGGGCACATAAAGGACTGGATAGCTTCAAAACCAGACATAGGCATTTGTTCTATGTTTTAGGTACAAAAGGAAGCAAAATGTATTTGCTATCAATTATTCCAGGGACATTAACTTTTGAGCGTTTTGTATTTGAAGGGGCCACTCATTTTTGCCTTACTTTCTTTGTCTACTCAGCAATAGCAGGTATCTAGGCTAAATTACCAATAAAATACTATAAATACTTGTGGGAATAACTGAGTGTGGTGTTTATACCAATGGCCTGCGGGTGTCACTGTGCATACACAGGACTTTCTGTACAGCTTGAAAGTGAGAGTAAGAAGTTACTGCTGTTGTGTAATGGTTGCATGAACCTGCTAATAAAGCATTGTTATACTCTCCTCATCCTAGGCTACCAAACACAACAAATGGAGACAAGGATGTCTTTTCTACCTCTGCAGCAGCCTGCACCTTTTCTACCAAACCCTGGTGAGCCTACCATACCTTTTACTGCTTGGATCCGTATGTTTGATAATTATCTTATTGCTGCTGATCAAGGGGAGATTTCTGCTGCTAGAAAACGTGCTTTACTTATTCACTGCCTGGGAGCAGAGGGACAGCGTATATTCTATACATTACTATTACCTGATGAAACTGCTCTTACTGCTATAAAGAACTTTTTAGTGCCAAGAGTAAATGTGGCTGCTGAAAGATATAAATTCCACCAACGTGTACAGCGTAATGGCGAATCCACAGAACATTTTGTAGCAGCTTTGAGAGAGCTGGTTGTTACCTGTGAGTTTGGGAATCTAACAGATGAAATGCTAAGAGACCAAATAGCGGAAAAAAGAGAGACTGCTCCTAGAGCAAGATTTAACCCTTGCAAAGGCTATTACAGTTGCTAGCCAAATTGAAACAGCTGTGGCAGAGGCTAAAACTCTCAGTCAGGGAAATGCTGGGAATGTACAGATTGTGAATTCAAAACTGTGGCCTAATAATGCGCCGTCACAGGAAAAATACAGTGCTAAGGAAAGGGATTCACTGCAAAACCATGCAGCAAATACAAATAAAAAATACTGATTTCGCTTTGGTTCAACACAACACCTTGCAAACTATGCTACATGTCCTGCAAAAGCTATACAGTGCTGCAAATGTCAGGTCACTTTGCTACGGTCTGCCGTAGTTCTACTAAAGATTTTCATAAACTCACTACTAAAACTGTTACAGTATTAAGTGTGGATAAAGCTGATACCTTTATTTCAGACAAGTTTATATGCATTGTCAATGTCAGTACTGCTTCTGCTGACAAGGGACATTCCATTAACCTGATGCTTGATACAGGTTCAGCTGTTTCTATACTACCAAAGGATATTTTCTTGAAATACTTTGCAAAAGATACGCTTGTATCCAAGACCTGTGCTTGGTTGCTTGCCAGTGACTGTACAATTTAAATCAAATACTGCAAAATGTGACTTACATTGTGAATAAAGGTACTGCTATATTGGAAGGGATCTCTTTGCTGCATTAAACCTACAATTAATTGATGGTCTCATTACTACAGTGCCAGTACCTGCCACACAGCCAGTATCTAAAATTTCACCACAAAGCAACACATCACTGGGCTGTGCAAAGAACTTTGTGCACAAAGTTAAGTTGAGACAAGATGTAAAACCAGTACGCCAGAAATTCAGGTGATTGCCCTAATCTATAAGGGAGACTGTCTCACAGGAACTAAAGAAACTGGTAGAGCAAGATGTGATTGAAAAATCAGAATCCTCTGAATGGGTTTCACCAATTGTTGTTTATTACATTTTCCCAAATGCTTTCCTACTATAAGGGAAATATATGGTGTTTATACAAATGGCCTGTGGGTGTTCCTGTGCATACTCAGGACTTTCTGTACAGATTGAAAGTGAAAGTAAGAAGTTACTGCTGTTGTGTAATGGCTGCATGAACCTGCTAATAAAGCATTGTTATACTCTCCTCATCCTAGGCTACCAAACACAACACGTAAGAAAAGGTATAGATCCTCAGTCAAATTTCTAGCAATAATGTGTGGCTAAAACTGGCCATACACGGCAGATAAAGCTGCCGATAGCTGACAGCTTATCTCCCTGTATATGTGGGCTTCCGACGGGTCTTCCCGACCAATATCTGGACACGATATTGATCGGGAAGGTTGGATTTCCTTCAGACTGACACGTTGGAAGTCCATTGCGCTAGTTGTAATCCAATATAGCCCTGCCAGTAAGTGGAATATCGGGGAAAGATCCGCTCGTTTGGCGACATCACCATCATATTTGCATCTATGGCCAGCTTTACAGCTATTAGGCCAGTGGGGGTAAGTGCTTATTTACTGTGCTTATTTACCTTTAACTATACAGGTACAGGATTTTGGGACCTGGGGTTTTCCACATAAGTGATATTCCCATATTTGGATCTTCATATCGTAAGTCTACTATAAAATCTTGCAAACATTAAATTAGGGATGCACCGAATCCAGGATTCGGTTCGGGATTCGGCCTTTATCAGCAGGATTCGGATTCGGCCGAATCCTTCTGCCTGGCCGAACCGAATCCGAATTTGCATATGCAAATTAGGGCCAGGGAGCTAAATCACGTGACTTTTTGGCACAAAACAAGGAAGTAAAAAATGTTTCCCCTTCCCACCCATAATTTGCATATGCAAATTAGGGTTCGGATTCGGTTCGGTATTCGGCCAAATCTTTCGGGAAGGATTCGGTGCATCCCTACATTAAATAAACAAGGATTCATTTTATCTTAGTTGGGATCAAGCACAAGGTACTATTTTATTATTACACAGAAAAAGGAAATAATTAAAGTGGACCCGTCACCCCAAAAAAATATTCAAAATCATATTATATCACATTAGTCAAGCAAAATGAACATTAATTACACTATATAAATTATTTTAATCTTGTTTTCTTCAGTCAGGGAATTCATAATTATAACAAGCAGGCAGGAGCCATTTTGTGGACACTGTTATTAAGACAAGCCTTGTATCATCTCAGAATCTTGTTTGTGCACCAGAATGGGGGACCCGATGTCTATCCCCATGTCCTGGCTACACAATTAAATGGTTAAGAGAACTGGGGGGAGTGTGTGGGGAGCAGTGACATCTAGGAAGTGCTGAATGGAAAGTGAAAGTAATTATCTGCCCCGCCTCTATGCCTAAGGCATAGAGGAGTGGCAGACAATATTTGATTGACAGCTGAGATTTTTAAACAAGCTTAAAAACAGCTATGAATGCTTTAATAAAAATTTGAAATTGGATTTCATGTTTAATTTGAAAATAACTTTTATTATACAGATTTTTGTGTCTGGGTGACAGGTCCACTTTAAAAATTTTTTTATTATTTGGTTAAAAGTTCTATGGGAGAGCTTTCTGGATAAGCGGTTTCTGGATAATGGATGCCATACCTGTATATAGTATATTTGTAACTTTTAATGATTTTTTATATGAACAAAGTGGGAGGTTACATATTTTTCTTTTAAACCCAAAAGGGGGTTGAAATTTATGACCTAGACTAGAGTTATGAGGACTCACAACCTCATATACAGTAAGTAATGTGCCATTTCGAACAAGCAATATACAGTATTTCCTGATAATGCAGCTTTTTCCAACCAATAATCCCATCATCATTCCATTCACCACAAGGAGTTATGTCTGTACAATTGCAACTGATGCATAAAAAATTGTGCAGAAGTTCCTTTGGACAATGAATGGGATTTTTCACAAAATTAACGGTGCACCATTAAGTGGTCCTGCAACTACTCTTGTAGTTGTTAATGCCCCCTTTAGTTGTTTGTTAGTTGTTTAGTAGTTTGCAGAGACTTGACCAAAAGACTAGCAGATAATGAACATGCAATAAATGATCAAATGTTGCCAACCAGAATAAGAACCCTACTTTCACAAACACACACACATATATATATAAATATATTGTACTCTGTGCAGGGTGACTTTATCTATAGTAGAAAACAGTTATTTAAATACATTTTATTGAAGAGGAAAATCAACTGAATATGCGGTTTGTTGTCCAATCTTTGTAAAACCCCATAAAAACAGCAAGAATGACTGGATAAATAATAATATAATTCATTATTGTTTATTTCATTTGGCAAACCCTTTTTGACTATTTTTGGCCCTTTAGACTCTGGAAAGCGCACAAACTAATTCTCCATGAGGTAATGATATTATTAAAGGCAATTCAAGACTGTTTGGAATGTGGTTAACTGCTAAAACCTGAATCATAATGCTAAATATAGGAAATATATATTTTTTATTTCCATAACTATTATGAGAGCCAAGAAAGGTATTTCCAGCAGAGAATTAAAAGTAATTTGTAAAGCTAAGCCTACATGGGAGAGTGTGTTGATAGCAATGATAACATACAGCACGCTACGTAGCCACTATGGCAGTGCAAGTCAACTCATGTTCAGGAGAGACGGGATGCTCATAAGAATGCTCTGGAGATTATTAAAGGCACTCCTAAACATGATCTGGATACTGAAGACACTCTTAAGCATGCTCTGGCATTTAAAGACACTGAAAAGCAGCATGATCTGGCAATTCAAGAAACTCAAAAGCATGTTCTGGAGATTGAAGACACTCATAATCATGCTCTGGAGAGGAGAGACACATAAGCATGATCTGGGGATTGAAGACACTTATAAGCATTATCTGAAGATTGAAGACACTCATAAACATGCTCTGGAAAGTAGAGACACTCATAAGCATGTTCAGGAGTGTTCCTCCCGTGAACCTTGCTTGTTGGTGGAGAAATGTTGAGTTTTTATGCCTCTTGAAAGCCAGTGGCAGTGATGTATATGGCCCTAGTTTAGACAATAAACGAGGATGCTTGACTGTACTACCAGGAAAGATTATTCTGATTCTAAATGTTTACCATGTAGATCTCAGGTGAAGCATTAATGAAGTGAAGCCCAACCTAAGTCCATACAACATGATGTATAGCACCCATGGGAAGTTTCTCAGGCTGAATATTGGACCATAAGGGACTAAACAGGAGAAACTTGCAATTTGGAAGAGAACGTTGAAGATAAGACTCGTATAGTTGTATAGCAAGTGGAAGTGGCTGGTCAAATGGAGACTGAAAGGTACAAAATGAGCTGGATGCTTTTATCCACTTTGTATTCCAACTGCCTTCATTACATTTGATGCAAATTCGTGGAGCATAGATGCACATATCCACTGAGACCCACAATTTCACTAACATACTAAGTGACTACATTTTCAGATTTAAATAAGACCGACAATACTGTATATACTGTATTTTGCATGCAGCTGACACATTCAGTTATATACAACAGACATCTGTGCAGTATTCCCTGGAGCTTTAGATGGCAAGTAGAGGTGGGGCCTCACTGTCTATCATAAAGGTGGGCCACAAGAAAATGAAGTAAGGGCTTCGACAGAAGGCTATAGATAAAATATTAAGAACACTTCGACTGTAAGCTCTACTGGGCAGGGACCTCCTTCCCACTATGTCCCTTACCACACAGCACTTAAGCTCTTTGCCCTCATATGAATTCTGAACACTTGTCTCATTGGTAGGAGCCTTTATTACTAGATTCTAGAACAGTCAGCAAAATGAGCCAACCATCGCAGCCGCATCTGTTCATTGATGCAATCCTGCGATCTGACCGCCCGTATCTCCTCTATTGTGATCTGATCGTTGGGCCCTAGGGCCCACGATCGGATCACCCGATCGCCCACCTAAAGGTGGGCATATTGGGAAGAGATACGCTTTTTTGGCAACATCGCCAAAAGAGTGGATCTCTCTGTGTATGGCCACCTTAAGAGTTATGGGCAGGAGTAAGTCCTAGAAGATAAGATGAGCTCATCAACAGAGACTGCTACTAAGTTCATTTTAATTTAAGCTTCTGCCTAGACTATTCATTGCCTAGACCATTCATTAAACACGTATTGTCTGGTTTAAATGTTTTTTTTTTTCATTTTAATTTAACAAGTTGTCTGCCTTTTTTTAATAGCTGGTGTGATCAGTTCCTTACTGTTCTCATGCCCTGTGAACATCGTTGCATAGCTGTCTTTTAATGTTTACAAAATGTGAACAGCACCTATCCTCTATCAACTTAAGTACATCCAAGGAAATACCATATATTTTCAAAAGTGAGTCCAAATGAAAGTCATTGAAAATTTTAAAAACAAACTCAAAAAGAGCAGATTAGCTTGGGACAAAATGCAATTGATTATTAAATTCAAGAGCATTGTCAATGATTGTTTTTCGTTCTCAGAGAGTGGCTCATGGCTTATAAGAACCTTAGCCTACAATAGAAAAAGAGAACTTGCTAGAAATGCCTTATTTTAAATACCACTTGTACTGATCCAGCCTAAAGGTTCAACAACTCTATAACAGTAATGATCCAGGCCTTCAAAGTTGCCACGGGAGTTTCCCTTCTTGGACTTTCTTAGGAGTGTCAGTGACACGCACATGCTCAGTGTGCTTTGAGCAGCTGTTGAAAAGCTAAGCTTAGGGGTTGTCACAAATCATCAAGCAGAAAATGAGGTTTTCCTGTCATATAAGCTGATGATATAGGGCTGATTATAACATTTTTATTGCTAACTCTCCCAAATGGCACCTCCATTTCTAGACCTGTCCAGGTGTGAGCCTCTAAATGGAGGCTGCCAGAGCCAAAAGTTGGCATAAGGTAGTGGGTGGGGAGAGTGGAAGAAGAGCAAAATGTGTGTGGAAGTCGGGCCCAAACCTACCCAACCCACGGGTTCCGTGCAGAGGGGCACTCAAAGGCCTGGTGCCTAGCATTCTGTGGCCCATGGCATAAAACAAGCACTTTAAATTAAATTCTATATGGATTCAGGATGGATTTAAGATCTACATGAAAATATAATGTTAATTCAGTATTTATATTACGAGATTATTGGCATGGTCCTATAAATTTTGCAAAGACAACAGCTCCTATACTTGTACCATGGTGGTTTCAGCAAGGTTCAAAACCAGGACCCATGAATATCATTCATTCACCATGAACCAGTATAAGTCTCATATTATAACAGGGGTGTCCAACCTGTGGCCCGGGATGGATATGAATGCGGCCCAGCTTGAAACACTGAGTTCCCGAGGAAATGTCATGTCGCAAAGGGTATAGGAGGAGGGGGGACTCATTGCCCAGTTAGTAATAATAATATAAGTCTGCTTAATATCCAGGTGTCCCATATTCCAGTGTATAGCTCCATCCGGTCATCCAACTGGTATTGTAGTTCTTTTCTGTGTATTTTCTTTACTTTTACAAATCAAAGTGTTTTTTGTATTTCATGTGTGGCCACAGACATTTTTTCCTTTTTCAAGTGTGGCCCAGGGAAGCCAAAAGTTTGCACACCCCTGTATTATAATGTTATTTAACATTTGTTGTATGGCCAGCTGTGAGCCAAGTCAAGATGTTGCCATTTGACATGGTTTCAGCATCAGAATCAGTGCCTGTTACAGAGATCCATTCCCTGCAGCTGAAACATAAGAAGTGCAATTCATTCGTTTTTTTTTATGAGGTAACATTAGTAAGTAAGTGGTTGGGAAAATGTCTGTCATCGAATAGAGCGTCAAACTAAACAGCTATGTCAGAAGTTTGAACTCCTAACGACTACTTTTTCTGAAACCTTCCTTTTTCCACAGGAAAAAGTGAAGAAACTCAGTTTGCCAAACCAAGAGACTGTGCATGTGTACTCACTAATCCCCCATGTCAGGGAGGGTGGAATTGCCTCTTTGGCTGTTGCTGGGTTATGACTCCCATAACCATCTGCATTTGGCAATATAAAGTACAAATGTTATTCCAGCAATAGTCAGAGAACTAAGTTTGAAAATATCAGCAATTTAAAGTCAATGGTGCCGTCCTCTACACTTATGGTACCTATAATCATGCAGATATTAAATGTTTAGCAGCCAGTTGAAACATGTATGGGACCAAAATATCCACATTCTGATCAGTATCTGATTGGGTTCATTCACATGGAAAATCTACTTGGCTAAGGACCTCATAGGACTAGTTAAGTGGTCGCAAGTTGACACATGCATTTTCCAATCAATGCTGTTAAAAAACCTATTAGTTGATCATCAATGGAGCCACGGTACCTCTGAATATCCAACATCAAAAGTCCACTGGTCCACTAGAAGAAAGGCAAGCAAAAGTTTGAAAAACGGTGACTCCTCACACATAGGGGGTTATTCATTAAAGTCCGACTTGAAAGATTTGAGGTTTTCTAAAACAATATCTGAATTTTTAGTGGGGGAAAAATGTCAGAATCTCGCATCTCAGACCTGCTGCGGCTGTATATAAGTCAATGGGACATATCCTATTTGTAAGTTTCTATGCTGGAATTAGCCCGAAATTCGACTAATTTTGGCTTTTCAATAAAAAATATGAAAGATTCTGACTTTTCGGGGAAAAATCACAAAAAAACAAAGTTTGGGGGGGGGGGAAATTGCACAATTCAGATTTTCGCCTGATTTTTTTCTACACAATTTGATTAAATTGTGCTTTTTTAATAACAATAAATAAGGTCAAATCGCGGATTCTAGTTTGCTTGGACTTTCTTTTCAATTTATGTATATAAAGCGAATGATTAGACTAAGAGCAAACAACATATTTCAACTTCTATCATTCTTCCATGTTTTCCATGAACTATATCTTGATCTGGGACTTCAGTATCAACTCATGGGAATCCACTTACATTCATTTCATGTCCCAAGCAGGTCTGAAGACTTGAGTTTCAAGGTTAGGAACTGGTTGAGGCCTGTTGAATCACTGCACTGGTAATCCTACATTTTGGGGGAAAGAATCTGTTCTAAATTGTTTCCTAAATTTCACACTGAAAGAAAAATTTCTAATTCTGAAAATGCAGTTCAGCCGTGCTAACAAGCCCATATTTTAATTCACATGATTTGCCCATGTTGAACATGAAGGACTTCTAACTACACACATTACGTATCACTTGGCAAATCATGAAGCAAGCAAAAATGAGACCATAAAACTTGGGGTTTTACTAGTAGAACATCCCCTGGGGGTATGGACCTAAACACATTGCCAAAAATATTTTGGTACTTCTGATTTTCCGCAGTCCTCTGTAAACTCTGTTTTACTTTCCATTTCATGGAGGGATTGCTTATTACTGACATTTTTATAGCTTAATCCAGATTGTATGAAACTTAGATGTATTTTACCCCTCTTTGGAATGGCATCTTAGAAGAACAATTATAATAATTAATATCGCTGAGACACACTCAGATCTTTAAACATACACAGTGTTTCAGGGAATGTAAAGCTACTGAGTTGTCAGTACAAACACTTAATACAGGAACTGTTTTTACTATACTTTTTCAGTATATAGTCAAATCTCTAAAGGAAAATTGGCTTCCAACTGAGATTCCATAAAAAGAAAAACTTGAAAGCAACAGTGACATTCCTTGCCATGGATACTATTTTACGTATAGAAAAAGGGTAGGGTTTTGGTTTTACTTTGTGTTGAAATTTACTGTGCCTTGGAATCATTATTCAGTTGGCTTCAGAATCCCACATTTTACAGACAAATTCCCTAGAAAAAAAAATGTTTTTGTAGACTAGAACTGATGAACACATGTCCAAGCTGGATTTCTAAACCTTTGAGAATAAGCATAATTCTATAGGGGTTTATATACAGGTCTAGGATCCATTTTATTCAAATAATCCAAATCTTTATCAATCATTTTCTTTTTCTCTGTAATAATGAAACAGTAACTTGTACTTGATACAAACTGGGATACAATTAATCCTTATTGGGAGCAAAACCAGCCTATAAACATCCAAATTATTGATAGATCCGTTATCTGGAAAACCCTAAATCCTGATACAATTGAGTTTTGGTCAGAATCTGTAATCTCTCTCAAGTACTGTATCTTTGTACTGGACATCAGTTTAGAAATTTAATGGATTTTCTTCTCAATGGATTTTTAAAATCTCAATGTAGAGAAACCCACTTAACGGTTGGGCCATACTTACAAATAGCTCCCTTTCTGCAACGATGACCCCCCCCCACACACACTCAACAGCGAGTCTATGAATCATTTCAAGGGGAACATAAAGTCTGCTGATTAACTATAGAATTAATATCTCCACCAGTCAGCAGCATCTGCTTTTAGGATTAGCCAAGGTTTGCTTGTAAGTAAAGAAATACTTAGGTAAGAGGATAACCTCATTAAGCAATTGTGCAATATTTATTTTCTGCAAACAGCAGGATCTTCTTCAGAAATATGTTTCACTTATTGGTTTCCAATGTTTTTCAGGTTTAGTAAAGCATTTTAAGCTTCCACAGAAATCTTCAGGATGCAGAGGGGAACAGAACTTTCCTTCCCAGCTGGTGGCTCCTTCAGGACCTTAGTTTTTTCCAATGATAGTATATACTGCTGTAGCATACAGTAGATGGAAAAAGGTCTAACTTCCCCATATGTGCTGCATGGCCTCTCTGTAGGGAAGAATGGTTTCATAGACAGGTTCTGCCGTCTTTCTCTAAAGCAGATGACTCTCCTGTTAAACTTCTGGGTCTAGACCAGGGGTGTCCAAACTTGGCCCTCCAGCTGTTAAGGAACTACAAGTCCCACAATGCATTTGCCTGACTGTGGCTGTCAGACTCCTTCATTGCATTGTGGGACTTGTAGTTCCTTAACATCTGGAGGGCCAAGTTTGGACACCCCTGGTCTAGAACATTTACATTCATATATATGACAGACATACTGCTTTTGCTTTGGTGCCTTTAATCCTTGAATCGAACTGAATGTCTGAACAATTAGCAAGGTCTTTGCTTTGCATTGAACCTGCAAAGTCTATGTGAGTCTCTCAGGAAGCAACAAAACCTTTCATCAATATTTCCTTCACTGTATCTTGTCTCTTTACTACTTACATAAAAGTAAAGCTGAGGCGATGCTTGGAGCAATCCCAAAGTTTGCATATGTAGGGCAGCTAAAAGACAACTCATCCATCCATTAGTAACTCTCACTAATTAGCAGACACTGTGTCGTGCCCTTCAGAAACCATGTGAAGATGTGTTGTATTCTGCATGCAGCACAATTTTCCAGTATTGGCTAATATGGGATTTGCCAATTTTCAGAAGCAAGTAATTGCAAAATGGGACAATCTTTTGCTTGTACTTTGTTTTTTTACAGCTCTGCAGAATACCAGCAAAACCAAACCAAATTTGATCCCTCAAAGCCATGCAACTTGAAATTTTTGGGAATTTGGCACCACTACCAAGGTTCCAGCCAACAATGACCTGCCCCCTCAGCATTCTGTGGCCCATGGCACGCAGGGGAGCTTTTATCTGTGAACAACTGAACACTAATAATCAAAACGGAGTTTCTTTTGTGGAGCATTTGGGCACATTTAAAAAGTTATTGATTTTGGTGGATCCCTTGTTATCATTGCCATTTGCCAGTAATACAGGTATACAATACAATTACAAAACATGCTCCAGATGGCTGTTTTTAAATAGGTGTACAACAAATACAACTTGCTTATGTGCTGAGATCCAAGAACTGATGCAAACTTTACGCCTGTTATTATATAACCCTTGTCTCAGATGTAGTACTATTGTTATTCTCCTGACATCATCAAGTTTAACTTCCCACCACACACAACAGCAGGGTGTGGATACTGTAATGTAGTCTGGCTGGCCATTTAATTGCAGAGCAGAATGGAAAGTGCAATTTTAGGGCACCATTTCTGCACTCTGCACCCTACCAGAGGACTTGGTACCCCAAACCAGAATACAGAGACCATGTTACCCCATGAACCCATCAAGCACTAGGTGCAGAGTGCAGCCAGATCCCTGACACAAATGAGAGCTAATGGGAAGACTTTTGTAATTCTTAGTACTTGGTCTGGGTTCAAGGTAAATTACCCCTCACGAGTTTTTATACTGAGAAGCGTGTTAGCTAACAAAAAGCAGACAGAACTGTATATTCATGGAGGAACATGAACAAGAGATGATGTTGGTAGTTATAGCAGAAATTGAGGAGACTTAGGCACAGACAGTTAAAGGATGCTGAAGCAAAACTGCCTTCTGGGTAAGTGGTAAGGGTGGGGCTGCACAACAGGACTACAGTCACATAAAGCTTATTATTTTACACCCACAATGCCAGGGGAATTAGAGCAGTCAGGGCTGAACTCATGCATTCCTGGTCACCCAGTATTTCATGGTAACCAAAAGAAGCTTGGCCATGCCCAAATAACCATAGGCTGCATCAACTTCACAGCTCCCAGCTGTGTAAAAGCACCACTAAAGGATAAAGCTCTGTTTAAATCAACTGCTCTCACGTCAGCCTCCAAGTGCAAGTAAAAGACTTGATCTTACCAGACAAACAGCTGTTAAAGGGGTAGGAGAATCCCTTGTTCACAATGAGTGCAACAAATAGGCCTTGCTCTGAATATACTTTTTGACTACTGTCTTAATCTTGAAAAAGCTTTGGATTTTGTTATCTAGAGCTCCAAACCCACGGCCCCAAACTGTTCATACGTAACTGGGTGCTCTGTCCGCAGCGTCCCCACCACCAACACTCACATCAATTGTACTGTACATGTAGGCCATGTATATCCCCAGGAATCTGCAATAAACCTGCCTTTTCACCGGAGTGGATTTGGATTTAATCTTATTATCTACCTCGCAAGGACAGAGCATGGCGTGGTTTTAAATTTCCTGTCGGCTCTGTTTGGTCAAGAAATAAGAAAACCATAGATTTGTCATGACAATTACAATAGGCAAAAAGTATGTTCAACACAAGCCCATACAGAGACATGCAAAAGAGATGGCACAAAAACAATCAAGGGGAGAGATGTAATAAGTGAAGGCTCCCAGAGCAACAAATCACACCTTTGCTTTCATTTTATAACTTGTAATAGACTGGTTAAAACTAAGAAGAGGAATTATTCAAATTAGAATTGTGGAATATTAAAATTTACTAAACACTTTATTCCAAATGTGAAGAAAATGCTAGTCAGAAAAACCATTAAAAGATTGAGACATTTATTATTAAGGAGATGCATGTGTGAATATAGCAGAATGTGTTGTACTGCCATTTTGAACACCAGAAAGTGCTTAAAGGAGAAGCAAAGGCTAAAATTTAAGTAAGCTTTATCAGAAAGGTCTCTATAAATACACCAGTAAACCATCAAAATAATGCCGAGTCCTCTGTCAAAAGAAACAGACTTATTTGTGTACACATGGGATTCTGTATCAGACTTCCTGTTTTCAGCTTAAAGTGATACTGACACTAAAAAAATTTATTTTAACACATGAATGTACATTAATTGTTACCTATAAGTTATGTTGATCATTTTTTGCTGAAAGGTTTGTTTTTGTATATAACTGTTAGATGAAACTTCTAAGCCTGACTGTCTGACAATCAGGGGTAGATTCATCAAAGAGTGAAGTTCCGCCACTAGAGGGAAATTCCACAGCTCTCAATTAATTTCTATGGGATTTTGCAAGGCGTATTCATCAATGGGTGAAGTGAAAAGTTCACCCTTTGATGAATACGCATTTAAAAATCCCATAGAAATGAATTGAGAGCTGTGGACTTTCCCTCTAGTGGCAGAACTTCACTCTTAACTTCACTCTTTGATGAATCTACCCCTCGGACTTTGCCAACCTAACAGTCCCATCTCAGTCTGTTAGTTACAGTTTCTAATGATAACAGATGCCTGCTGCACAAATATGGCAGCCCCCTCAGACAGGAACATGGGGGAATCAGACAGGTAATGTAAAAGCATCATGCAAATACTTTATGGCAAATTTAGAAGTAGCTTTCAAAGCCAATATTATAATAGATGTAAAAAAGGGTTTAATTTCAGATGTCTCTTTAAACCTCCAGGGCTAGGGCTTGAGCATGCTCAGTTTGCTCCTCTCTCCCTCTCCCTTCCCCCCTTCCTGCTGTAGCCTGAGCCCAGAGCTATAAGTGAGCAGGAAGAGACTCAGGCAGGAAGTGATGTCACACCAAGCCAATATGGCAGCTGCTATCCTAAACAAGTAGAGAGAGTTTCTAGAGCTGTTTGGTATGGTATGGTAAAGCATTCTGCAGAAAAAATGTAGTGATATAGCTTTCACTATTGTGGTTAATCTACGGGAGAAAAACTGCTTCAGCAGCTTTCCTTTTCCTTTAACAGCACTGAGCTCTAATATCCCCACTAGTTGTTAATCCCCCAAAAACGAAATATTCATCTGTGGGCCCCCACATATCGTACCTGGTTCTAACATTTGTAGCCAGTTGCAAGAGAAAAAATGAAATGTAACTATCCTGCATGTTTATGTATAGAATTATATTCTGTAGAAAAAGCAGAACTGATACCAGTCCTACTGCAACTGTTAATATCATTAGCTACAGTAGTTTTTTCCCCAATTAATTATAAGAGCTGTACACACAACAATTCAATAATAATGGACTTACTGTCTAAAGGCCAGATTGAATTCAATGAGAAAAATTTATCCTAATTCAATTCCAGATTTCCCCAAAGGCTTCTGTTGGGGTTTTATGAGATAAACCATAAGATATTGGGGCAAATTCACTAAGTGTCGAAAATGCGCTAGCGTTGGCTTTGCCGACCTTCGCCACACATTTCCATGTGTAGTTTCGCCAGCGCTACGCAAATTAATTAAATGCGAAGTTGCGAATACTTCGTCCGGCAAAGCGCATTTACGTTAGCAATGCCTAATTTGCATTTGGCGCAAAGCTAAATGTATAATAGAAGTATATGTTACAGCCACTACATTACACTACACAAGCCCAGGAAACCTTTAATAAATAAAATAAAGTTGTCCTATTCCCCTAAACATGTGCCTTCTGTATAGTTGTGTTGCCATATGTTAGGAAATGTAGGGGGTAAGGAGGGTAACCCCCCAAAAAAATTACGCTATTTTTAGACTATCACCCTATAAAAAGTAAAAGAAGCGTTTTTTTGGGACTTAGAAAAAAATTTCAAGTTTTTTTTTCAAACTACTTTCTATTGTATTGAACTTCGCCAGGTCTGACCTGGCGAAGTAAAGTCTAGCGCAAGAGGTAACGTTCGGTAAAATGGTCATCTTAGTGAATTAGCGTAGTTGCATCCCTTCGTCAGTGCGCAACTTCGCTTGGCGTAATGGTGCGAAGTTGCGCTAGTCTATCTACTTCACTAGCGAATTTTCATCAGGGACACTGTTAGTAAATCGGCGCAGTTGCGAAATGACATCACGCTGGCGAATTAGCGCTAGACGATTCGCCCCATTGTTTTCTAATCAAACTGATTCTGGCTCTAAGTTTGGTACCTGAAGCTAAGGCTTATTCAAGGTAATCATTCAAAGGTAATCATCAACAAGAAGGTCCCCTGACTATGAGTCAATTCTAATCACATGAAAGATTAATAAATTATCACAGCAATACTTGAATGGTTCTTCGCAATTACATAGCTTTAATGAATATCTGCAAGTCCTACAAAGAAATCTTCGACAAATTATCTGATTGTAACTAGAGTTTCCCTATAGACCGGACAACACGTGAAGAGTATTAGGGAGAAGAAAATAAGGTCATGGATTCAGAATATATTGCAGTATCCAACACCATCTCGGCTATGAATGGTGAAGTATGAACTAATGTCTCCTCTATATGTTTGTTTTAAGAATATTTGAAGTTTTTTTTCTGATTTTGTCTGTAGGTTTATGACCTCAAGTTCAGGTTAAAGAGATGAAAAGCAAGGACCAAGGAGATTTTATTCTTTAGAAAAGATTAAATATTTAAGCTACAGTGATAAAAAAAAGTTATTTTAAAACAGAGAATGTGTTTTTCTGTAGAGGTATTTAATAGAAACTATGGTGGCTGTAGGTGTAACAGACCTATATTCTAATGAAGCAGAAGTTGTTCATTGAGGACAATAGAACATTGTTAGAAAATTTGTATAGTTGTGTTGCGGCAGGTGAATATGAAATTATGAAAAACAAGAGGAAATGTGAGTACCTTTGGGTGAAGGTATGATGAAGGGGAATAGTGAGTCCATAACTCCACAAAGATCATTACATGAATAGGGGTTGTACTTATGACTAACAGCAAAGGCACTGTGTAAGATACAGTATATAGCCATAGTGTAGAAAGATATTGGCAATAGACCCCCAGATTTTAAGGTACATAGCATTCTTTAGACATTAAGAATTACAATGTTTAGAGTTCTAGCAGTTGATTAGGAGTAAAGGAACATTTGCCAGTTCAGCCTGATGGGAGGCAATGCATTGCAGTTCTTTAAATTTCTCCAAAATATAGGAGGAATCAGAGGGGGTTATCCTAGCTGTCCATCACTTTACACCGGGTTGCTATTTTTCTCCAGATTGTTTTTCCATGGAAAAAGAAGGGAACGTGTTCTTAATTTATATTCTCCTGCCTGCAGCATTAGACAAAACTATGCAACTCGGCACATGACTATTGCAAAACGTTGGAACGTTCATAAACAGGGTTTTGACTATGTCAACATAAATCTCCTTAACAAAAAAAAAAAAGCACAAAAACAACAACAAAAATGGGTTAGTTCAAATTGCCATGCAAAAGAACAGTGTTGCACAAATATAACTTAGAATAATCTATTGTAGAGATCTATAAAAGCTGCATATACTGTATCCAAGCTAACTATTCAAGTATCTGGCCTGGACTTTGGAGGTATTTTAATCAGATCTAGTTCTACCAACATGGACTATGTATCCCTGTTTGCTAGGTCTACAGTATCTTAATAAGGACCCTAATTTAAGTTTTATCCACAACTCTACTTTGTTTGCCAGAATTCCAGCATTATTATGCTGGATAACTGGGAACTTTTTTGCACTGGATTTATGAGCTGCATAGATTTGTACAGTAATGATCAAGGCCTTCACAGTTGTCCACTGGATCTCCACATCTTGGAACTTGTTGGCATCTTTTGAGTGTCAGTGGCACTGGACATGCTCAGTGTGCTACTAAATAAAGTCATAACATAAAAGGCATTTACTACCTGCATGGCAGAGTACAAAGTGCAAAAAACAAGCACAATCCATCACATGCAAGTAGCACAGTTGGAGCAGATCTTTTGGAGTACAGAGGCATACATTTGCCCCATGAATACAATGCTTCCCACTGATCATTCACGTACTTGTGTATCTTTCAGATAAGCAGATTGTGGAGCACCGGCTAGGGCAGGCCATAGTGGGTCCCTGTTCTTACTGACTGCCCTATGGCACTTAGTAAAGTAAGGGCTGCCTTGCACCTTGCTAATTTGAGCACTTATGGGCATGATTTGGTGCTCTTACAATGCTGTCCAAAGTCCCTTAAAGGAACAGTTCAGTATAAAAATAAAAACTAGGTAAATAAAAAATGGTTCTTATATAGTTAGTTAGCCAAAAAAAAAAAAAAAATTAAGGCTGGAGTGACTGGATGTGTAATCGAACAGTTAAGCTGGCCATAGACTATAAGATCCGCTCGTTTGGCGACATCACCAAAAGATATGTCACTAACGACAGGGCTATATCGGGGTAATCCAGAACGTTTGGCCCTATGGCCAAACGATCAATTACGACAAGGGCAATGAGCTCCGACGGGACGGTCAGGGGAAACCTTCTCGATATTGTGGCCAGTTATCAATCAAGAAGACTCGTCAGAAGCCCCATACACTGCAGACAATATGTCAAATTGGTCTAAACGACTAATATCGACAGCTTTATCTGCCCGTGTATGGCCACTTTTAGTCTGCGATTAAAGAACACTACTTCATGCTTTTCAGCTCTCTAACTCTGAATTAATCAACAACTTGAAGGGGGGGGGGGGATCACTCGGGACATAACTGTTCAGGGAGTTTGCAATTGATCCTCAGAATTCAGCTCAGATTCAAAAGTGTTCCTCTAGAGTAAGTCTACTTCAGCATCAGTAAAGGACAGTTAAGGTCCTTGTATAAAATGCCATTTTTCTGAATGGGAAACGTATTACTACATTGAGCTGGCCCTTTTTTTAGCCAAAACAAATGCTTAATTGAATACAAGCTGTGTGTCATCAATCTTATGGTTCTGACACCCCCCACCTCTCCAACATTCTCCTTTGATCTACTGTTTGATAAGCTTAGAAGAAGGAGCTTATAGCTTTGCAATGATAACAGTTACTGTACCTAGTGATTTTATTGCAAAGCAGGGAGCTGACCTGTGCCTAATGGGACGTCTGTTGTTAATACACCTTATTGGCCTGTATATAGGGCCCTCCGGACAGCCAGCGCGACTAGTCAACCAAAAAATCAGCAGATTAGAAAATCATATTTTAAGAAGATTTAATTGGAAAGGGTTTTACATCTACTGTGTACCCCTGAAATGCATTTTTGGATTGGGACAAATGACCTGCCTCTTTCCTAGTCCAAGTGGCTCTCTTACAGCAGTATAAACCATAGGCCTCAGAGCAACCTCATATTAAAGCACAGGCTACATTATTTTACTTTCAGATGAAAATCTGAGCCAGGGGAAACAGCTGCTGGCTGCAGTTGCGCTCAAGTCAAAATACACAATTTCAAACACTGCAGTCTGAAATTATTTTCCAATGTAATTATATTATGAAACCATTTAAAAAAACCAGATGGATATTCCTTGATTAGAGTACAGTAGTAGTGACTCACAGTTTAGCTTGGCACTGGCAATGTCTTTTCCACTGCAGGGTTAGCCCAGTCGCTAGTCAACCTTTGGTTCTTTACAGAGGGGGTCATGCAATGTTTAAGCTTCCTCCATCGACCCTATGATCTATCACCAATAGGATACTAGGCTCTGGTTGACTAGACTACAGATGTAGACTGTATATCCATCCAATCAGAACACCACATTCATCCCGAAACAAACATACAAGGGAAAAATCTATACCTCTATTCAACAGCAATGGCACCAGAGAGGAGTGCCTGGTTGGTTGGAGAGAGACATGCAAGTATCACCATTGCATTGGTTGATCTGTTATTATATGGTTGGCTTATGGTTGCCTATGGTGGTGGAATTTATCTGCATTGGCCTATTGTAGGAGATAGGATTTATCTGTACTGGGTTACTGCTGTCTATGAAAGTGGAGTTACCCGTATTGGCTTATTGCATCCAATGGAGTTTTGGGTTGCCTGTGTTGGCTTACTGAGTTCTATAGAGCTATTAGTTATGCTTCCTATGGAGATGGGGTTTATGTGCTTTGCTTACCGTTTCCTATGGAGGTGGAAAGAATTTTACTAGCTTAGTGTTTACTATACACGACCACAACTGAAAATCTTGTTGTGGCTAAGGATCATATGAATTGGTTTAGAAAATACCTTATATAACGTATATTGGTATTTTTATAGCCAGTACACATTAACTCCTTCAACCCCCAACTTCACATATGGATTTTGTAGAATAAAATTTTAATTTTAATAAAGCAAAACGGGCCCAGTTGCCAGAAATATCCTTGGTTGCCAAGTCAGAAAGCTTCAGATTGGCACAGTTCTCTCTCAAATTAAAGACTACATTGCCCCAAGACACAATCTTGGAGTCTCTCGGAGAAGTAAAATTTATTTATAAAGATTCTTTTTCCCAGTTCAATTCTGTATCTTTATAATAATGTACTGTAAAAATCTATTCTAGATATAGTAAAGCAAGAAGAACAATGTATTTGTAAAGGGGTGATCCACCTTTAAGTTAACTTTTAGTATGTTATAGAATGGTTAATTCCAAGCTACTTTTCAACTGGCCTTAATATTTTTTTTTTTTAATAGTTTTTTAATTATTTGCCTTCTTCTTCTGACTCTTTCGAGTTTTCAAATGGGGGGTCACTGACCCCATCTAAAAAAAAACATTCTCTGTAAAACTGGCCATAGACGTAACAATTACGATCTTTCTCGGAAAGATCTTGCCAAGAAAGATCTTCGTTTCAACACACGCGTAATGCTGAATCGTCAGATATACAGGTAGAAACAATAGAATTCTACCTGTATCTGACAATTCAGCACTAACAATGGCCGATGTTAAAGGTGCTTTCAAAGGCATCCAATCAAAATTTTTCGTCCCGCCCGGTCAACCAGCCGACCGATATCTTAATCCTCTGACGATGTTGGTCGGCTCATTTCCCACCATACACGCACAGAATATTGTACAAAAAATGTTTCGTACAATATTATCTGTGCGTCTATGGCCACCTTAAGGCTACAAATGTATATTGCTGCTTTTTATTACTCATCTTTCTATTCAAGACTTCTCCTATTCATAACCCAGTCTCAAATTGGAGAGCTGCTGAATAAAAAGCTAAATTAGTGAAAAACAGAATTAATAAAGGAATTAAAACCAATAGGAGAAGAGAAGATCACTCCCTACATCAAAGTGATAGAGGTGAACAACCCCTTTAAGTTTCACAGGCTTTTTTTATCATGCTTTTGTTCAGAACGGTTATTCTGTGCAGACAAGACAGGGTGGGTGGCAGAGCTGGAATCTCTAATTGGTTCCTCGCTAGTGATGGGATGTGTAATGTCTTCAATCACTGCCAAAGCTACAAACTGGAATGGCGCATACAGTAGCTTTTAGCTGTCACTCATTACAAAGCTGCATCAACAAAGGTGCACCGTGGGCGCTCGGAATAGAAATAGGTCTGTCTGCACATTGTTTATTAGAGGAAATCTGGGGTCAGATTTTAGGGTGTGCAGAATAAAGACATAAGACCCCTGCCATTTGTCAAGTATGAGTTAATGACCGGCAGGATTCATGTTCTGCCATGTTACACACAGATGATGAATAAATCTACACTTTTAAGATGGTCACACACAGGGAGAGCCGCTCGTTTGCCCTTGTTGCCCAATGAACAGATCTCTCCCCGATATGTCCACATTAAGGGGGACGATATCAGGCTGAACCGATCGTGGCCCTAAGGCCCAACGATTGGATCACAATGCAGGCCAAACGGGCAGTTGGATCGCATCAACGGACAGATGCAGCCGCGATTTATAAACCTGCCCGATCGCCATCTGCCCGATCGCCATAGCTATTAAACTACAACAATGTGACACCCATAAATATTCACTTTGCAAGCTCTCACCAGTACAAACCAACCTGCTCATAATTATCTTTATAAAACCCAAGAGTAACTCCCATCATACATATTATTTAGGGATAATAAGCACATACCATGCTCTGTCTATAAACATGTTCATAATTCAGTAAGTCATAAAACCACCCATAGAGTTGGTGTCTATTGTATCAGATAATGAGAGATTGAGTACTTGGGAGAGATTATGTGGTTTACAGGTATTGCCTGTCACCCCATATGTTAGTGTTTGGGTGCTTAGTAACAATACAGTCTAATCTGACCATTTTTTTAGGTACCAAAATGCACAAAGAGCCATAAAGGACCAGTAAAACTATAGCATACCTCCCAAATGTCCTGTTTTTGAGTGGGACAGTCTCGCTTTTGACCGCTCAACCCAAAGTCCCACATTTGTAGTGGAAAGTCATGATTTCTCTGCACTGAACAGCCAAAAAAGATACATGTCTAACTTAATTGGCTCTTGGCAGAGAGCCCGGAATAGATACTTAAGATACATTTGTAACAGTTTTGTCTCTTGGGAGAAGTTAGACTCACAGCTTAAAGGGCAATTCCCCTTTATTAGTAAAACTGTAATAAAACATAAAAACTACAGAAATGTGTTCAAACAAACTTTCATAA
>CM044443.1:23721518-23818521 GCA_024363595.1 Xenopus borealis | reverse complement strand
GGCTAAAATTTAATGAATGGTGAGTGCCATTACAGCTAATTGACTATATATATATATATACAGTATATAGCTGCAAAAACATTTATGTATACATGTGGCTTTATTTATAATACAGATCCATTATTCAAAAAGCCCTGAATTAAAGGAAGGCTGTTTCCCATCATCTCTATTTTAATAAAATAATTGACATTTTTAAAATTGATTTCCTTTTCCGCTGTAATTAATTAGGGATTCACCAAATCTAGGATTCGGCCTTTTTCAGCAGGATTTGGTTTTTGTTTTTTAGCAGGATTCGTATTTGGGCGAATCCTTGTGCCTGGCCGAACCAGCAAATGCAAAATAGTGGTGAGAATGGAAATCACGTAACTTTTTGTCACAAAACAAGTAAGTAAAAAAAAAAAAAATCCACTTTTTCCTTTCCTGCCCCTGATTCAGTTTGGTATTCACCCGAATCTTTCACAAAGGATTCGGCTGTATTCCAAATAGGAGATTTGATGCATCCCTGGTAATAATAAAGCTGTGACTTGTACTTGAACCAAACTAAGATATAAGGGAAGGTCAAACAATCCTATTGGGTTTAGTTAATGTTGAAATCATTTTTCATACTTATAGAAAGAGATCTAAATTACGGAAGGACCACTGATCCACCGGGTCCTGAGCATTCTGAATAACAGGTTTCATACCTGTGCCTCCCTTTAAAATAAGAGCAATCTAGCACTACGAAAGATGTTGGCGCTATATATACATAATACATGTTAATAATTATCTATAAGGTATCAGTGTCATTTGAGCAGCTAAATAAAGCTCTCTGCTGACACTCAAATGATTCCACAAATCACCTCCAAAACCCCTTAGGGCTCTTCCAGACGAAGAGATTGCAGGGAGATTTGTAGCCTGCGACAAATCGCCGCGTGTTTGAAGCAACAAATCTCCCTGCATCTCTTCCCCCAGTCTTGCGCCCGCTTAAGTTAAAGTCGCGTGTGCCTATTCACACGCGGCGCTTTAGCAAATCGCTCGCCAATGCATTTTCGCGCGATTTTCAAAAGCGCCGCTCCGCGTGTGAATAGGCACACGCGACTTTGACTTTACCGGGCGCAAGACTGGGGGAAGAGATGCAGGGAGATTTGTTGCCCCAAACACGCGGCAATTTGTCGCAGGCTACAAATCTCCCTGCA
The DNA here is from genome assembly GCA_024363595.1 of Xenopus borealis. Classification (NCBI taxonomy): domain Eukaryota; kingdom Metazoa; phylum Chordata; class Amphibia; order Anura; family Pipidae; genus Xenopus; species Xenopus borealis. Next base: position 23,817,346 of record CM044443.1, on the reverse strand, counting down.
ATCTCTTCGTCTGGAAGAGCCCTTACTGTCTGTATGAGAACCAGTTGTGTGACGGTCTCTTTAAACTTTCCGGTATAATTTGAAAGTCTATTCAAATAACTTTTTCCAGCCAGAAGGCTGAAACGTTTGCTGACACGCTGATTTTATCTCTCCGCCAAACTTTTTTTTTTTTCTATCCCAACCACAGGGGGAAAATAAAAAAACTAATTTTAGTGTAGAAGTGATATCCAAGCCAGACTGCCACATTCACAGGCATTCTAGGACACAAGTTGCATGCAAGCAGACACCGTGCTCCTGAACATAACAGAAGAGGAACGTGCCCTGCACCCTATGAAATGGTAGAGTCTATTTAGCGGAAACTATGCAAACAGTAATACTGTAGCCAAAGGCAGGGCCTTGCCAACAGAGCAGTTTGTTCTTGCTATTATGCATAGACAGCAAACAAAAGAGCACTACCCAAGAAAAACGACATTGTTTAGAGTTCATCTACAAAACCATTAACCATGAAAGCAGAGTGCCCTTCACTGCCACAAGCAAGTTAAAGGGATACTGTCATTGGAAAAATGTTTTTTTTTTTTTCAAAACGCATCAGTTTATAGTGCTGCTCCAGCAGAATTCTGCACTGAAATCAGTTTCCCAAAAGAGCAAACAGATTTTTTTTATATTTAATTTTGAAATCCAACATGGGCCTATACATATTGTCAGTTTCCCAGCTGCCTCCGGTCATGTGACTTGTGCTCTGATAAACTTCAATCACTCTTTACTGCTGTACTGCAAGCTGGAGTGATATCACCCCCTCCCTTTCCCCCCCAGCAGCCTAACAACAGAAAAAATGGGAACGTAACAAGTTAGCAGCTCTGTAACACAAGATAACAGCTGCCTGGTAGATCTAAGAACAGCACTCATTAGTAAAAACCCATGTCCCACTTTGACACATTCAGTTACATTGAGTAGGAGAAACAACAGCCTGCCAGAAAGCAGTTCCATCGTAAAGTGCTGGCTCTTTCTGAAATCACATGACCAGGCAAAATGACCTGAGATGGCGCCTACACACTATTGTTACAACTAAAAAAATACACTTGCTGGTTCAGGAATTCAATTTTATATTGTAGAAATTAGAAATAAAAACCGCATAATAAAATCATGACAGAATCCCTTTAAGTTAGCGCCTTCCAACTAAAACAACGCACCACCCGAGAATGCTGGGAGATGTAGTTTGGCAAGAGGTGAAGGGCAGGCTCTGAGCACTGGAAGAATACCAACACTGGGGAAGTAGATGTCCTTCCTAGTCTCACAGTTAGCATGACCACTGCTCAGAGATGAAATATTCCGCCGTGTGTTTATAGAGTAAAAGGAATCCCAGACAATGTCTGCAGCTTGTACAGCCAGTTGTGCAAGGAATGGTTCTGTAAGCAATAAAACACAGCTCACCAGCATTCTCGTGAATAAAGTGTTTGTTTACTGTTGCCGTTGGGTGATTAGAAGCTAACAGCGATGGAGCTGGGGGTGGTTCTCACCAAGCGCTGACGCAAGTTTATTAATTCAAGCATAATACATAGGAGGCATTCTTATGGTGAAAGGCAATATTTTTGGCTCTGGTCCCAAATCAACTGGGGAAAATGTTTTACCTCTTGAGCCAAGTTCAGTACCAGATGCAGCTAATGTACAGCTTTTTTTTTTTAAATAAGGGAGGGGAGCCTGAAGAACAAAACCAGATTGTGTGCAAATAGAGAAAAGGAGAGGAAACTCACCACTTTCGTTCTTCTCAATGACATCCACCAGTTCTCCGGCTTTCAGGCTGATCTCTGAGTTTTCCTGCTTCTCGTAGTTGGACACCACCACGTACTGGTCCAGGATGATGGGCTCGGAGTTCCCATCAGCACCTAGGGAAGGGAAAAAGCAAGCTTTGAGCCAGCTTCCAGCCATAGTTCCTCGAGAACGACCTGCGTCCATTCGATTCATGATAGGCCAAGCGGTCAGCAGATTCTAGCCAATCAGAACACAATGGCTCACAGCACTGTTCCAAAAGGCTGGCCATATAGATAAATCCCTTTGGTAAGGGTACAACTAGGAACATTTGAAGATGAAAAAACAAAAATGAAAAGTCCAGGAAATTGCTGAAATCATTTCATGTTTTAGGCGATTCTCTCACAGTTTCCTCGTTTTATTTTATGGAAAGCAAGGGGTGGGGGGAGAGTTAAAACAAGTTTCTCTAAAAAGCAAAACTCGTAAAATGTGCAAAGATGAACCTAAACCCCCACATAAACTAATAGAGCAAGTCAACGGCTCGGCACAGTGAAGCAACGCTCTCTCTCTCTGCTCCCTGAGAGTTCCAGCTGGAAGTCAAGAGAGGACTGTGGACGCCAATCATATTCATCTGAACTGCAGTTCTTAAATAGAAAACACATGAGTAAAGTTGAGTAAGGAGGGAGGGAAGGAGGCAGGAGGAGGGGAGGAGAACAGAAAGAAAGGAAGGACTGCTGCATAATGTTTACTTCAGGCACAAGCCGGAGAAGTCATAGAGTCAAACACAAAGTTATACATGCACATACACATATATTTATACAGAAGGAGGATTTTCAAGGGTCACTGGGGAAATTACTTATTAAAATACAAATTTTAAATAAAAAATAAAATGTATTTATTTAAATAAAAAAAGTAAGACCCTAAACTAGAATCCATGATTGGATCTATTTTATTATAAAAAAAAAAAAAAGCATGATTTAATCGGATTGTGGACAAACTCAATAAAATCAAGCAAAAAACCGAATCGCTTGATTTTGTCAGGCTGTTTCCTGAGATTTCAGGAATAGTCAGATTGTTTAGCTAATTCCAGCAGAGACCACATAAACTTCCAAATGGGATAGGGACCTCTCACATTCACTTAAGGTGGCCATCGCCAAATGAGCGGATCTCTAGGGCCCAACAATCAGTTCATAATTTGGGAAATACGGGCAGTCGGATCGAATACGGGCAGTCAGATCGCGGGCTTGCATCAATGAATTTTTAACCCTGCCCAATCAACATCTGGCCGACTATTGAAAAAAATTATTAGGTTTTTTTTTTCCACTAAAAATTCATATTTTATTGTAAAAAAAAACAAAACAAAATTTTTCGGGCATTTGTACTTTAATAAATAGTTTGTTTCCCTTCTCGAATGCAGACATAGGCAACTGTGTGAAAATAGAACCCCCCCAGGATGCACTGCACCATCTCAAAAAGTAACTTGTCCCTAGAGCCAGTGATCAAATTAGCCCAGATCCACTCATTTGGTAGCATTTGCCAAACAAGCAGATCTGACTTCGGATTAAGAAACACACTTTAGGTGATGTTTGGAAACCCAGATTCTCAATAAGATTCATTTCAAGTAAATATGGGTCATACAGCATCCCTTGCGCATTCAACCAATCAGGAGAAGTGCATAACAGGGTATAAAAAAAAACAAAGTTGCACCCCTTGGTGCTCAGGCATATGTAAATGACCCTTGAAGTTTTTAATGCACCAGACCCCAAATCATTTATCAGAATGTGTCCTATCACCCGTCCATATTCTTGCTCCCCGATGTGTATTGCACAGGGGCAAAAAAAAGAGATAGGGAGAAATAATTTCCCGTGCAGAAAATAGATGGTTTAATCAAAAGGAATTAAAAAAAGCTTTACCAAATATTGATAAACCAGCCCCTAGAAAGCAATACAGATTGCACACATGGAAGATTCCAATTGCTTAGATACTTGGGAAGCTTTGAATCCACTATTTTTGATTTGTCCAAACACCCAAAATCCTTTGTGAAAGATCTGGCTGAATACCAAATACAAATTTACATATGCAAATCAAGTTTAAAAATGTTTGTACAGGTATGGGACCAGTTATCCACAATGCTTGGGATCTGGGGTTTTATGTAATTTCAACGGACCAGTTACATAATTTTTAAAAAAAATCCGTTAGTCTATAACAGGGGCACCCAAACTTTTTGCAACGAGGGCCGGATTTGGTGACGTGAAAATGTGTGGGGGTCAACCATTCACAGCTGAATTCCACAAACAATTTGCACGATCTGACGCTCTGAGCAAAAACACATGCGTCCGTGGAGTTCAGCCCTTAGCCTGACATTCTTTGAATCATTATTATGTAATTGGCATGCTGCTGTTAATCATCTATGTGGGGCTATGGAGGGTACACTATATTTGCCCTTATCACCTCGTGTTTTGCCCCCATTCGTAATTAATGAGGAAAAACAATGCCGAAGGCAAATTAATATATCTGAAGCCCTGGAATCTAGGTTGAGACAAATCAGGCAAAATGTTATGCAAAATGTCCCCTTTAAATAGACTTATTATTATACAGGTATGGGACCTATTATCCAAAATGCTTGGGACCTAGAGTCTTCCGGATAATGGATCTTGCTGTAATTTGGATCTTCATACTTTAAGTCTACTAGAAAATCATGTTAAACATTAAATAAACCCAATAGGCTGGTTTTGCTTCCAATAAGGATTCATTATATCTCAGTTTGGATCCAGTACAAGCTACATAGAGAAAAAGGAAAAAAAATCTGGATTAATTGATAATAATGGAGTCTATGGGAGACGGCCTTTCCGTAATTCAGAACTTTCTGGATAATGGGTTTCTGGTTAACGGATCCCATGCCTGTATTATTACTACTAACTGGGCAATGGGCACAGTCCCCCCTCCTCCTATATCCTTTGTGACATTACGTTTCCTCGGGAACCGGGCATTTCAAACTGGGCCGCATTCATATCCATCCTGGGCCGCAGTTTGGACACAAAGAAAAGTTTGTTAAAGTCTTTATTAAGAAATAACTTGCCAAAACTCCGCTTCTGCTCATTTTCATAAAATGTGACGATCCATCAAGCAGTGCTCAATTTCTCCTCCCTGGTCCCTTGTAGGAGATAGCCAGGGAGGAGAAATCGAGTGCCTCAACATGGATAGACATGCTGTCGCCTTTTCTGAAGAGGTGAGCAAGCGAAGTTTCGGTAAGTTATTTCTGGATAAAGACGTAGCGGTTTCAAAGTTTAATTTGTCTTTGTGGGTTTTTTTTTCATTGTAGGCCAACAAATTAAAAAAAAAAAACATTTTTATGTTACTGGTCCTTTACTTACTGGTACCCCAATATGCTGGTTTTGCCTTGAATAAGGATTAATTATATATTAGGTGGGAGTCTATGGGGAACGGGCATTCCGTAATTCCGAGCTTTCTGGATAACGGTTTCCAGATAATGGATTTTAAAGGGGTGGTTCACCTTCAAGTTAACTTTTAGTATATTGTAGAAGGGCCAATTCTAGGAAACTTTTCAATTGGTCTTCATTATTTATTTTTCATAGTTTTTTCATGATTTGCAGTTTTCTTCTGTTTCTTTGCAGCTTTCAAATGGGCGTCACTGACACCATCTAAAAACAAATGCTCTGTAAGGCTACAAATGTATTGTTATTGCCACTTTTTATTACTTATCATTCTATTCAGTCCCTCTCCTATTCATATTCCAGTCTCTTATTCAAATCAATGTAGGGTTGCTAGGGTAATTTGTACCCTAGAAACCAAATTGCTGAGACTGCAAACTAGAGAGCTGCTGAATAAAAAGCTAAATAACTATAAAACCACAAAAAAAATCAAAACCAATTGCAAATTGTCTCAGAATATCACTCTCTACATTATACTAAAAGTTAACTCAAAGGTGAACAACCCCTTTAATGATTCCGTTTGGCCAGGCACGTGGATTTGTCTGAATCCTGCTGATTCAGGCCTAATACCGGACTGAAGCCTGGATTAGATACCTTCCTAAATCTACTCAGAAGAAGGGTCAGCACCTTTTTTCTGATGCCAGTCACAAAACCTGCTGAAGGCTTTTAGCTTTGAAATGCCACATGCAATTTGTACTATAGTGTCACTGCGCCTTTAATTTCACAAGACATTAATTATATTATTAATGCAGAAAACGTGTTAAAAGATACATGCATCTTCACGCAGATTTCAAGCCACACTAAACACTGCCATGCGTTTGTGTCCCATTTGACACTTTAATTGTTCTGCGCCCTTTCAGCGTATATTTACAAAACAGAGGAAGGTATTTTTAACTTCGGAGAGGACCTGGTATGTCAATTTCCATTTAGACAAAGGCTGGCAGGCTGCTTACTCCACTTTTTACAATGGAAAGTTTTAGGGATGTTTACATGAACCCACTGATAATTGAATCCCATCTGTGTAACTGTAATACGACCTGTTTGTGCCAATAGAAGTTCTTAACGTAGACACAGGGCTTTTGCAGGAGATGCAGAATAAAACTGAAGCCCAAGGTTTATATACAGTAAGTTAAAGGGGATCTATCATGTACTGGTTCTACAAAATGGCTTTTTCACCGTTTAAATGCATTTTAATAAAAAAAAAGTCTACATTTAATTCTGTGTGTACATGATCATTACTAATGGCTGCCTTCTTGGTAAGCATGTTGCAGTATGGGTGTGCTATCTGCACAGCTGTGTGTAAATACCTGAGGCACCTGAACGGTTTCCAAGCTCGTGTGTTGTACTCCTTAAAGGAAAAGTAAATGTTTTTCTTTTTCTTTCTGTAAATTTGCTCTAAACAGCCCCCCAGATTAATGTACCTTAGTCCCTGCTGCAAGTCTGCTCTGGTTTCTGTGTTATCAGCAGCTTCTTTCCCTTCTTCCTGGTGCAGAGTGAAGCCCAGCCCCTTAGCTTACTGAGCAGTCCATTTGCTGCTGTTCCACAATAGAGAGGAAGAGGGAGCCAGTGTTTCATTAGTAAGCTAGTTTCCCCAAGCAAAAGCTGCTACACACACTGCTCTCTGCTATGTCACATTATGCAAATGATCTCCAAGACTAGTCTGAGAGATAAGGTCAGCTCAGAAAGCTAAGGGGCTGGGCTTCACTCTGCACCAGGAACAAGGTGAAACAAGCTGCTGATAACACAGAAACCAGAGCAGACTTGCAGCAGGGACTAAGGTACATTAATTTGAGGGGCTGTTTAGAGCAAATTTAGAGATAGAAAAAAAAAACGTTTACTTGTTCTTTAATAATGAGAGCTAGGCAGGCTGATATGAGGCAGATTTGACTGCAGCTTGCCTATGGCCGAACAACTGACTTAACCCTATAATGACCAATACGTGTGCAAGAGAGACTGGAAATGGGCTTACAGCGTCTGGTAAACTGTCCTACTAGGCTACTATGTATAAAAGATGACTATTATAAATTTACTGACAACTTACTTGCTGGTGAATTTGGAATTCCTAATGTTTCCACCTCACTGCACCATTACACCATCTGTTACATGCTGAACATCCGGAGCTTTCTTGCGCTGATTCTAAAAAATCTTGGACCTTTAACCACCCATTTAGACCTTCAATCTACCCCAAGATGCATCCCCACTAATGATGTGTGGGTCAACAAAAAGTTGACCACGCACTAGATCAGTGGTCCCCAACCAGTAGCTTGTGAGCAACATGTTGCTCTCCAAACCCTTGGATGTTGATTCCAGTGGCCTCAAAGCAGGTGCTTATTTTTAAATTCCAGGCTTGGAGGCACGTTTTGGTTGTATAAAACCAGATGTACAGCCAAATACAGCCTCCTGTAGGCTGCCAGACACACAGGATCTACCAAATGGCCAATCACAGCACTTTTTGGCACCCCAAGAACATTTTTCATGCTTGTGTTGCTCCCCCACTCCTTTCACTTCTGAATGTTGCTCACGGGTTCAAAAGGTTGGGGATCCCTGCACTAGACAATAAGATGTCCCCAGCACCCGACCCTAATCTGGTGCCCTTCCCTATCCACACTGATGCCACAGAAGGGGAGAGACATGCAAGCGTGAGTATATAAAAAGCCATCCATGGAGGCAGAAACAGGGCACTGCAAGGCCACAGGCAGGGTGGAAGCAGGCTAAAGTCCAGCCCAAACCCACCCACAGCCTGCAAACTTTATGAGGAAGTTGGTCCAAATCTACCCATGGGCTTTGGGCTGGCCCACACACCACTAATCCCCACCTTATCCAGAATTGGCCCTCTCAAGTACTGGCTGTTAATATAACCCATCTAAGATGGCAACCATACACATACAGCCTCTCTAGCTTTTCAGATATCTTCAGTGGAATGCCATGCTTCAAGCCTAACCACATTTTAATATATACATCATGGAGGCACCCTCATGCAAACTTCTCATCGTTATTTTGGTTTTGAAGAGAGAGTAAATAGGATTGCTACATTTCCTGGGAAAATATCCTAATTTCTTATCTCTGTTGACATCCCTCCCTGCTAATTAAAGATGCTCTGAATCTACAACTCTTGGTTTCAGATAAATACCTCATTCTCCACTAAAGATGTCAGTGTTTCAGTCATATGACTATCATGGTTGTGCCAGTATAAAAATAAAAACTGGGTAAATAGATAGGATATGTAAAATAAAAAATGTTTCCAATATAATTAATTAGCCAAAAATGTATAAAAGCTGAAATGACTGGATGTGTAATATAATAGCCAGAACACTACTTACCTGCTTTGCAGCTCTCTTGGTTTCCACTGATTGGTTACCAGGCAGTGACCAATGAGTGGCTTGAGGGGGGGGGCAAGTGGGTCATAATTGTTGCTTTTGAATCAGAGCTGAATGCTGAGGATCAACTGCAAACTCACTGAACATTTATGTCCCATGTGGGCCCCCTTAAAGTCGCTGAATAACTCAGAGAGCTGGAAAAGCAGGAAGTAGTGTTCTGGTTATTATGTTGGACATCCAATAACTCCAGCCTTTATACATTACATTTTTGGCTAATTAACTATATTGAAAACATTTTTTATTTTGCACAGCCTATCTATTTAGCCAGTTTTTATTTTTGCACTGAACTGTTCGTTTTAGAGCAGGGAAATTTCTCTCTGGCACACTGTGGTTTGATAATTTAGCCCCATAGTGTCATTCCTAGCATTCAGGGCTCTTTATAGATAGTTGTATGGTTAAGTACGATGACAATAAGTTGTATAACCATGAGAACTTCTCTCTTTTGAACCAAACCAGAAAGTAATTTACGAGTTATGTTTAGCTGCATGCCTTACAGTGAGATTAAGATGCACCACAGACATTGATGTACCTCTTGTGTCAGCCTTAGGGATCTCACACAAACTGGACATCCAAACTTCAGAACATCCAAAAAGGCAGCATTAAATAAACCACAAAAGAAACATTTTCATTAGATTAAATAGTACATTCAAGTGCCACAACCTCAAGACAAATGCACTTACCTTGAAAAGAAGACAGAGCTGGAAGCAACCAATAGGCAAAAACATCAGAATTATTTCTACTCTGATTCCAGAAGAAACACATCATTGAATGTGATTGTACCCATACACCTACACCATGTTATCTTATCACTGGTAGATGCACCATGCTGAGCAGTGTAAAATAATACAATTACAGATCTCTATAAAGTCTAATAACTAAATAATACATTTTATAGCAAGTGGGAAGAACTAGATGTGTGATTGGGCATCTATCACCCCCTAAAAAAAGAGAACCTTTTAGTACGAGGGTCCATGTCCAATGCCAATGTCAGGGAATAAGAGATATATAATTGGTATGATGGAGTTTGATGAAAAATCTGTTGTTCAAAAAGCAGGGCAGCTGGTGACCACAAGGAGTGGACACCACCCATTTTTGAAACAAGGAATTCATGGACTTCAGTGGTGCAACTACACAGTGTTCTATATATGGCCACCTTTCAGATGTGGAGTTGCTATATTATAATTACTATGTATTTTTAGAGCTCCAACATACTGCACAGCACTATACTTCTCAATATACTTAGTATATTCTGGAAACCATACTTGTACATATATATATTGTTCATAGCAGCTGGAGGATATGAATTTGACCTAGTGGTTAATAGGATGTTATAGAACATAGAGGTCTAAGCCCTCCAGCTGATGATAAGCTTCTAGCATCCCCGCCAGCTTGCAGGGTCTGTAGCTGTATAAAAGGTTGAGGGTCTCGCTGCAGTGAAGGATTCCACTGCAAGTAAATGAAAGCTAGGATCCAAATCCCAATTTATTTAAGAAATAAGGATCTGAAGGTATTTTATAAATCCGAGCCATTGATCCATAGTCCTACCCTCTGGCTTCAAAGAGACCAAATCGAGGTAAAGAAAAATCACACAAAAAAATAACAATGATCCAAAAAGAAAGAATAATTCAGCAAGTGTTCCTAAGCACCACCACATCTGCTTTGCATTTAGCTTTCCTTTTCAGAACTTTACACACAAATTGTTTCCAGTGTTAAAAGCAAAAAGGAGATTTATCATTGACACGTAAGGCGTATGCAGGGTGCAGGAGAATATGTGCATCCCTTGCTGCACATTCTGGGCCATCCTTTTAACCCTTTTCAATTCAACCCTAACGTTAAACCCCCCACCCCCCCAAGTGTTTCCCTACCCCCAAACTTTTAACTCACCTTTCGGTGCAGATTCAGGCATCGGAGGTCACGGTTACCATCTTCTTCTCTTTGGAAATCTTCGGAATGAGAGTGGCATATCGGATACGCATGCGCCAAAACTTTCGAAAATTGCCGAAGTGCCGGTCTCATTCCAAAGATTACTGAAGCAGCTGAAGATGGCGCCTGTGAAGTCTGATGCCTGAATTTGCACCAAGGGGTAAATAAAATGTATGGGGCATTTTTCCCTGGGGTAACACTTAAGGTGGCCATAAAGCTGCTGATATCGGTCCTTTAGACCAATTCGGCAGATTATCTGCCCATGTATCGGGCTTCCGACGAGTCTTCCCAATCGATATCTGGTCACGATATTGATCAGTATGGTTTAATTTTTCGGACGTCCAGGTTGTAATCCAATCATTGGGCCACGGGGCCAAATGTTTGGATTACCCCGATATAGACCTGCCGTTAGTGGGCATATCGGGGAAAGATCTGCTCGTTTGGCGATGTCGGCAAACAAGTGGATCTTATAGTGTATAGCCATCTTTAGGCTGGGGGGAGGAGGGAGGGGGGTCTTGGTGGGGATGGGGGTAGGTTTTTTTTTTTAACATTAGGGTTGAATTCTCCTTTAAGGATTACAGCAGATCCCCAGAGGAGGGGGGGAAGGGGACCAACTGCTGGCTTTTATCATGGAATTCACAAAACCCAAATGGAACTGGCAATGCTGAACAAAGAATCCTTGACTTCCTGTTTTCCCTCAAAAAGATATGCTGTGTGCTCAAGAGAGAGATAGAGACATTTGTAAACCCCCTTTCCAGGGGAACCCAGTTTATAATATGATCATTCCATTCCAATATGAAAAAAAAAAAGATGTAACTGCTGAATCCTTTTGGATTCCCCAGTTTGAAATGTCTAAATATGTCCCTGTGTCTTCTTGTGCACCTTTTCAAATACATCATTTATCTGGCATAGTGAGCGTCTAACCTGAAGAGCTTACACACCGACTGGTAAAATCTGCTGACTTGGCCCCACCAGATGGAGTCAGCAGGTTACTGGCCTGTGTATGGGGGCCCACGTAACCAATACGACAAGAGTAGCAATGTGATGCCTTAGCAATGGGATTTATTTTTTTTCCTTTCGAGTGCTTATGCATGCCTGGAACTTTTGCAATTCTCATTCAGCAAAGACTCCACTTTTCATCTGTGATTCCCTTTGCTAAACAAAGAACATCAGCTTTTGCATCGTCGGGGCCATTGTCCATTTTGTGTTACCATAAGTCTTCTCGTTTTCTCACAAATCCCTCCTGTAAGCCTAGTAATCCTTTTACTAACTGGCCTTGTGTCTTACACGGTAAGGCTTGTTGTTACCTAAAGTGGAAGAGCATTGCAAAATACCAAGGCAAGAAGGGAGCAGTCCCTACAGATTCTCCAGTCTGTACAGACACCCATTAAAGGAACAATAACAAAAAAAAAAAAAATTTCGTTGGAATACAATTAAAAAACACCAAGACAAATTAAAATTTTAAATTGCAAAGCCTTTATTAAGAAATAACTTACCGAAACTCCACTTCCGCTCCTCTTCAGAAAAGGCGACATGGCAACCATCCATAGTGCAGCGCTGGATTTCTCCTCCCTGGCTGGACGGTGCTGGAAAGCTGTGGCAGCAGGCGATGCTTAGCGAGAGTGCCCCAGGGCAAGTGGCAGGGCTCACAGACATCACTGGTTGTCTCTTTATCCCCTCTGCACCCAGCCAGGATGACCAGCATGGTGACAATTGCAATGCCCCTGGCAGGCCCGGAGCTCTCGGGAAACTCGGAACAGCAGACAGCTGCAGTTACACGGTGCACTCCTGGCTGGAGCTAGTGCGCCGCTCTTCTTTGCAGTCAGCCAAGAGACTCCTCCTGAGCTGAGCATTGCATGCTGCCGGTGCTTGTCATAGTGTCCAACTTCAACTACTTCTACCACCAGAAGACTGAGGGAGAGGAGCAGGCTCAGTACCTGCACGTGGGCAGCTGCCAGAACCTGTCCTCTGATTTGGATCTGAAGAAGGCGATCCAGCTGGATCTGCTTTATCTGCTTCTGTGCAGTCACCCACGGGACTCACTGCTCCTGCAATGATAATTGCGCCGAGAGGGGATGAAGAGACAATCAAGGTGCAGCAGACAGTGGCAGATACATTGTGCGATCCTGGCTGGAGCTGGTGCGCCTTCCTTCTGTTCAGTTACCCCCAGGACTCGCTCCTCCTGCACTGATAGACGCACCAAGCCGTACCGGTTATCCTGGCTCGATGCAGAGGGGATAAAGAGACAACCAGCGATGTCTGTGAGCCCTGCCGCCTGCGCTGCCAGTCTAGGGTTGCCACCTGACCGGTATTTTACCGGCCCGACCGGTATTTTTGATGGTTGATCCCAATGTTATTAATAGGGAAAAAAGGCCGGTATTTTTTTCAAGAAAAGGTAGCAACCCTAGCTTCCACCCACCCTGGGGCACTCTCGCTAAGCATCACCTGCTGCCACATCTTTCCAGCACCGTCCAGCCAGGGAGGAGAAATCCAGCGCTGCACTATGGATGGTCGCCATTTCTGAAGAGGAGCGGAAGTGGAGTTTCGGTAAGTTATTTCTTAATAAAGGATTTGCAATTTAAAATTAATTTGTCTTGGTGTTTTTATTCGTTGTATTCTAACGAATTTAAAAAAAAAACAATTTTTTTTGATGTTACTGTTCCTTTAATAAAACAGTGTCTCCCAAAAGTACTCTCCAACAGAAAGCACAGTTAGCACAACTAAGATTACAAACTGCTTTTGGCATTCCATAATTTTTTGATGTACAACTTTCAATCAAGATCTACTACCATGGAATGCTGTAGAACCAGATGAGAAATGCTGCAATTCCCAGGCGACATCGATAAAGGCATCCCACTTTTTCCACTTTAATTGGATCTGACCATCATATAAATTTATGGCATCAGGGCTGGAACTAGGGGTAGGCAGAAAAGGCACCTGCCTAGGGCGCAAAGATGTAGGGGCACTGGACTGGTACCTACACAAACGTTTCTGCCTACCCGCTAGTCCAGGCGGTTTGCTCCCCTGCTGCTCTCACCCCCTCCTCGCTAGCACTTCCTCATCCCTCCGTCACGCCCTCCCGTGCCCTTCCCCTTAGTTTCTCTGCCACAGTTTCAAGCATATGCCTGTGCGCACAGTTCCAAGCACACGCACAAGGGCCAAGGGTATCTAACCAGGTGCCTAGGGTGCCTGTGAGCACAGCCCGGCCCTCTATGGCATATATAATTTTAAGTAGAAAAGTAGTAGAATCAGTAAGCAGCACACTCTACATATAATATGCCATGATTCTTGCCCCAAATATTGCACATACTCCAGGTCCAAACATCTGGGTATGCACTAGATAAAGAGTACCGTACCTTAAAAACCCATTACAAGTACATTAGAGGACATTATAGACAAATATCAGGGGACCTTTTTACCCATAAAGAGGATCACCAGAGGCCACCCCTTCAGACTAGAAGAAAAGGACTTTCATTTGAAGCAGTGTAGGTGGTTCTTCACAGTGAGGACAGTGAGGTTGTGGAATGCACTGCCGGGTGATGTTGTGATGCTGATTCTGTTGATGCCTTTAAGAGGGGTTTGGATGATTTCTTGGACAGACATAATATCAAAGGCTATTGTGATACTAAACTTTATAGTTAGTATAGATATGGGCATATATAATGTATGTGAAGGTATGGAGGGGTGTGTGTATGGATGCTGGGTTTTCATTTGGAGGGGTTGAACTTGATGGACGCTGTCTTTATTCAACCCAATTTAACTATGTAACTATGTAAGAGGTATATTTGCCTAAAAGCAGTACTACATACCAACAATCAGAAATGTGTTCCCATTATTATACAAGCTATAGATGAATCAAAGCTAATTGCTATAAGTGATTGCACTGGGGTAAATGTGCAAAGCTGCTTCAAGGCTTTTCACTTTATTAAAAGTGTACTCTGCAATTTTTCTTTTAATTTTTCATGACAGATAGAAGTTCTATACACAGACTAATGGGAAATACAGATACTGTATGATACGCTAAAGGGGGCAAGAGAAAAATAAAAGGTTAGAGGGTACAAACTGTAGCCACTCCTGGTGGTTGATATTAAAATGAAAAGCAGGTGCTGGGATGAGGGTGAAAGATTTTACATTCCCTTGCATCAATAATTTGTCAGAGCCAACTACTAAGAACAGCACTGGCATAAGGATGCTTCGCAATAATGCCAACATGATTAACTATTGGGCTACTACCAACAAGGCTTAGCAGCAGTGTAAAGCTATGTATGCCAGCTCTGATAGGACCCCATCCCATATGTCCACCCCATGCAAAGCAAGGATGTATCAGCCGAGGCCTACTTAGAACTACATCTCCCATCATCAGCTGAAAACCAGCAGTTTTGTCTTAGCTGAAAAATTGGCTGTTCCCTGCTATCTTGTAAGGCTGCCTTCTGTGATTCATCTGCTGATTCATTTAGATCCATTACATTCCAATAGAAAGACAACTGATGGTATTGCTCACCCCTAAAGCCGGATCCAGCCCAGTCCTCACTCTTCTTCAGACTGATGATGATATTGAAATTCAAGGTGGAAAGCAAATGAGTTTGCAACTGGCACGGAAGCAGCAGGAAGGATAAAGACTTCAATATGAGTCAGGATTCGCAATACCAGCCAAAGACTTGTTATGTATTACAGATGTCAATATTATATAATACACTTGCAATAAAAAGATTATATTACAGTGCAATGTTTTAGCACATTAAGGGGAAGTTGTCAATCCATTTTGAATATTTCCAACCTGGCCAAAATAGCAGCACATATTTCAATTTGCTTTTGGGGGCTACAGTACAGCATGGATTAATATAAAACACAATGAGATTTTGCACCACACACAGGAGAAAACCTCAGTCAACAGTTTACCAAGATGGCAGGAGGACATCCTACTAACTTTTATTTTTTTTTAATATCCTATTAACTTTTAAAGGGAAACTGTCATGGGAAAACATGTTTTTTTTAAAAAATGCACCAGTTAATAGTGCTGCTCCAGTAGACTTCTACACTAAAAAGAGCAAACAGATTTTTTTATATTCAGTTTTAAATCTGACATGGGGGTAGCCATTTTGTCAATTTCCCAGCTGCCCCTGGTCATGTGACTTATGCCAGCACTTTAGGAGGGAACTGCTTTCTGGCAGGCTGTTGTTTTTCCTTCTCAATGTAACTGAATAGTATGCAGTGGAAAATGGGTTTTACTATTGAGTGCTGTTCTTAGATCTACCAGGCAGCTGTTATCTTGTGTTAGGGAGCTGTTATCTGGTTACCTTCTCATTGTTCTTTTGTTAGGCTGCTGGGGGGGGGGGAGAAAGGGAGGGGGTGATATCACTCCAACTTGCAGTACAGCAGTAACGAGTGATTGAAATTTATCAGAGCACAAGTCACATGACTTGGGGCAGCTGGGAAATTGACAAAATGTCTAGCCCCATGTCAGATTTCAAAATGAAATATAAAAAAATCTGTTTGCTCTTTTGAGAAATGAATTTCAGTGCAGAATTCTTCTGAAGCAGCGCTATTAACTGATGTGTTTTGAAAAAATAGTTTTTTCCCATGACAGTTTCCCTTTAACTAGAAATGCTACTCTTTTAGGGGTAAATTTATCAAAGAGTGAAGTTCCGCCACTAGAGTAAAATTCCGCCACTCTCCATTTCTAAGGGATTTTGAAAGGCATATTTATCAATGGGTGAAGTGAACGTTCACCCTTTGATAAATAAGCCTTTAACAATCCCATAGAAATAAATGGAGAGTGGCGGAACTTCACTCTTTGATAAATATACCCCTTAGTGTGGAGAGTGCACTAGCAACCTGCTCCCTTCAGGGGAAGTATATGGTGGGGAGAGGGATGTGCTGAATCAGGCCCATCATGTTGTATTATAGTCTTTATTTAGCTTAGCCATGGCCCTGGAAGGTGCCACAGAAAACGGATATAGATAACCCATCCAGTAGCAGCCGTGGTCGAGGTGCACCAGTCCCAGACCCTCAGCTTAGGTTGAGGAAAACTCAGCAATACTCTCAAAACAGGGTCTCCATGCACTGCATATGGCTAAAAGTATAAAGTAAAAAAACCACAGTTAAGTACCTACAGGCACGAAATGAGTAGGGCCATTGGAGATGTTCACTTTTTAACTGAATCTAAATAAAGTGGTTTCACTTTATACTTGTGACCCTGTGGATTTCCATTTCTTCCCAAGCCATCCCTGTTCTACCTATAGATACTTCCTTATTCAACCCAGATCTCACCCTGTCCATGCGCTTCAAAGCTGGATGGAAAGTCAAATAGGTTGCAAATATTGACAGCAGGTGACTGGAGCTGCAATTACAAATTAGGGTTAAGATGACGTTGGCCAAACATGCCCCTGCCTGTAAGAGAACACCCATATCCCAACCACACCAGAGATGCAATATTTGTGCTTATATTATAGCCCCTAGTAGTATGGTCTTCTAAACATTCACATGCTACAAAGTTTTTAGTGGCATGGAACAATGGAATGTTTGTTGAATGACTGGTAGATAACCGTTGTCTTATTATATTATCCATTAGACCACTGATTGATTTGTTGGAAGGGAACGTTCAAAAACCAAAGAGAAGCAATCTGAAACAGTGCATAATAAATAGTTTAAATATAAGGAAAAAAAGGAAATGCTTAATTGCTACATTACACACAAACAAAAACATTTTCAGAAAGGATGGAGAGGGGACTACATTGTGAAAATCAGGGATTTAATCAGTAGCATGTGGGTGGGCCATTGCATTGGGTTTCAAAGCCTCATCTTGGTGTCTTTGAGAATGCTCTTCACATCCCACTCACTGCAAAACCAGCCTGACGTGTTATATCTTGCACCAACATCAACGTTTGGAAATTTACCTCTGGCATTTAACTAGTCACAAAGTAAGAAAGCAACTTACTCATCAGCAGTTAAAGGAACAGTAAGTGTAAACATGAATTGCTTCAGACAGATGAATCACTAATAACAATTACAAATGTGTGTGTAAAGCAGTGATCCCCAACCAGTGGCTTGTAAGCAACATGTTGCTCTCCAACCACTTGGATTTTGCTGCCAGTGGCCTCAAAGCAGGTGCTTAATTTTAATTCCTGGCTTGGAGGCAAAGTTTTGTTGCCTAAACAACAAGCGTACTGCTAAACACAGCCTTCTGCAGTCCACACAGAAACTACCAAATAGTCAATAACAGACCTTATTTGGCACCACCCTGGAACTATTTTCATACTTGTGTTGCTCCCCAACGTTTTTTAAGAGGCTCATGGGTAAAAAAACCAAAAAGGTTGCAGAGCCCTGTTGTAAAGGTTCCAGAAGCTTCTTGCAAGTCACTATATCTGAGACAAGGTTTCCCACCAAGGATGAGCCAATCAGGCGTATTGCCATAAGGCCTCGCAAATAACATTACAATAATGTTACTACTAAAGTGGCTAATAACAAAGGAGAAATGCCTAAACTGCATTGAATAACAACAACACTTTGCAATGTGTTTAAACTGCCTAATCTTCACATAAAAATGTCTTTGCCTAGATTCGCGCAAAATGGAGATCTCCTTCAATAGTTGGCCAGGTTCCTGCTTTCACTCTTGGCTAATGTAAATATATACAAAATAATATGCCTCCCAAAAATCCTTTATATTCTTTAGAAATCTCTGGTTTGCTTTCCTAAAGAAGAAAAATAGTTACATTGTCACATACAAACATAGAATAACAAGGTTCCCAGACTCGCATGTAAAAAAAAAAAGCTGACCTCCCCATTTGAGGAAGGGAAGACTCACACTTCCTAATGCACAGATCTATTTTTCTGCAGCCCAACTGGAATATGTGAATTAGTGGGCAGTCCATGACCCTGAAACCCACCAATTCATTTCCACAAATACATTGAATTTGTTGATTAAAATGTGGAGGGTTGTCCCTCCACCCACCTGTTCATACTTGCCCTTGAAGCACCACCACACCTGTTTCATTAAAATTTTAAAACAAAAAGTTCTGCAAACAACAAGGTTTATGTTTTAATACAAAAAGTTCTGAGAGTCCCCTTATAACTATTTGCCTTCAAAAAAAATACACCTAGTCTGCCAGAATTTTTAATGCATTGTCTGGCAGATATTCCTAGAAGCGCTACCGTTTGCCAGGATAACGTTGCTTAATGAATAGTAGAAGCCAGCAGTGAATATTTCTCCTGCACTGAAGGGCACAATTCCAATTTACCCCTTGACAAGATCCAGATGCTACTGATCTATAATGGGATTTAAAAAAAAAAAAAAAAAAAAACACACAGGTCTGGAAATGTAGAAAGATATGGACATCAATCTCACACTCAAAAAGGCCATGTAGCACCCACCGTTCATCTTATTCCGAAGTCGGCAAAGTTTCCTCGTAAGGCAACTACAGAAAACGAGGCGCCATCATGCCGGCGATTTACTTTGTAGCCGGTGGGAATGCAGTTCAGGGAAATTAGTTGCCCGAAGAAGAGGCGATTTGTCGCGAGGCGACTAAATCTCCCTGAATCTTAGCATGTCTAATTACACTAAGGGCAGAAACACACATGGAGATTCGGGGAGATTAGTCGCTCGGTGACAAATTGCCTCTTCTTCGGGCGACTAATCTCCAGGAACTGCCTCCCTGCCGGCTAGAATCTAAATCGCTGTCAGGATGGCACTCGGAGCAACTTTGGGCGATATCTGAAAAAGAAGCGCTCCAAGTGCCATCCCGCCGGTGATTTATGGTTAGACCACATTAGGCCATTCTTGGAGATTAGTCGCCTGGCAACTTTTCATTTTAGCCAGCGCAAGAAAAGGGTTAGCGATTTAGTCGCCCAAAACAAGAGGCAATTATTCATTAGGTGACTAATCTCCCAGAATCGCCTAGTGTGGACTAATCCTTTGTTTCTAGCCGGCAGGGAGGCAGTTCGGAAAGATTAGTCGCCCGAAGAAGTAGTGATTTGTTGCCGGGCGGCTACATCTCCCTGAATCTTCTCTCTGCCTAATCGCCTGTTCTTCTGGGCAACAATCTCCCCGAACTGCCTTTTTGTGTCTTCCCTTCTGCTAAAATTAAAAGTCGCCTGCGCTAAGCACAAACGGCGCTTCGTTTTCCGAAGTTTCCCTGTGAGGCAACACCGGAAAACGAAGCGCCGTGTGTGCTTAGTGTAGGGGACATTTCATTAAAGTGGAAGGGAAGACACGCGAAGGCAGTCCCCGAATCTGCCAGTGTGTCACTAACCTTAAAGTAAAGCTTCAGAAACATTATTATAGTTTATATAAACAAAGCTGCTGTGTAGACATGAGGGCAGCCATTAATTCTAAATAAAAGAAAAAAAGGCACAGGTTACATAAAAGATAACATATAAGCTCTGTTAAATCCCATTATATTCCACAGTGCTTATCTGTTATCGGCTATGAAAATCTGTGCCTTTTCTCCTTTCTCAACTTTGAATGGTTCCCCCCATGCAGGGCTTGCACCAACCTGCTTTCTCCTCACACCAGACCCCACTCCGCTTGCACCCAACTCTCTCCACCCTCCAGCTTCCGATCTGCTTCCCCATACCCGACCCGCTTGCATAGCCCCACTGCTCATCTCCCTCGCAGCTCCATGTTTGCAGGCAATAGGAGATAAAAACAGAATGCAGTAGTTTTTCTGAAGCAAACACAATATTTATAATTAGAATCTAAGAACTCTAAAACACTTCAATTTTTTTGGTGTTACTGTTCCTTTAAGATCATAGCTATCAGCAGTCTGAAACCAAGCGTTTATTAACATGTTTCCATTCACATTAGTGTAGCTTACTAGCAGTTTTTGGGTTCCAGTCCTTTTTCACTTTCTTTTCAGACTGCAAAGCTGTGCAACCTGGTTCCACCATGGCCCAGGGCAAGGGAATTTGCTTTCTTTTTTTCTGTTTTGTTATGTCTTGAGCCCATACGTTGGGGACGTTTATTTCTACTTTTTCCCACCTGCATTAGCCATTTGCACCACTAATGTGTAACAGTCACAACCAGACATATGCAGGGCCACAAGTGATTGCAGATGGAGTGCCGCTCTTCAAACTAAATGCAGAAGGTAAAGAAAAGGCTGGGCAGTTTTTCTCTTGCAGAATTTGATTGGATTCGTTGGTGGGTCAGTAAGGTTGGAGCATACAAAGACAGAATTCATGTACACAATGGGCCAAACTAACATAGAGGTAGTCGTTGAACTGCTGTACAGAAAACCCAATTTCTAAAAATAAGCTAAATATCTGTTAGTAATATGGCAGCATGGTGGCGCAGTGTTTCTGGAGTCTTGAGTTTCATGCTAACCTGGGTTCTATCTACAGGGGATTGATATATTCTCCATGTGCCTGCATCAAAATCATAAAAGCAGGTCAAATGGAATACAGGTATGGGAAGTGTTATCCAGAATATTTGGGACCTGGGGTTTTCTGGATAAAGGGTCTGTAAATTGAATCTCCATAACTTGAGTCTACTAAAAGTCATTTAAACATGAATTACACCCAACCCAACAGTACTGTTCTGTTAAAACCAACTACAATGTTTTATTTTAGAATTACATAGGAAAAATGAAATCATTTTAAAAAGGTCAATTAATTCAATGGAAGATGGCTGTCTGTAATTCAGATCTTTCTGGATAACGGGTTTTCAAATAACAGACCCCGTACCTGTAGAAGGTACTTTTTTTTTAATGTTACAGAGCAAAAGGAAATAATTTTTAAAAACGACAATTATGTGAGTAAAATGGAGTCTATGGGAGACGGCCTTCCCGTAATTTAGAGCTTTCCGGATAATGGGTTTCATGATTATGGATCCAATGCTTGTACAAGATTAGAGTATGTTCTAAATTTAAGTGTTCACTTATGAAATGAAGGCTCCAGTAGAATTGTGAACAAACTGCCCATTTATACGTGAATTTACAGCCACTTTCCGTCAACTATAAAGAGCATTTGAACATATTGCTAATGAAAGGCACCCTCAAATGCTTTGGCTTTTCATAAAAGGGGTCAAAATATTCTTTTCTTTGCTAGCAGATGTGTGGGATTACTCAGGGCGGGAACAATGATTCATTTCTGAAGGAAGGCCTGGGTGTAAGCCTGGGTGTAAGCCTGGGAAACTCTGGGACAGAATAGAAGGAAGTGCTTTGCTGTGTTACATGTGAATGTGGTCTGGTTTAACATGCCAATGATTAGGCAAGGTAGGGTTACTTTTAGATTGTAAGCTCTTTTGGGCAGGGTATCAATTACTGGTCGCTATGTATTTAAGTCTGCATGTTCTTTGTGTGAACCCATTTACTGTATAAATATGTTGGAACTCTAAAACGTCATGTTATTGATTATGATAATAATACTGACAGGTGAGTTGCTTACAAGGAGTGTATTGCTGCTCATAAACCTGGGGTGGTCCTGGCCCACCTTATTGTGCTGGTGGGGGTTGAGGGGGGGTCCTCGATGTTGGCATAGGGGGTCCAGGATGCTAGCACAGAGAGCATTTGCATTCTCTATTCTATAAGAGCAGAATTTCCAGTTTGAAAAAAGCATTTTTGGCTCTTAAAGTAACCAGGAGAGGCATTTTTGCTGCTCAATAACCAGTGGAGCGCTGCCGTCTGATCCAAGTTTCTCAATCCACCTAATTGGTGCGATGCCCCTGCTTCCATATTCCTTTCTTAAAAAATAATCATATCATGCATTTTGGGAATCAAAAAAATTAGGGATACTTTCACATTTGTGTAAACTCTGAGGGGGTAATTTGCAAATGCCCAGAGCCTGGGGTAGGAACTACTTAACTTGTACATCTATGTGCCTCATTTTTGTTTCACACTCTTTAGGGCAGGGGCACACGGGCAGATTCGGGGAGATTTAAGGTGGCCATACACGGAGAGATTCGCTCATTTGGCAATGTTGTCAAGTGGGCGATATTGGGCTGATCTGATCGGATCCTTAGGATGGGTAACGGGGAGTCGGATCACGGACCACATCAACGAACAGATGCTGCGGAATTTTTAGTCCCGTCTGATCGAAAGCTGCCCGACTTTCGAAGGGTAGATATCGACCGTGAAGCGGAGGGCCCAACTATCTGTTGGCAGCTTTTATCGACCCATGTATGGCCAGCTTAAGTCGCCTGGAGACCTCTTCTGGGTGTCAATCTTTCAGAACTGCATTCCCCCTGCTGAAATGAAAAATCATCTGCGTCAATGCACTCGCGCCGCTTCGATTTCCGAAGTCGCCCGACGTTTCCTTGTGAGGCTACTACGGAAATTGAAGCGCTGAGAGTGCATTGTCTCATTATAGCAGGAGGAAGGCAGTTTGGGGAAATTGTCAGCCGACTAAATCCCCCCAAATCTGCCCGTGTGACCTTACCCTTTTTTATCTTTGTATACTCACCCCCTTTCTTTGTATAGTCAGTTCCTTGTGTCTTTTTAAAAAAAAAAAAAAAAACACTTTAAAGGAAAAGTAAAGGTTTTTCTTTTTCTATCTGTAAATTTGCTCTAAACAGCCCCCCAGATTAATGTACCTTAGTCCCTGCTGCAAGTCTGCTCTGGTTTCTGTGTTATCAGCAGCTTGTTTCCCCTTCTTCCTGGTGCAGAGTGAAGCCCCGCCCCTTAGCTTACTGAGCAGTCCATTTGCTGCTGTTACACAATAGAGAGGAAGAGGGAGCCAGTGTGTGCAGCACACTCTGTACAAATCCCTGAACTTTTACTATAAATTACAAATGCCACAACTTACTGCCAATCTAATTCTAACACATTACACTGTACCCTAAATGTAAGTTACTTTCCCCCAGCATCACTAAAATTTCTTGCATAAGGCTCTGAACATTCACTGTAATGAACAACTCCCAGAACAGGCTGCCATTCTGATTCTAAATAAAATCCCCACTTGCCATTCTAACTGATAATAAATCAGTTCCCCCAGGCTCATCAACAATCACTTGCACAAGCACCATAGTTAATCTATGTCAGTATGCAGAAATGGAAAAAGAAAAAATCTAATAGCTTTGTACATAAATTGATCAGTAAAGGGACACATGAATGAGTTAATCAAACTCAGTAAAAAATCAGCTTTATTCTTTACATAAGAGGGTGTGTACCCACCCCTATGTATTAGGACTTTACTAATGTGAGGTTTACTTTTAGCCATGTTGTCCCATTATGATCTACATCCATAATATCACTGTTAGCTTAATTATTATTATGATTTACAAGAGACTTTATATTGCTATATTTAACATCTATTTCTTGTGAAGCTTTTACATAATAAATATCTGAATGAAAAGAATAAAACCGAAGGGTAATTTATTGACAGTGTCTTGAAATCTACCTTTTGGACACCCCTGTATTAGGGCATTACCAAATACCAATGCAAAGTTGGTCCGAATGCTTTTCTTTGGAATTTAATTTTTTTTCCTTTTAGTTTCAGTAGCAGGGACACACTGGCAGATTCGGGAGATTTAGTCGCCTAGAGACTCGCCTCCGGGCAACAATCTTCCTGAACTGCTTTCCCCCTGCTAAAATGCAAAAAAAAGTTGCCTGCTGCAAAGCAGTTGCAGCGCTTCGATTTACGAAGTTGGAAGTTTCAGAAATTGAAGCGCATTTTATAGCAGGTGGAAGATCGTCGCCCCGAAGAAGAGGCAATTAGTAGTCAGGTGACTAAACCCCCCCCCCCCGAATTTGCCCGTGTGCCCCTGATACTGACATTAGCCGAGTCTTACACTGCTAATATCATTCATTTGCAACCTTAGTGCCATCTGCTGTTTTATCTGGGCAACAAGAAGACAGAATGCCAAAAGTGTTTAGATGTAGGACGTATCTCCGGGCGCTTCTCTGCTGACATTCATTGACAAGTCTGGATGGATGGTATAAGCTCCCTTTAGCAAAAAGTTTTGTTTGAGGAGGTAAAGCACTTGAGCGGCACAGCAGCTAGGTCTCTTATCTGCATTTTGTCATAAACGCCTTAATATATAATTAATCCTCATTGGTGCCAATCCTATTGGAT
Source organism: Xenopus borealis (assembly GCA_024363595.1). NCBI lineage: Eukaryota > Metazoa > Chordata > Amphibia > Anura > Pipidae > Xenopus > Xenopus borealis. The sequence continues at coordinate 23,792,844 of CM044443.1, read as the reverse complement.
TTATTTTATGTTTAAATGATTTTTTAGTAGACAAAGTGCAGAGATCCAAATTATGAAAATATCCCTTATCTGGAAACCCCAAGTCCTGAGCATTCTGGATAACAGGTCCAATATCTGTACTACAATTTATCAGGAATATTGGTGGGAGAGGAATGTAGAGGACAAGCTTCAATAGATGGTTGAAAGGTTTCCTCTGGTGTAAGCTTTTACTACATGCTTAATATATAATGGCACGCAGTTAATATATTATATAAATAATGCATTATTTGTATAATATAGTATTTAGATTGATACATAAGAATATTCAATAATCATGGTAAAAACTAATTTTCCGTGGGGAAAAAAACTTGAATTTTTTTGAGATTTATTATACTCGATGCTGCAAAAAGCCAAAATCTGAAAACTTGGCATCTGAAACCTGTCGAGATCACATTTAAATAAAAATCCTGCCAAGGCCGGACGTGTTTCGCGCTATTGGGCGCTGAGGAGGGAGTGGCTAACACAGGTAGGCAGACAGAGGGGTAACACTGCACTGTGGTTTTTGTAAAAAAATGTGTGTATAAATTTTTTTTTTTTATGATGATGCACCAATAAACGTTTTTCAGTATGAAGCTGTGCACATTTATAATTCATTTATAGTCTTAATATATGGACCTAAGCACGGCTTCTACTGTGGAGATAGCAGTTTGCCCCAACAATGTTTTATTGTTCATTCTGTATGTGACACCCCCTGGCTTTGGCACGCTGCATTCAGGAGAGGTGGAAGCCATTCAGCACATAGTCATGGCCAGTTTGGATTTTTATTCCAGGGAAAGGTGTGGATGGACTGCTGAAAGGGGCATCCCAATGGTTGTATACATGGAGCTTGTTTTTACACTTTGGCCCATAGACCTTTATTTCTTACATTCAGGACCTAATTTAAAAAAAAAAACCAAAGCCATTTCCAAAAAACAATGGCTATATATTTCCTGGCCTTTGCAAGGCACAAAACATCCAAATCTTATAATTAACCAGATTGACCACATGACTGGAAGACTGAATGCACTTAGTAGATTGCGGATCAATATCACAAAGTGGAAGTGCCATAAATCCCCGTCAGCTGTAAATAGAGTGGGTGTTTTAGTGTGTAGGGGAGAGCTGTGTGTGGGAGAAAGAAAAGCCAGCTGAGCATCATATTGCTGTTGAACTACAGCTTTCACCATCCTTTAGGGTGGGGCAGATTTGAAGAGATTTAGTCGCCTGGTCTACTAATCTCCTCTTCTCCCCGAACTGCCTTTTCCCTGACTTCCGTCTGCTTGAATGAAGAATCACATGTGCTAATGCACTCGCAGCGCTTCGATTTTCAAAGTCGCCCAAAGTTTCCTCGTAAAGCAACTTCAGAAATCGAAGTGCCGCAAGTGCATCAGCGCAGGAGATTCTTCATTCAAGCAGACGGAAGGTAGTTCAGGGAGACTGTCACCCCAAAATATCCCCGAATTTGCCCGTCTTCGCCAACTACTGGGTGCTCCTTACTGAAATCAGTAATAGCCAACCTGCGGGTGTCAGGAACTAACAGCATCCTCTTATGGCTATTAAATGGTGCTGGGAGTTGTAACTGATTGCCAACTTGTAAACGGCACACGCATTATTTATCGATGGAATCGCAGGATTGGGTGGCCTGTTAGAAAACACTACCCCCCCCCCCCCACAAAGGAAACTAAAACATTTGGAAAGTGTCCCGATAATTCAGCTTCATGCATAGTTTGAAAAGAGATGAAAGGGTGAAATAAAGCCATAAACACTGTACAGAGCTACGGGTCCCCTGCTGGTTCACAAGGCATCACATATGTAAGTGTTATCAGCATTATATAGCCCAGCTATGTATTTAATACACGAGAAATAAATGGCTAACACTTATATTAGTCTAGTGGTGACACATTAGGTTACTGAGCGAGATAACTGACCTCACAAGGAAACTTCGGGGCAACTTTGGAAAGCGAATCGCTTCGAGTGCCATCCCGCTAGCGATTAACATCCTGGCCGCCATTTAGTCACCCGAAGAAGAAGAGGCGACTTGACGCTGGGCAACTAATCTCCCCCAGTAGCCTATTGTGTCACCCCCTAAGACTGAACTACCACTACCACCCCAGCCAAAGAGAGATGAAGTTGAACATCTCCTGCCATCAGCTGCCATATCAACTGCACGGCAGAGAAACATCCTATATGCAGCAGTGCAGAAACGAGCTAGTAATAAAGGAGTGAGGCAGAACATGCAGCAGAAGAATAAATCGAGGCAGAGGCAAATATAAGGATATGGAATCTTACCTGATTTTCTCTTGGAGGATCCATAATCCCTGAAAAAGAAGCAGCAGCAAATAGACATGGTTAGTGAGAGAGCATTGGAGGGGCAGCCAGAATAAGCCCAACACCCCACCCCTGTAGTGTAGTGTCCGTGCGTCTCTCTGGGAGATAGAGACTGAAGATGGATTGACAGCACTAGAGCGCAGTCCTCTCCCAGATGCTGCAGCAGCACTCAGGCCCGGGGACCATGTGATCTGAGGACAGAACAATCCATCCCTAATTGTACAGGGGAGCCTTGCTTTTACAGCAGGGACCTGTTACTTACACAGGGATGCTGAGGATTCCCTCTCCAGCTTAAAAGGACACAGCTTTTGGTGGTAATTAAAAAAGAAGACCCCCCCCCACACACACACATCATATTGTGCATCTTAAAGCACAAATTGTTTTTTTCTGTTATGAATATTTCTGTCTGCTTATCTTTCCATCCCAGTCTTTTCCCTATTGCCTTTCCAACCACTCTCTTCTCTGTCTCCCTTTTTTTTTTTTTTTTTAAAGTTTGGAATTTAATCTGCCTTCTAGTTGCTAGGGCTTAATTTCCAATAGCAACCAGATGGCAATTTAAACTTCAACCTAAACAGAACCTTCCACGACAAAAAAAAAAAAAAAGTTATAGAGTTCGTTTGCCTTTAAATTAACTTTTAGTTATGATGTAGAGCGTGATAGTGATGAGAAAATTTACAATTGGTTTTCGTTTATTTTTTTATTACTGGTATAGGAGCCATTATCCAGAAACCTGTTATCCAGAAAGCTCCGAATTAAGGAATTCGGATTGCCCATAAACTCCATTTTTATCGAAATAAATTATTTCCTTTTCTCTGTAATACTAAAAAAAAAGTACAGGTGTGGGACCTGTTATCCAGAATGCTCAGGACCTGGGGTTTTCCAGATAACAGTTCTTTCCATAATTTGGATCTTCATACCTTATGTCTGCTAGAAAATCACATAAACATTAAATAAACCCAATAGGCTGGTTTTGCTTCCAATAAGGATTAATTATACCTTAGTTGGAATCAAGTACAAGCTACTGTTTTATTATTACACAGAAAAAGGAAATCATTTTTAAAAACATGGATTATTTGGATAAAATGGACTTCATGGGAGAGGGCCTTTCCATAATGTGGAGCTTTCTGGAAAACAGGTTTCTGGATCGCATACCTTTACCTTGAACTTAATGTCCGTTTCCCATAGACTCGCAACTATATATATATATTATATATAGATATAATTTATCCTTATTGGATGCAAAACCAGCCTATTGTTGTTTACATGATTTTCTAGTAGACTTAAGGTATGAAGATCTAAATTACAGAAAGATCCATCATCTGGAAAACCCCAGGTCTCCAGCATTCTGGATAACAGGTCCCATACCTATATTTGTGGGTTTTTTTTTTTATTTAGCTTTTTATTCATCAGCTCTCCAATTTGCAATTTCAGAAATCTGCTTGCTAAGATCCAAATGACCTCAGTAACTATGAAGTAACTTGAATACTAAACTGGAATATGAATAGGAGAGGGCCTGATTAGAAATGTGAATGATAAAAGTAGCAATAACAATAGCCTGAAAGAGCATATGTTTCTTATATGGGGTCAGTGACCCCCCCCCCCCCATTTGAAAGCTGGAAAGGGTCAGAAGAAGAAGACAATTTAAAAACTTAAAAAAAGAAGGCCAATTGAAAAGTTGCTTAGAATTAGCCATGATAATTAAATGGTATCCATGCAGCCCTTCCAACTGGATTTTCTAGACGTGCCCTGATTTTCTCATAATCTGGTAACTTTCTTATAGGATTCCTTTAACCAAACAAGCCCCCCCAGGAAAAGAAAACATAAGTGTTGAGACATGCCTCCCAGGGCCAACTTAGTCTATATTGGTGTATGCCTTTTAAAATAGGAACCCTGACTGCCAGTTTAAACATCACAGAGGGGACCCAAAATGTGTTTAATTAGATTCTAAAGAGCCGTAAAAGGCCCAATAAAAACCCTGTAACCTCAGTATAAGCACAGGGTCCCCTTTATCTCTTATATTGATTGTATTTGTACATATAATCTGTATATTGAATATATACACCCAGTTATTGTACGGCGCTACGAAACATGTGGGCGCTTTATAATAATAATAAAATACAAAGCTGTGCTTTAGGCAGCAGATGTCGTAAACCACGTTCACTCACAGTGGGTCTTCTGCCTGCCACGGACTCTGTAACTGGAAACAACTGGGAGGCTGGAATGTAGCCCCGGAACACTGCAGTAATAATAATAATGGGAAGCATGTGATCAGCCCCTTCCATGTAAGCCCCATTGTATTAAATGCAGAGTTAGGGCTGCTCTGTTCCAGAAAAGAAAAGCCTTGCCATCCTTTCCCACATCTGCTTCCAATTTTTCTCTATTTATCTTCTATTTCCCCCCCCCCCCCCTTTTGGAATCCTTGTTGTCTTGGTGGTTTATTGACTGGGCAGTGTCCATTGGAATTCTGCAGGGCTGTGAATATTTTAAACCAAATTCCTGTTATCAGTCTTATCAGCGAAGATAAAAAAACCCCCAAAATACTTATTTTAGTGGGCCACTATGACTTTGAGTTTATTCCTCTCATTGAAACAGAACTGTATGTGTTTTTCCTTTTAATAATCAGCCCTGTAGCATCAGCTTATATTACAGGGAATCCTCATTTTCTGCTGGATAATTAGTGACGACCCCTAAGCTTAGCTTCTCAACAGCTGCTCAGAGCCCACTGAGCATGTGAGTGTCACAGACACTTTCCAAGATGGTGACCCCCTGTGACAAGTTTGAAGTCCTGGATCATTGCTGCTATTGACAAGCTGAAACTTTAGGCTGGTGCAATAAGTTCAGTATATAAAATATGGCATTTTTAGCCACATTCATTTTTAGACTTTAGTTCTCCTTTAAAGGGCAAGGAAAGTGTAAAATAGAATAAGGCTAGAAATGCTGTATTTTGTATACTAAATATAAACATGAACTTACTGCATCACAAGCCTAATCAAACAAATGATTTATGCTTTCAAAGTTGGCCACAGGGGGCTGTCATCTTGTAACTGTGTTCTACATCAAGTACAAGGTACAGGTACGGCACCCGTTATCCGGAAACCCGATATCCAGAGAGCTCCAAATTCCAGCCTCCCATTGACTATGACAGGTAGGATTGCCATCTTTTAAAAAAAAATTTAAAATACCGGCTAGTGCCGGGAAAAAAGGGGCGGGGAGTGACATAAAGGGGCGTGGAGCGACATAAAGGGGTGGGGTCATGGAAATGACACACAAAAGGGGTGGGCTGTGACACTTAAGGGGGCAGAGCCACAGCAGCATCGGGGAACAAATAGGTTTAAAGTGAAGGGCCGAGGGCTTTTTGTAAGGGTATTACAAATTACCGGCAACTACATTGCCGGTAAATTTGTACTTCCGGCCCTTGCAGGTATTTTACCGGCTAGGCCGGTAAAATACCAGCTGGGTGGCAACCCTAATAACAGGTCCTATACCTGCACAAATCTTTAGGTGCAGGTGTAAACTGTGCACATGGTCTAGTAGCCCATAGCAACCAAATCACACGTGTGACCAGCAAATGCCATTGGTTGCTAGAATAGTTGCAACCTTGCCAATTTTTATTACAATGCCTTACGACAGCTCTGAGCACTTTCAGTGCAAGATTTGGGCTGACGGGAGAAACGAGAAGGAAGCCATTAATAGCACTCATACAGAGTCTCCTCTAATGCACTCACATAACTTCCTAATGCAATATGAGTTGAAGAGCTGAAGGCATAATGATTATTGATTTGTGGAACTTGGCCATGAAAAAACAATGATGAAAATAAAAGTTTAGTAAGAGATCATTCAACAGCATAGACAATACCGGGATGGGGGGGGTTGAAGATTTATAAAAAGTTCAGATTGGGGATTTCTGGCATTTATTTTATTTTTACCACAATTTCTGAAATGCCCCTATATCAGTCTAAAGCTTTTGCAGTAATAAACAGTGCAGAGAACAGCCCCTCTGACAATATTTGAATATACATTAAATATCTCTATTAGTGATGCACCGAATCCAGGATTTGGTTTCGGCAGAATCCTTCTTCCTGGCTGAACTGAATCATAATTTGCATATGCAAATTAGGGGCAGGGAGAGAAATTGCATGACCTTTTGTTACAAAACAAGGAAGTAAAAAATGTTTTCCACTTCCCACTCCCAATTTGCATATTCAAATTTAGATTCGGATTCAGCCAAATCCAAAATAGTGGATCCCTAATATCTATGAATATATAATAATCCTTTATTTGCAGAGATTACCAAGTCCTTACCCAGTATATTCCTCAGTGTTTGTTTCAGCAGCATGCTGTTGGAATAATCCAAACTACAACTCCCAGCATCCTCCAGCAGTTAAAATTGAAGTGGCAAAGTCTAAAAGCACTATTCCAAAAGCCCCAGGTGTGATACAGGGAGTGCAGGCTAGATAACCTTGATGTAATCACTACAAAAATGAAACATGTGCAGAGATGCAAACTCAAAACCAACCATGACTGTCCCCAGCCACACCTCCATTCTACCCCAACTAGAGCTGCCACCTGTCTGCTTTTAACCCGGAGAGACAGTTTTCGGAAGGGCTGCCTGGATAACAACTAGGGATGCACTAAATCCAGGATTCGGCCTTTTTCAGCAGGATTCGGATGACTCCTTGTGCCTGGCCGAACGGAATCCGAATCTTAATTTACATAGTCAAATGAGGGGGCGGGGAGGTAAATCAAGGGACTTTTCATCACAAACCAAAAATGTAAAAAATAATGTTTTTTCCTGACCCTAATATGCATATGCAAAATTGGATTCCGATTTGGTTTTGGTATTCTGCAGAATCTTTCACAAAGGATTCTGGGATTCGGCCGAATCCTAAATAGTGGATACGGAGCGTCCCTAGTAAAAACTGCCTGCCTGGTTTTCCAAATAAGGATAACCAGGTAGGGTTTTCCCGAGATTGATGTGGCGATTGGCCAATTGGTGAGTCATAGCCTCGCCCATGTGACATGATCCCCATGCCCCCATCACCCCGCCCCCTGTCCAGACCAAGCTTCCGAAAAATGTGTCAACTCTACTGGCAACGCTCCATGATCTTACTTATTGAGGATTTGGGTTAGTGATATATAGGCATACCTCCCAACATTTTGGAAATAAAAAGATGGACAAAAAAGTTGGCGTGCTTAGTGCGCAAATTTTTTGACCATTTCCATTTTTGTGGCCACACCCCCTAATTACCATGTTCATTTTACTAACTGTGGCAGGTTATGAAAGTCTGAACATATTTGTGGGTTTTTTTCAGTAATTACAGTTTTGCTAATGAAAGTGAATTGCCCCTTAAGCTGTGAGTCTAACTTTTCCCAAGGGACCTGTTATCTTATCTTGTTACAATTACTTATTTGCTTATCTAGAAATTGTTACAAAAGTATCTTATCTGCTGCTGTGGCTGTTCTGGGCTTTCTGCCAAAAGCCAATTAAGTTAGAAACTTTGTTTCTTTTTCTGGCTGTTCAGTGCAGAAAAAAATTAGACTTTCCAGTACAAAAGAGAGACTGCAGGTTGAGCTGTCAAAAGAGGGACTTTCCTTCTAAAAATGGGACAGTTAGGAGGTATGTATAGACCAGTCTGAAACCCACCGGTTGAGTGGGTTCTCGCCAACTACTGCAAAAAAATCTTCGGCTTGAGCACTCCTTTCCACTCTCTCCCCCCAAAATGTATTTATGATCAGCAAGGCAGGGTGCAAAGGGGCCACAAGTTGTTTTTTTGCACTTGTACTGCACCCATGCTTAGCACCCCTTAGTCTTTGTGCTTTTTTCCCCCCATGAATACCGTGCTGCTTGTGCTTTTTAATGGGGGTAATTCAAAATCCAAATATATCTCATTGTCCCAATAACATAAAAACTTGACCCAAATTTTAAGCCCGATTTTGCCTTATTCATTAATAAATTAACTTGATTGGATTGGTAAAAAAAAAAATCGAAAAAAATCAATTTCTTTCTGGCCCTTCTACCTAAAAGCTCAAATTTTTTTGGAGTTTTGCCTGAAAACCCCAAACAAGATTTTATTGGGCTAAAGCCAGCATTGACCATGATAAGTTCAGTTAGGGATAGGTCCCTCTCCCATTGACTTATGCATGACCTCGGCAAGTCTGAGATTGAGGATTTACGGATTCAGTCTTTTTGCAGCATTGGGACTGTCCCTCTAAAAACGGGACAGTTGGGAGGAAAGCAGGGCTACAAAGAGGCAGCGCTGCTAATGAAATGGAGAGGATCCCTTTATAATGAAATTACAGAAACAAAACACACGCTGGTGCCAAAGGGAACGCTTTCTGTGCCATTAACTAAATTGATAACATGATTCATGGCGTTCGGGGCCGGCGACTGGGCTTAATGACTTTGCCAGAAACATCATTAGAGATGAAACCAAATACTTGGTGCTCGAGCGGAGGACACAGACTAAGCTGCAGCCGGCCAAAATCACCTTGTACAAATGCAACCAAACAAAGGGGGGGCTGGGGGAGGCGCAAGCAGCATTTCCAAAGTCACGTCTAGGTCTCGCTCTGCTTTATGGATTATCCAGGATTACAAAAACCTGTCTATAGGCTCGGACTGGGGGGCCCGGGGCCCACCGAGACTGCGTCCAGGGCCCCCCCTGCGGACCCCCTCCGACCCCACCTGCTCTATTAACAGCAGCACTGCCGGGCTCTGACGTCACTGTATGGTGCCGGGCGAATCACTGCCACTTTTTAAATTTGAAATAAGGAAGGGGAGAGGGGGTCTGGCACGGCAGGGGCCCACTGGGTTTTTTCCCAGTATCCCGCTGGGCCAGTCCGACACTGCCTGTCTCCATTTGTATTGGATTTATAGTAAACCCCAAACACAGTCCGACACCCTACCCACCCCATAGTCTATTCAACCAGTATGCAGAATCCATGGCATATGTCAATCATGGTTAAAGCTGCAGGTCTGAACAGCACCCATTCCAAAGGCTGGAATCCCAGCATGTCACTACTGAAACGCAGGGAGTTGTAGCTCTGAATTGCAGTTTACATGACAGTTTTTAGTGTACTACCATTTGCTTTTTCCTAACAGCTGGGGGAACACCTTGCCCCAATCCTGTCTCAGATCATTCCATACCTATTTCTGATGGCTTTGAATCAACACCAAACAATTCAAGTGTTTTAAAGTAATGAAAATATCATGTGCTGTTCCTCTGCACTGGTAAAACTGATGTGTGTGCTTCAGAAACACTACTATAGTTCATATAGACAAGCTGCTGTGTAGCAACGGTGGAAATTGAAAAAAAAAAAGACTTTATGAACAGGTTAAATAGTGGATAACAGATAACACCATTATGTTCTACAGCGCTCATCTGCTGTGTTTCCTACACCTTTTCTCCTTTGAATGACTTTAGTAGTGTTTCTGAAACAAACACAGCAGTTTTACCAGTGCAGGGCAACACTATTATATTTTTGTTACTTTAAAAAACTGTAATTTTTTAAATGTTACTGTTCCTTTAAGTTGGCTTATGATAAGCACTTTCCCTAAGTTTTTTTTAAAAGCGCTCTGTCGGGCATAAATGCGCCACTGAAAACACACAAAGTTTTTCAGTACCTAGGTTTCTTTTCCCAACATGCACTTCTCATTGTTCATTGAGAATTTGGACGCCATATTTAAAATACTCTGTGTATTTAGTCAAAGTGTGGTTTAGAACGTGCAGATCCCATAGAGTCTATTGACTTGGTAGTTTCTTAACGAAATGGCGTTTCTGCTAAAAAAAAAAAATGCCAATACTGGCGTCCTGTGGCGGATATCGGCTTGCAATCGCCCTGTATGAATTGCCATAGCGCATTTTCCATTAGTTTCAGCGGTAGTGCAGTTTATGCGTATTTAAAAAACGCAATGCAAAAACTCCACGTCTGGCCTTGCCCTTAGGCATAGGATACTGCCTGCGCAGATAAAGCAAACAAGGTAATGCCACTCATGCAGTGAGATAATAAGTACTCAGGAAATACTGTGCCTCTGGTTGCTGCATATGTGGTAGTACAGGTGTGGGATCAGTTATCCAGTTTGCATTTCCAGCAAATGGGTTGCTAGGCCCCAAATCGCCCTAACAACCATGCACTGATTTGAACAATAGACCAGAATATGAAGAGGAGAGAAAGAGAGAGTCTAAATAGAAATATGACTAAAAAAAGTAACAATAACAATATATGTGTAGCCTTACAGAACATCTGGATTTAGATGGGATCAGTGACTATTTGAAAGCTAAAATGACTCAGAAGTAGGCAAATAATTCAATAACTATAAAAAAAGAAAGACTGAAGGGGCATTGAAAAGTTGCTTAGAATTAACCATTCTATAATAACCAGGACCGCCATTAGAAGTCACAGGGCTCTGTACAATAACCCGCCCTTGCCCCCAAGCCACACCCCGCCTACTCCACACCATGGTTAAAAGACCATACAGACATCAGCGTTAAAGGTTAAAATTACAAAAAGCTATTGATGGTCAGGGCCCCATTATGAGTATAAAAAACTGTGCTGCCAGGGTCCCCCAGAGAATATATTTTTAAAAAACATTGGTGGCAGGTAGGGTTGCCACCTTTTCTTAAAAACAATAACGGCCTTCCTATATATTTAGGTTTTTTGCCTTTTAATAACATTGGCATCAGCCATCAAAAACACTGGTCGGGCAGGTAAAAAAACGGCCAGCTGGCAACCGTAGTGGCAGGGCCCCCCATGCAAGATAAAAAAATTTGGGGCCTAAAAATATTTACAGAAAAAAACTTTGGTGCCAGGGCCCCTTTTACAAGTAAAAAAAAATAAATTGGGCCCTTAGAGAATATTTAAAAAAAAAAAAAACATTGGCGGCAGGGGCCTATAGAGTATTAAAATACATTGGTGGCCAGGAGATTTAAAAAAAAAAACACACACATTGGTGTTCAGTAGAATTGAACTTGTGGCTTCAGAAATTCAACTTCGCCTCCTTTCATGACTTTGGGTCTTTTCACTGCTTCGGGACTTCCACATTTCATGTTAAGGACTTCGGAAGGGTGGCACAGTTTCGGCACTGTCAGGGGGGGCCTGGCTATTTCGGAAAGTGCAGCATAGCCGGGGCCCCCCTTCAGGCCGGGTACACTTGTACCCCCTGATGGCGGCCCTGATAATATACTAAAAGTTAACTTAAAGTGGATCCGTCACCCAGACACAAAAATCTGTATAATAAAAGTCCTTTTCAAATTAAACATGAAATCCAATTTCAAATTTTGATTAAAGCACTCATAGCTGTTTTAAGCTCATTTAAAAACCTTATGCATAGAGGCGGGGCAGATAATTACTTTCACTTTCCATTCAGCACTTCCTAGATGTCACTGCTCCCCACACATTCCCCCAGTTCTCTTAACCATTTAATTGTGTAGCCAGGACATGGGGATAGACATTGGGTCCCCCATTCTGGCGCACAAACAAGATTTTGAGATGATACAAGGATTGATTTAATAACAGTGTCCACAAAATGGCTCCTGCCTGCTTGCTATAATTATGAATTCCCAGACTGAAGGAAACAAGATTAAAATAATTTATATAGTGTAATTAATGTTCATTTTGCTTGTCCACTTTAAAGGTAAACCACCCCTTTTACTGTTATAAGGGTGGGCCTGGATGTCTAATCCTCTGCTGGCCTTGTCCTACACAGTCCCTGTCAAAACAGCCCCGTGCTCCATTGCCCAACAAGTGGTTTATTTGTAGAAGGCAGAAATAAATTTAGATCTAGCTTAGGAGAAAATGACCAAACATGAAGAATGTTGTGTTCCATAGTGAGGCTGGAATGGAATTTAAAGGAAAAGGAAAGTGTAAAATAGAATAAGGCTAGAATTGCTGTATTTTGTATACTAAACATAAACATGAACTTACTGCACCACGAGCCTAATCAAACAAATGATTTATGCTTTCAAAGTTGGCCACAGGGGGCTGTCATCTTGTCACTTTGTTATACATCTTTGTCTGACACTGGCACTGCACATGCTCAGTGTGGTCTGCTTGAGTTCTGCATGGCTGGTAAGTAAGGCAGGGGCTCCCCCTGCTGTTCATAAGTGATTGTTTCCCTGCCAGAAGCACTAAATGAAGGGAGAATTTCACTGCATACAGTCAGGTTTCTTATAAAAACAGTACACATTTTAAAAGTAAAGTATATTGGAGATAGATTTCTTTTTCATTAAAGAAAGTAAAAATGGGATTTTATTTCTTTGCCTTTCCTTGCCCTTTAAGGATTCGTCTACTTTAAAGCTGGAATAATTTCAGAGGCTATGGGCCATGATAGGACAAGAAGAGATCTATTGATGCACCCTGCGTTCCATGGAAAGATGTTATCTGTAATCATTATAGCTGCGCCTGTTCCCAACATCGCTTCCATGCGGACGTTTAAATGAAAGTGCCACTTGTTCACATCTCGGGCAGCCTTTGTATAGATGTTTTGGCCGGACCAGGCACAGAGAACTGTTGTGGACAGTCAGTAGCCTTGGGTCGTGGATCTGAAAGCAAGCAGTCACCATATGCTCCCATTACGTAGTGAGGTCACCTCATATAAGGAAATGCCATCTCCGTGTCTGAACCTGTATATTCAGTGTGTGGGACAGCAGAGAAATGAATTCTAGCACAAAGCTAGGTTTTATTAGCAGGGCACAGAGCTTCCTTTGAACACCCGTTTTGTCTTGCAGAACACTGGACTTTTATGAATTATGGTACCAGCTGCAGTTGAGTGGTTGGCTCATACTGATACGTGGCCTAGTTCTACAAACCATGGGGATGAACCCTTGGGGGGCCCTAATCAGAGTACAAGGGAAGGGGCAGCCTGAAAGCCAACGTGGGTGAGATTAGGGTTGATCTATTGCTCTAGATTAGGGGTCCCCAACCTTTTTTACCCATGAGCCACATTCAAATGTAAAAAGCACAAGCTTGAAAATAGTCCCTGGGAGTGCCAAATTTGGCATGTGTTTGGCTATTTGGTAACTCCTATGTGGACTGGCAACCTACAAGAGACTCTGTTTGGTTGTATAACTGGCTTTATGCAACCAAAACTTGCCTCCAAGACTGGAATTCAAAAATAGTATCTGCTTTGAGATAACTTGGTGCAACATCCAAGGGGTTGGTGAGCAGTATGTTGCTTGCGAGCCACTGGTTGGGGATCACTGCCCAGGAGATTCACTGAAGCCTGTTGGGATTTAGGAGGAACACCTATTTCCTGAACTAGATATCGGAATTATAGTAGGAACACTTAAAGGGATACGGTCATGGGAAAACGTTTTTTTTTTTTTTTTTAACGCATCAGTTAATAGTGCTGCTGCAGCAGACTTCTGCACTGAAATCCAATTCTCTAAAGAGCAAACAGATTTTTTTATATTCAGTTTTGAAATCTGACATGGGGCTAGACATTTTGTCAATTTCCCAGCTGCCCCTGGGCATATGACTTGTGCCAGCACTTTAGGAGGGAACTGCTTTCTGGTAGGCTGTTTTTCCTTCTCAATGTAACTGAATAGTACACAGTGGGACATGGGTTTTTACTTCTGAGTGCTGTTCTTAGATCTACTAGGCAGCTGTTATCTTGTGTTCTGTTGTTATGCTGCTGGGGGGGGGGGAGAGGGTGATATCACTCCAACTTGCAGTACAGCAGTAAAGAGTGATTGAAGTTTATCAGAGCACAAGTCACATGACTTAGGACAGCTGGGAAATTGACAATATGTCTAGCCCCATTTTCGGCAGGCGCATTTTCGCTGCCGGCGGCAAATCGCAGGAATTCGCACCTGGCGAATAAATTCGCCCATTACTAGTTGTGGACAGAAGAGATAATGGGCTGGTTGGGTTGTCCTCAAGTCCACTAACAAGCCAGAAAAAAACGCACAGGATATGTGTCCAAAAGAGCCTCTCCAACTGCAGCAACTGTGGAACACTCCATGCTACGAGTTGTTAGGAGCAGCTTGGGACAACTAACAGGGCAGCTAACAGAGCCTGCATTTAACCAATATCTATGAGCCTGGAAATAAGTCTTATTTGGAAGCTTAGATGTAGCTGTGTTTAATATATTTGTTTTATTCAATTATGTGTTTAGGAATCATTATAGAAAACCCTTGATAACACAAAAAAAAATAAGTATATATATATATATATCAACCTGACCACTAGAGGGCACTCCTTTCTCAAAGTCTACAGATAGGCTTTGACTGTTCCTCATATTGAGCCATCAGTATGGAGCCTCTCACATATATTTTCAGATTAAACAAGGTTTCCGAAATAATTTTTCTTCACTCTCTATTCTGTTTAGAGCCTTCCCCATTGAAACCCTCTTTTAAGACTCACACATTTATACACACTGCCCAAATTTGCACCTGGGCAGTAACCCATAGTAACCCATAGTAGCCATTAAGTGGCTGGCTTTTTTTTTTTTTAACAGCCACATGTAAGTTGAACAGTGAAAGCAAACCTTGGGTTACTGCCCAGTTGCAAATTTGCCCAGTGTTTATAAATGAGCCACATTATTTTCTTAATAATTTCCGTTATCCGGAAAAGCCGAGGTCCCGAGCATTCTGGATAACAGGTCCCATATCTGTACTAGAATTTCTAATATCCATTAGGCTGGTTTTGCTTCCAATAAGGATTAAATATATCTTAGTAAAACAGTAGCTTGCACTTGATCCCAACTATTACAGTACAGAGAAAAGGGGAATCATTTTTCAAAATTTGTAATACAGGTATGGGACCTATTATCCAGAATGCTCAGGACCTGGGACTTTTCGGATCTTCATAGTCTGGTATTGCCTCCAATAAGGATTAATTATATCTTAGTTGGGATCGAGTACAAGCTACTATTTTATTATTACAGAGAAAAAGGAAATCATTTTTAAAAATTTGGATTATTCGATTATATCTCTATATGGGAGATGGCCCTTCCATAGTTCAGAATGTTCTGGATACCGGGTTTCTGGATAACAGATCCCATAAGTGTACTACACCCAAATGCTAAACATTTGGTAAATAAAGGAATATGAGCTTTGCTGTTAATCTGAGAGAAGATTCAGGTAATTCACAGAAAGAATGAAAAGACTAAAGGATAACAGGGATCTGCCAGGGATAATTTTCCACCCCCGTATTACTATTTTGAGTGAGGCTCAAATTTCCAGAAAGCCTCTTGGGCATTTTAACTATAAATATTGTCCTCTGAGGTTAATGTGGATCTTCCCCTTAATTAGGTAAAAGCTTTTTTTGTCCTTGAAGTACCATCCATAATAAAGGAGAGGCCTGGAAAAGTGACAGGGCAGCCATTAATTAATCAAGTCATTTAACAGGCAGCACTCTTACACCCCCCCCCCCCCCCCCCCCCCCCCCAAGGACTGCCATCAAATTTCTAATTGTTAGATTATTTCCACAATCATAATTTTCTGATATATATCGTATATATTTATCAATACCTCCAAAAGAGAGAATCTACCTAGGTTTAATTAATGTTTGCATTATTTTTTGTAAACTTAAGATATGGAGATCCAAAATATACAAAGATCTCTTTTCCAGAAAACCTCAGGTCCCATGTATTCTGGACAACAGGTCACATAACTGTATTTTTTACAATACATTTATTCAAATAACGGAAACTTTACTGCAGTGCAGTTTTGGAGTATTTTTTTTGTTTTAAATGCATCAGATAATAGTGTTGATTCAGCAGAATTTTGCACTGAAATCCATTTCTCAAAAGAGCAAACAGATTTTTTATATTTCATTCATAAAATCTGACATGGGGCTAGACTTAAGGTGGCCATACACGTAAAGATCTGTTCGTTTGGCGACATCGCCACCTTCAGGTGGGCGATATCGGGCCTTAGGGCCCAACGATCGGATCACAATGCAGGGGACACAGGCGGTTGGATCGTTGGAACAGATGCGACCGCAATCAGACAGGATTTTTAATCCTGCCCGATCGACATCTGTCTGACTTTCAGCCATCGGAGGGCCCCACTCATGGGCCGATAAGCTGCCGACTCAGTCTGTCGGCAGCTTTTTTTTGTATGGCCACTTGTGCTCTGATAAACTTCAGTCACTCTTTACTGCTGTACTGCAATTTGGAGTGATACCACCCCCCCAGCAGCCTAACAACAGAACAATGGGAAGGTAACCAGTTAACAGCTCCCTAAAACAAGATAACAGCTGCCTGGTAGATCTCAGAACAACACTCAATAGTAAAACCCATGTCCCACTGCGTACTATTCAGTTACATTGAGAAGCAAAAACAACAGCCTGCCAGAAAGCAGTTCCCTCCTAAAGTGCTGGCACAAGTCACATGACATGGGGCAGCTGGGAAATTGGTAAAATGTCTAGCCCCATGTCAGATTTCAAAACTGAATATAAAAAAAAATCTGTTTGCCATTTTCAGTGCTGAGGTCTACTGGAGCAGCACTATTAACCGATGTGTTTTGAAAAAAAAACATGTTTTCCCATGACAGTATCCCTTTAAGAGGGAGAGAGTGCAGAGACTAAGTGCAACTAAACTGGTTAGAGGGATGGAAGACAAATTATGAGGGGAGACTGTCCAGGTTGGAATTGTATTCTCCATAACAAAGACGCTTGTGAGAGGACATGATTACATATAAATAGCAGGGGACCTTTTTACCCATAAAGAGGATCACCAGAGGCCACCCCTTCAGACTAGAAGAAAAGGACTTTCATATGAAGCAGCGTAGGTGGTTCTTCACAGTGAGGACAGTGAGGTTGTGGAATGCACTGCCGGGTGATGTTGTGATGTCTGATTCTGTTGATGCTTTTCAAAACCAGCCAAAGTCAGCTACAAAACCAGCCCAAAGATGCATTTCAAAAGTAGCCCAAAATAGCACAATATGTGCAGTGAAAAAAGTCTAAAAAATAAATCTTTTTCAAATTTGTTCATGAAGCAAAATGGGACAGATTCGCCTGTCGCCAGAGGGTATAGGGGCCCCATAAGGCCCTAATACATATAAAATTTCAATAAACATTGGTAAAACATATCAAACCTCCATACATTTTGGTAGCCAGCAGATTTTGGTGCCAAAATTGTCAGAAATTTCCAAAAAAATTGCTAAAAAATCTGGAGGCTGAAAATTGTCAACTCCCAACTTCTACACAAGTCAGCCCCGTTGCATGCTGGGTATTGTAGTCCTTTGCCTGTAGGCAACGTTTATTCAAATCACAGAAACTTTCCTGCAGGGAATCATGCAAACTAGATATTCACCAAAATGTATTCCTGCAAGACTTGATTATAATGGATTCCACACAATGACGGAGTGCTCCAACCACATGCGGTAAATTTCCTTTTCAGGTCAGGTGTTTGTACAGTGTTATCCAACCTGCCTCTTGGTCAGAAAGTACAAAAGTCCAATTCACTGCAGCACACTGTGGATTTAGTGGTGCATCAAAGTGAATTTATTGGCTCCAATGTGAGCAAAATAACAAAGGCAACGTTTCGGGCCTCTCTGGACCCTTAATCAAGCCTATACAAACGTGTACTGTGCTGTGTTAAATAGGATAGATTGTGGGTGGGGTTTCAAATAGTGGGAGGAATTGGGCGGAAACAACAAAGTCCATCAATGTCCAATCATTGTGCTTTCAGTGTTTAAACATTTGTAAAACATATCAAACCTCTATACATTTTGGTAGCCAGCAGATTTTGGCGCCAAAATTGTCTGAAATTGCCAAAAAATTGCTCAAAAATCTGGAGGCCAAAAATTGGTAACTCCCAACTTCTACACAAGTCAGCCCTGTTGCATGCTGGGTATTGTAGTCTTACATTAAACTTGTCTGTAGGCAATGTTTATTCAAATCACAGAAACTTTCCTGCAGGGAATCATGCAAACTAGATATTCACCAAAATTTAATCCTGCAAGACTTGATTATAATGGATGGTATGGGATATATTATTCCCATAATTTAGAGCTTCTGGGTTAAGGGATCCTATATCGGTACCAGCCCAAGTACTTTCTATGGCCCTGCAATAGGGTTAAGGTAAATTTAGGTCCGACCACTAGATGTCCCCCCAACATAATGAGCTGTAATCAAACCTTGATCCCAATGATTGGCTCCTGCAAGCTCCATTCCTGCCCATCATCCTTCTTTGTCCATATATTATAATTATTGTTAATTTATAAGGGCCAGATGTGCTCTGGGGCCCCATACTTTATGACAGAGATGTGCAGGCACATAGGAGAATGAAAAGGCACATTAAGGGCTAGGCCAGATGGGGAGATTCGGGGGCATTTTGTCGCCTGGCGACTTCTCGCCGCGACTTGTAGCCCCCGAACCTCCCCGAATAGCCACTTACCTAAGCGCACCGGCGTTGCTTGAGAACGCCGGCGCGTATCCACACGGAGCGGCGCGCTTTTTGAAATTGCTCCAAATTGCCTCGCCAGGCAATTTCAAAAAGCGCGCAACTCCGTGTGGATACGCGCCGGCGTTTTCAAGCAACACCGGTGCGCTTAGGTAAGTGGCTATTCGGGGAGGTTCGGGGGCTACAAGTCGCGGCGAGAAGTCGCCAGGCGACAAAATGCCCCCGAATCTCCCCGTCTGGCCTAGCCCTAAGAGTTTATACTCTACAGATGGAGAGGAGATAAAATGCAACAATTGTAATTATATGTGATAATGTGAAGCACATAATATGGGAATGTAATTAAACTATGCAGCTTGTAACCCCTGGTTTTGATATTAAAGAATGTCCTACCTGCTTCTGAGTTTCTATATTCTCCCCAGGTTTGTCTGAGTTTCCTTTGGTATATTCATTCTGCTCCCCTGGACCTTTAAGAATTTACTAGATCCACAGTCAGTGTTATGTGCCCTTAAGGGCTTTGGCAGTGGCGTAACTAGATGTTACTGGGCCTTACAGCAAATTAATTTTATCCAGAAGTTGTCCTGTTTTACTCCTATGCACAGGTATGGGATCTGTTATCCGGAAACACGTCATCCAGAAAGCTCTGAATTACGGAAAGGCTGTCTTCCCATGGCCTCCATTATTAATCCAGATTTTTTAAAATGATTTCCTTTTTATGTGTAATAATAAAACAGTAGCTTGTGCTTGATACAAACTAAGATATAATTAAAGGGAAACTGTCATGGGAAAACGTATAAGTTAATAGTGCTGCTCCAGTAGAATCTACACTGAAATCAATTTCTCAAAAGAGCAAACAGATTTTTTTTTATATTCAATTTTGAAATCTGACATGGGGCTAGACATTTTGTAAATTTCCCAGCTGGTAGTACGCAGTGGGACATGGGTTTTACTATTGAGTGCTGTTCTTGGAGCTACCAGGCAGCTGTTATCTTGTGTTAGGGAGCTGTTATCTGGTTACCTTCCCATTGTTCTGTTGTTAGGCTGCTGGGGGGGGGAAGGGAGGGGTGATATCAATCCAACTTGCAGTACAGCAGTAAAGAGTGATTGAAGTTTATCAGAACACGTCACATGACTTGGGGCAGCTGGGAAATTGACAATATGTCTAGACCCATGTCAGATTTCAAAATGAAATATAAAAAAATCTGTTTGAACTTTTGAGAAATGGATTTTAATGCAGAATTCTTCTGGAACAGCACTATTAACTGAAAATGTTTTGCCCATGATAGTATCCCTTTAATTATTATTGGAGGCAAAACCAGCCTATTGGATTTATTTAATGTTTACATGATTTTCTAGTAGACTTAAAGGAGAAGGAAAGCTACTGAAACAGTTTATTGCCATTAGATTAGCCTCAATAGTGCAAGCTATAACTCTATATTAATTCTGCAGAATGCTTTTCCATACCCGAGTAAGCTCTAGAAGCTCTCTATGTTTGTTTAGGATAGCAGACGTCATATTAGCTTGGTGTGACATCACTTCCTGCTTCAGTCTCTCCCTGCATACTCAGCTCTGGGCTCAGCTTACAGCAGGGAGGGGGGAAAATGGAGGATCAAACTGAGCATGCTCAAGCCCAAGCCCTGGAGGTTTATGCTGAAAACAGGAAGTCTGATACAGAAGCCTATGTTTACACAATAAAAGGAAAGAAATGCAGAGTTTCTTTTAACAGAGGCCTTAGAGCAGCATTACTTTGAGGGTTTAATGCTGTATTCACAGACGTATTGATACTGACCTATGATAAAGCTTACTTAATTTTAGCCTCTCCTTCTCCTTTAAGGTATGAAGGTCCAAATTATGGAAAGATCCTCTACATACCTCCCAACTGTCCCTTTTTTGGAGAGACAGTCCCTCTTTTGACAGCTCAACCAGCAGTCCCTCATTTGTACTGGAAAGTCCCTCTTTTCTCTGCACTGAACAAAAAAAGTAACAAAGTTTCTAACTAAATTGGCTTTTGGCAGAGAGCCCAGAACAGCTAACAGGTGCAAATAAGATACTTTGTAACACTTTTGAGATAAGAAAATAAGTAATTGTAACAGGAGAAATATTTTCAAACTTTGGTCAAAAAATTAGCTGTGCTACTTGTGGGGAAAAAAATTTGTCCCTCTTTTTAATTCCAAAATGTTGGGAGGTATGCCTTTATCCAGACAACCCCAGGTCCCGAGCATTCTGGAAAACAGATCACATACCTGTATTGAAATAGCTCATTAGTTAGGGCCTCCTGAGGTCATCCATGTACTCTGGGGACCCCTGCAGCCGCAGGGTCTGCTACCCCTGTAGTTACGCCCTTGCTCTTTGGCCTCAGATGTAGAGCATGTCATTAAGTGCTTATGAAGAACACTTTGCTCCAAGAGGAAAAATGAAAGAAACAAAAATAAACCAGTTTGTATATTTGAGGTCGCTGACTCACGGGTAAATGCCAATGTTAATTGGTATTTAGGAAACCCCAGACATGCTGGGCTTGTCATGATTCAGCACATGAAACCCGACAAACAGCAGCAGGGGCAGCCCTAGTGCAGTGTGTGTTCATGATGCCAGCATGCCCTCGCTCTGCCAGCCACAAGCACTGACTTATACCCGCACTACTGACTAATCAGCCACTGCTCTGGACTCCCCTCGGGCGCATGGCAGAAGTCCCGGAGTCATTACAAGTCACTGAGCTTCATTACTCTGAATGAGTAGGCGGAGGGAGATTTCCCATATGAAAATGATTAAGAGCATCAATTCATGTCCTGTTGCCTTTCCTCTTATAATGTAAATCTCATGGAGGGTTCTCATTAGTACAATGGCAGCAGACTCCCTAAACCATGGGACACAGCTTGTTAGCGGGGCCCCATCCATTCCTTCCCCCACTTCCTTGGTTTGATTGTTTTTACCAATATTGTCAATACACTGAGAATGCTGCCAGCAGGGGGTATAATAATAAGGGGATGTGCATTTCAACTTATGTTTGTGAAACAGTCCACCTTCCTGAAAAGAATGGGGTGCTAGTGGGGTAGGGTTGCCACCTGTCCAGTTCTGACCCGGACAGCCTGTTTATTTTTTTTTTTTTGAAGGGCTGCGTGGGTCAAAACTGCCTGCTGGTTTCCAAATTAGGAAAATCGGGCAGGATTCCTTATGGTTGCCATGGTGATCTGGCAATTTATTTATTATAATACACACGTTTTAGTGAGTCATGTGACAAAAATTACATCACTACTCACTGTTTATAACTGATGCCATCAGTACTCACTGTTTATAAGGATATCATTTACAATATAATACACAAAAGCCGTGAATATCTTGTAAATTATATCCTTATAAACGGTGAGTTCTGATGTCATTTCTATCACATGACTCACTCAAACTTGTGTATTATAATAAATAAAGTACCCCCAGTTGCAAAATATGAGGATATTAGAAGTTACCACAAAGTCCAAGGAAAGACGGCACTCTGATCAGGAACAGGTTTATTCGGGATACAATGCCCTACGCATTTCGGGAAACAATCCCTTAATCATAGGCTATATAAGCCTATGATTAAGGGATTGTTTCCCGAAACGCGTAGGGCATTGTATCCCGATTAAACCTGTTCCTGATCAGAGTGCCGTCTTTCCTTGGACTTTGTGGTATGTTTTAGCAGGGGGACGCTGCTGACTGAGCACCTGATCGGGTATGTTGGAGCAGAATAACAGAGTGAGCTCTGAGCGGTCACCTCTGCCTGTTAAATGATATTAGAAGTTACCTCGGAGTTCCATGACCTGTATAAAAACACTCGGCCTTCGGCCTCGTGTTTTTATATGGTCATGAAACTCCTCGGTATCTTATAATATCCTCATATTTTGCAACTGGGGGTACTTTATTTATTATAATACACAATATTTTACAAGAAGGGGTACTTTATTCACTATATATTCATGGCTTTCAATTCCCTATATAACAAGGAGTGACTCTAGCTTCAATTAAATAGCTACTTGAAAGGTATGTATATATATATATATATATATATATATATATATATTTTTTTTTTTTTTTTTTTTTTTTTTTTTTTTTTTTTTTTTTTAACATTGGAAGAAAACTTTCCCTGGAATTATTATTAACATGTATTTCTATAGCGTCAACTTGTTGCGTTGTGCTGAATTAGGAGAATTTAATTTTTTTATTTAGCTTTTAATAACCGGACACAAATTAAATATCGACATTACCCAGTGCCAAAGGGGCTCATTCATAAATCTGTAAAGATAAGAGGAAAATGGCTAGGGAAAGGGAAATTACATAAAAGAAATCAATTTCCTCGGTTGTAGACATGGAACTCATTTTCATTGATAAGAACAGGAGGCAGGATAAAATCAGCCGGTGCCCTGTGCTTTGATTCTGACTTATTCACCTGCACAAAGAGCCCCAAGCTAAGATATACAGTAGCACCAGCTTGTAGTGCCGGAGACATGGAGACAGAGCAGCTGGTGTGGGGAGAGTTTATCTTTCAGTCATTTTCTCCTTAAACAGATTACAGGGCTAAAATAATAAAGCTTATGGGTGACGAAGAACATTCCCTTCTCATATAATGTTTAGGGTGGTGACACACTAAGATTCACGGAAATTTAGTCGCCCAGTGGCAAAACGCTTCTTCGGTCGACTAATCTCCCCCAAAAGCCTTCCCGACGGCTAGAATCAAAATTGCCAGCATGGTTGCACTCCAAGCGCTTAGTTTTTCCCAAGTCGCCCAAAGTTTCCTCGTGAGGCAACTAAAGAAAACAAAGCGTTCCAAGTGCCATCCCGCCAGCGATTTACATCGTAGACAACGGGAAGGCATTTAGGGGAGATTAGTCGCCCCAAAGAATAGGCGATTACTCGCTGGGCAACTAATCTCCCCCAGTAGCTTTGTGTGCCCCTGGGGTTGTTCACCTATGAATTAACTTTTAGTATGATATAGAGAGCGATATTCTGATACAATTAGCAATTGTTATAATTTTATTTATTATTTACAGTTTTTGAGTTATTTAGCTTTTTTATTCAGCAGCTCTACAATTTGCAAGTTCAGCAATCTGGCTGCTATGATCCAAATTACCTTAGCAATCATGCACTGATTTGAATAAGAGACAGGAATATGAACAGGGTTTGGTTTGAATACAAAGATGAGTAATTAAAAAAAAGCAATATCAATGCATTTGTAACCTTACAGAGCATTTGTTTTTTAGATGGGGGTCAGTGACTGCCATTTGAAAGCTGAGGGCACATAATCTAAATTCTATACAAATAATGAAGACCAATTGAAAAGTTGCTTAGAACTGGCCATTCTATTACATACTAAAAGTTAACTTAAAGGTGAATCAACCCTTTAAAAAGAAACAGGCTGACATTATTTACCTTGGTTGTGGTAAACCTAAAAATACTTTGTGGGGTTGTAGGTGTATGGATTGGAATTTTTTTTTTAATTATTTCCATCCACTCAAAAATAATATTTAAAAATGCCATTTTTCTATAGAATGATGTCACACTAAAGATGATGTCACAATAGATAAAACAAGGATGCGTAAGCTGCAGCTTTCCAGTCTTTGCTGAATAAGAACTCCCAATTGGAGTAGGAAAAACATAAGGCACACTTCCACAGTCAAACTAAGTTGCAATGTTTTGCTCAGGGCTATAGGCTAACTAAAGCCAATATCCATAAGAAGATACACATCACACACAAGGCAGGACTTTATTGTGCTAATCCTTGTTGTGCATAAGCAAAAAGCATATGGAGCTGGTAATCAGTGTGACATTGCACATTAGAGCAACTCCAACCATAAGTCTTCTGGTGTTGATTTCCAACATGACCTCTTTGCTTTCAAAGGCAAAAGATCTGAGGTGCTGGGGCCAGTGAGGTTAAATGGAGAGATGGGTATCAGACCTGAGGTCTGAAGCAAATGTACTGAGCCGTATCTGGAAACAAAGAGACCACTGCCTAATTCCCTTTATTGCCTTTCATATACTAAGGGGCAGATTTACTAAGGGTCGAATTTCGAATGCCAAAAAAAATCGAAATTCGACCAGTGAATAGTGGGGGGATAAAAAAATTTGAATTCAAATTTTTTAGCACAATTCGATCGATTGAATAGGGAAAATTCTATTGAATTCGAATCGAATGTTCGAACGATTTTTAAGCGATCGATCAAATTTTTCTTATTCGATCTTAGGGGATGTACGTTTCATCTGGCGAAGTAGGTGATCGAATTTAAAGGGGAAGTATTTGACCATCAAATTTTTGAATATTCGAATAAAATTACATTTGAATATTCGAATCATTCAAATTCGAATATTCGATGGTCAAATTTGCCTAATTTGCATATTCCAATTTTTATCTTTTTGAAAATTCGATCGATTATTCGAATCCCTCATGTGAATTAATGTGAATTTAGTAAATCTAAGAGCCAGGGATCTATCATGTAAATGGGCGATATTTCTTGGAAACTTTGGAAAGCTAATGCCAGGAATATATTCCAGGGACATCAATAGTGCTGACTAAAGGTGGCCATACACATAAGATCCGCTTGTTTGGTGATATCTGGCGGATCCGATCATAGGCCTTAGGGTCCAACAGTCGGATCATAATGCAAGCAATATGGCAGTTGGGTCGCAGGACCACATCAATGAACAGATGTCTGCTATCTGACAGGACTTTTACCCCTGCCCAGTCAACTTCTGGCGACTAGATTTCAATCGGAGAAGCCCGTCAGAGGGCCCAACAAATGTGCCAATGAGCTGTTGACTTGGCCCGTTTATGGCCACCTTAACAGTTCCTTATAATTTGCCTTCTTTCTTAACTGTGCAAATTGTAAAAAGAAAAGAAAACAGTATTTAGCTACCTGCCATCTATATTCCTAAAGGGTCTCATTTTAGGGTAGGGTAAAAACAGCATTTTGCTAGAGTCCCCAATCTCACATTCATCCTTTGAGTAAAAATTGTCCTTGGCTGATGTTTTCAGACATCTTGATGTCAACTCTTTGTCTAGCTCAGTGATCCCCAACCATGTTGCTCACTAACCCCTTGGTTGTTGCTCTTAGTGATCCTAAAGCAGGGGCTTATTTGTGAAGTCCAACTTCAGAGGTATAATTTAGTTGCATAAAAAACAGGAGTACTACCAAACAGAGCCTCCTCACAAACCTTATTTTGCATCCTCAGGAACTTTATTCATATCTGTGTTGCTCCCCAACTTTTTGTATTTGAATGTGGCTCAGGGGTGAAACATGCTGGGGATCCCTGGTCTAGAGCAACATTTATTTAGGTGTTTTGGTTGCAGATACCAACATATGTCTTAACAGACACCCTGCTATAGTTCCAGGGTTATCCATAGCAGCAATTAAATATTCAAGTTCAAACCTACTCACCATCAGGTTTGGTCCCTTTGACACTTCACATCCTTAACTTTGAAAACTACAAATCCAAGTTAATAATGACAAGTAACGCAGTGGTAGGGTTTTGCATTCCAGTGTATGTCTTCCTGCTGCTGTTCCTTTGAAAGGCCCACATGAGCCAACTCAGTAGGGTTATAGAATCTCTACTTTGTGAACCTCTACTTGGAAAATGTTTTGTTTTAGCATTCTAAGAGCTGATGCATGCATGACACATGTACTGACCAGCTCTTAATTTCTTGTTATGCCCATACCCCTCATCTTTTTATTGCATAGCATTCCAAGCACTGATTTTGGGGGAGGGAGACTGCAGGCTGCCCACCCTTCCATTTATTCACACAGGTATTTACCACTTAGGATATTAACCCAACACTAACACAACTGCTTAAAGTCTAAAGAAGAAAATCCTGACAGTGTGGGCACCTTGATATTGAGCCAGTCACCACTACAAGTGAGAGATGCTGTGTTTTTCAAGACATTTATTCCACATGGAATTTACAGCTACAATAAAGGCATAACTGGCACACACCAAACATCTGAAAATACACACTGCCAGAGATTTATGGTACTTGGGCATAGGCCAACCTGACCCACCAGTATTAGAAATTTGAACTTGTTTGATGCGAAAAGCTGCAGTGGAAATTAATGATCCGCCACCTACTCTGATTTCCTTGTGTCCTCGGTTTCCACACACATTGTAGCTCTTGGCAAGAGGAACCGTTCTTTCTTAGCACCCAGGAATAGAATTGTGTCCCAAAACCCACTGGACCGAGAACATTGTAGCTATAGTTACCATTTAACAACAAACATGGGGCATAGCCAAATACTTTTCTGATGCCATTTTGGGGGGCTATTGAACTTATTTTCTTTACATAGTAACATAGTAAGTTAGGTTGAAAAAAGACACACAAGTTCAACCTTTTAACTTTTTTTAACCTGTCTAACTGCATGTTGATCCAGAGGAAGGCAAACCCCCCCCCCCCCCCATCTGAAGCCTCTCCAATTTGCCTCAGAGGGGGGGAAAAATCCTTCCCGACTCCAAAGTGGCCTTCGGACTAGCCCCTGGATCAACTTGTGCTATGAGCCATCTTCCATATCTTGTACTATGAGCTATATTCCATAATCCTGTAAAGCCATTTTATGAAATGTACTGTATAACCAACTGTCGCTTCCAAACCCACAAAACAATGGAGACTGAAAATCAATAAGGGTGAGATTGGGGTTGAATATTTATTTACTTGCCTTAGAAATCTTGAAATTATAAAACAAACTTGCAAGTTTAACCATACGTTAATAATAAAATCACCCGACCATTAACATAAATGGCAGTTGTAAGGACCCCCCCGGGGGGCTCAGGCTTACTGGTCCCTTCCGATGGACTGCCCAACCTATCTAGCCAAAAACCATCCAGATATCTATCAGGTACATTTGGAAATGCCACTGGATGCGGACCACATTAGTGCACCGAGTCCTATCCCTACAGGTCTCCATAGAGCCTTGGTCAATTATTGATCAGTCCAATGTGGGGTGATATGACTCCCAGTATCCAGACGCGTTTGATAAGATGAGGGTCTTATGAAAAATGGTACCATGCAAAACACAGAAGAGTCACCTTTGGGGAAATCGCTTTATAACCCATGAATATCTATCCTACAGATAGACAACTCCCATTATCCTCTGCCAGCTTTTGAGTGATGACATGGCTGGCAGTTGCAGCCCTACAAGAATAGGATGACTGTAGCTATAACCGTCTGACACAAACCAGACCCAGTTGCCTGCTACATCAGAAGAGTGACAGTGTAGCCAAGCAATTGCCTTTCTGCTAGGCAAGAGGTACGAGAAAGTGGAATGTGAAAGACTTACATTTGCTTGGAAGGATATGGCTGAAGTGTGAGTAGCAGTCGGCAAGCGCAGTCTGCACAAGGCAGCTATGGAGATTTATTTGGGATTGCGTTCTGTAAGGCTGACTGTGCATTTCCCAAACATGAACAAAGAAGATATGACGAGTTCAGCCTTCCCTCACACATTTCCAGTTGCAGAGGAGCAATGTCTGTATACATTAACCATTCCCTGCGAGGGTGTAGTCTAGCCAAATACACATTTTGTCCACTCGTACACTAATAATTCAAACTGCCAAATATTATTTACTTGTTCCTTTCTAATGGGCTTGCATACTATGGCGTGTCCTCTGTGCTTTATGTTTTAGAATGACTGCATTCATGCAAGTGTGTATGGCTGGGAAAATGGATGGGAGCAGTTTCAGATTTGAAGTAAAAGTTCAG
The DNA here is from genome assembly GCA_024363595.1 of Xenopus borealis. Lineage (NCBI taxonomy): Eukaryota > Metazoa > Chordata > Amphibia > Anura > Pipidae > Xenopus > Xenopus borealis. Next base: position 23,764,447 of record CM044443.1, on the reverse strand, counting down.
CTTACACAATAGGACAGACATTTTTACATGTGCGAAACCAAACGCCAAATATGTTTCTCTGGGCGTGACTGTCCTATAGGTCTCCACTGTAAGACATTATTATGTGGGTTCAACATATTTCCACAACTTTCCAAATCCATGTATTCTGTTAAAATTGCAACATTTCTATAATAAACATTTTCTCAAGAAATGCCTCCTGCTGTGTTCCATCTACTAAACTTGCTAGTCATGTGTAGGGTTGCCACCTGGCCAATATTTTACTATCCTAACCGATAAAAATGATTTGTGATGCCATTATTATTAATAGGGAAAAAAAAGATTAAAGTCTAGAAAGGTTTGCATTTTTTCTAGAAATGAAAACCAGTGCTACCCACAAAACCAACCAATGCTGGCCGCATAAAAACCTCTAGTTTGGCCCTGTTTTTAACCTACAACAAATAAAGCTCCTCCAGGACATGGGATAACCAAAGTGTTATAAAGAATCCCATAATAAAAAATGTGTCCTTTATAGTATCTCTTTTTACTGATTTTTTAACATGATCCCCGGAGAAGGGAACATAAGATTATTTTGTACCCCGTCAGAACTGTGGATGCCCCCAGCCATTTCATAGACACAAATTCCTTGCCATAAAATACTTCAGAAAAAAGTACCTCGAGATAAGGTGCTAGTTTGATACATATATGCTGACAATATTATCAGGCTGTGTGTGTGAGCTATCTTAAGGCAATTCTGTTCTCAGTTCAGCAGTGAGTGATAAACCCCAGGGCAGCTGCCATGAGCGAAGTGATAGATATGAACGAAGAATAACGTGGAAAGCCAACTCACCCAACACTTAACAGTCTGCCACCCATGAACCAACCCTCATACAGAGCCCTTGGTTAAATCAAAGTGCATTTAACATTAGAAGGGGCTTATTTGGAAAAGGCTGAAATAGGCCGGTTAGAATTTGACCAGTGGCCACCAGATTTAAAACAAGATTTAGAACAGTGGTCCCCAGCCAGTGGTTGGCGCGCAACATGTAGTTCACCCACCCCTTGGATGTTGTTTCCAGTGGCCTCAAAGCCGGTGTTTATTTGTCAATTCCTGACTTAGAGACAAGTTTTGGTTGCATAAAAATAGGTTTATGGCCTCCTGTAGGCTACCAATCCACATAGGGCTACCATATAGCCAATCAAAGCCCTTATTTGACATCCCCACAAACTTTGTTCATGTTTGTGTTGCTCCTCAACTCTTTTTACATTTGACTGTGTCTTAATGATAAAAAAAGTTTGGGGAGTGCTGCTTTAGAACATTCCAAAATATATGTTCTTCGCTCCAAAGCTGACCAAGCCAATAATTTCATATAGTAGACAGATGAATTATATATAATGAGTGAAAACCCATCCGTGGTGCAGTCAAAGCCAAGCACTCTACATATGCAGGCTACAAGTGCATTTTGAATCTACTTGTCTTCACCTGAGCGAAAGTCCATGTGATATGTGCTACTGTTTTAATGCAGGGTAAGGCATGAATACACTCATACCAGTGTGTAGCAGATCATGATCATCCACTGACGCTGAAGACACAAGTAAGCAGGAGAATAGTCCCAAGTATGAGAATCACACTGGGTGGTATAAGAGACACAAATTCATTTACACACATTACAAGGGCATGTTCCCTACAGCTGCTGAGAAGAACGGCTTGAAAAACACTGCTTGAGCCCCCCTATGGAGGAGCCGCTTGACATTCTATTTTGTAAAGCACCAATTAACTTGTCTTGCTTATTAGGCATTGACAATGCATTTGTCTGCTGCAGCTATAAAAAGACTTTACTTCTTTGCCTGAGTCATGGACCAGTCATGATGAGCCCAATCCAAACCCCATAAACTTTTGCTGCAATATAATGAGCTTGACATCACTTTGATGCAAGTTCAATACAAAGAGAAAATGACAAGACACTGAAAGGAGACCAAGATCAAAGGTCAGGAAACAACTATTTATGAAGTAACTGAGGATCCTTTAACCTTAGCCCCCTCCCATGGATTAAGATGGCAAATTTAAAAAGTTCAAGTTTACACAAATTGAAGTAATATTAACCCTACACAATTATCACAAGTACCTGTAACCCCTCCCTACATCTAGAAAACAACCAGGCATGAAGGACCCCATGTCCATAGTTAATAATTCCACGGGCACTTCTTAGGATCCATCCGCAGAACATATTTGCACCCATGGGATTTGTGGAGCTTGTGCTTTGTACTGCTCTGTGGGCTCAATGCAGCCCTCTAATTAATGCCACAGTATGTTGGTAAGCAATGTGCCCAGCTGTGTTTTATTGTAACAGCCAAGGGCATCCAAGAAAAAAATCCAGGTACCTACCCCAGGTTGCAATCCAGGAATACAGTATAGTCCTACCAAGTGTGTCTCATGGGAAAGACACAGGTCTTTGGGCACTATTCTGAGCTACAGCTATGGATACTTAGGGGCAGATGGTCATGGTGAAAATACGAATTCTAAGTACTTTTTGGGTACTTTGACTATCAGAGGCCAAAATTCGATTTGAATAAAAAAAATTTGACCATTTGAAAATCGAAGTACTGTCTCTTTAAAAAATTTTAATTTGACCCTTTACCACCTTCTGAATTTTTGTATTAGCCTATAGGGGACCTCCTATAACCCTTATAGAGTCTTTTGGCAAATTTTGAGAAGTCAAATTGAGCAAATCATTTGAATCGTTAGAATAGAACGATTAAATTGTTGGACCTATTCGGTCCAAAATGGTCCATTTTCGATCAAAAAAACACAAATTGAAATTCGATGGTTGAATTTCAAAGTATTTTCACTTCGAAATTTGACCCTTGATGAATCTGCCGCTAAATGTGGGGCAAAGTGTAAAAAATTAATTAATAATATACTGCTAAAGCTCATATTTCTGCCCTGATGGATTTACTCATGCTGTTTTCTGAAGTAAAACTGAAAAACGCCTGGCCATTTCCCAAGGGACGATTAATAAAAAAACAGAAAATAAACAAAGATTTAGGACATTTTGTAGAGGGTTTTCAAATATTCCCAAGTCCCAAACTTATCTTCAAGTACTCCTAAATGAGAAAAAACTTTAAAAGGTTGAGTGTAATTGAAGATGTACCATATCCACCATTTATTTTGGTGTTTTGTGGGAAAAATAAGCTTGTGTTAAAAACTAGATATCTTTCCCTTCTTAAATACCCTAAAGGCAACAATATTAAAAGTATCATATTTTATATTTTTCAAGAGATCACAAAGCACATCTGTCTTGAGCCTTGGAGTTCTCCTCCTCCAGATTCAAATAGCACATCTGGAAAATGCAAGGTCTGAAAGTTCCTCTTCATCTCCAGCATGGAGCACAACTCCCATGTCTGACCTCTGGCACACACTCACACACACACTCACACACCATCAGACTGATCCAGCCAATATCATACATTCATTAGCATCTGCCATTTGTAACTCAATAGAAGGCCTTGTTTGTGCTACAGCAATGGGACTTGTGCTAAAACAACAAACAATATAACAATAAGGAAAGAATATTCAATTTTTTAATTTCTTCTTCCTGTAAATCTAGAATTCTATTTACAAGAAAAGAAATGGACAATGCAGTCAAATAGTGGCTATCTTTTTAATAGCCACAATTATTTTTTACACCCATTCCTTGCACCTGAAACATCTTGAAGCATTGTACCCATGGGCCCCTCTACAGTAAATAGGACCCAGTAGGTTAATTGCCACCAGAAAAGTGACAACCCTACAGCTAAGCTTCTCTTATCTTTTTTCCACTCCCATAGATCTAGCAGGACACACACAGGCAACAGGTTTGGACATACCAAGATGACTAAAGCACCAACCAGAGTCATAAAACTAGAAGCCAAACATCGAAATTCCCAACATAATGACCTGAAAGATTAATGGTTATCAGAAGGCTTTCTTCTTAGGATCTCTGTTAGATTTCAACATCAACTACAAGTGATAGCTGTTTTTCAAAGAGAAATTAACAGAACCAAGGCAATGATGTACTCTGAAGTTAGAAAAGCAGACAGTTTTCAATCAAGTGATTCATCTTTTTATCTCTGTGTCTGCTGCTAGAGGGAAGGGCCCTTTATCTCTAGATACTTGAAAAATGTCCATATGCTAAAGGCCTGGAAGTCTTTAGCTGTGTATCACCCAACTGCTCTTGACCATGTGAAACTGGAGGATAGGAGCTGCAGTTCTTGTTATAAGTTATGGGCCCTCTAATCAGCTAGTTCTGTCCTGCTGTATCAGAATCCAATATAACAATGCCTGGGTACTCCCTAGTACAGGTACATAATCTGTAGTCTTGATCGCCATACCTTAAATCAATCATTTATGAAATAAACCTAACGGGATTATATGCCACCAATATTAATTCATGCATATTAGTTACCAGAAAGTTCAGAGAACTATTTTATTACAACAACAAAAAAAGACATTTTTAAACAAGAAGGTTGGCATGATTAATCATTGACACCGTTTGCAGGACACTTCATATTCATTATATAAGGTTCAAGTTAGAGACATCACAGATCACTCAGCAACCAGAGAAAAACTCCGTGGCAACAAGCCACATGTGCCAATATATTATAAAGATTAACTAAAAATAAATAGAATCATCCAAGCCTTCCAATCATTCTAACCCTCATAGCACCTTGTTAGCTATTGTTCCATCATTCCTCTTTATTTGAAAAAAATGCTTTCTTAAATGGCAGACAAGCGCAAATTTTGATTGTAATTTTCATTTATTATGAAATCGATGTTGAGGTTTCAGGCTTTTAGAAATCAATGGAGAAAGCTCTGTAGAATTAAAGCAGAGCCCTTTGTACTTCTGGTATGTTACCTTCAAACCATTGCCTACCAAGTCTTTTAAATAAACCAATCAATCATGATTTGGGAGATCCACTGCCTTACAAAAACCCATTGTTTATCTTAGGCCGAATCCCCCCAATGACATGTTTGTTTAAACTACAACTCACTGTCTGGTATTCCAGTACCCACATAATGTAGACAAAGGCATGTTCCCAACCATCTGATAGCGAAAGGTCGTTGAGGAAGGAAGTTGCTGCTATGACTATCATTTAACAAAATCTGCGATACAGTCTAGATATGGAATACTGATAAGGGTTGTAAGCCCATTACACACAACCCAGTACTGGAATACATTATCCACAATGGGAAATATTTCTCTATACATACCATGTTTGATTAAGGGCATTTATATTCATGAGCAGAAATTATTATATTGTTTGATTTGACATTCCATAAAGACTAAGATTCAACAACTACCCTGGTCATGAAAAATACCATACATACAGTGTACTGTATATTTTACAGTTGAACCAAATCCTTGCACCGCTTTGGAGGATTCAGTCAACTCAAAGTTGAACAGAACCTGAACCCTTAAGTAAAGTGACTTTATATTGCTGGACAACTGAAAATGACAATTTTTTGTGTTCACAGTTGCTGGTTTTCCTCAAATCTGAATATGTAAATTAGAGCTTAAACCCAAGTTGTTTGTAAAGGATTCTGTATTTGTCAGAATTTATGGATTTGGAGAATTTCTAACATTTTGCTGTTTAAAGAAAAACTAGGTAGAGGAAATAAAGCTCTTAAGTTCATGTATAAATGCAAAGGAATGTTCTTCACACACTGTGAGCAATGGAGATTGGGTACATTGTTTTCAGTCTAGTAGATGAATAACTAGCTCCCGGCATCTTTGCACAGGATGTACTTACTCCTTCGGAGGATCCAGGTCATCTGGCCGAGCCTCAAAGAATCTTAAGACTTCTTCACACCGTGATATATGAGCTGGCAACTTGACCAGAGCCTGCAAAGCAATCAACACAAAACCACCATGAGTCAGTTGATAAAAGACTATTTAACACCATGAATCTTTACTATTACTGTTAATTTATAAAACTAAAATATATTCATTACTGCTATAAAATGAACGGACATGAGGTCAGATGGCCATGTCTAGGGAATAAATTGCAAAATATATCCCTTTAAATTATGCTTCATAATGATGATGTCATCAGTTAGGATGTCACTTGGGTCACTTCTTTCATTTAAATGTGTGTAATGTATGTTTAAAAAAATAAACCTTGATATGAAAGTCCTGGATCTAATGTACATTATATATTCACCTCAGAAGGTTCACATTGGCAACAGAGAAGTTTTGCAGTAGTAACTGAATCCTCATATCTTTATGCTCAATACTTTTTCAGATGGGGGTGTTTCAGATTATTTTAGTTAGTGACAGGTAAATTGGTTTGAGATTAAAGGCTAATAAGAAGGATGTCCATAAGAGAATCCACATAAGCCCTCTAATTGATTTCCATGCCCAAGTGGCTGAAGGTTTTATAATCTAGCCCATGAACATGTAATATTCAATATAATCAATCTACTATGTGGCAGCAATGGCCATCAATAATGCAGAAAGTGGGAATAAGAAGTAGAGATACTAGAATATCCTAAAGACTAAGCCATACGGCTTCATATCACTGTCTACTCAAAGGTCAGTGAGCAAAGGAGCAATCCCTTCAGCAAAAAACAATGTTTAGAAGTTCTAGGTGAGGATCTACTCTCCCATTCAATGTTTCTGTTGAGTTTTTGTAGCTCTGTAGCTGCAACTCTAGCTGCCATGTTGGTTTTCTCTACCTGCAAGCTATCTCATCTTGGCTTCTCTGATTAGATCACCAGCTTATGTAGCCTTACATTACGGAATAACAGAAGGTTTAAATGGTACGTACCCGGCAGTATTCATCAATAGGTTTCAGCCTCTTCACTGCAACATCTCGAATATGGCTCCTCCGAAAGAGAATTTTACCTATGGAAAAATGAAAAAAAGAAACCTAAAGAACGGCATCCACAGAAAATTATATATTACAACCAGATATTCCAAATATTCATCTATTGTACAAGCTTAAAGAGAAACTGTCATGGGAAAACAAGATTTTTTATTTTTTTAAAGCATCAGTTAATAGTGCTACTCCAGTAGACTTCTGCACTGAAATCCCTTTCTCAAAAGAGCAAACACCAAGAATCTGTCTAAGCTTAGTGCTGCACAGGAGTAATGACACCAACCCAGACTTGTAAAAGACAGGGATAATGATGTACGTCCACATAAATTAGAATATACTGTCACAGGGCCACGGTGGTCATTGTATACATAGAGAGATACAGTGTACCATTAATTACTTGCTTTGACCAACCCACCACAAAGTCAGAAAGACTTGTCCAACATTATAATTTCCCACACACAGGCTTCAAAAACTTAAAGGGAACATTCACACATACTCCTAGCACAGTGCTGCTTCGTTAACTTTGCTTATACAAGCCAAAAGCTCTTGCCAGTAGTGTGTTTGGCTGACCCTGGTATCTAAAATGAAGGCCTTATTTTGTTTAGTCTTTGTACAACCACAAGGGCTTGTGGTTACTGAATACTAAGGGACGGCTGTCTCGCTTCAGAAAGTGGAGCATCGGAGAGTAAGCTTCGGATTCTCTTTGCCTAATACAAGAACAGTGAGTGACTTCTTGCTGATGGATCGTGAGTTGGACTCTCCTTGTTGCCAGTTGGATGTGGATTTTTGTTGGAACTCACATAAAGAGGGTCAGTGTTGGCTCTACAGGGGACTGTTGGTTTTTGTTGTGCTATTTCAGCTCTCCCTTCCATCAACTTCGAGTCTGAACAAAAACTACATCTCATTTGTCTGCAGATCAGAATTTGCCAGCATGGGTCACAGGGGTAAATAAAATGAAGGTTAAATAATCTGTTTGCTTCTCAGTAGGTGGAAAGAACAAGGACAAATCAAGGCAATTTCAGTATAAAGAATGTCTGTATTAAGACTAAACATATGACTCTACTAGGAAAAAGACTGAATACCCCTAATTGATAAACATCTAATGCCATCTGTTATGAGTCTACCCCAAATCAATTATACTGAATACAGTATATTGAAAGTAACAAATAATCTCCTAATCAGGAATCAGATTACTGATGTTAAATTAACATAAAGTTACTGCGCAGAGTCTCGGTTTATAACATACAGAATTGCAGCTCTACATTACTGGAGTCCTAAGGACGAGCCTTTACAAGTATCCGAATAGTTTGTTGTCCTCAATAACTGTAAATTCGCAGAATGCAAAAAACAACAGGTGCAATTTGCCATGTTGTGCATTCATTTCTTACTTTGTATTTTCTAAAGTTCCAACAGCTTTGCTTGACACATAGAATGGATTGAACGGAGTTTACGTAGTTGGGATGTTATGATTTTCTAGACAGGTGGAGGGCTTCAGGTTGGATTATTAATAATTAGACTTAATATCAGCTATTTTGCCTTTCCCCTGCCATCAGTAAGGATATATATCCCTTAGGTCAGCTAAATATAGTGTGAAAATGTAAACAATTTAAGTAGTAGACTACTGTGCATTTAATTGCATATGACAGTAGATTTACATTACATTAAAACTTGCCGCACACAGAAAGATGGTTTGTTTAATGAGGTCTCCATATGAGCGGATCTTTTCCAGATACAGTCACCCAAGTGGTGGGCCACATTTGGCTGGTATGATTGGTTTTACCCTGGTTGGATTTGCTTCTGTCAACATTGGTCCACACCAATGATGATCTACTTGAAACATATCCCAAACAGGTATTGGTTGGGAGATGCCAACATGGGCCAAGAAATTGCCAAACTGGAGCACACAATTTGACAGGCAAGAATAGTATATATTTGGCCAGCCTTAGTTTTGTATATCTGTAAGTATCAAAGCTGAGAGTATATTTTCTCAAGGTGAGCATACTGAATAAACAAGTAACTTCTAGTCGATCAGTGGCTTTAACGTAACTTTTAAGTTTTTTAAGTTACTTTCATTTCTGCTTTAGTATACACACATATCCAGCTTGAGGATTTTTATTTTTTTTTTGGAAAAACAGTAGCCAAAAACAACAGAAGAGAAAAGCTGGAAAAATAACACATCAGAAAAACTTTCGTGTAGATGACTTCCACTTCTAAACTTGGCCTGCTGGATATTGTCCTTAAAATAGTGCTGATAAGAATGACTAGGAAATGTAAAATTAAATAGGATCTTTGTATTCAAAAGCTTATTATACACTCATTCTGTACCTATTCTGAATTCAACAAATAGGGCTTTTGCTGAAAATACTTAATGCCTTTTTTTTAATCACATAATAAAATATCACAAAATATAGTTTTTTTATTTGTTCTGTTGAACAGGAATAAAAAGTGAAGTGTAGCTGCTCCTTGCAAGGTAGACAGATTACCACCAGTATGCAACCCCTTCTCTTTCCCCTTTGTTATGACTGTGCAGAGCAATTTCACAGGGACCAAACATGGAGCAGCCTTAAATTCCCCATTTGTCCTGTTTACCTCAAGAAATAAAAAAAAGTCCATGGATTGAAATTAGTAGGCAAAAAAATATGTTCATCACAAGCCCTATTCATACAATAAGGGACAGATTTATCAAGGGTCGAGGTGAAAATTCAAATTTAAAAAATTTGAATTTCAAGCTATTTTTGTGTACTTTGATTAGGGAATAGTCCCAATTTGATTCAAATTTGCAAAGAGAATGTACTGTGTAAAAATTCAACTTTGACCATTCGCCATCTGAAACCTGCCGAATTGCTGTTTTAGCCTATGGGGGACCTCCTAGGACCTATTTGGAGTCAATTGGTAGAAAATGCGAAGGTTTTTTGGGGAAAACTATGAATCGAATTTCGAATTCAAAAAGACTAACCTAAATTAATTGACCTTTTTTTCATTCGAATAGGCCCGTTTCGAAAGAATAGGTCTGTATTCGATAGAAACTGACCTATTTCGGGAAAAAAAACCTTTCAATTAATTTCAGTTGGTCTTTTTAATTCAAGTTTTGACGTTTTTGTACTTCAAAATTCGACCTTTGATAAATCTGCCACTAAATGTTGAACAAATATCGAATAATTTAAACGTGGCCAAAATTCTTTTTTCTTTGTAACGGTGATTATTGATGATGAATACCAATGACCATTTTTCATGCCTTCGACTGCTTTCAAGCCACACTCCCACTCTTGCTTGGTATGTTGTAGAACAGAGGTTCTCAACCTGGGGGTCGAACGACCCTTTCACAGGGGTCACTTAAGGGGTTCCAGGAGCAGGTTCATCTCTCTCCCCACTAGCCCTGGGCCAAGGTTGCAGCTCTCTGGGTGTTGGTGCTGGGAGTTGTAGTTTAGTAACCTGTGTAGGGAAGCCAGTTGCACTACAACTTTCTATGTCCCCTTAGTAGGAACTGCCATACAGCTCTCCCTGCCCATTTAAAGCGGGCAGTCATAATTGTTAAATAACCATGGAAATTGGGGGTGTGGCCAAAATAGTTTGCCGCACTATGCACAGAAAACAAACCTTTATGAAGACACGCCGTCTCCTGTCCTTTCCTAACAATCCTCTCCATAAGCCCTACAAATAGAATTCTTTGTTGTCCTCTGTTGAGTACCAGTAATCAAACATTTTAAACTGTACTCAATGTTCCAGTCTACCTACAGAGCACATGTCTAAGCATAGTTGCTAAGCACAGGATTATGACTTCCCAAACTTCTAGACAATCCTGTGGAAGCACTTTACAATGACTGCTTCAGGTCTTCTGCAGCCATCAAGAAGAGCAGCAATGGAAGCAATATCTTTCTAAGGAAAGAGTAACTTCTTGCACACTGGGGTCTTTGAGCTTATGAACTCATGGAGTAAGGAAAGCAAAATATAACTCATGCAATTCCCAGAAGCAAACAGAACCATCTGCTTCACTGCTCAAGTGCAGACAAAAAAAGGCACATTTTCCACCTAACCAAACAAAAACAAATATTATTAACTTCCCACAAACTCATCTTTTATAAAGTGGGAAAAGATATGGAAATGAGAAAGATCTGACCTCCCATCTCCTTCTGGGTGATGGTGGGAGTTGTAGTCTTGCAAAATCTGGAGGAGTCCAAGTAACTAATCTCAGTATTATTAATAATTAATTAAAAGTCAACTGTAAGAATAATTAGAGGATTTATTCTAGCCTTAGTCACTATTAAGGACAATAAATATAATGTGATGTCCCAGGCATACTTGGATTACACACAGCATGATTTGCCTGTTGGGCCATTGTATCACTGGCCAATACAGTCTCAAATACAATGTGCACTCACCCTAAAGGGTGTAAAATGTACCCCCTTCCAACACTCTCACCTGGGCCAACAATCAAACAAAATGGGACATTGAGGAGACCTTTTTTGAAAGTAGTGCAACAGATATATGTCACTGAGGCCATCACCATGGGGAAAATATGCAGATGACACTGTAATGAGTGGTTGAGTTGGTGGTCAAAACTTTTGCAGAATTTAAAATCAATGATTCTTTTTTTGGGTGAGACTGAACTACAACCTGGAGGTAAACCGATAGGCTTATATTTTACTTTAAGTATGGTAACTTATTCAAAAATTAAAACATTTTCAGGCACAAAAAAATTACATGTATTTACAAATACTTCAGAATTAGTATTTTAATACCTAGACACCGTCCAGATCCAACAACATAATGTATCTATAAACACCAAGGGAGCTGAAGAACCAGAATTCCAAAATGTGCAGAAAATCTCAGAGAGAAGCCACAGCAGGCAGTCCCTTCAAAAAGTTTTGTCTAATAACAAAACGAACCTGAAGATATGTTGTGACTACAAATACCCTCACAATAAAAATATGGCAAAGTATTCAGTTCCCAGCAGGATAGGATGGGTGTGTATCCCTAGGTGCTTGTTAGACCTTTGCTCTGTAGATCCCTAGGTTCTCTGTGGAACGTAGACCCTTGGATGAAACTTTCTACACACTCCTTCCCCTACTGCTTGTTGAAGAACAACATTACAAGGGAAAGAGGGGACAGGCTCTACATCACTTAGATAGGATAACAATGAAGTGAGCCGTTTCATGTAAGTATATAAAAGCCTCTTTTTACTGTCAACAACCTCATGGTCCACTAAGTCCATATTTCATTGGAACATAACAGCCTAACCAATGTGCTCCTTATCTGATAAAAGCCACCTACATTGTTTTAAACCACCAGCTGTTTTCCACCGCATGCCAGCAGAGTTTAAATTGGGCTAAGGCTAAGGCCAGACGGGGAGATTCGGGGGCATTTTATCGCCTGGCGACTTCTCGCCGCGACTTGTAGCCCCCGAACCTCCCCGAACAGCCACTTACCTAAGCGCAACGGCGTTGCTTGAAAACGCCGGCGCGTATCCACACGGAGCGGCGCGCTTTTTAAAATTGCTCCAAATTGCCTGGCGAATCTCCCCGTCAATTACTCTTCTGGAACAACAGAAAGCCAATGCCAAAAGGCAAGCCCAACCTCACCCTATGGTGTCGCTGGTTATGAAGTTCTTCAGAGTGATTAAACAGAAAGCAAATGGAAATGCTTTAAATTTTATCTTGTCCAGCAGAAATAAAAGAAGCTGCTAATTTACAAGTCTGTAAAAGTGTGAAGCTATTAATCAGTACGGTCTATATTATCTACAGCAGTGCAAGAGGATCACGATTAAACCATTCATAGAGCATACTGGGTCTAATGCAATTTTCTTTATGCTATGGTTTGGTAGTCAGAGTCATGGCATAGAATTGCATGTCACTGCCTGTGCTGAGTTCTGTATAAGTGGCGTGACAGCTCCTATTTATAGTTATACATGGAAACAGGCTAATAATTAAAATACTGTGTGTAAATCATTTGCACTCCCCCTGATAATTGCTGAGAGTTCAAGGAAAAAATAGATAAACAGTTGCACCCTAAATATAATTAGCGCATATTTTGCCTTGATATAATTGGACATGCAGCTAGATCAGATCTTTTCGTTGGATATAATGAACGGCTACTGGTTTAGCCAACAGGCTAGCTAGGGCTAGCGTAATATATATGCCATAGGACATGTATCTTTTCATAAATACACACCTCCTGTCTCTAATGAGTAGGGACAGAAGCCAATGAGGTAGGGCAAACCCCGAAAATGGGAGAAGTCCTCGGCACTGTCTGGGGAAGATGGGGGCATAACATCAAACATTACATAATCATGTAGTCTTACAGCGCTGTGAAATATGTTGGCGCTATAGAAATAAATGTTAATAATAATAAATATATTTTTGAGCTACCATTCTCAGGAAATACCAGTTTGGTCAAACCCCTACTATAGGGTAGAGTCCTGCAGGGGGTCGAGTACCCACGGGTTACCTGCAAAATACACAGGTACCCTGCAGGATGCCAGTAGGATTTTAGGGTATAGATGCAGATCTGCAGGTTGCAGGTCTCATCTATATTTCTTATCTATATTTTACTCTTTTACAATTTTTTTTTTTAAACTTTTTTTCAGCCCCGCCCACTTTTCATGATGTTGCTTCCGGTTTGCAGGAACAGCACTTCTGGTTTGATGGTGGTTGGCGGGCTGTGGATCGGGTTGGAGATAAATCGGTTGTGGGTCGGCTAGCGGTTCCAAGTAAATATCTGTGGGTCTGGGTCTCAAAATTTGCTTCCTAGGAGGACTATACTATAGGGTTGTCTGTGGCTATGCTGGAGCTACCATACTGCTTAGTTCAGCTGTGGCATTTTCAAAAAACACTTGTTTCACTACTATGTCAATTAGGCCTTTAAGTGGCCATAGACGTGCAGATTTACCTGCAATATCGGACGGATGATCAGACGGCCCCATCTCCCAATCTGCCACTAACCATCAATTTAAATAAAGCACTAAAAGAACAGATAGATGATGTTCTGCCCTGACAGCTTGTGACAGTCTCCCACTGAAAATCAGTCAGATCGGCAATACATGCTGAGATATCATCAGCAGCCAACCGAAATCTTCTAACCTGTCCGATCAGCTGAATGACTGATTGCCATGGTAATGTCCGGACACACGGTCCAAAAATTGTACGAATCTAGGATTCATAGGATTATATCTGCACGTCTATGGCCAGCTTAAGGCTGAACTTTGCGGGACACTAAAACCATTGAACCTATGTTAAAAGAGCCACATGTGCCCACTAAATAGCCGCTGGAAGCGAGTGCTGGGAGTAAGTTTGTCAGCAGTTGCATAAGTGCTCCCGTTCCATCGTGTCCTACTGTGCCCACAACTTCTGTTCAACGCAGTCGCCCCTATATGAACCCCACTAAGGATGGCTCTGCCCCTTTATTTATAAATAGACTGGACTGTTCTGGTAAAATGTAGGAAGAATGGCTCTTGTGAGCACTTTCTTACAGATACACAACAGCATGCTTGTTTTAGACTTGTCCCTTCTGATTATGATCAGCCTGTGGCTATGGAGTCTTACAAAGTTGACCCCGCTGTCTGTCGGTAGCATTTTTACATCACTTCTGGGGAAAGGCTGTGTTTTTTGCAAAGAATTTTAAAGCCTGAATATAAATCAGTGCTGCTCTGAATAGCGATCTGACATGAGGTCTCACTGAACACTTTAACTGATCGTCTCTGACATATCTCGCATAAAGCAGAATTTTTTGCACCAAATAAGCCTCTGAAAGCCTAAACCTCACGGTGACCACACAGAAACCAAGCAATATAAATGGGATGCTTTATGTGAGGCTGGCAGGGTTAATGCATCACCTTGTTTACAATTACAATTGTGAACATCTCTCATTAATACGTTCTGGGGCGGTTTGAAGGAAATTCTGAGGTTTGAGACTCCCGGGCTGAACAGGCACAGGCACAACATGAAAAATCCTTAATTTGCCTGGTTTGTCCAAAATAAATACGTAGTGATAAAATAGCCGCACTGATGAGATGCATCACATTTAATGCCTGCCTACGTCAGCTGCTGCCATGTTCCAACCGCTGCAGTCAATGCAGAGTGGACAGCTTCCAGTAATAATGAGTAGCTCCTGTTGGAAGCAAGAAGAATTCTGAATGTGGGCTGTCTGTTAGAGAAAAGCAGCCAGCTTGAAGAAAGTGTAGGCTTTCTGTGGGGTCTAAAAGGCTTATAAGAAACCTTAGTGTCTGCACTCTTTTGAGGTACATACACAGAGGTGGCCTTTAGGTGCTGTCAGGCTTCAAAGAGTCCAAATATATAAACACATGAAAATGATTTGTGTCTGCACACGCCTCCCGAGACAAGGATTTAGGGATGACAGATGGATGCTTCAGTGGAGTCCGAAACATGTTGTCAAAGGGCTAAAAATCACCCTCTGACTCGCATTGATAGCCAAATACTGATGTAAATCCATTTATTGGAATCAGAGAATGCAGAATTGTAGGGATTGATCACCCTTTTTCCAAGGATGCAAAGGCCAAGTTGTTTTTTTTTCTTAAAAACGAGTTTTTCAAGGGTAGTTTCAGCAAAAACTTGAATTTTTGGGGTTTGCAAAAAACCTTGAGTTTTTGGAGATTTATTATTCCCCTGAAGCTGTAAATAGCTTGAAACTGAAAATATTCCCGCTGAAACCGGTGGAGGTCATGTAGAAGTCAATGGCAGAGGTCCATTGAACCATTTGAAGATGTTTGTAGCCTTCATAAAATACGTGTTTTTTTTAGTCAATTTTAGTGATCCAAGATTTTTTTCACCGATAACTTGATCAATTCGAGTATTCAGTTTTTTCCCCAGAGTGCACTAATTCAACTTTTTATATAACTAAGAAAACATTTGAGTTGTGCGTTTATTCGAGGTATAAAAAAACAACTCAATCTTTCAAAAATAACCCCCTAGAACAGTGGTCCCCAACCAGTAGCTTGTGAGCAAGATTTTGCTCGCTGACCCCTTGGATGTTGCTCCCAGTGGCTTCAAAGCAGGTGCTTATTTTTGAATTACAGGCTTGGAGACAAGTTTTGGTTGCATAAAAACCAGGTGTACTGAAAACAGAGCCTCAATGTAGGCCGCCAGTTCACAGACCTTATTTGGCACCCCAGGAACATTTTTCATGCTAGTGTTGCTCTCCAACTCCTTTTACTTCATCACTGCCCTAGAAGTTAAAAGCTCCAAGAGCTCATTCGCAATTACTTGGAACACACCATAAAGAAATGCTTTCAAACCCCCTTTAATCATTGAGTAGAACCACAGAACCCCATGGAGATTAGAATATGACACTTACTGAGTGCCTCTGGTTCACCAGTGTGTCTGGGGAGATAATGTGCGCACAAGCCCACCGCGGCCATAAATACTACCTGTGCAAAGGACTAAGTCTATATCCCTCTATAAAACAGACAAGTTATCAGTAAAAGATTAATTTAAAGAGGAGGAAAACCTTCATCAAGTAAAAAAAAATTAAATTCTAAGCAACTTTCCCATGTACATGAAAAATGGCTTTTGAAACAATGTCACAGAAACCACGTTTCATGGCTGGTGGTGAGTAATTTCCTGCAACATTGTTTCAAAAATAAGACTAAGAACCAGGAGTGTAGAGAAGGACAGACACTGCTTTCATTAGCAATTATATTTACATATTGGCAATTAATTCATATTAGTAGGTTAGAATGACATTTTCTTTAATCATGCACAATTTAAATTTTCTGTTTACATTCCATTTAAGACAGGGAGCATACTTCCTCTCTTAAACACTCACCTCAGTGCTGCACGCAACACCCGTCCCTCAACAGATCATATCCAACAGTGAAAAAGCAGCTAACGGAGCACTGGAGCGAGTGTATAAAATGATATTTTTAATGTTCCATGTTAAAAAATACTTGTACAGTATATCCATACAAAATCATCAGGACCCATCGCTTAACGCGTTTCGTGGCTCACGCCACTTTCTCAGCACACATCTGATTCCATTACCTTGTTTAAATACCCATTACCACCCCTAAAAACATTAACCATTGCACTACTTCACGTCATTAGATCCATAATCACAAGCTTGTCAATATATTAGATGGTGTCATTTAACCCCAATTCCAGGTTCACCAAAATTGTATTCAATCAAAAATAATTGAAAGCAACCCACGGATAGTAGCAAAAATAATTATAAAAATTAAAGATATTTGTTAGGACATATGTAGCCTAATGAGTTTTGTGCCAACTGGGCACATACTCAAAGACATATGAGTAAATGCCCAGTTGGCACAAAATGTGTTAGGCTAAACATGTCCTAATTAGGGATGCACCGAATTCCAAATCCTTATTTGCATGTGCAAATTAGGGGCAGGGAGGGAAATTGTTCGACTGTTTCTCATAAAACAAGGAAGTAAAAAATGAATATGCAAATTAGGAGTTGGTTCAGTAATCGCCTAAATCTTTTGCAATAGTGGATTCGGTGCATCCCTATTATTGAATGTTTATAACTGGAAACCTCATGGACGAGATTCAATTGGAGATGCAATTCAATTCAGAAAATCAAATCTCACTGTTCATCACGTGAAAACTCAATTGAAGCCTATGGGGAAAAAAACTGGAAATGAATTAGGCGAACATTTTTTTCTCCTTGAATAGAACCTTGTTCATGAGTTTTCACAGGATAAACCAGGAGATAACTTTTTCTCACTGAATTGAATCTGACCCAATGTGTGATATTCTACTGGGAAAGAAAATACAACTCTCTTTTGTGCTATTCATAGATGAACATGTAAAGGCTTCCTATTGTTAAAGCTCATGTCACGGGCAGTTTTCTTTGGCCCCAAACTTCTTTAACAGGTGGCTGTAACCTGCTCTCTGGAAGCAAAACAACAGGAAATGATAAGCACGTGTTAAATACTTTTCCACTGTCTGCTGAGAAGGTGCAAATGAGGTAACACATTAACGTTTATCATGGTTTGGAAACATTCAAACACAGAACTTTGCTTTCTCATCTGCCCATGCAAAAACCAACATGGTACAGGTATGAGACCTGTTATCCAGAATGTTGGGTCCCTTTTATGCATAATTAATTTGGGTCTCCACACCTTATGTCTGCTAAAAAAAAACACCAATAAGGTTTTATTATATGTTAGGTGTGCTAAAGTACATGGTACTGTTTCATCTATACAGAGATAAAGGAAATCCTTTTTTAAGATTTTAATTATCTGATTAAAATAGAGTATGGGGCAGATTTAGGAAGGGTCAAATTCGATATTCGAATTTGAAGGGTTTTAACGCAAATTGATTAAAGAAAAATTGGATCAATCGATAAAATCGATTTGAACGATTTTAACTATCTAATTTTTTTTATTCGATCTAAAAAAAACTGGAAAAACCCTATGGGAGCAATTCGGTAAGTATAATCTGGTGAACTAGGCAATCGAATAAAAATGGGATAAGTAATTCGACCATCGAATGGTCGAAAAGTCGAATGATCAAATAGATTTTTTCGATCTATTCGAATCACTCGATTCGACCAAAGTTTTAAAATTCGATGGTCGAAGTGGCCACAAAAACTATTTGAAAATTCAAATTTTTTTAAAAAACTTGATCGAATTTTGAGTCATTCACACATTTAGTAAATCTGGCCCAAGTGAAACAGCCCTCCTGTAATTTGGAGCTTTCTGGATAACTGGTTTCTGGATAATGCCAAAACTGTGCATGAAATTAAACTTCCAAACATGGTGGTTGATATCCCTAATACAAAGACACTCACTGATCACAATCATCCACCCAACATGAGCTAACCATAAAACTTTGCAGAGGTTACCAAACAAGGAGATGTTTCCCTGATATGGCCATCTTGAACTCCGGCCAACAATCAGATCACAACAAAGATAAACGCAGTCCATTGGGAGAGGACCTCATGAATGTGTATCCTCGCCACAACAGGAAAATGAAACCTGCTCAACTGCTTGATTTTTTTGGTCAGATATTCGTCGGACAGACACGATGGCAAGCTCCATAGAAGTACCGAGTCTGCAGCCTTTAAACAGTGAATGGGCACCTAAAACAAAAAACAAGGGGCATCAAGGCACTCAAAAAAACTCCACAAGGGCCGCCATAAAATAGTATGAAAAATTATATTTTTATTGTAAAAATGGCGGAGTTGTGGAGTTTTTGATTGCCTGGATCCCCCTTATTTTCTGTTATTGGTTTATCTACTTTCCAAGCTGCAGGTCAACAGCCAGTGCACCTGGACCACCTTATCTACAGGGTGAGTGCTTTAAATAATGTTTCATGTGCTCCTGTCATTTTTGTATACAATGGCCACCTATGCACAAGCTACAGTTGTACAAAATTACTTTAATTGATTTGTTTCCTGGACTTCTGCACTGAGACTCCTGAGATGGCAGGATTGGGAATAAACCATAGATCTGGGGCATATAATAAAATCGGCCCAAATAAAAATGACTGTCCCCACTGCTATCTTCCAAGAACTATGGTCAATCAGCTTCAATGGAAGGAACATCAGCAACTATCCAATCTATGGCTTTTCAGACCAAAGTCTGCCAGACAAACAGTCCGTGAAGCTGTCAGTGTGAGGTAGGGTTGCCACCTGCCCGGTATTTTACCAGCCTGGTCTGTAAAAATGATGGTGGATCGCAATGTTATTAATAGGGGAAAAAGATAAATACAGAGACCGGTATTTTTTCCCCGAAAAGGTGGCAACCCTAGTGTGAGGAGATGGCAATGTAGAATGTTTCTGATGAGCCTAGACATAAGCTGTGTTTGCAATAATCAAAAAGAAGCCATGGTAGCCACAAGTGGTGCTGCGGTCGAGAGCTTCAGAAATCTGGGCTGCTGACGTCTACAGGCAGAAGAATGTTTGATCTCAGTGGAGGTACATATGTATCCTAACCTCACAACAAACCACACAAAATAAACACCTCTGGCTATTGAGGAGGGGGGGGGGCTGGAAAACATTTCCAAATACAGGAAGGTTAAGAGCCTTCTGTGTTATACACTTACTTATACGGAGGGCACTTTCAAGAGCACACACATAGAGATGCATTTATAAGACTCTATTAGGGTAGGGACAGACAGGGAGACAGGAATCGCCCGAAGTTTCCTCACGAGGTATCTTCGGGCGATACCGGAAATCGCCGCGCCGCGTCTGCACAGGCGCTGGCTCTTTGTCCCTTTACGATCGGCAGACAGGGAGAAGGAAATTCGGGGAGATTGTCGCCTGCTAAAAACGCCAGGCGACAGAATCTCCCCGAATCTCCCTGTCTGTCCCTACCCTTACCTATATTAAGTAATATGGTAAAGAGAAGTAAAAATAATATGCTGTCTTCTGAATGCAGTAAATTGAACATTCAGTTCCTGTAATCGACCAAGTACATAATGAAAGTTCAGGATTCAGTCAAACCATTATTGTTCATATGAAGGAAGTCACAGACTTTGGCTTTGGCATGCGGCTTTAAAGCTCTGGTTGATTAAAGTTGACAAATGTTTGCACAAAGATGATGTACTTCTGTTGATTTTCCTTACATTTGCACATGCTTCGGTATTCAGTCAAAACGTTTTTTTGTATATTTGGTACTCAAGCCAAATCAAACATTATTTACATGATTTGGTCCATGTATATCTTAAATATTGTTTTTTTTTTTTTTACTTAAAAAAGGCAATCTCCTGTCGGCTACTATATGGAACTTTAACTGTAGTACCATACGGGATAACCTATATGGTTAATGGTCTTGGTTAATAAAGCTTTTGACGTTTGGTGTTGTTCAACAACAGAGCAGTTTTATTCCAATGTACAGGGCTGTCTTGGTGTAGGGTTGCAGGGCTTGAGACAAAACAGCAATCCACAAGAAAAACCCAGTGGCACAAAGGTCTGCATGAACACGTCAAGTGTTTATCAATGCAACGTTTCAGGGTAAACCCCTTTGTCTAGCATGACAAAGGGGTCTACCCCGAAACGTTGCACTTCACTCTGCTTAAATATGGATTGCTGTTGAGAGGAGGCAGAGTCTCTACCTGTGTGCACCAGGCATATCCTCACTGCTGATTAAGTAGGGTCCTGCATCACTTCTAACCTGAGAAAAAACAGAACATGTGGCATAAATATATATATATATATATATATATTCAGTGGGGGTAATATTGATTGGTTGTACATGATGGGTGTTTTGTCATTTTTGACTGCCCAAAAAAACTATACAACTATGTAATATAGCAAACCTATAAAACATCAGATATCAGTCACAGTCCCTACCCAGGGTCAACTATCCCCACTGCTACTATAGGCACTATCTCTCCCTACTATACCTGCTATCCCACAGTCACACTCCCTTCCCAGAGACTATTATCCACTGTTACTATAGGCACCACCAATCCCTACTATACCTGCTATCCCACAGTCACACTCCCTTCCCAAAGACTATTATCCCACTGCTACTATAGGCACCATCTCTCCCTACTATACTTGCTATTCCACAGCCCCTTCCCAAAGACTATTTCCTATTGCTACTATAGGCATCATCTCTCCCTACTATACATTCTATCTCACAGCCACAGTCTGTTCCCAGAGACTATTATCTCACTGCTACTATAGGCAACAGCTCTCCCTACTATACCTGCTATCCCATAGCCACAATCACTTCCCAGAGATTATTATCCCATTGCTACTATAGGCACCATCTCTCTCTACTATACCTGATATCCCACAGCCAGAGTCCCTTCCAAGAAACTAATACCCCACTGTTACTATAGGCACTATGGGGTAGATTCATCAAAGAGTGTAGTTAAGAGTGAAGTTCCGCCACTAGAGGGAAATTCCACAGCTCTCAATTAATTTCTATGGGATTTTTAAATGCGTATTCATCAAAGGGTGAACTTTCACTTCACCCATTGATGAATACGCCTTGCAAAATCCCATTGAAATGAATTGAGAGCTGTGGAATTTCCCTCTAGTGGCGGAACTTCACACTTTGATGAATCTACCCCTATATCTCTTATCCCACAGCCAGTCCCTTGCCAGATACTATTATCCCACTGCTACTATAGGCACCATCTCTCCCTACTAAACATACTATCGCACAGCCACCATCCCTTCCCAGAGGCTATTATCCCATTGCTACTATAGGCACTATCTCTCCCTACTAAACATGCTATGCCACAGCCATAGTCCCTTTCAAGAGGGTATTACACCCACTGCTACTACAAGCACCATAACATGTCTACCAACTATAACTGCTTTAGCACAGTCAAATACTTCCCTGAAGTTATTATCTCTACTACAATTAGCAGCACATCTCATCTACTACCAGACTGTATCCAGCCCAATTAGACCAGTTGGATAGATCAGGTATCCTATGTTAGTTCAACAGTGAGTACATGGAGATTCTAAAGTTCCTATACACACACACACACACACACATATATATATATTCCCTTAGTATTTCCAATAAGCAAATGAAACAGGTGTTTTGGGGTCTTTATATCATCTTTAACGACAGTATAGCAAGATAAGTTAGTTACTATATTGTTTTAGCTTTTTTTGGCTGATTTGACAAATTATATCTTTGGCTCTTCTTGTAACAACAGGTTAAGTATTACCACATCTCTCATAAAACGCTCGTCTTTCACTCAAGAAAATTATGATCTACAGTGCAAT
The DNA here is from genome assembly GCA_024363595.1 of Xenopus borealis. Classification (NCBI taxonomy): domain Eukaryota; kingdom Metazoa; phylum Chordata; class Amphibia; order Anura; family Pipidae; genus Xenopus; species Xenopus borealis. The sequence goes on along the minus strand of CM044443.1, from coordinate 23,741,947 downwards.
ATAATGAACCTTATCCCACATCATATGATGTCTATTAGTCAGCCCAAGACTGGGACACAAGTCAGGCATGAGCCAGCTTGTAAGGATCCCAGCAAAACAATGATTAGCTAATCACATTTCTAATATCTTGCAACGGTTCCCTCAGGGGTAAAGCATGGCCAAACAGCATCAACAGAAGTTATATTTATGTGAGTGTTGTCATTTATAACAGCTGAATGCTTGTTTCACATTTCAGAGGAAGACCATAAAATTATAATTTTTTTAATTTATTTTTAACTTCAAATAACCACACGCAACTTGGAGAAAGTTTTGTTGGGTTCTAAGGCCATTCTACAGCCTTAAACCTACTCGGCTGGTAATTCCTATAAAAATTGCTCATCTAATCCTAACAGAACATGAACTCATGTGAAGTCCAAATTTATATTCTGAAAACAATTGGGGGCCAAATGAAGTTAAAAAAATTAGCTTGAACACCCAAAACTTGGTGTAAGTACCCCCATTTTAATGCTGTTGTATTTAGTGACCTGCTTTGAACATTATGGGGACCAATTTTTGGGTCCCAATCCAAGTAATGAATTCCTGTACGTAGCACAGCCATAAGAAGATCAATGCCACAGAGAGTGGCATCTTCAGTAACCCATCTGTAAACATACATGCTGATTTTACGGATATGGTTTAGACATGACTTGGATAAAAAAATTGTACTGATTTTATCAATGAAAACACTCTGCAGTCAATGAGCTGAATTACTACAAAATGTAGCACATTCTAATTGTAGGTTGGCTACAAATCCCCATACTTATACAGAAATTGGCCAAGCCATGGAAGTAAGTCATCAGCAAAACAATCAAATGTGGCTCCATTGCACTAGAGTTTGCATCAGGCATGTCTGTTATTGAGCCAAGCACAATCACAAAATGAAAATATTGTCCCAAGTGTGGACAAAATTAATGTTGTTAAAATGATCAATTACAGGAACATTCAGATATGTAAATCATTTGGTGCCTCTATGTTGCTGTAGGAGTACAAGGCAGCTCTGTACTTCCTCATGCAAGGCCTCAATAATGTAACTGTTAATATCCTTATCCTTATAAACAAGGCACTACACTTTTACTAGTCTTACTGTACATAACCTATAAAATATGTAACAGTGATCTGCCTGCACCTATATTTTGTAAATTCACGGATCTTCTGGGCTCTTAATTAATCCATGAAGAGAATACCCTCCATGCTTTGCATCTAAATGTGAGCTTCATTTAAACAGCCTCAAATTAATTAATTAATTAATTAATTAATTAACTGAACTATGGAGAATGAACACAATGTATACATGCTGAATCAGCGGACCCCTTAAAGGAGAGGTAATATGTTCAATTGCCTCTCTTCTAGGTATGACCAGGATTGTCAAGTCTGCAGTCTCCTAGTTGGGACTACAACCCACCACAAGACCAGTTACGGCTGGATGACTATGGACACTGGGCACTGTAGTGTCCAATATAAATTAAATAAAAATGATGGCCTATTTGACAAGAGTCTGCGGAGGACCAAGTCCTAGACATGCCAAATAGTGGTCTCTCTTGATGAAGTCTGTAGTTGATTGGCCTGTGTTTTTGTGGCTATAGCAGGGAAAAAAAGACACATATTGGTGACCTAGCAAAGCTTTTCCATTATTGACAAGCTTTCTTTGAAAAATACTAATATTAGAAAAGACACTCTTGCACAAATAAGATCAGAAAAGGGCATGTGTCGTGATTTACTTTCTTTTGTCACCAATGCCTACAGTAGGGTTACAGCTAGTTATAGAACTATACAGGAATATATAAAAAATTATGGAAGTAAAGTTCAGACAGGCAAAAATGATTCTCAAAAAATGAAGGTTGAACACAAACATACAATTTAGACAAATGAAAGCAAGCAGGTATTACCTGGAAGGAAGGGGATTATTCTCTGCTTTGGGTCTTTTTGTCCAGCTTCAATAGGAAACTTGTCCAACACTTGCATCTAAAACAGAAAGAGACTTAGGTTACTAGTGTAAATCTTTTAAACATACTGTATTATACACATTATATAATAAATATGTTTTAAACATATTTATATTGTTTAATTAACCCACATAGACAAAACATTTCTAAAAACGTAGAAAGAAAATATCAGGTAAGGCTAGCTTTCACTCATATCTACAAATTATATTTACTGTCTCCGTTGATCAAGCAACAAGACCTCAGGTACACTAGTATTCTGTCAGTCCCAAATGGTCCACACTCACCACAGGCTAGACCAAAGCTGTATTATGCTACCTTGTCTTCTATGAAAACTGGATTCAATGTTGTTACATCAGCATGAATGGATCCATAGGGCTAATCTACCTATTTGCACTTCATTTAAAGACAATATCCAACAAGTACAAACCCTAGGGTGCAAGAGATTCAGGGGATACATGTGTACCAATGTATAGTTTGCACAGATTCCCAAATTGTTGTTCCCAAGAAGTGGATGGGGGCATGGTTGAAAATGGGGGGGGGCAAGGCGTTAACAAGGTATGACAAGGCTACCACCATATTTTCTTTATCTGTAACCTTTTTATGAGTTAAAGGATCCAGAAGTCTAGATAATTTATGTGAAAGGTGGAGGCCACAAAAATTCCATGATTACATGGCTACATCAGGCCGACTGGACAGACGTAAACCGCGATACCATATTGTCCAATACTTGTGGCATTGTAATATTTTGAATTTAGAGAAACACCTTCAATTGTAGTAAAGGTACTAAATTGTACCAATGAAGTTACTAAACGCAATCAATCAGCAATTAATTTTTATCAGAGTACAATAAGTTACAAAATGAAATCAACAATTAGATTGGTTGCCAATCTATCTGGATAAATTCATAATACTAATCCCAGAACATAACGAACAAATTAATAAATAAGCCAATAAAATATGGTGACAGAGTTTCCCATTGAAGCTTCTGTTGAACTTTGCATACAGGCTACTATTTTTTTGAAGACTGCTTTTCATTTCGGTGAGACTATTGCAGTGCAAAATAAAAAATTCCGCATGACTTGGACCACCCAACCTCTCTGGTGCTCCTTCAGAAGAACAGATGCTATTTCACTTAAAAGGAACTTATTCTTCATAAACTTCTGTGAACCTCCTTATCTTTTTTTCCTTGGGATGAATAATATTGGACAGAACCACTTTCATGCTTGCAGAGAAAGGAGAACGTCCTATTGTAACATGGGAGAGCAAAACAAACACAGGCTACAAATTCCATAAATAGATGCGACTGAAAACAGATGTAATGGTATTTGCCAAAGAACCAGACATTTCAATTCACTCTCTGCACTGCTATAATAAAGCTATTATGAGGATGACTCATCAGTACCTTATTTATATAGCACCCAGGTACACTTTTGGCCATAATCAATATCACAACCCCACACAATATATATTCCTATAAAACCCAAGAGAAGAAATTATGAGAATATTCGTTACATCCCAAGAACCAACTTTAATATATGGTCTTAGATCACTACTGCACACTGCACTCAATTTAATCTAGGTGCATATGCCCAAATGGTCATCACAACCCGACAAAATGGTATCCCAACTGGACAACACAGGCCCTGAATAATTATTCAATAGTGAATGGATTTACTTTTTTACCTTTTTAACCTTGAGCCATATTCAAATGGTAAAATGATTTGGGGAGCAACATGAGCATGAGAAATGTTCCTGGGGTACAAAATAAGGGCTGTGATTGACTATTTGGTAGCCCCTATGTGAACTGGCAGTCTAGAGGAGGCTCTTTTTGGCATAACACAACCAAACGTTGCCTCTAAGCAAGAAATTAAAAAAAAAGCACCTGCTTTGAAACCACTTGGAACAATATCCAAGGGGTTCATGAGCAACACGTTGCTCGTAAGCCACTGGTTGGGGCCAGTGGACTAGATCATATGGAAAGGTCCAATTATATGTCTTTCTGATAAAACACAAGCATTGAGATTGTTGGATCAATAGAGGTTAACAATCTACACAAAAGAGCACTTTCAAGAAAGTAAAACTGTAATTTAAGTACAATTCAAATATATACTTTTGCTTAAGCAAACTATGAAGATTTTTAATGCAAAGTGCAACGTACAGGGGGAAAGAGACATCAAAGCCATGATAGTTCCGAGTGGTAAATCAAGAGCAAGTTCTAGTACATGCTATTGTGGTAGGATTCAGAAAAAATGTTACATTGTGGGTAACAATACGCACTCATGATCTTTAGACCCCAACAATACAGGCAGATGTTGAGCAATCGGTGCCCCAAAAGGCTTGTTGACTTTATCTGCCTATGCATACCCATATTTAGAGATGTGGCGGCCACATTATAGCAGAAGGCAATATAGTTTACCTATTTACAAATACAGTTCAAACACTCAATTTGCTCATTTCACACTACTCCATTCAGTAGAAGAATATCTAAACAAAATTCCAATTGCATAACGCAGTCTGATTATTACATTGACCTAAAGGAAGATGTCATTCCAGATGAATGTAATAGGCCCTAGGTCATTGATTCTATCAGCTTCAAAATAGGCTTATACAATATCCCCTATTTTGAACATTTTCCAAAGACATTTTAACAGCTAGAATGAATGTGTTTGTAACAAGGTTCTTTGTCTAGTGGTCCCATGTCATCCTCTGATTATCAGGCAAAAAACAAGTTTCAGTTCTCAGAACTGCAATATATAGCTGCAATTATTACTACTCGTGCTTTGACTGCAGATCACTCTGGGAATGCATGTCAATTCAAGACAACAGTGGTTGCCACACAAAAGAAAATGTATATAAAAAAAAAAACAGAATAATGAAGAATAACTAGAAATAAATATATAAAAAAGAACATCATTTTGCCACCACTACAAAACCACAGTGAATACCTAATATATTCCAACTGAGTTATGCATTTGGATTACAGGGGGGCGGGGGAAGAATGTTGCTTTACATTTTCCCACCCTGGAAAAAGATATGTTTTCTTCTTTTAAACAGAACCCTGGAAATATGACTAAAAACAACAAGGCACGATTACATTACTACTGCTTCCTGCCTCTCAGGGTCTGCCTTCAGCAGATTTCACATATGTTACCATAAACCACACAACCCATAGAAGCACCACATGAACATCTGGGAAAGGAAACTAAAGATCAAATACATTAAGGAAAGAAATGAAAAGCTTGCCTGTGAGCAAAAAATAGGAAAACAGAGGTGGTTCCTATAGTTTAGGATATTAATGTCTTCTACTGTTGGACCTGCATGGGTCAACCATAGGAAATCAAAATTCTTAAAGAAGTCATATATGTCTATTAACCTTGGTCCTCCAGAATCTGTGACCTCCCAGTAGTCAACAGCAGCTGAGAATGCTGGGAATGGCTATTGAACCAAAAGTATGATACTCATGAATTAAGCCGATTATGAGATAATTCAGTCCACTATATAACAACTGCTTCTTTATAATAAGGCTACCCTTCTGTGTGTCCTCGTTTCCCGGGTACCACTCATATAATTGAAATAATTACACAATAATTAATATTGTGCAATTTGCAGATTGACCCACCTAGCAATCACAGCTCCACTATGAAAAACTTCGACATGAATATATCAAGTATATCCACTTAGATTGTAAGCTCTATGGGTCAGGGACTTCCTTCCCACTATGCCTCTTACCACATAGCACTTGAGCTCTTTGTCCTTATATGATTCTGTATATATTTTTTTTGTTGTTTGTCTTCCCCATGTATACTTATATATATTGTACCTTTATGCACTGTACAGAAACCTCATCATAGATAGATCGAATGATCGAATATTCGATCATTCAATGATCGAAGGATTTTAAATTAAAAAATGTATTTGAATGCCTACTTCGCCAGATTGAACCTAAGGAATAACAATAGAAGCCTATAGGAATCCCCCCATAGGCTTCTTTTACAAACACCTGCTTGAATACCATTCGTACTATTGAATCGTACGAATTGTTCAGAGGCGCAAAGGCAAAAGTACGATTTTTTCGTGAAATCGAACGATCGGTATTCGATCGTACAATTTCATAGAGAAATCGAATATCGAGGAAAAAGATAGCCTAGAACTATTTGATAAGCATTCGATAGTCGATAGCTTATCGAATTTCGAAGAGATTCGAGGGATTTTGGGTGAATTTTAGTAAATTTTTGTCAAATAATTTACCAGTCCAGTCTGTATAATGAGCTGTGCCTTATCTCAAAGCCTAACAAATACTGCAATTTAGGGAAGGAAAAAGGCAAACATTTCCATCAATTCTTTATAAAAATAAAAAAATTAGGGAAATGTCAAGTCCTATATATTATGCTCATGTTAACCCATTTAAAACTTTCTGTGCTATTGAACAGGTGGTTCTGAAAACTTAGCTGGCATCAGAAATATAAAGAAGTACTTTTTAGAACTCCGCTCATAATTCCTTAAATGAACATTAAAATCTGTCCCTTGGTTTTGAGGTGATGTCATGTGTGTTGCATAAGCTAATGAAAACTTTTTCTATTAAGAAGGCTTTTTACCGTATTCATCCATCCACACTGAGATCTATGGCTATGTCCCTTGCATTTTAGGTCCTTTGGTAGTCAATCAAGCATCACGTACAGGCAATCTGTGGGTTCTGGCAAATGCCAGAGGGGCTGCTATAAGTTGCTATAGAAAGTGCCAGTTAAGTGGGCTTGTGGGGGCTTTTTGGGCCTCTGTGTAGTGGGAATGGCAGGGCCTATTTTCAATCCAAGTCCAGTCCTGAATTCAGGCACATACAGGGGGTCATTTATCAAAGGTCGAGTGTTATTTTGACATCGAATGACCTTGAAACTCAAATGGCATCTTATTTACGAAAAAACTTAAATACGGAACATATGTTACCAACCTGAAAATTTGAATCGAATTCAAAAGCAATTAAAATTTAGTTTTTTTCTATCAAATTTCGAGTTACTTCCAGGGTAGGGAGATGATAAATCTCGGATTCTCATTTCAAATTCGATTTGGTTTTACACTCAAAATTGTGCGTTTTGACCAAAACAAAACTTGAAAATTTGAATTTAACATAAATCTACCCCATAAAGACACCCTTGTGCCCCATTGTAAAGTTGTAGGGATTATAAGAAGTAGAATTTGATTTTACAGTCATTTGGGTCTTACTCCCATAAATTACTAGGTAAAAATGCATGGTTTTCTGCCCTTCACGTCCACCAATTCCTTTCTAGTCATACACTAAGATGAAACGGCTACTAAATGGAATTGCAGAGAGCAAGAGTGAGGGTAAACTGGCAGTTCTTGAATGTAAAAGCAACAGTGCGGTATAGAATCTACCAGGGCTGCCATCAGGGGGGTACAAGGGGGGCAAGTGACCCATGCCTGGGGCTGAAGGCGGCCCGGCACTTTTCCAAGAGCTAGGTCCCTTGCAAGCGTCAAATCTGTGCTGCTGAATGTGATGTCCTGAATGCAGAAGTGCCAAAGAGACGTGAAGTCCTGAAGCGGCGCCAAGACCCAAAGTCACGAAAAGAGCCTACACTGAAGTCCTGAAGAGGCGAAAAGACCCAAAGTCACTTGTAAGGGGGGCCTTGGCGACAAAGTTTTTTTTTTTTTTAATATTTTCTGTTGCGCAATTGTATGGGGGGCCTGGTGCCAACTTTTTTTTTTTTTTAAATATTCTTCGGGTCCACAAATTTTTTAACTTGTAAGGAGGGCCCTGGCACCAATGTTTCTGCAAAAAAAAAAAAAAACTTTTATAGGGGGACCTGGCACCAATGTTTTTCTTAACTTATAGGGGTGCCCTGGTCACCAATCATGGTTTTTTTTAACTTGTAAGGGGGCCCTGACCACCAATATTAAAAAAAAACTTTTATGGGGGGGGCCCTGGCACCACAGGTTTTTTTAACTTATATGGGGGCCCTGACCATCAATAGCTTTTTGTGTGGGGGGTTACATTTTTTTAGTGCTGATGTCTGTGTGGTCTTTTAACTGTGGTGTGGAGTTTGCGGGATCTGGGGTAGGGCCTGGGTGGGCAGGGCCTAGGGGGCCTCGACAATTGTGTTGTACGGGGCCCCTTGGAATTTTGTTCCAGTGGCCCTGGAATCTAACAATGAGGTAATTCCTCAATTGCAATAATATGTCTAGATGATGTGCAACACCACCATCATGCATTTCTTTTTTGTTGGTATGTATAGCCCCATTACAGTTAAATAACTCTATGTAGACTTTAGAAAATGAAAAAAATAATCTACTGAGTTGAGGAACCGATTACTTTAATGCCATAGAGTTCTAGTCTAGTTGCCGTTATGTATGAATGTGTCCAGTAGAAAGCAATCCCAAAGCTTTCCACTGCCAAAATCCTTAAACGTATTGCTAAAACAGTTTTAACTCCAAGAAAATCCCCTTTCAATTTACAAGAGTTATGAATTGTCAAATGGATGGTGCTACTCTGGAAAAATGCTAAGCTGGAAAACTAATTTTGTTTCTATTATACACAAAGTCCTCACAAGCCCTCTCTGCCAGGGACCTGACAAACCCATTTTAACTACAAAACACAGGCCAGAAATAAAAGCAGCCGAATGAAATGTCATCGCCTGACTCTTGCAAGCTCTTGCTCCTATGAATGAAGCTGAAAGGATGGTTTCCTTGCATGCTGGTTCAATTTGCACAGTATCAGATAATACATCTGGTTACAACAATACAGCAATGGGATGTATTGGGTGCATTGATGTCTGGATAACCATCAAATATCTTTAAGCCCTCTAAAGTAGGTAAAATCTCCCTTGGGAAAAGCAAAAGTGCATACCTCTTGTATGTGCCATATTCTTTATATGCTTCATAACATATTTGCCCATTAAAGTATTCTGGGTATTGAGAAAAACTCAAAAACCAAAACAACTGTGGACATTTTGGGATATCATAAATAAAAGAAAAAAATGCAAAGCTTTTGGCTTCCCAGTCTCTCCTTATGCAATCAAATGGGTAGATGGCATTATTTCTCTCCAATAAAGCTGCTACATGTGTTATTAAAGGAGAAGGAAAGGCTTTGTGCACTTGGGGGTGCGAAATGTTAGGCACCTCAAGTGATTATATAGACTTACCTGAAAGCCTGGGCCGGTATCAGCAGAAAACTGCACCAGCCCAGAGTTATACCAGTGATCTTCCAGGTTCTTCTTTCTTCTAATTTCCCAGGACAAATGCATGCGCAGTTGAATGAATTAGCCGACTTTTTAGTTAAAGTTCAGCTTTCCATTGTGCGTGAGCAGCAGTGTGAAGAAATTTGGAGGACAGAAGAGAAGCCCTCTGTGATGCTCACTGGTATAATCCCAGGCCGGTGCAGTTTTCTGCTGATAGGAGCACCGGCCCAGGGTTTCAGGTAAGTCAATACACTTTCGGGTGCATAACATTTGGCACCCCCACGTTTACAAAGCCAACTTTGAGTTAACTTTTAGAATGATGTAAAGAGACAATGTGCAATAAGTTTTTGACTTATTTAGCTTTAATAAATAACGACAATTAATTGAAAACTTGCTTAGAATTAGCCATTCTATAACTTTCTAAAAATTCATAATTTTAATTATTACTATTTTATTAAAGGTTTCTTTAATAAAAGAAACCAAAGACCAGAACATCTAAATCCCCTGTGCACAATCTGTGATGGATTAGTGTAGCTGCTGTGTCAAGGAACCCCCACCCTTCCCAGACGGCTTCACATGTCTACAAGCAAATTCAATGGTTCTGCAAAATGTATCCTCAAGCAGCCCCTGCAAATGGGATTATAACTTCCCCTTTCTGGAAGCCATAGAATGCACCTTCAAAACCTCTTGTCCTCAGCAGCCCCACAAAATGGAACACCACACCATATCAGTACTAGCAACCATCAGTAATTCTCCACTAGTCTGAATAGCTTAAACTACTAAGACAACTGTCCAACTCTAACTAGCTGATACATGCTGGGACTTGTAGATACTCATTCCCTTGTTTAGCAGCAGTGTGCCTGGTCAGATCAATAAACCTCTGGAAAAACTAAAGGGTTAAGTATTGGGCAATGTGCACTGGCAGAGAGATTCATGATGTCCTGGCATTAAATGGAACCGGACTCATGGGAAATGCCAGTAGCAGCATCTGTTGTCTCGGCATATTTCTATAAATGTAATGGGTCTTTTAAGCACCCCTGTAAAAGACCAGCACATCTAAATACTCTGTGCACAATATGTGATGGATCAGTGTAGCTGCTGTCTCAAGGAACGCCCACCTGCCCCAGATGGCTTCACATCTCTAGAAACACCTTCAATTGTTCAACAAAATGTATCCTCAAGCAGCCCCCTGCAAATAGGAATATAAAATGTACCCTTTTCTGGAAGCCATGGAATGCACCTTCAAAACATCTTGTCCTCAGCGCCCCCCCAAAATGGAACAGCACACCTGATTAGTACTAGCACCCAACAGTAATGGAAAATTGTCAGAACTCTCCACTAGTCTCAATAGCTTAAACTAATAAGACAACTGTCCAACTCTAACTAGCTGATACACTCTGGGACTTGTAGATACTCATATCCTAATTTAGCACCAGTGTGCCCAGTCTGGACGATTTAGAAAGTTTAGACTCAAGACTCGAATTAGACTTTAGACTCAATAACTGCTTATATGTATATTATGATAACTTCCATATTATATACATTTGGGACTTTAAAGATTATAAATACACTTCAAAGGCAGGTCATTGGCTAAACTGCTTAATAACCTAGTTAAACAGAATGCCAATGATTCATTTTAATCGGCACATAGCTGTTAAATGCTACAGTCACCACAAGTAGCATTTTATTGGTGTGAACCACTCAAGTGTCACACTGCACAAGAATGTATTTGATGTTCTAGTGCAGCAAATTTCACTAACTGGGTGCAGAGAGAAGAATTTAAAGAGTTATGGAGCTGGGAGAAAGAATAAGCACTGGAATGGAATGAGTGAGTTTATCCATGATGCACAAGGTAGATTGGTATGAGGCAACTGGAGAAAGAAAAATACTGAATAAGAGTGAGGTGTCAACACAAATTACAATAAAATTATGATTTACTCTCAAGATGAACTTCAAGAATATGATCAAAAAGCAACATTTGTTGTATCTTGTCATCGTCATTGGCTAATTCAGCAAGCTAATTTTTCCATTTCCCATTAGGTTTTTTTTTTTATCGATTCTTCAATATTATTAAAGTACAAAGTAACGCTACTTCACTATAACGAGATGTTAGGTACCCCCAAGTAAATGGTTTCCTCTTACTTAAGGAACCTGTATTCTTCCCAGGGATCCGTTGCGTGGACTTAGACTAGTACAGTAAACGTTTCTAGTCTATGCAAAAGATCCGTGGGAAATACCTGGCGGTGTAATGAAATTTCTATAGAAAAATTCTAGGGCTAGTGAATTTTTATACAAAGAGCAGCTGTCCAGGAAAAAAACTTAAATTTAATTCACTGGGAAGTGCCGAACATATTGGCATACCCCACTGAATTAACCTTTCATTGTCCTTTGATCTGATTCTCAGCCATCAGGTACTCTTCACTATGGTCAGGTATAGCCTTTGCTCTTAAACTTGCTCTCAGTCTACTGAAAGCTCCTCTCTGCTGCCTGCCCTAAGCTCCACAGTCATTCTTCCTTGGATTTCATTTCTATATTTTCAGCAGAAAAACTGCTTTTGGGTCAGCCAGCAGACTGGTTAGACTTGTATGTACCATCTAAAAATGTTGTTGTTTTTCGGTTTAGGTGCAGATAGTGGTGGGGGTCCACTGGATCAGATCCTTACAGGTCAAGTGCATAAATATCCCTTGCAGTTATAATACTAATGTAGTATGGTTTTATAAGCATTAGCCTATGTGTGGATTCATTTTCTGGTATAACTGTTACCAACTTAAGTCAACTTGATCTTTAGAATGAAAAGACAAATGCCTCACCGCGTTCTCCAGAATGACTGATCATGGCAATCTCACTGTACATACATGTATAAATTGCATCCAACCATAATTTTGGAAATGCATGAGTGCATTTGATCTATGTTAAACAGCTGAAAACAAGTTGAGAATTCCAAACATCTAAATGTGCCTATGCATGGGAAGGCGCTAGATGCCATCTCAGGCACTCTGGAACAAGCTGGATTCTTGAATGTGTACTAGGGGGTGCAAATTCGAGACCCTTCTGGGGTCATCTTTAAAAAAATCCCTCGGGTGTTTTTCGAACTCAGAATTTGTACCTGATTTCATCAGAAAACAATTAGGTTAATTTATGAACTCAACTGCAAGTGTGGTAATGCTAATATTCATTCATTAGAGGCACTGGCTCTTCTGTATAGCTATCCCAAGGATGGCTGCACAACTTGGAGGAAGCATTGAACAAAGTAAAAGATATACAAGCTATTCTATCTTAAGATAATTGATTCTGCATATTCATGTGGCCAAAAATTTTTTTTTTTTTTTTTGGAAAAGCACACAGAGCCAGTTATTTCTGTTGACTCAGATGGCTGTACCTAACATTACCCATACTATTTCTTTATCTGTTACTTTGTCAGTTGCCAAGAGCGTCTACAGTCCCTGTGGCTCTTTTTCAGTAACAAATTGCACCTGGTTTTCTGGCACCGTTTAGAACCAACAAGGCTGAATTATGAGGATATCATATACAAAAGAATTATTCATGCCAGAATGTTAACCTTACCTTAAAAGTCTTTTAACTTTTTTTGTTTCAAACCCAAAATCCCCTGCACAACTTTGTTCCATAAATCAAGTTTGACCGATATCTTACTCCTGCTAACAAAATGCTAACAAAAAGCCACTGCTTGAGAAACAAATCTGGAAAATCAAGCAATGATTAAGTTGGTATGTTTCCAAAGAGAAGCAGAAATAGCCTTACTGTATTAAACGTGAAAGGAAACTTTTTTGCGAGTTATTATGTAACCTCCCAAGAGAGCATTTATTTGAAAGGTTTCTTTTAGCTACACAAGCAGCAAAATCAAAAAGCAGTATACTGTACACGCTTAATTTATCAAGAACTGCTTGCGTGGAATAATTATGGCATGTTAATAAGCTGGTTTTTAGACAAGGGCTTACCTAGTTAGGTGAGACAGGATTGGTAAATTTATGTGGCAGATGTGAGTTATGGAAGGAAAATACCCATGGCCACATTCCAAACAACATTATTTTGCCATTACATTTTGATCAAGGAAAATTCATTGCATTAAAAGCAGAGCATTAAGTATATACTATTAGTCCTGGTCTCCAGCATTTGAAAGAAGAAGAACAAAAAATGTTTACTCTAGCTATTCACTCGAAAGTGTGTAATGCATCTATTTCACTGGCCAGGATCACATGGTGGCTGATACCATCATTATCGCCTTGTGTGAGGTCTACTACATAGCTTTGGAGAACTTATAAAAAATAAATGAAAAACTTTAAATAAAAAAATATTTTCATGGGTTATAAGGGTCTAAATTACAATGCTGGCATAATGTAAAACCAATAATATTCTAACAATAAAATATTTGGAAGTTCTGGTCACTTTACCAATAATGTGAATCAACTAAGAGCTCCTAAATCAGTACTTTTTACAGTTCTTTTGTTCATGCCCCACTCTGAAGACTAACATTTGGACAACAACCCCTGTAGCTCATAAGAATGAGCCTGGAGAATCTGTTTTCCCTTGCCGACCGGCTCTACTCCATCTATGCACTGCCTCCACAAGAACACAGTGTTGAATATCTTCCTGCTGAATCCAGAAGGACTGGGCGCTGCTTTTGCTCTTTTCGGTATTTGTAGGAGGCGCATTTCCCCCCTCAACCTAAGTTTTTCCTGCCTGGAGTTTTTTTGTTTTCTGGAGAGAATAATGAATATATGTTACAAAAAATATTTTTTTATTCATCTGTTTATAGGTGCAAGAATATCTAGCACATGAAATAAGTGTTCTCCCCCAAACCTCACACTAACTAATGTTTAGGACCGACTTACAGAAGTATCTGAGCGAGTTAGCAAGCAAGCAAGCATTTCCCCCCAATTATCACCATAAATTCCCCCATTGTTTCCATGAGCTCCCATAGAAGAGGACTCCACAGCCTGGGAAGCCATGCCCTAATCTTTTTATCTCTAAAGAAACCATGCTAGACAAAACGACAGTAATTGTCACTAATTCCCATGGCCTTATGGCCCAACTGTTGCCTCAGATATTGATTAGAATGTAAAATAAGCCCTATGATTTATAATATCTATAATAAGAGGCAGAATGAGAAAACATCTTTATGGTTTTTGGCATTGTGCATTTCCTTGATGGCAACAACCAGCATGCAATACAATTGCTATGGGTTCCATCACTGATGTGCTTCACAGAACCCATAATTCAGAGTACTTTAAATGTAATGCACTATTGAAACCACAATTTCCAACATGCTCCTACTCATACAATGCCTGAATGCTGGGTGTTGTTGGTCAACAACAGCTAGAAAACTGCACTTTCTGAATCACTAATGTAGCCTAGTGGATGTTTACTAAACTGACTGATCACCTTTCCCTACCATGTCAATAGGGATGTAAAAATAGGGGCAGCAAACCCAACAGCTGCTGAGGGCAATTGTGTCCTGACTGTTGACTTAGATCAGTATATTGTTTGGTCTCCTGCATAAGGTTTGGAGAGTCCTAAACTAATATTGCTGTGGTAACAAGTAAGTTTTAGTTATGCCAATGCATGTCCCAGGTTTTATATTGAGCTGACATGCCAGAAGGCTGTTGGAGGATGTAGATTACATGTGCGAGGCCTATTGCCATCTGCAATAATGATTATTGCAGGGTGTTTACAAAACCCTACACACATGGTAACTGCTAACTCTACAGAGGTATTATTCTTCAGCACAAATTGTGACATGTTTACTAGAATTGTGATCCTTAGTCATCTGCATGTAATTATTTGACTGGCTTACTTTTTTATTACTAGTTTCCAAATAATAACAACCAAGAATGCAGAAATGACAACAAATGCCACAATGATCTGATCAACATTAAAATGTAATTAGTCCGTCCTGAGCCCTCAAATAGAGAAAACCCAAATACAACCCATTATGTAGAAGAATATATAGCATGCTAAGGCTTAATAAAACCAGCTTTGTTTTGTGTATGAGCAATGCCATATGTATAGGAACTGGGATATTAACTGAATCCATGCAAAAATCCTCAATGCTGATGGAAGTGTTGATTCCGGTACAAGAGAGTGAAGAGAGGGGGCATCCTTGGAGGGACTAATACAGGCAAACTCGTTAACCTGTATGCTGTTCATATGTCAATGCACTGAAAGCCAATAAGTACATAAACATTAGTGTGTAATTAAGGGTAAGCCACAAATGGCTATGTCACAGTTAATAAGAAGCATTATTACTTATAACTTAAGCTGGTCAGATACTAACTGTGATGACCCTTTTTCAGGAACACGGTAAAGCTCGTCAGACACTTAGGGGCAAATTTACAAAATTCACGTGAATGGATCGAAGTTCGATTGAATTCCAATCGTACGATTTTTCTTGGAGGCTCGAATATGCAAATTTGGCCACTTCAATCATCGAATACCGAAAATACGAATGATCGAATATTCGAAGGACTTTAACTTAACTTAAATTTTATTCGACTGATTACTTCGCCAGATTGAACCTACCGAATAGCAATAGAAGCCTATGGGAAGCCCCCATAGGCTTCTTTTGCAAACAACTGCTCGAATACCATTCATACGATTGAACGCCTCAAATTTTTCGTACAAATTTTTCGAGTGCTCGAAGGAAAAAGTACGATTTTTTCGTGAAATCGAACAATCGGTATTCGATCGTACAATTTCATCGAAAAATTGAATATCAAGGAAAAAGATAGCCTAAAACTATTTGTTAAGCATTCAATAGTCGAATACTTATCGAATTATAGTAAATTTGCCCCTAACTGTGATGACCATTTTTCAGGAACACCGTAAAGCTGGTTAGATACTAACTGTGATTACCCTTTTTTGGGAACACAGGAACAGGATCATTAGTCAGTCATAAATCAACCAATCAAAATAAGTAAGTTGCTGAATCCTGAGTGGCCTGTAAAGCTTCAGATTTCAGCTCATCAATAACTGAGCTCCAAGATAAAAAAAATCATATTCCGACTTAAAATACTGAATTTCAGCATTCACCTCATAATAAGAAATTGTTCTTTGGGCTAAATAAGGACTGGGTATAAAGTTATTAATATAAAGTATTCAATCTGTCCTGTGCCAGGATTTGAGCTAAAACACTCCTCTAGTGCATATCCTAATATGCCCTCAGTAAAACCACAAATTCTTACTGATTATGCACTGTATAACCCAAGCACCCTCACAGAAAAACAGATACAGCCTACGGCCTTGGGCCTGTTTTACACCTGAAACATGCATCCTGAAATTACTATTAAAGGGCTACTATACCCTTTAATGCTAAATGTAGATTCTGTTTGCTTTATTTCCTCCAGTCGCCTATGAAAGTTTAAGCAGCTTAGTGCGAGCATTTAGCCTTGCCAAAGTAGCCACTGTCTCATTGGCAGGATAGCCACAAACGTTTTTTTAACGCCTGTGTTTATAATCTATTAAAGTAGCCAGAAGCTCATGGCTGGTATCATATGGCATGGTATAAGGGAAGTGGTCAGCTGAATTGAGAGAAAAATTATTCTCTAGCAAGGACATTTCCATAGATTCTCTCATTACAATACAGCTACGGGACCTGTTATAAAGAATGCTCGGATCTATGCTTACTGTAAGCTGCAGTAAATACTGTTTTCTGAATATTTTATGGTATAATGGCCCTTTAACTTTGAGATATATGCTCCTCAAGGTCTAATCATTGCCTAGATGAAATGTATGTAATGAATGTTTGCCCATCTGAATTTGTACTCAACCTATTTACACAGATTTCTGACACCAGCTGTGCCCAATATCATACAGGACTTGTGTACATAAACCATTAGGCGATTTTGGCATTTTCTATTATTCACTAAAAAGGTGGACTTGGACTGAGCAAAAATGCCCTACAGTAAAGTATCCATTATCCAGAAACTCACTATCCAGAAAGGTCCAAATTACGTGAAGGCCATCTCCCATAGACTCCATTTTATCCAAATAATCCAAATTTCTAAAAATGATTTCCTTTTTCTCTATAATAAAGAAACAGTAGCTTGTATTTGATCCATACTAAGCTATATCAAAACCAGCCTACTGGGTTTATTTAACGTTTACATGATTTTCTAGTAGACTTAAAGGAGAAGTAAACCCTAAAAATGAATATAGCTCAAAATGTTGCATTTTATATACTGAACTTATTGCACCAGCCTAAACTTGTCACTGGAGAATTATTTGGCAGTAACTGGGGCATTGGCCCTGGGGGAGTGGTGAGAGTTTTATCATAAGAATCCACCTCTGTGGTTGCTGGACTTCAGTATACATACACCCTGCTAATACACTAAATAAGTTGGAAGCAGTATGCCTGCAACATTTGGGCTATAGGATTATTATGTGTCCTTTCTTTACTCTACAGGAAGATGATCCCCAATGAAAATTCTGCTTCCAGTATGTATATTAGTCTCCCTGTTTCTTCATGCAATTACATCTAGAAGTACCAAACAGTTCTAATGTAATGAATTTTGTTCTCAATTTAATTGTTTGGGTTGCCTTATGTAAAGTGCTATAGGGAAAATGGCTTACTGCAAATTCATCTTCATGTTAAAGTGGACTTAAAGTGGGTCTTAACCCTAAAATGTATTATGGCTATAAATGCCATATTTTATAAACTGATCTTATTGCACCAGCCTAAAGTTTCAGCTTGTCAATAGCAGCAATGATCCAGGACTTACAACTTGTCACAGGGGGTCACCATCTTGGAAAGTGTCTGTGACACTCACATGCTCAGTGGGCTCTGAGCAGCTGTTGAGAAGCTAAGCTTAGGGGTCCTCGCAAATTATCCAGAACAAAATGAGGTTGGTCTGTAACATAAGCTGATGCTAAAGGGCTGATTATTAAATTCTGATGCTAGTTACACTGGTTTCTGTGCTTCTATTTAGTAATTATATTTATTAATGGCTAATCAGCCTTATATTGTGATTATATTTCTATTCTATGTGTACTGTATATTGTTAGTAGGTCCGTAAGCTCAGCAAGTGACAGCAGCACTGAGTATGTGAATCAGTGAATCAGCAGAAAAGAAGATGGGGAGCTACTGGGGCATCTACTGGGGAGACACAGATCTTTACTGCTAAAGGGCTTTGGTTGCCTTGGGCTGGTACAGAAGCACAAAACACAATGTACAATATTTATAGCTACTTCTTTAGTTAAGCTTTAGTTCTCCTTTAAGTTATGACGATCCTAATTTCGTTATCCAGAAAAACCATTCCCATATCTGTACTTCATCCAATTGTCCCTACCACCTCCAACCATATGATGTGATTGACATAAATATGGCAGGCAGGGTGATTTACAAATCATACTCCCTTTGAAAAAGACTTTATGCACCATATTATTCCGCTTCCTCCTCCAACTAAACATCAGAAGAAACAAAAATGCAAATCAATATCATCTCTGGGAAAGGGTTAACGGGTTGATGAAATGCAGATTGTCCAAAAGGCTTACGAAGCACTACAAGGCAACTCTTTTCAACTCCGCAGCCAGTATTGATTTAGTGGAACATGATCAAGTGGAGCCCAAATCAACCTTCTCAGTTAAATAACTTAAGTGGATGTGATTAAAAACAGTTCAGAGAAGGAACCTCCTCGGTTACAGTATAAGAACCCATACAGCTGTGTGTGTAATGGATATCCTGTACGTCTCTCCCGGGATTTCTCTCCAGCAGTCAGTGGGATGAACGTTCTGAGGAGAATATGTTCCAGCTGTAGGCCTTCATCCCAGAGCTGGGGCGTGGCCCCGGGGGCGCTGTTGGGGTCTTCTCATTAATAACTCACATTACATTCCACAGGAGGACACTTTAGATTTCTCAACACGCTTACAGATGGACAATCCCGGTCACCTACATGGATCCCTCCCGCCCACATCAGAACAATGCTGAACTTGCGCCAGCGATAAGAACAAAGCTGGGCTTCGGCCAGAAATAAGACAAATGTGGATTTGTGAAATAAAGAAAAAAACTTCAATGGACACAATTAAGTCAGTCGTTGGGGTTCAAAGTGCTTTCACTTGTTAAGTAATTAATGTTAACCTTCTTTTCCTAAACACTTCAGTCTCGCCCTAAAACAGGATGACGTTTACATGGAAAGTTTACACAGGAAATAGTGAAATACATATTTAGATATTTGGGTATGGGGATTTTATCACTCTCCCGGAGAGTAAATTATATTCTTTTTCTCTGTGATAGAAAAAAGCCAAACAGTACCTTGTACATGATGGTAACTAAGCTGCATGAATCCATATTGGTAGCAGAACAATTTTAGTGCTTATAGATTAGCCACAACAGTGCAAGCTAGAATGCCATATTTATTCTGTAAAATGTTTTATAAAGCTCTAGAAGCTCTGTTTGTTTAAAGAAGAACCAAACCCATTTTTAAAAAAAACCCTCCCCCCCTCCCCCCTCCCTGGTACCCAGGGCAAATGCCCCTAACTTTCTACTTATCCCTCCTTCTTCCTGTAGTGAGCAGCGTTTTCAGCCGCAATTGGAGGAATCTTCAGGTGCAGAGCTACAAAATTTCCGATTTTTTTTTCTGTGACTTTTGGCACGTGCAGTAGCTCCGCACCCGAATATTCCTCTAACTGCACAAGCATCCGATAACGCCGCTCATTACAGGAAGTAGGCCGAAGGAGACAAGATGGCTGCTGTGAACTCCACTGGAAAGGACCTGCAAGGAGGGGTAAGTAGAAAGTTAAGGGCATTTGCCCAGGGTACCAGGTAGGCATGGGGGGGGGTAGGGTTTTTTTTTTTTTTAAACAGGTTTGGTTCTCCTTTAAGATAGCAGCTGCAGTTATTAGCTTGGTGTGACATCACTACCTGCCCGAGTCTCTCCCTGCTCAATCATAGCTCTGGGCTCAGATTACAGCAGAGATGGGGGGGAGCACACTGAGCATGCTCACGCACGTATGTTTGTGTGCACCGTTGGATCCTAGGATCCCAGGAGACTGTCCTTATTTTTTTAAATGTCTATTTTCTATTTATGATTACCCAATAGCACATGCTACTAAAAAAGTGTATTATTATGAAAAAGGTTGATTTACATGAAGCAGGGTTTTACAATATCTGTTTATAGAGACCTACATTGTTTGGGGGGGGTATAGTTTTCCTTTAATGTTGAATAAACAGCACTTTTAGCAGCAGTAATTGCGCCTGATGGAAGTTCATTACCACTTTCTTTATCTGACATATGCTTTATTGGACGGG
>CM044443.1:23671218-23719349 GCA_024363595.1 Xenopus borealis | reverse complement strand
TGAAAAGGACTTTTATTATACAGATTTTTGTGTCTGGGTGACAGGTCCACTTTAAGTATTCACATTATAGAACACATTTAACCCTATTTCAACACCCCACTCCAGTACCAGTAGTAGGGTGGCGTACTGTTAACATATGAATGAAGAGTGAAGCAAGTAAAGGCCACCTGTTTAACCTGGTTAGGTAAAACACAGATATTTATGAATATGTATCTTATGCAGTTGATCCAAGAAATGTTTGCACCGTGTATATCAGCAGGTTTCTCGCTCGAACATGTCTAAGAATGTCATCTGCCATTCAAACATCTAGTTGTCAGGCCTCTTTACTTGCTTCTGTATAAATCATTCAGGTTGTTAACCCAAAAAATGTAACAACAGAAATTTGGCCATACAGTTGTACCAAGTTAGCTTGCGGGTTGGACCCACTAACTTGCAACAACACTGCGTAAATTTGTACCTGAGATGTAACCCAGCCAGCTGAATGAAAAATAAAAGTAAATGTTTGATTGGTTGCCAGAGGTTATTACCCATGTGCATTGTGTTGATAAATGAGCTGTACTGCAACAAACTGTAACAAAGTCAATGTACTCTAATAAGAGCAAGCACAGCTTAATCATACTTTACTTTCCAGTACATCTAAAATCTAAAAATATCATGTTGAAACGGGCTCATTGTTGAAAAAAGAAATAACTGTTAGTCCAAATCAAACATGACCACGGCATACTAACCATTATGAGGCTATATACATTAACCTTCTAAAATCAGTACAATTTGGTTTCATTATTGTGCCTAAGAATAAAATCCCCTTAAGAAAGAAGCATGAAAGAGAGGTAATTGGGAACATGTTTTTAGGCTGAATAGAGTACATGAAGCTTATGAAGTTGGTGGATTTTAGGCTTATCCTCAGGAAACCTAGGGCAGATCATGTATGGATACTGAAGAACTTGTATTAGTTTCACATGCAAACTAACAACTTCCAGAAGGTTCTCCCTAAACTTGTGGAACCCTGATATTCTCAATGAGAAGGCCATTGAGGAAAGCTTGAATGGATAACTAGCCCGCCTCTTGGTCCAGTCTATCTATTTATCGATCTGTCTATCTATCTGGTTTGCCAGCAGCTGGGAGCCAACATCATTAATGAGTTTAACATTCCAGTTCTCCCTAACTTGTGGAACCTTGAGATTCTCAATGAGAAGGCCATTGAGGAGAGCTTGAATGGATAACTAGTTTGCCTCTTTGTCCAGTCTATCTATTTATCGATCTGTCTATCTATCTGTTTTGCCAGCGGCTGGGAGCCAACATCTAGTGCTTAATGAGTTTAACATTTCAGTTCTACCAAAATTTGTGGAACCCTGAGATTCTCAATGAGAAGGCCATTAAGGAAAGCTTGAATGGATAACTAGTCTGCCTCTTGGTCCAGTCTATCGATCTGTCTATCTATCTGGTTTGTCAGCAGCTGGGAGCCAACATCTAGTGCAAGCAGTTGGGAGACAACATCATTAATGAGTTTAACATTCCAGTTCTCCCTAAACTTGTGTAACCCTGAGATTCTCAATGAGAAGGCCATTGAGGAAAGCTTGAATAGATAACTAGTTTGCCTCTTGGTTCAGTCTATCTATCGATCTATCTGGTTTGCCAGCAGCTGGGAGCCAACATCTAGTGCTTAATGAGTTTAACAGTCCAGTTACTGGACACATGTTAAAGAGAAGAAGTAACGTTTTCTCCAGCTGTATGAGATTGTTTCTCAGCCAGATCTATTCTTTATTTTGGCTGAGGAAGGAGCATTACCTTCTCTATTAGTATCATGTCAAATGCACTGGAACTCCATCCAACTGGGTTAAATGAGTGCTGCTATTTAAAATAAGACCCCCCGCTTGATGGACAGGTGAAGAGATTTGATCATGTCTGTTTCAACGCTGCAGGTTTCACAAAAGCTCAAATGGCGTTCTGCAGAACACCCACTGAGGGGGGGAAGCCTTTGAAATCCTCACACCCCCCGTTAGACGAGGCTTGAGTCATGCCAAGAAAATCTAAATATTAATAATATGTAGGGATATTTGGTGTAGCCATTGGCTTGTCAGATTCCCATATAAAGATGTAGGCAACCCCTCTACGAATCATTCCTCAAAAGTAGTTGAGGGTCAAAATATCTTATCTTATGCCTCAATAATGTTTGAGCAGATTGAGCTCACTATAAATATTTGGGAAGACTGCTATAATGTGTTTGTTCAGTTATATGCTGTCCAAATATGACTGAACTCTTAATATCATGAGAGGTTGTCTTAGAAGAAGGTGACTCTGTGCAAAGGACCTTAGTACAATACAAGGTATGGTGCTAATATCATTTTGACCCATTCTTCTCTAGTCTGAAGCAGGGAACCTCTAGCTATATAATATGACAAGACATACAATATTTCAAAAATGGTATCTTAAATGTTCTACAAAGCAAAGCTAGCCTCTCTTGAGTACACATAATTATGAGCATTGGGTGGAGAGAGTATAATGGTTAACTGTAACCAGGGCCGCCATCAGGGGGGGGACAGGGGGGAAAGTGTCCCCAGCCTGGGGCTAAAGGGGGGACAGCATCGCTGCACTTTTCGAAGAGCCGGGCCCTGAATGCGGAAGTGCCGAACATACAAAGTCCTGAAGCAACCAAAAGACCCGAAGTCACAAAAGGAGCCGACACAGAAATCCTGAAGCGGCGAAAACAGCTATAATTGAAGTCCTGCAGCCACAAATTCTACTGATACCAATGTGGCTTTTTTTTTTTTTTTTAAATCCCCTGGCCACTAATGTTTTATTTTAATACTCTATAGGCCACTGCCACCAATTTTATTAAAAATATTTTATGGGTCCCCAATTTTTTTTTTTTACTTGTAAGGGGGGCCCTGACGACAATGTTTTTTTAAAAAATATATTTTTGGGAACCTAATCTTTTTTAACTTGTAAGGGGGGCCCTGGCGCCAATGTTTTTTTTTTTTTCATATATATATTTTTGGTGCCCCAATATTTTTTTAACGTGTAAGGTTGGCCTTGGTGGCAGTGGGTTTTTTTTTTTTAACTTATAAGGGGGCCCTGATCATCAATATGTGTGGGGGGGTTATTTTATTAGTGCTGATGTGTGTGCGGTCTTTTACCTGTTATGTGGAGTTGGCGAGATCAGAGGTGGGGCTTGGGTGCCAAAGTGGGCGGGGCCCCCAAAGATTTTGTTGTACGGAGCCCTGTGATTTCTAATTGCAGCCCTGCCTGTAACACTTCAACAGAGGTCAGGGCCTCTTTAGGATAGTATTTGAAAACACTGATACTGTATATCAAAGATTCTGTTACTGGTCCAAAAAAAATTTTAATTAAGCAAATAAGTGTTCACTTCAAGTCTCACCCAAACCAGCCTTCTGGTGGGGTTGCAGGAATATCTCAGATAATCAATAAACATGCACACCAACTACTCTTCAACTCACCACAAAAGGGTTAGTTACTACAAACAGGGCTAACTTTATGTCTGCCCCCCCTGCAATTTGAACTTTCTCTATAACTGGATGTCATCTTCTGGAGGATTGCCAGTGTAAATCAGTTACTAGGGGAGCCAGTGCTCAAGAAGGAAACCTGTTTAGGCTTCTACTATAATTAGTAATATCATTACAAAACCCTGAGTGTGAAATGGGCAGATTCTTATCTTAATGTGGGTGTTAAATTGAAAATCAAAACAGACAGTTAGGCTGGTACAGGATAACAATATTTATTCTAGGCCCACACATTGGGTGTTGCTGGTAATACAAAAATAACCTATGTATTGATATGCTGTATCCATCATTATAGCAGGTTAAAGCAATAATCTCAATAGAATATGTACACTGTATTTTAGTTATTTTGTTTTCCCTTGCCTATAAGGATATTTGTTTGTAAAAAAAAAAAAGTAATGTCCATTATTTCAGAAGGGTGTTTTACACTGAACATCCTTTATAATTAAGAGGTGGTTCACCTTTCAAGGTAACTTTTATTATGTTATACAATGGCCAATTCTAAGCAACTTTTCAATTGGATTTCATTTTATATTATTTATAGTTTTATAGTTATTTGTCTTTTTCTTCTGGTTCTTTGCAGCTTTCGAATGGGTGTTGCCGCCCCCTTCTAAAAAAAAAAAAAATGCTCTGTAGGCTACAAATGTATTGTTATTGCTACTTTTTATTGCTGATCCTTCTATTCAGACTCTCTCCTATTCATTCATATTCCAGTCTCTTATTCAAATCAATGCATGGTTGCTAGGGTAATTTGGGCCCTAGTTACCAGATTGCTTAAAATTCAAATAGAAGAGCTGCTGAATAAAAAGCTAAATAACTCAAAAACCACAAATAATAAAAAATGAAAACGAATTGCACATTGTCTCAGAATATCACTCTCTACATCATACTAAAAGTTATCTCAAAGGTGAACAACCCCTTTAAAGACACATCTGTTGTATCATAAGAATAAGTTTGTGTTTCCAGCAATATAATATACAACATGAAATAATGCAGGCATACTGATATAAAGTCAACAATACAACTGAATTACTAATGAACTGGTCAACAAAGAATGGAGCACAGGCCAAATATTCCAGCACCTGGACCAATTATAGGGTTGAATTGGGGTTAGTATGGGAAGGCTAGACTTATTTTTCAATTCTACTCCAGGGAAGGAAGGACATTAAGGTTACTCAGATGGAACTTATATCCATGATGAAACTGCACTAATGTTCCAGAATAACCTAGTGAGATGCCCGTTAACAGATAGACATTGGCTGGCTGGTGTAAATATTATTTAATGTGGCCATACACATAGAGATCTGCTCGTTTTGCAATGTCATCAAACAAGCGCATCTCTTCCTGATTTGCCTACATTGAGGTGGGCGATATCTGGCCGATCTATGGAGGCAATATGGGCAGTCAGATCGTGGGATCGCACCAATGAACAGATGTGTCCGCGATCCGACAGGATTTTTAACCCCAATCAACATTTCGGACAGATATCAATCAGGGAAGTCTGTTGGCATTGTTTATCGGCCTGTGTATGGGGGCCTTTAGGCTGACTGGAAAATCAAATTGCCCGAGGGTTTATCAGGCTGTGGACGTAGCCTGTGCCTGTCACATTTGCATTGTTTCCTTAAGAGATCTATTGCAGACCAGAGGGCTGGACAATAGTTGACCAAACTGGGCATAGTAAAATTTTTGAGCAGCCTTAACTATTGGTCCTCTAAATAATGTTGAACTATTGTTCCTCCGGGTAATGTTGAACTGTAGCTTTCAACATCCCACTAGCAAAATCTGGTTGGAGGACAAAAGAGTTTAGGTTCACCAACACCCAGAGGGTAACAAGTTGCACATGACGTGGATGAAAAAGCATGCATATACTGTCAGCCTTTCTAAAAAGAATTAAGCTTTCTCTAGACACTGCAGCTGCACAGCCTATTTTAGGTCTATTGCAAGCACAGACACGTCATTAGGCTGGTTACTAGTAATAAACAAACAGCTTCAGCAACCACGGATCACATTACCTGTAAATACAGGGTAACCTTATGCAAAGGCCTGCAGAAATGTGTAGATATAGCTGGTCATCCAATGGGAAGGCATTTAAAGGGACAATGCCATCCCATAATTTCCATTTCCAATGATGTATTCTCTGGCATATGTAAACTAGAATAATAAAGCATAAGCTGGTGCCAGGTGGCTAACATTGGTGGAAGCTGTACAGCCTCCATCTGTTGGACCAAAGAGGTGATTTAGCTTGCCTCACTTCGGCTCTTATTGAGCTTCCACAAAGTAGAGAATATTTCAGAAATCTTACACAATTTTAATAAAATACATTTTCTCCAATGAGAAAAATAACTTTTAGTTTAAGTGATCTTTCTGCCCAACATAATACCAGTTCGGCATATGAGCACACAACAGCTTCCATTCGTACGACAAAAAGCTCCTCAAAAAGAACAGGAATCTTCTTTTTTTCACAAAACATAGTTTGTTACAGGCCTGTTCATAATATGGAGGAAGCTATGTTTATTTTTGCACACCACAGATTCATGCTGACAGGAAATTTATGATTCCAGTTGCCACAGGAATATAACAATGATCATTGTGGCGCTTTCCCCGGGAATTAACACCGGTCTACCGAATAATTACTGCAGGATAAGGTCCCGCACCCGTTTTACCAATAAAAATGTACTTTAATTAAAGGAAACTGATACCCTTGAAAACTGTAGGTATACACAAAATATGCCACATAAAAAACCCATATAATGTTTTATATAAATAAATAAAAGTTTTTTTCATGAAAATTTAATTTTCTAAAATAATCTCTTTGGGTCATATGAGGCACACTGTTGCATGCAAACCAAGGGCACACATAGAGAACATGATGGGTTACACCAGCCAATGAATAGACAGATGTTAGTGGTATGCGGGCCTTCCTGAAAACAGCGGCTCCTCCATTTATAGATTTGCACCTGCCCTGCCCCTTTTGTGATTTCACTGTGAGGCGTGTGCAGGTGTTTAAATGGAGGAGCAGAGCCAGGTTGAGTGCAGTTTGGGTTAGGGCAGGTTAGAGTCTGGTGCAGGTCCAGAACAACACTTACAGACATGTCTTTTACTCCCACACTACTTCCTATTAGACCTAGAACTTGCATAGTTTCCTGTTAGGTGGCCAGTGAGTCACATAAAGGTTGCTCACAATGTAAAATGGTATATTTGAATAGGCTGAACGTACTTGAGCCAGTTGAACCTCCATTTAAAGTATCAGCTCAGACAGATATGCAATGAGATATTCTGTTTACTTAGAACCATGGCTTTTCCTACTCATGTAAATGAACAGAGTTGTCTTTGGAGGAGTGCAGATAGGGGTGATTGTCATAGGCCCACAGAGTAGCACTTGTTATGAAAAATGTAGCATGTATATCGTGCAAGATGGCAAGAGCAAAACAACATGGCAATAGAAACGATTCAGTGTTGCCTATTTCTGCAGCCTTTAAGGGCTCATCCAGACGCCAAGATTCGGGAAGATTTGTCGCCTGGCGACTAAGCGCCTCTTCTTTGGGACGACAATTCTCCCTGAATGGATTCCTGGTATCTAGCAACCGGTAGCGCTAAAGTCGTCTGCGCCTATTCACACGCGGCGACGAGTTTTTCAAAAATATGCATGGACCACAATTTTTTTTTTACCCAGTTCAGATAAACACACTGGTAATGGCTTCAGTGTTTCTAGGTGTAGTGGGGACTGAGGTACAGTATAACCTTCTGGGGTCCAGTTATATAAATTAAGACTGTTTAACCTAAGAGTTGTAAAGTTTTTTTGAATAACAACAGCTAAGGCCTCATCCAGACGCAAAGATTCGGGGAGATTTGTCGCCTGGCGACTAAGCGCCTCTTCTTTGGGGCGAAAAATCTCACTGAATGGATTCCTGGTATCTCGCACCCGCTAGCGCTAAAGTCGTCTGCGCCTATTCACACGCGGTGACACGTTTTCCAAAGTCACTCGAAATTGCGGAAACCGCGTCGCCGCATGTGAACAGGCGCAGGCGACTTTAGCGCTAGCGGGTGCGAGATACCAGGAAGCCGTTCAGGGAGATTTGTCACCCCAAAGAAGAGGCGCTTAGTCGCCAGGCGGCAAATCTCTCTGAATCTTCGCGTCTGGATGAGCCCTTAGCTGTTGTTATTCAAAAAAACTTTACAACTCTTAGGTTAAACAGTCTTAATTTATATAACTGGACCCCAGAAGGTTATACTGTACCTCAGTCCCCACTACACCTAGAAACACTGAAGCCATTACCAGTGTGTTTATCTGAACTGGGTAAAAAAAAAAATTGTGGTCCATGAATTTTGCCCCCACCCCATGATACCAATAAGGGCACCACTGCCTACGATTCTAATTTCTAACCACGGAGCCTCTTACTAACCTTTGGCTTCCACCGGGGTAGTGCCTTTTTCTGCAGTTTCTTGAAATGCCCCCCATTCATATCAGCCAGGGTTTCAGTATCTTCCTTCTGCTACCGTAGGTACAATAACTACGCTGCTCATCTGTGAATTCTGTAACTGGCTGAAGGGCAGGTGAAGAATACCATCGTGCACTCCATATAGTAACACCCACAGCAATCAACACTTGAAATGAGCTCAAGAAATTAAATGAAAGCACACGCCTTAATTTGGGTGTTGACCTATTATTTTGGAATAAGCAGGTCGTCTAGCAATTATTAAGAAAGTTGTTATAATGACTGCAAGCTGGAGATGATATCCACTCTGCACTAGTTATTCTACATAAACTCAACATACTACAAAGGGAAGAAAAGTCCAGCTCATGCAAGTTTCTCATATAATGTGATCATTATCCTACATTTTGAACAGTCTAACAACTAGTGAGTGGAGCTTTTATGTTTTCTGTGGTCAATTATGAGCTTTTTGGTCAAACATAGCCACTCCAGGTGGATAGTCATGTGATAAAAGCTATTGTAATTGCTTTTACCTAGTGTGCATCTTACTATGAAGTGAATATGGGTAGACCCAACTTGCAGCCAGTCAGAGCATTCAAATTTTAAAATTGAAGAGTCACCCCCAAGAGCAGCAATAAAGTGAGCGAAAGCATGTCCATGTGAAAATAACTTTATTCATGCAATTTATTGGAGACACAATGGCACCGAATATTTCTTTATGCACTAAAAAAACAAACTTCCCATAGTGGCAAAATATGTTGTCACAAGATTAGTATGTGCAACAGTAAATCAATTAAATAAATGTAGGTTACACCTGCCTAACATTTGACAAGGAACAGTAATCTCAGTGGCATGACATTTAGAGACAAATGTGCCAAGGGCTTGGCTAACTTAGCCAGCCATCAGATTGTCTGCGAGGCCCCTCCCCTTACAATAATTCTATGGCATCAAAATGACTGCATTATAGTTCACAAATCAAAATACAAATTGGCATGTAGGGGATCACCGTCTCAACTGGAAGTGAAAATGGATAGGTTCTGGTGGTGCCTTGAATTAACGTTTATGGCTCTTACACATGGATGTTTTAATAAGCTTGTGTTAGCAGAGACCATTGTTTTTGAGGTTGCTTGTACTCAGGAGAGTATACCTGTGAATACAGGTGAGACTAAACATGCAGTGTTGGTTCATCACGGTCCCACAAGTTCAAGTTGGTGTTTTTCACGCTGGAGAAGAGGTGCTTAACCAGTTATATGATATAAATATATAAGGGGATGATATAATATTCTCTATAACTCTTTATTTACCAGTAGGTCTTTCCAGATGACACAAGGTCACCCATTCCAATTAGAAGAAAGGAGGATCCTCCTAAATGTTCAGAAGGGTTTTTTTTACAGTGAGAACTGTGAAGATGTAGAATTCTCTCCCTGAATCAATTGTACAGACTCATACAGTAGATAGCTTTAAGAAGGGGTTTGGTGGCTTTTTAGGAAGTGAGAGAATAAAGGGTTATGGAAGATAGCTCATAGTACAAGTTGATCCAGGGACTAGTCCCATTGCCATTATGGAATCTGTAAGAATTCTTTCCCCCTGGGGTTTTTTGCCTTCCTCTGGATAGATAGATATATATATATATATATATAGATATATATATATATATAGAGAGAGAGAGAGAGAGAGAGAGAGAGAGACAGAGAGAGAGAAAAGAGAGATATGTTACAATAACAATGCCACCTTACCATATTTTTATCTTTCTATCCCATCAATAATATTGGCTTCAAGCATAAAGTCAGGTCATTGGTGTTCAAGCATTCTGAGTGAGTTAACTGTCCTTAATTGAGGGTTAAGCAAATAATTGGGCAATTAAGACCATTGATGACCTCCAGCTGGAGAAGCTTGCACTTAACCAAGAAACATAAACACATCTGAGAATCTGATGACAGGAATGTAGCTACAGTGACTTATGTTGATTACATCATGGGAGAGATTATTTCTTTTGAATATTGAAAGTCAGAGTTGTCCTTTAGTTTTTCTGTGTGCCATAAGAGGAGGTTTCCTAGCATTGGATATACTCTGTGTGCAAAATGAGTGGAGGAGCAGAGTTGCAGATCACATCAAAACCATAGTATATACGCTTTACCTATGGAAGGAGGAAACTGAATGAAATCAACTAACCCCCTTTCATTTAACTCTACAAGAACTCTACCATATCTGTAAACCTAAGGACCCAACAGGAACTGTGGCAAAAAAGACTCTTTTATACTAGGCTAATTGCATAATCAGGCAGAAGGGTACAGTTAATTAATAAATTATATAGTGTTGCTGACATTTTACAGGGTGGAGCCACAACAACTTCATGATCCATGTTTAGGAGGGCACGGCACAGGCTATCGCTGTTATTTTGGAACTGAAATCTATTACTGGCAGAGCTGATGAAAGGTGCTATTGTTCGTGCAAACAATCAGTGCAGTTTACCTTGTTATACACACACATAGAGATATGCCCATGGCCTTTTGCTAAGCAAAACATCTGCTGTAGAAAGCCATTTAGTACTGTACCCAGTTCCTTACAATTCTAATTTCATTAAATGGAATGCTGGCATAGTGCCATGGTACTGCAGGCGGCAGGCACAGGCAAGTTCTGTTAAAAGGTGCAAAAACATGTGCTCACAGAATTCCATACATTTTTGCACCTTTCATTAAATGTAAATATTTATACCAGTAAGGTGCACATATAATGTGTTCATAGTCAGTACACGGTTAAAAAATATTAATACTTGGATTTGTCAAAGGGAGTTCAATAGGGTGCACCAGTTATTGACCATCTGTACCAGGCTGTAATTGTTGCCCGCTACTTAAATTTCCCTACTACCTATACTGCT
The DNA here is from genome assembly GCA_024363595.1 of Xenopus borealis. Classification (NCBI taxonomy): domain Eukaryota; kingdom Metazoa; phylum Chordata; class Amphibia; order Anura; family Pipidae; genus Xenopus; species Xenopus borealis. The sequence continues at coordinate 23,708,520 of CM044443.1, read as the reverse complement.
GCACATTACAAAGTATAATTAGTATACAATAACTATAGTATATATGTAATACAGGTATGGGACTTCTTCTCCAAAATGCTTAGGTCCTGGAGTTTTCCAGATTATGGATTTGTCTATAATTTGGATCTTCATACCGTAAGTCTACTACAAAATCATCTAAACCAGGAGTGCCCATACTTTACTAATGCAAGGTCTACTTTTAGTGATATTGTCCCACAATGATCTGCATCCATAAAATCATTGTCATCATTCTGTTGCATGGAAAATATTATTTAAATATGTATTAATGGTAAAATGTATATTGCTATACTTAAACCAAACCATGAAATAGAGTGATTTAGTCAAGATGATTGTTGACAGTGCCTTGAGATCTACTGATCACCAATTAAAGGTCTACTGGTAGATCCTTATCCGGTAAATCCTGATCCCGGTGTCTAAGACGTGCCAAGGTTATATATAAATCAATGGGAGAGGTCCCTATCCTATCTGAAAGTTTCTGTAGATTGCGCTAGCATAAGCCTGAAAATTCAACTATTTTGGACTTTTTAGGCAAAAATCCCAAAAATTCGGGCTTTTCACAAAAAAAACTTGTACAGCTCAAGTTTCCGCTCGATATTTTAGATAGATAGTTTGTACCTGATCCTGCTTTTTACTAATAAATAAGGTCTAGCTTGGTTGGACTTTTTTAATTAAAATACTGTTTTGATAAATCAGGCCCTAAATAAATTCGCTAGGCTGGTTTTGCTTCCAATAACTTTGGATCAAGTACAAAGCGATTACAGAGATTAAAAGAATAATTTTTTTAAATGTGGATTTTTAGAATAAAATGGTGTCTATGGGAGACAGACATTCCGTAATTCAAAGCTTTCTGGATTACGGATGTCCCGAGAACTGGTTCGGTTAATCAAAAGGACTAGTAAAATTAAAGTTAGTTAAGAAATTATAGAGATCTACATTCTGGTTCTGTGACATTTAGTCGTATTGAAAAAAAGTGTGCCAACATTTTCCATGTAGATATTCTGAGCTGCTACACAGACAGTCCAATATACAGAATTTATATAAAATGTTATAGCAAGAGTGTTGCATACCCAGCTCATTGCACCTGTTTTATTTATTGCAGAGGCGCAACCATGACACAATAACCCTGTTTTATTGGACCCTTGTTTGTAACATTTAGTAGCTCTCACTGTATTACATTCTCCGCATTTATAATTGTAGCCTGATGTGCTAGGTCGGATTTCATTTACGCTCATTAAAAATGAGAAATGTGAAATAAAAACGCTACAGGTATGGGATCCTTTATCCGGATAAAACTCTGAATTAGGGCCACCTCCCATAGACTCCATCTTATCCAAATAGTTAAAAATTATTTCCTTTTTTTCTATAATAATAATAATAATAATAATAATAATAATAAAACAGTAGCTTGTACTAGATAGCAACTAAGATATAATTAATCCTTATTGTAAGCAAAACCAACCTAGTGGGTATAATTAATGTTTACAAGTCTTTCTAGTAGACTTTAAAAAGGAATGAACCCCCCCCCCGGCGCTAACCCAAACCACCGACCCCCGTAGGCCCCCCTGACCTACCTCTCCTCTCGGGGTATTGCCCCTAAGTCCCTACTTACCCCTTAATGCAGGTCCCCTCCAGCGATGTTCACAGGGGCCATCTTCTATTCAAACAGCTTCTTCCGGGATCTGACGGCGATGGGCGCGCATGCGCAGTAGGACGCCGGTACTACTGTGCATGCGCTGAAAGTTCACGGGGTTCGCCGATTGAACTCTGTGAACTTTTGGCGCATGTGCAGTACTACCGGCGTTCTACTGCGCATGCGCGCCCAGCGCCTTCAGTTCCCGAAAGATGAGAAGGAGAAGAAGAAGAGAAGAATCAGTTGAAGAGAGAGAAGATGGCCCCTTAGAACATCGCTGGAGGGGACCTGCATTAAGAGGTAAGTAGGGACTTAGGGGCAATAGCCCGAGGGGAGAGGTAGGGAGGGGGTTTTGGGTTAGCGCCGGTGGGGGGGTTTCATTCCCTTTAAGTATGAAGATCAAAATTACAGAAAGACCTGTTATCTGGAAAACCCCAGGTCCTGAGCATTATGGATAAAAGGTACATACCTGTACTAAATACAAATGTTCTCCATGATCTCATTCCCCTAGAAGTAACATTAAAATGTGCCATGTAATGGTGCCCCAATGGTCTGATCCCCAACCAGTAGCTCGCGAGCAACCTGTTGCTCTCCAACCCCTGTTTCTCTCAGTGGCCTCAAAGCAGGAACTTATTTTTGAATTCCAGGCTTGGAGGCAAGTTTTGGTTATATAAAAACCAGGTGTATTGCCAGAGCCTCAATGTAGGTTGACAATTCACATAGGGGCTACCAAATGGCCAGAGCACTTATTTGGCACCCCAAGAACATTTTTCATGATAGTGTTGCTCCACAACTCCTTTTACTTCTGAATGTTGCTCACAGGTTCAAAAGGTTGGGGATCCCTGTACTAACCCAACAAACCCACACATAGTTAATTCCAAATAGTTTATACAAATATCAGAATAATTAATATAAAGGTATTAAACAACTACTGCAGTGGAATTTCACAGCTGGGAATTGGCTGTTGCTGAGACACATGGTCATACTATATGGAAATTATCTGATTTACTGCTGGAAATTTATAGAAAAATAAGAGTAGAAAGTGAAATGGGGTATATTTTCCCAATTAAATATCAGGAAATATCTAAACCCCACTGGATTATCCTATTTATAGTTATTCTAACAATGAACATATTGTTTGACTGATAGACATGATGGCGTTCATCTCAACACAACATAATATAGCCAGTATTTCAACAGGATAATACGCCTGCCCATTACACAATTTGGCCCTCTATTTGATAAAAGAGAGTACTGTAAATGGGCAGCCTAGAGCTAAATTTTATTTTCCATTCTAATAAAAAATAACTGCACTTATGTTCTTTTTTAGGAACATGACCTCTAATTGCCCCATTTTACAATTTGCATATTCCTACATTTAACATTTTTTCTGGTTAACATATATCTCGGAAGCACGGTCATTTAAATAAATGCCGATGAACCCCCAGCATTATGTCGTCTTTTCTATAGTCTAATTTCTAATGCCTTGATGCTGTCACTTTGCAGAGTCAGGAAGGAACTGAGCCTTGCGTCACTCAATAAAAAAGGCAATCTGAACACTGACTCAAACATAGTAGGCAATTAGCACATTGTAGTTCAATGCACATCCGCTTGTTTTAAAGCCCCCTCCCATCACTGCCTGTAACATGAAGCTCATTCTGTAATTACACACTCAGATGTTGTTTCCCTTTGAGGCTCCAGGGCTTTCCTTCTCAAACTAAACTGATTGCTTCATCTTCCCAACATTTACAAGCTGATCTAGGAAGGACATACATTAGGCTTCTGTTCCAAGACATAGGATTTCAGATGCTATTCAAAGCCATATAAACATAATACGTTTCTTCATTTGCACTCTTAGAGTGTAGAGATACATTATTTGAACGGTGTGATCATTCCTGGAAAAACCACAAAACAATACTATGGGCTCATCCAGATGAGAAGATTCAAGGAGATTCGTCTCCTGGCGACAAAACGCACTTCCTTGAATCTTCTCGTCTGGATGAGCCCTAAGAGCATAGGTTGAGGGAAATGCTAGCCTCAGGATCATGGTAGAGTTTTGAAAACAATGGGGTGGTGGCACTACATACTGCAGTGCTATCTATTGCTGGGGCGATTGGTGTACGATCTACTCTAGAAGTGTCCAAAACTTAGAAGCTGCAATCTTGGCAACTATGGATGTTCCTATCTGCCAGGCAAGGTAGATACAGGAGCTTCAGAGCCCATGTCCCTCTACATCTAAATAACAGTCATTCTCAGGATCATGGCAGAGTCCTGAAAACAAGTGGGAGGTAGGGTTGCCGCCCAGCCAGTATTTTACAGGCCTAGCCAGTAACATTATTTTGAAAAGGTGGCAACCCTAGTGGGAGGTGGCATTACCTATTGCAGAACTATGTATTGCTGGGATGTTTTGGTTCACTCTAGAAGTGTCCAAACTTAAAAGTAAACTCTGGTTGTTCCAAAATGCAAAATAAGGCAGATACACCATCTTCAAAACCAATGTATGTGCCTCTACATCTGTGTAAAATATTGGATATAACCTTCACCAAATGCCATACTTAGTAAGGTTTATGGCAAACATAGGAATTTGCAGCATATTGCACATTTCCCATGCTCACAACAAGGTGTCAAAACACTTCAGGAAATATGCAAGCAGGGACATTGTCAATGCATCGGCCGGTGCAACTTTTTCCATGAGATTTCATTATAGAGGTGGAGAGTTTGTTGAGTTTTCTTTGTTATAAACTGTGTAAATTTGTCGGCACAATACGAATAGCAGATAATAAATATACTTGAAAAAGTACAAGAATTATTTTCAGTCACTCTACGCTTGTAGCCCACAGATTCAGGCCATAACCTTGTTGTGTCTGTAACTGGCTGTGATTCACTCCTCAGCTTTATTAAAACCACGTATTGGTCCCTTGACATATCGATTATAATCCTCAGCTCTTATTTTCGCTTCAGGTGAATCACTTACCAGACCTTAGTGTGAACTGAACCTTTCCAAAGAAAATACAAAACTAATTATTTTGGCATTTTGTTTAGAATATTACAGGAGTTCAGAAAGTTCAGTATGACCACAGCAGATTCTATAGACCACATTTTTTAATGGTGACGACAAACTTCAAGGTACAGCTAGCTAAAACCACAGATAGAATATTTAATCTACAGCTCAAGTAAGAGGCCAGACAGGCACACAATGAAGAAGACAAAGGTAACCACAAATGGTTTAGAGATATCTGATGGTTCTGTGGTCGTTTCTTTTAATCAACTATTTACATTTTGGCATCTTCAACAGTAAAGTATCATTTTTCCAGATGTTTTTAAAGAGATGGAGAACCCAACATTCACTGCTTCACTTGTTGGCACTGAGAGACTGATAATTTGTGCTTTCTAGTTTGTATTTAAAGCCTGGTCTATTAGTAGGGATCAGCAGAGTTTCACCATGGAAATGACGCCCATACACTCCAATGTGGAGGAAAAAAATTACACACGTCGTCCATGGACTTCAAAGCATTTCACCGAATTTTTGGAGAAAGGAAACGAGTCAAACTCACCTATCCCTATCTATTAGCCTTCATACTGCAAAATGAATGCTTTGGTGCCTGGTTGGCGATGCAATGATGCAAAAATCCTAGTCCATCAGTATCTATAAAATGCTGTTTCCTTAACACATGGGTGCAAGACTCCTGTGTCAAAGAAGACACTAAGAGCCGATCGTTCGATAATCCGACCTGCCACTAACCTTCAGATCAAATAAAGCAGTAAAAAAACAGATCAGCCGATGTTCAGCCCGACAGCAATCCTACCAAAGTTTCTATCTGACAAAGCTGACAGTGACACTCTCCCACTGAAAATCGTTACACGCAGAGATATGATCGGCAGCCAACAGAAATCTTCTAACCTGTCTGATCGACTGAACAACCAATCAGCATGGTACGACAAATGTCGGGACAATCACGAAACAAGGATTCGTACGATCAGATTGTTGTGTACAATCAGATTGTGATCAGATTGCAGCTTTAAGCTAGCCATAGACGCAAAGATTTGAGCGGAGATTCGTACAATTTTCGTGCCATGTGTGGAGTGTCCCGACATTCAGTTGATTGGACAGGTTAGAAAATGTCTGTCGGCTGTGGATAATATCTCTGCACGATATCAGTGGGATACTGTCACCAGCTGTTGCCAGATATAACTTTTGCACGATTGCTGTTAGGGGCAGAACATCGTCTGATCTGTTATTTTACTACTTCATTTGATCTGGATGGTTAGTGGCAGGTAGGGAGATAGCACCGAAAGATTGTTCACCCAATATGAAGGTAATTCGGCACATCTATGGCCACCTTAAGCAGGCCATAGACATGCAGATTTAGCCTTATGTCGGACAAACGATTGTCTGTTCGAATCTTCTGACCTGCAACTAACCACTCAGATAAATAAAAGTAGTAAAGTAAACAAATCACACAATGTTCTGACAGATAGCAGCAGTAGGAAAGTTATGTCCAACAAATAGTAATGACAATGTCCCACTGATAGCACCAGGTAGGCAATACATGCAGAGATATTATCATTAGCCGACAGTAATCTTTTAACTTGTCCGAACGACTAAACAACTGATTACCATGGTAAGAAAAATGTCAGGACAATCTGCAAACGGTACAAAAATTGTACAAATCTTTGTTTCATATGATATTAGCGTTGTGTCTATGGCTAGCTAAACTCATTGCCTTTAAAGACAATTTCAAGGACAACAACCCTTTAGGACAATGGCAGAAGGGTTGTTTAGCCACCCATGTTTTATAAAAACACATAAAATTTCCACTGGTGTAGAAAGGCAGATGATCCACAGAAGGCAGATGCTCATTTAAAAAGCAGGGTGGACACCTTTGCCCGCCCCTCATTAATCCCCTACATAGCAGATGTGCCCATTTTGTACAACAGCAGGTACATTATCACCCATACAATATAAAGGTGCCCAGCTATGATTGCTAGAGGACAGAATAGCTCAGTAGCTAAGAACATTACTGGCATTTGCTCTTTGTGGGAAACATGAAAGTTGGCAGCCAAAGCAGGGTTAAAACTTAAGCTTAATTAACTTTTCTTAATACAGTTTGGGGCAAAACATTAAAGCAGTGGGTGCTTTCCACCTATTTACGTATCAATGGGAGCTTTCAAGGCTCATTCTTCAAGATTCAGACAAGATTTCCTGCCCATAACACTAACCCCATTGATAAGTTTGGCATGATGGGAACTTTTTTCACATCTACCAGGAAAGGCCAGGAGACCCAACGAACAAGCACAAGAAAATGGATCTATATGTTTAAACAAGTTAACAAAAGCCCTCACAATCTCAGTAGTACAGATAGAAAGGAACGTTTTAGCCAAACCTTCTGAAGGAAGTGGTTATCCATGTTTTAAACATATAACTTCCTTTGCTACAGAGAAAAACTAAAGTCATTATAGGCCTAGTCTTAATCTATTCAATACAAGGTGGAACAACAGCCTCAATTGTGATTGCAGAACTGCTGCTCTTTGTAACAACCCACCCACTGTAGTTTTACAACTTTTTCTTTATGTAGAACCCTAAAAGGTTGTTGGAAGGTGAAAAATCAAAATGCACACAATTATAAAGTATAAGGCTATTTTGAAGAAAAGTTGTATATTGAAGATTAAAATAGATGTATTCCTTAATGAACTGCAAAATGTTTTAGTTTATGGCTTCTTAAAATTACACTTGCACTTTCTTTTGACTGTGTATTGGCCAGTGTCACAGCTGCTGCCAGTGGAATTGTGGTTAGCAAAGGTCCTAAGTTTATTTATAGTCTTGGGTAATTAGGGTAGGATTAAAGGTCTGACTAAAGCTGCCAACAGAGGAATCTTGCCACAGGGAGATTTGTCGCCTGGCGACTAATTGCTGCTTCTTTAAGGTGACTAATCTCCCTGAATTGCTTGCCCGTGTCTCCCGCCCACTGAGATGTAAAGTCGCCTGTGCCTATTCACACGCAATGATGCAACGCCGCCTGTGAATAGGTGCTGGTGACCTTACATTTCTACGGGTGCGAGACACGGGCAAAAAATTCAGGGAGTTTAGTCACCCTAAAGAAGCGGCAATTAGTCGCCAGGCGACAAATCTCCCTGAATCTTGCCATGTGGACTAGCCCTAAATATGTAACAACTAATACCCCACTTATCTTGGAGTTCCATGGCCATTACATGCAAGACATCACTCGGTACTAACCTGGAGGTCAAAGAATTTGCTGTATCTTCTATAAATAACTTGAGATGTTGAGTCTGACCATGTAACTTTAATGATATATACCTATGGAAAAAGAAAGACATAGGTTAGTGTGAGACAGCTCACAAGGACAGGCTTATAAATATGCATGAGTTTTGCTATTATGAGGGACGCCTCTGCAGGAGGCCAAATATAGCAACACCAGTACTTTTATTCAATTGCACACAAACATTTCTTTTATTGAAGGGGCAGTTGAACTGTATGGAGCCCAAGAAGATCATGTGTTTCTTTTGGACACGTGTCAGATGACACCAGGATCCAACAGAAAGGGAAAAGTGACAATGGATGCTCTGTGCACACACATCAGACAGATGCCACTGAGAGCTATCTGGGGAGAGAAAGCAGCTGTTCTACCATATGACTTAGTGAGGCCAGGCCTTTGGCTCCAAGGTATGTTACATATGTCTGTGGGACACACCGTCTGCTTCACTGACACACATCATTTGTACTCAAGTCATTTAATACTGTTGGGGGGGTGCAATGTTTATATAATTTAAAAATGGGTCAGGCTTTAAAGTGATCATCAATATATACAACTACAATCACCAAAAGAACCAGGAAAGCAATTATCTTCAAAGTCCATACTTTGGCTTTTGAAAGGTGGAGGACAGTATATAGCAGGGGTCCCCAAACTTTTTCCAACTGTGAGCAACATTCAGATGTAAAAAAAAGTTGGGGAGCAACACAAGCATAAAAAATGTTGGGTTTTATACAACAAAAACTTGCCTCCAAGCCTGGAATTTAAAAATAACACCTGCTCTGAGGCCACTGGGAGCAACATACAAGGGGTTGGGGAGCAACATGTGGCTCACGAGCTACTGGTTGGGGATCACTGGTATAAAGTATTGCTAAATATGACGGTTCTATAAAATAAAGTTTATCGATAATAATTAAAGCCTCAGAAAAGCACCTTTTATAATTTGCAAGAATACACTGTGGTGACGTGCCTATATATATATATATATATATATATATATATATATATATATATACACATACATACATACATACAATACCCGTGGGTCAGGTGGGTTCAGGTTGCAGAGGGGGTTGCTGGTACAGGTTTGTGCCAGAGACAAGTCAAGCTTTTGGTACTGCCAGACTTGAACCCCTCTGTGTTATTTAAAATATAATATATATATAATACAAATATATACCTCCTATTCTATACCTCTTTATTCTTCCTGTTACCCAGAGGGGAATATCCCCATTGCACACAGAAAAAAGAATACGTCTCTTTAGTCCCCATTTTAAAACTGTCCACCTGTTTTACTTGACTCCAGCAACCAATCAGGTTGTTCATGGAAGGCGAACAGGTTTACCTGTGGACTTATCCAGGGGAAAAGTTTTGAATAAATACATATCTAGGGCACTAGGCCTGTTTGTGCAACAGAAGCAAGATCTATCTTCCGTCTCTCCTTGGCCACTACTCAACACAAGGCCCGCTGGTGTGAAAATGGTTTGGATAATGTGATAAGCCCTATAGCATCTAAGTTAAAACCGGCTCGTGTCACGGGCAACCAATAAACGGCATACTTTCCAAAACTGCTAATATCATTAAAAAGGGCCTTCGTTCCAAGAATAACGTTTGCAAAAGCTGCACTGGAAATCAGCTTTCCAAGGATAGAGCTGATGCCAAGCAGATTTAGAGACTTTCAGCTCATTAACGTCACAAACACATCAGATGGACGAGGCAGCGGCAGCCAGTGTCCACACAGAAAAGGCGATACTGTACTTCACACGATCCATAGGTGTTTTCTGGAAAACACTCCATGGATTGTGTCTTCCAAGGAAATATCCAATGGCTTTTGCCTGGGCCAACTTACGCCAATAAACTTTCATATAGTGTGAGTTACATCTGTGTCACTTCTTTAATTAGCATGGATATTATTTATGGTGCTAGCTCTCTCCAAGCTAAACTATGAGGCAGCCGGATACAGAGCAGGTGCACAGTGAAAATGGAAGTGAAAATAAAGAGAAAAGTTATGGTATATAAAATGTGAAACACAATATATACAATCCACAAATGGGACATTTAGCAGTCCTGCTGTGCGCATGGTTATGGAGCATAATAATGGGATCCCACTGCTATGGGATGGGTTATTGAAGCAAAATGTTAACTTTGTTACTGGCAGAAGCCAGAGTGCAATCAGAACGATGTACAAACCAAAAGTCTCCAAAATTGACTCCAGCAACATAAGGGGAAAAGATATACAAGTGTTGGTCTTTAGTTGAATTTCTAAATAAGTTGAAACATATACATTCACTTATTAAATGCAACTTAGACGGAGGTCTGTCTTAACATAGTATTTGTTTTTACCTTTCTGCGTTCTGCAATAGACATCACACACTAGAGGGGATTGGGCAGGTGTTTTTTTTAAAGCTAAATGCTAAGTCAAGCAAACTACAGTATTTTACATTTATAGCCCCCGTCTGTAAGTGTGAGTTGTATGTAAGTCAGGTGTATGTAAGGCAAGGTCTCCCTGTACATAAAGCAAGGCAAGAAAAAGAACCAAGGCTATGGTGTAAATAATGAAATCACAACATATGACAGTAACCTTAAGCAGTAACAAAAAAAAAAATGTCAGCTTCAATGACAAGGAGAGTTGTCTGCTATAAAAACCCAGTGTTAAGTGGTGGAACCTTGTTATAAGCTACTGGTTCCACTAAGTTTATTGTGCGACATAATGATCTTTTATTGGGATAAAACCATTTTTATAATATTCCTAGAGAAGTGCCCGAGTTTGTTATAAATGGATAGCTGTGCCACACGAGCTCCACTGTTGATTGTATCTTGGAACGGTTGCTGCAGACCTCCCATTACATAGCTAATAATAGGCACTTGTAAATGTCAGCTGGAAGTTAAGATGGGTTTCACTGATGGTAATGCTGCTACCAAATCAAGAATATCCTTGTATTGAAAACCGTAAAAGGTCTGCAAAAATTGTGCACTTTGTTTTGTACAAGGAATGCAGGAATTGTGCAACTCCAGCTGTCATTATAACAGTTCCTAAGCAGGCGACAGTCACAGTCTGGACACCCCTCTGTAGCACACTGGCAGCAGTTGTCATGGACCATATACAGCAGTGATGGGGTGTCAGCAGTTCAGCTGCTGTGCAATCCTAAACCTTGATGAAGCCTGTTGAAGGATATCACAGATGCTTAAAAAGCACTTGCACTGGCTGCATGTACCAGCCAACTTTAAAACGTATCCTACGAGAAGCCATATGCCTCCATTTATCATTTATTTGAGGAGTTTGGCTCTTGGCTTATCTGCTGGAGGGCAGGGCAAAACTGAATATGAATAAGCCTGCCTATAAATAATAGTTTAGGGATTAAGTTGATATTTAAGCCTAAAAAAATACAGGTGACTTTTAATGGAGATTACTTTCTGCAGAAAAATAGGTCAAAACGTCCCTAAAACTTTTATTTATTTTTTTGGAAATTTGTTGGCTGATATTTTCTAGTTATACTGCAATGCTTATAGCATTGCAGTATAACTAGAAAATATCAGCTCTGAACCATAGAAAAAAAAGGTGTTGGGCACTCAAGGAATCCACAAAAGCCACATAAATATACTGTAGGCATTTAGTCATAAACTGAAGGTGGCCACACAGGGAGATCAGCTCGTTTGGCAATCTCTCCCTGATATGCCCACATTGAGGCGGGCAATATCGAGCTGATCCGATCGAAGGCCCTGGGGCCCAAATAAAAATGGAGGTAATATGGGCAGTTGGATAGCAAGACCGCATCAACAGATTTGGCCCTGCCCATATGGCTGACTTACGGCCAGCTATCGATCGGGGAAGCCCGTCGGAGGGCCACACACATGGGCCAATAAGCTGCTGACTCAGTCTGTCGGCAGCTTTTATCAGCCCATGTATGGTGGCCTTTAGTCAGATCAGATGCCAAACTGGATCCTACAAACTGGATTAAAAGGGGAGTGTTGGCAGCAAATCTCATGGTCTATTCAGACAGATTGATCAAAACTGAACTGTTTTTCCACATCTGCAGCAATGTGAATAGTGTATACTGACCACAGGCTGACACTGACATTGACACTGGATGGTAATTTCCTTTTAATGCCATTTTACAGTTGCCAGCTCCATTAAAAAAAAAACGTATCCAAACTCATTTTAAGTTGAACTGTTCCACATTATTTAAGGCAATATAAAAGCTACCTTTTTTTTTTTTTCATCCCACACAATTTGATTTTATTGTGCTTAGCTACACATTGCCACTTTAACCAATGTATTGGTCCCTCCTTTTTCTTCATTTTCAGCCATGTAACGCGTGAAAATTCCTCCGCTCTCACACTTTGGGGTGTTGACACGGTAAATATGTCAAGTCAGGAAGAGGAATCATTTCCCATAACTACTGCAGTCAGGGTCATCTGTGGTTGTATGATAGCATATGGCAAAACAAATTTGCAAGGGCCCCATTATTCTGTAGTTCAAATAAAGCTGAAAGGCAACAAAAGCAGTCAATGAAGCCATCTTGAACTGCTGCCACCTTCTTGCCCTGCTGTATCTTCTAGGCTCACCCTTCCTTTCAAAACTGCTGATTGGCAGTGCCCCACACGCCCACCCAAAAACTTTGTGTTTAAATGTTCTATTTTTACCTAAACTGTATATATTTTCAATGTTTTTTTCATAATCAGAACGTTAGTTTTATAGAACATGAAGAACTACACAATGTGTACTGGCAGGGAGCTTTAACTAGAATGGAAAGGGCTTGAGTAATCTGTTAGCCACGTGTATAAACAAACACAATCCTGATTTCCTTAACTGCACATGCAAGAGTAGGAAAGGAAAGAAAAGCAGTTCAGCATCAGAACCGCTCAAGCCCAACCAGATGGCCAAGCTCTGCATAGCCTGCTCAATCCACAAATGGACGATGTTCTGCAGCTAAAGCAAAGCAATGAAGGCAACTGTGCCTTCTCTTTTATTTTGATTTCATTCAAAGAAACGATTATAAATAAAAGATATTGGGGGTCATTTATAAAGTTCGCGCAGAGAAGATTGATTCGCAGAGTGAATAAATTTGCCCTGCGCCTGGTTATATTTATAAAGCTGAATAAGAGTGTGCAAACAGATTTGCGAATTTGTTTTTCACATTGCGAATGTCTATAGGAGCTTTTTAAATATGGCAAAAATCACAAATTGCGAGCACTCTGCGCCACAACTTTGGTGGCGGAGAAAATATTCGTAAAACTGTTTAGCAAATTGCAAATTTAAGTTACTTTTAACGCTATTTTCACGCAAAACAACCTCGCAAAGTGCCTGTACTCACGCAAACACCCGTCTTGTTTGCGATAATTCATTCACAATGCGAATTCGCAAAAACCGGAAGGACGGGCACAGTAGTGCAATATTTTAGCGTTCAGGAAAAAGCATGGGCAAAACTACCATTTGCGAACAATTATGCGCTGCGCGAACTTTATAAATGACCCCCATTATCTTTCCCTGTGCTATTTCCGAAGCTACTATAAATGTGCTATTTACCTGGCAATTCAGATTCAGCCTTGCCTTAGATTAGCCTTTTTAATTCAATGTTTTCTTGTGGATTCAGCATACTGTAAATAAAGTGGCCTATCCTCTGTTAAAAAAAACATCCAGGTATATATTAGAATGCGTAAGTAAGAGACAGTAGGGGTCACTTATCAAGTGCAGGGCAGGGTGTAAAGTGCTGCAGGACTATTAACTCCAAAACTGAGCAACTGTGCTCCCCATGATGAATACAGTGCTGCCTGAGTCAGGAGCTCTGTTATTATAATCGGGAGGGGAACATCTTGCACATGTTAAAAGATAAGGAAAGTCACTATCACTTGGGAGTGCCAAAAGGTGGCCATAGACGCACAGATAGAAATATACAGATACAAATTTTCGTGTGATACTCGGTGTGTGTGTATGGTGGAAAACGTGCTGACCGATATAGGCATACGACTTGCATATCGATCGGCTCATCAATAAGGCACCCAAACATCGCCCATTGTTAGTGCTGAATAGTCAGATACAGGCAGAATTCAATTGTTTCTATCTGTTTATCGGACGATTCAGCTCTACACATGTGTATTGAAACTAACGATCAAAAGAACTTTTCCAAAAAATCATAATTGTTACGTCTACGGCCACCTTTAGGCTTTGTGGTGTCTACTGGAGGAACCATGGACTAGGCCTGTTTTCTGCATATTGGAGCATAGGCCCGGTGTATCAATCAAGTGAAGTTTTTCCCTTCTCCATTAAAAGCTCTGACACAGGCCACAATGGAGCCAAATACTTACTCCCTATCTGGTACAAGGTGCAATCACTGCACGCAAGTGCTTTTTAAGTCTATGAAGATACTCGTTTATACAGGTCATGATAAACTGTATCTAGTAGAATTAAGTCAAAGTAGAAAAGAGGTTTTCTTGACAATGTTTCACCACTCATCTGAATGTCTTCTTCAGTTCAACTGAAGTGGTATGGAATCCCCTGGCATTTAAACCCTTGAGGGTTGTAAAGTCATAGTCATCCAAAAAGTGATTTTTAAATGTGTACTAGGTCATGCTTTTGCATCAAGTCCATCAAGTTCAACTTTTAAGGGCAGAGACAATGAAGATTCAGGAAAATTTGTCACCAGGCAACAAATCACCTCTTCTTCTGGCAACTAATCTCCCAGAACTGCCTCCCCACTGGATCTAATCGAAATCGCCAGCGGGATGGCACTTGGAGCACTTGATTTTCCGAAGTTTTCCAAAGTTTCCTCGTGAGGCAACTTCGGGCGACTTCAGAAAACGAAGCACTCAGAGTGCCATCCTGCCGGCGATTTAGATTCTAGCCAGCGGGGAAGCATTCCGGGGAGATTAGTTGCCAGAAGAAGAGACAATTTGTAGCCGGGCAACTAAATTTCCCTGAGTCTTCTCGTCTGTCTCTGCCCTTAGTCTATGTATAACCTGCCTAACTGCTAGTTGATCCAGAGGAAGGCAAAACTCCAAATTTTAAGCCTCTCCAATTTGCCTCAGATGGGTAAAAATATTCCTTCCTGAGTCCAAACTGGCACATGTGTCCAGAGTCTCCACACCAGCTAGTCAGACTCCTCTACAAACTTCACTCCTTTTTGGCCATGGAGGTAGCAGTGGTCTGTGTTTAAAATGGATTATTAGGAAAGGGAAGACATTTTAGGATATAGCAAGGTAGAAGAAGGGATGTAAAACATTCTTGCATTAAATACTGGACTCTCAATGTAATTAGCTCCTGCAATGTTCCTACTAAAAATTGGATGATGGAGAAGTAGGGGTTCCACATGATGTGTGCTTGGTGAAACCCATGGCCCACCCACATGTATGGCAAAACTTTGCACTTGCACTCTATTCAGGAGCATTGGTATGCTCAGTTTTTTGCACTCCTTATTAAATGAGCTCTAAAATATCTTAATTAAAAGCAGTCTTACATAATTACCATTCTCCTAAAATGAAAAAAATAGTAACTTTCAACTTTTTCCTATTTATATGGCCTTCTTTTCTACAGTCAGACTGGTGCTATTGTTACAGCACTGCATCAAAATCCTTTGGTTGTCTAATTAGTACAACTTAAGCATGAATTCTCTTCATATTAAAGCATATGCACCATATATGTGATTGGTGTCCCTGGTCCAAAACACTTTGTCACAGTGGAAAGAATCTTGGTCCTGGCATATCTTGTGGATCTACCTTAAATATATAAGAATAAGTGATGGTTACCTAAATCTATTAGAGAGTGCAGTTGCTATGGAAACAATAAATATTTAAGATGTGTTGTAATATACTTTTATTGGTTCTTTTTTGTTTCAGTCCCAAATGCAGGAATTCTAAAATAACATATACTTTCCGTGAGCTATGCCTGGCTATAGAAAGACTGCACAAAGGTGGCCAAGTCTTAAAAAGAGAGTAGTATCTCACCATTCATTTTCAGAAGATCCAAATGCAAACTCACAGGCCAATTAAATAGGTTGTGTATGCATAGGAGCAGTCTCTGATAGATTTATTGCATTGCCTTAAGTCTAAAGACCTCCTCAATCTGCTGCTATGGAAGGGGTAAGACGTTGCTGCTTGGCAGCTGAGGGTTATGACGAGGATAAAATGACCAAGCCAAGCTGGCATATTTACAGTAATTCTGCATTCTTGCCAAGTTGTTAGAAAACCTGGAAAAGAAATATACAAAGGGACTAGAGTGTGCTCAGCTCACTAAAACTGCTCCAAGTTAGAACTTCCCCTCTGGTGCCCAAAAATAGGGCATTAGCGACTCCCGGTTTATATTCTTGAAAGCCACATTGAATGGAGTGCCAGCAGCACCAAATTATAAAAAAAACAGTATATTTAGCATATTATGGTCAAAATATATATATATATATATATATATATATATATATATATATATATATATATATATATATATATATATATATATATATATAAATTTATTGGCATGGGGTTCATTGGTGGAGAGCAGGCATAGGCTGGGCATGAAGAATATTGTGCCCAAAATCTTAGGTATCGCACTGGGCAGCGGGGATAGAAAGGGATCCCTGGGCACTTTTAGATACACACATAGGGATGCTAATTTGTCAGGTACCCTCCAGTGGGAAATTTTACTAACCATTTGCCCCAGATCAGTGCCTCTCTTTTATAAAAAAAAAAAAATACCTAACTTACTCATAGGCCTATGAAGAAGTGCCCACCTTTGGCACAAAATGTGTCAGGCTAAAGCATGTCATTTTTATAATATTTTGGCTCTATCTTCACTAACAGCAAGTCTCTCCCTATTTTTGCTACTGCAAAATTATCCTTTGTTAGTGTTTTTTTTGTGAACAGCTGTGTCAGGGCATTTCAGGGTGCTCCCTTTCAGGTAAGATATGACATATAACAACACATGCAGTTCTTATCCACAAAATGCCTACGTTCAGAAGACAAATTAGTTTATAATGCAGTTTATGGAAGCCTAGCGCACAGCTGTTGTGCTGTTTCCCTGAGCCATGACCCCGAGGTTGGAGCTAAAGATAACAGAAAGAACTAAGTGAAGAAAACCAGCCCGTCCGCACAGGAAATCAGTTTTCCCTTGGAAAATTCTAGTGTAGGGTCAACTGTATCCCAAACCTGCAGCATCCCAATGTGTACTTGATAAATTCACTACAAACAAAACAGTATGTAGCAGGGAACCTTAGCAACTATATTCCCTAAACTGTTTAACAAATCACTTTCAAATGTATGAGTTCATCAGCCTATTGGGTTTGAAATATCAGAGGGGTCCCTATGGCAGCCCCACAAGCCAGATTCATAGATTTTCAAATGAAGAAATAGCTGCCTAAATAAAATAATTTTACCTAAGAGCATAAAAGTGATGCACTTCATCAGTATCAACAATATCATCTGCTGCTCCAAGAAGTTCATCAAATCCCAGGTGCTACCTGCATGGTGTCCAGGAGAAAGAAATTTGGAACCGTGAGAATTCTAGAGCTACAGTATCATTACAGGTTATGGCTGCCATTTGGTTTGGCCAAATCTCACAGTGGTCCTCTCCCCAAACAAGCGGATCTTACATTGTATGGCATGTATGGTCCAGTCTGCAATATTCCTATGTAAAAGTCCCTTCTTACTGCTCAGCACAATGCAATGGAATGTGATAAATAACGGGGGTGACCCCTGCATGCCAAAGCAGGCAGATCCCCAAAGGCAAAGTAAATAAAC
This sequence comes from Xenopus borealis, assembly GCA_024363595.1. Lineage (NCBI taxonomy): Eukaryota > Metazoa > Chordata > Amphibia > Anura > Pipidae > Xenopus > Xenopus borealis. Next base: position 23,690,874 of record CM044443.1, on the reverse strand, counting down.
AAATCTTTTCCAAGCAAATACTTTGACTTCCCACGTCACGCCAATCATTTATCTTTGCTCCTATGGAACACATACATATACATAAATAAACCTGGGCAAAGGCGAGTAGAATAAGCACATAAATAAAGATCTGAGTATGTTTAGGATCTGAATTGTTTACATCTTTTTTTGCTTCTTACACAATAATCTGTTTCTAAAACTCTATTCAGAGTTTTAACCATCAGCACTTTAAACAAAGACGGAGTACTGACAGGCATCAGAAGGGAGGTGTCTGTCTAACTAGTTCCATATAGAGGGCATTTTAGATATATATTTTGTTGCCTTTCTATGCCAGGCTAGAGCTTGGTTTTATAAGATGCCAATCAAAAGTTGATTATATACAGTATGAACACATTGAACACAGAAAGAGTAAAGCTGGCCATACACAAAGCGATCCACTCTTTGGCGATGTTGCCAAACGAGCGGATCTCTCCCCATATGCCCACATTAAGGGGGATGATAACCGATTGGATGAGCACATACAGACACAATACTCTAGGTCTGGTCCCTTTATACAGGTCATGGGCCTTGGAGTAATCTTTCATAGACTTTATTACTTTTGACTGCAACATACTAAAAGTTGACTTAAAGGGAAACTGTCATGGGAAAACATGTTTTTTTTTTTTTAAACGCATCAGTTAAAAGTGCAGCTCCAGTAGACTTCTGCACTGAAATCCATTTCTCAAAAGAGCAAACAGATTTTTTTATATTCAGTTTTGAAATCTGACATGGGGCTAGCCATTTTGTCAATTTCCCAGCTGCCCCTGGTCATGTGACTTGTGCCAGCACATTAGGAGGGAACTGCTTTCTGGCAGGCTCTTGTTTTTCCTTTTCAATGTAACTGAATAGTACGCAGTGGGACATGGGTTTTACTATTGAGTGTTGTTCTTAGATCTACCAGGTAGCTGTTATCTTGTGTTAGGGAGCTGTTATCTGGTTACCTTCTCATTGTTCTTTTGTTAGGCTGCTGGGTGGGGGAAAGGGAGGGGGTGATATCACTCCAACTTGCAGTACAGCAGTAAAGAATGATTGAAGTTTATCAGAGCACAAGTCACATGACTTGGGGCAGCTGGGAAATTGACAAAATGTCTAGCCCCATGTCAGATTTCAAAATGAAATATAAAAAAATCTGTTTGCTCTTTTGAGAAATGGATTTCAGTGCAGAATTCTTCTGAAGCAGCACTATTAACTGATGTGTTTTGAAAAAAAAATTTTTTCCCATGACAGGTTCACTTTTATTTTGGGTGAATACACTTGGCAACAGTGATGTGCCAGGCTGACCCAAAACCCTCTGTGACCCGCAGGTTGCGTAGGTTCCAGTTGAAATTTAGCCAACTGCTATAGTTTAGTGTTGGGTGGGGGTTAGATAGGGGAAGTATACCCCTCCACTGCTCCCAGAGATTCCCTGTCTTGGAACCAAAAGCACACAGAAAAGTAGCGAGAAGATGAGTGTTAGGTGTGGGTCCTACAATGGCAACAGTTTGTTAGAGTCAGGTGCAGATTAAGGTTTTGTGGGTTAGGGTCAGGTGAGTTTTTCCTGACCTACACATCACTACTATGCAAGGCTGACCTGCTGGAGGCCACAGTCACAAGTGATTTAAAAGCCCCCCATAAGCATAACTTGTGAATTAACTCCTGTTCATTATGAAAGAATGGACAAGTCGTCGTTCTGTAAACCAATCAATGGGAAGGTAAATGACGCATTTGTAATCCCTTGACGGAGTCTAATGTTTGGAAAGTATACGGCAAATCCTGGCCAAGTTCCAGAAACGATAGCCATTAATCTCCCTTCCGTCACAACAATGAGTAATAAAAATGAAAGTCTGTTTTTCACTGCAACAAACTCATTTTGTATCCGCAGATATTCCTTGTGCTGTTACCCTGGAATTTGAAAGGGTCTCTATACAAGGTGGGGGGCACCAGCTGCTGCAGCTTGACAACTGCAGATCTGCTTGTGAGAGATAAGGAGGGGGGTGCACTGCAACCCCCAAAGTGCTATTAACTTACATTTCGGTTTGCTCTCCCTTTTCTCAGACACACAGCTTATCCCCTGTAAAATTCTGACTGCTGCCATTTGTTAGAGAGCATTAGCTTAATATTATTTTATTCAGCAAAAGGCACTTCATTTCTGATGTTATACTCTCAATGGATGTTAAATGGGTTGTTCACCTTTAAATAAACTTTTAGGGGCCAATTTACGAAATTCACATGAAACGATCGTACAAATTTTTCGTAAAATCGGATATTCTAATTTGGCATCTTCGATCATCGAATACTGAATTATCAAATAGATCGAATGATCGGATATTGGATAATTTGATCATTCGATGATCGAAGGAAACAACATTTTTCGACTGCCTACTTCACCAGATTGAACCTACCAAATGACAATCGAAGCCTATGGGAATCCCCCCCATAGGCTTATGAGACTAAGGGGCCACGTGAAGTTCGAACGAATTCGATCGAATTTCGAACGTAGGATTTATTCGTTTGGTCGAATATGTGAATTTTGGCATATTTGATCATCGAATAGGGAATGGTCGAAAGATCGAATACATTCAAATAGAGTCGAATGAACGAATATTCGATCATTCGACCAGCGAAGGATTTTATTTTTAAAGTTTATTCGATTGCCTACTTCGGCAGATTGGACCTACCAAATTGCAATAGAAGCCTATGGGAGCACTCCCATAGGCTTCTGAGGCTAAGTACTGATTGAATACGATTCGTACGATCGAAGTCTTGGATCGTTCGAATCATTCGAATGATCGAATGATTTATTCGTTCAGTCGGATGATTTATTTTACTGATCGAATAAATTTGTATTAGATCGTCGAATGATTGAATATCGAATAAAAGGTATCGAATGATAATCGAATATCGAGTAGAAACAAATTTTTTTTGGGGAATAATAGTAAAATTTTACGTCGTACAAATTCATCGAGAAATCTAATATTGAGCAAAATGATAGCCTAAAACAATTTGATAAGCATTCAATGGTCAAATGCTTATCGAATTTCGAATAGGATTGAGCAAATTTTGGGGAATAATAGTAAATTTGCCCCTTAATATGTTGAAGAGAGTGATATTCTATTACAATGTGCAATTGGTTTCATTTTGTATTTGTGGTTTGAGTTATTTAGCTTTTTATTCAGCAGCTCTCCAGTTTGTAATTTCAGTAATGTGGGTACTAGTGTCCAAATTACCTGAGAGGCCTGCATAGAAAGATGAATAATAAAATGTAGCAAAAACAATTAATATATACCTTTTCAGAGAATTTGTTTTTCAGATGGAGTCAGTAAACCCCTATTTGAAAGCTGGAAAAAGTGTCAGAAGAAAAATTCAAAAATTACAAAAACAAAAAAATGGGAAAAACCTGATTCTGCTCGTCTCGAAACCCAAAAAAAATTATCGAGTGTCAAAAATTCTAGGTTTTGTTGTTGTGGTTTTTTTTTTGTTTTGTTTTTTTAAAGAACTCAAAAAAATGTGATTCGAATTTTAATGGAAAATACAACTCGAACCTAAATAAATATGTGCTAAAAGGTAAAACAACCCTTTAAAGGAGGCCAACAAAATAAATATCATAATGCTCATGGCTGTAATGCCTAGCCTTGCTCCTCGACACCATGGCACGTTAATGGACCCATTCCAGAGCAAGTCTGAGGCCTATAGGACTTATTTTTAAACAATGAAAAGTGGACATGTAGTCAGTAAAAGCTGTCTGCCACGGATACTTCCTTAAATAGTTGATTGTGCAGGAAATCCTGGATGAACTGGCCATGATGATTAGGCAAGAGAAGCTGACATAGCAAGTACATCCGCAGAGGCAAATACAAGGGCAATCCTGGGATACTGGGATTAAATCACACTTACAATCAAGCACAAAACTAGTATTGGGTACTAGAAAAAAATACAATGAGCTGTACATTACCTATAAAATCACCAATGTGCCCACTACACTTTTAGAAACATTACCGCCGATCTCCACTAATCGGGAGTCCTTTAAAAAGAAGCCCAAAGGCATGAAGCTTGGCTAAATTCGAGCCAAAAGGAAAAAAAATGTAAAAGTCAAATGCAAATAAACTATAAGAACGTGCCTTAAAAATTAATTAAAGGAAAATCTGGCTTAAAAAGGTGTTTATGGCCTTTTAAAAGCCAGACAGCCAAAAAAAACAAAAGTTCCATGATATTTTGGGGTTTGTTCCGTTCATCAGGTGTGAAGGGCACGCTGCCCAAAACGTAATGTTTGCCTTTCTGCTGTTTTTGGCTTTCTGCATGCCTTTTAAAAGGCAATAAACACAAGTTTCAGCATATCTTTACCATAACATACATCTTTAGCTCTTAATATTTTCATACTAATAGATGTCCAGTACAAGGTTGCAATATCATTAAATTCATAATGTGGTTTTAAGGAGCTTTTGAATACTCTGAGAGCTCAGCATTAACATTAAGTTAAAAATATGCCATAAAAAATGAGATAGTGAAAAGAGATGCAGAAGTCACCACTGTTGCCCTCTGCATGGATGGGCCATGGGGGGACTTCCTAAGTTTTCCGGAAGCATTGTTCTCTAGCAAATCATCCCAACAATGTCATCTCATTACTCACCCTGACTGAGGTAAGCATATTTGTGATCAATTGCCTGTCACCTCTTGTTAAAAATGTTCCAACGGTTCATGAAGTTAATGCAAATTCAAGCACTTTTAGAAAATCTTGTGAGATCTAGATGTTTGTTTTTACATGTCCCTTGGGTGATGGTGCGTATTGTTTGGGTGTGGGAACACTCAATTTTATTTTAGTTCACTGAATCCAGGATTTGGTTCAGTATTCAGACAAGATACCACTGGCAATTTAATTTATTGCCGATGGAGTAGCATTTTCAGGAGATTTGTCGCTGGCAGATGCACCAATTTATCTGCCCATCGAACATTAGCCTAAAGATGGCCATACATGGGTCGATTTAAGCTGCAGTTTTGGGCCCTTTTGACAGATTCTGCAAGCTATATGCCTGTGTATGGGGCCCTCCAAGGGGCCCACCCAACTGATATTTATCAAAAAATTTCAAGATTTTCAACGTTTGATGTTCCCATCTAATTGATGTGCTCCTTGCTTAGACAACTCATCTACCTCCCTTTGTAATATGATGATTAGGCCCTAGGGCCTACGATCAAATTAACTTCATATTGGCCAATTTAGGTGGACACATCAGGGGGAAAGACCTGCTTGTTGGCAAAGGATTGAATCTTATGTGTATGGCTAGCTTCACTACAACTAATGCATAGGTGATCTGGGTACTTGAAAATAATAAAGTTTAAAAAAAATTGTTTAAAGAATATATAAGTTGATATATATGTTGTAGAATGGCTTTATGTATTCTCAAGTATATGCTCATAAAATTCATCATCTTAGTGGACATTTCCTGTATATAACAACCCCCGTCAAGCATTGCCAAATAAATTCTCTAGAAAAATGTGCATTCAATTATAAAAAAGAAATGGCCACCCTCCTTATACTGCCCTGCACTCTAACTATTCTTTAAAGCTCTGGCCCATGTTTAAAGCAGGTGATAGATGGAAGGAATTCTATGTCTCAGCCCAAGGGGATAGGATATGCAAGGGTATTTTCTCAAGAGAACTTCTGCAGATGAAAAGGGAGGAGGATATGAAAAAGCAGAATCCTACAAATTGAAGATAAAATGTAAAGGGCAGATAGGACAAAGTAAGGCCACGGGGTGAACTTTGAGTTTTATGTAAGTCAGACAGCAGATAAGCATATCAGACAGCAGATAAGCAGAAGATTAGAGAAGATATAAGAGATTGTCTATTGAAACTGACTGCTGAGCTAGCATACATGACCAAATGGCAGGACAATATGGCTGAAATTGACCAATCTGCCCAACCAAATATAGGCAGGGATCAGGTGGCAGCATTCGTCTTCAACATCATCTTGTTCTGCATGGCAATCTTCAATGCCATGTATCCTAGCACAGCTGTACCCATTATTTCTCAAGCAGAGTGCCCATGCATTTCTTTAAATATACAATTTAAATATGCAACTACCATAAAAGATACATGTGCTCTCAAATCATAATTTCACTGTTTCCTGCAGCATGAATATTCATAGTTTTCAAGAATTCATAATGAGGTTCACCTTGGTCACTTGGCCACAGGGAGTAGGGAATGTTAGAGAAGTAGAAAACTTGCAAAATGTGAATAGAAATAACGACAGAGGGCAATGGTGTCCTTTTAGTGCATTTTAACATAGAACACGAAAAAAAATTAAAGAGTTTTGTTTGCATTGAACTATCACCCAGAGTAGTAAAAATTATGTATTTGCTTTAGAAATGTATATATGAATAAGCTGTTGTAAAGCCTATACAAACTTACATGGGGCTATAGAGTACACATTTACATAGCAGATCACAGATAATCTGTAGAGAATACAATGGTTTCAGCCCTTAAGATGGCCATACACAGGGAGATGTCGGCAAACGAGCGGATCTCTCCTCTATATGCCCACATTGTGGACCCTAGGGCCCAACAATTGGATTACAACGCAGTCCAAACAAGCGGTCGGATCATGTGATAGCAACAACGGACAGATGCGGCCAATAGGATTTTTTAACCTACCCGATCGAGATCTGCATGACTTTCAGCCAGATGAAGATCACGGAAGCCCGTTGGAGGGCACCACACATGGGCCAATAGGCTGTCGACTGTCTGTTGGCAGCTTTTATCGACTAGTGTGTAGGGGCTTTTAAGTTGGCCATAGATGTAACAATGACAATCATTTCCAAGAAATATAGTTTTGAAAATTTGTTTTGTACGATATATTATGGGTGTCCATCATTCATGCCTCTAGGGAAGTACATAATGAAAACCTCATAAAGTAGGATATTTGTTGCCAAGAAATATTTTCTTTGCAGGTACTGGATGACACAGATACAAAAAGCTAATTTAAAAACAATTTACAGTATATATTAATGCACTGGCGTTACTGGAATCCGTTATCTGGAAACCCTTTATCCAGATAGGTCCAAATCACGGGAAGGTCCCATAGGCTCCATTATAATGAAATCATTTGAAATTTTTTTCTCTGTAAAAATAAAACTGTACCTTGTACTCAATCCAACTATAATTAATACATTGATATAATTAATCCTCGTTGGAGGAAAAACAATCCTATTGGGTTTATTTAATTTTTATTAAATTATTAGCAGAAAACTTTACAGATAAACTCCTTATTCTGGATAATAGGTTCCATACCTGTATTATAATCAAATAAAATATGAAGAAACCTGGGAGTTCCTTGACCTGTATAAAAGCAATTCTGTCTTTAATATATTTCTATATTACAACAGGGGATACATTATTCCCTATTTAACATGGAGCTAGGGAGCCTTTACGTAACGTATGTGCTCTGTGTTGAGCAGTACTATGTGCATATCTCTTGTTATGTAGTTACTATGACACTACTCAGGGGAAAAGGCTGTTAGTTTCCCATCACGTTTCATATTCCCATACTCCCATGGCCCTTTCAAGATACTGTAGCTCTGTTTCCAGCCACAGTTCTCTTCCTTTCCACTCTCTCTCTGTATACTCTGTGTTGTACTTGGCCCTATTAGTTCTTCATTGCACCAGATGGGAAATGTTTATTGTTGTTCCAGCTATTTTTACAAGTGTCAGTGCTCTACGCTCATACTGCTCATTCTCTATACACATGTTAAAGGGAACTGCCATCACAAACCCTTTTTATCCCCCTTTCATATTTTACTCCTACTTTCATAGTGCCAGGTTATTTGGATTAAATATATTAAAAGTTCAAGTCATTTTGCTTTCAGAAGCATAGTACAGAGTATAAGGGGCAGTTTCCTACCTGCTTACTCCCCAGACCTAAAAATGATTAATTTTTTTGCACCTGTCCCCATTACTGTCAACTACACCAACTACTCCACATTCCTTAAAATACCGCTTAAATTAAAACGATAAACCTGAAAAATGTAGGTCTCTACTAAAAAATATTGTATAAAACATCCCATATGTAAAACCTCTGCTTCATCTAAAAAACATTTTCATAAAATTATACTTTCCTAGCAGCACATGTGCCATTGGGTATACCTAAATAGAAAATTGCCATTTTAAATACTAAGGGCTCATGCATTTCACACTGCAGTGCAAACAAACAAGCCAAGGGCACACATACATGTTAGATCACATGGGCCAATACTGGACAAAAATTTGTCTTTTTCTCCCACACCTCTTCCTGCAGAGCTGCAATATTTCTGGTCAGGTAATCGCTGAGAGAACATACAGGATATCATAATATGGTGTCTCAAGGGAAAATATATAAAAGGGCAATATTTACTGATATGTATATAGTATATATTCAAGTTGGGTAAGAGTCTTTAATAGGTCAATATGATGTTGAAGTATCAGTTTGTTAAATATTCATTCTGGGGGGGTATAGTTTTTCTTTGAAGGTCTGTAAGAAACCATCCATCAAATACCAAGCTATACCAAGTTAACCTGCATGCATGTCTTGATTTGTCTTTATACTTTTCTAATATATCATTATCTTTATACCCCTACAACTGGGATTATTGGTCACTGAACAGGATCTCAGAGCAGTATTTGTATAGCAGATTGTTCCCAATAGACTTTCATTTCCTTGACATTATATAATTTAGCCACAACCACTTACAAGACCGGTGATTTACCCCATGAATCATTAATTTTCTTTTGAATTTGCAGGTTGATCCCATCTATGTAGCTGTAGAACCAGACATGGAATATACCAACTCCATTACATGTATCCTGAGTTTCTGGTGATTCAGTTCTACCCTAACTTTAATCACCTAAGTAGGCAGCATGGTGACACAGTGGTAGGCATTGCTTCCTTGGACACCAAGGGGTCCTAGTTTCCTACTTGAAAAGACACTGGCACAAGCTAGCCTCTCCAAACAATTCCGTTGGTGCCACGTATAATAAAGGGAAACGGCACTCCTTGCCAAGTATCCTCAAGACAAACTATACCAGCACTGATATATTTTTTATCTTTAGGTTCTACGTTCCCTTTCATTGAAATGAGTTTGAATGTCTTCCCAATGCTTGTCTGGGTTTATTCCAGGTACTCCAAGTTTCCGCCACATTCCAAAAACATACAGGTTAACTGGTTCCTAGTGCAGTGATCCCCAATCAGTTGCTCATGAGCAACATGGCCTCAAAGCGGATGCTTATTTTAGAATTCCTGGCTTAAGTTGGCCTCAGACACGAAAGTTTGAATCAGACATCCCCATCTCCCGACCTGCCACTAACATTCAGTTGTAATAAAGTAGTAATAGAACAGATCAGACGATGACAGCAATTGTACGAAAGTTATGTCAGACAAAGCTGGTGACAGTCTCCCACTGAAAATCGTCAGATCCACAGTACATGCAGAGATATGATCAGCAGCAGACAGAGATCTTCTAACCTGTCCGATCGACTGAACAACCGATCAGCATGGCAAGACAAATGTTGGATAATCGTAGTATTTTTTACCGCACACCTCCTTCCACTGTTCTGCCAAAGTGGTGCTGGTCCGACCGGGTCCCTCAACAACTGTATGAATAGAAAGACGTCCGCGCACACCAATATTGCAGTCGGGGAATGTACACCAAATATCAACGTTTCGGGGGGAACACAGCCTCCCTTCTTCAGGAAGAAGAAAGGCAAATGTTGGAACACTCCCCACACGATCCAAAAATTGTATGAATCGAGGATTTGTACGATCGGATCTTTGCGTCTATGGCCAGCTTTAGCGGCAAGTTTTGGTTGTAAAAAAAACAAACAGAACCCGTTATAGGCTCCAAGTCCACATAGGGGATTTTTTTCATGCTTAGGTTGCTCACCAACTCTTTTTACCTTTGAATGTGGTTCAGGGATGAAAAAAAAAGTTGGGGAGCGCTTCCCTAGTGTGTGTGAATGTAATAAGGACTGTAAATTCCACTGGGTTAGGGACTGAGAAGAATGATGTACAATATAAAGATCTACAAAATATGTCAATGCTATCTATATAAAGAATAATAATAAATGCTAATTATAATTACAACAGGCAAAAACAACCAAACATAACTTTTTGTTGTTGCAGCTGGCATTTGTACAAACTTAATCCCTGTGAGATTTTCTTCATCAGCCCTATGAAACCTCCCTTTCCAAGGGACATTGATCTGCCTGGAAACTGGAGGAAATAATAAACCTGGCTGGGTAAACAGATATTTTAATCTCCAAACATAAATCAATTGGATCAATAGGAAACTGGATCTGTAAATGAAAATTTGCCATTTTATACACAATGTTATATATGCAGATACCTTAAGTAATACTTATAGGAAACTCATAGAAATTCATGTGGAATAGGGTGTTGTTATCTTGCTCCTTTAAAACCAGGCATATATAAAATATACAGGCTGCATGGCTTATAACAGTTAATTGCATAGTTACAAAAGGTGTGTTCTCCTTATAACACAATTAGGTCAAGCCATATACAAGGTATTGCTGAAAAACACTGAAAAGCCTAAACAAAGCACAGGAACTAGCTGTAAAGTGAAACTCTGCTGTAATTACACAGGATTAAAGTTCATGAGTGTGACCTGCGAGGCAAACAATCGTCTGTAAACATCACATGATTCTGATTATTGACTGAAAGCAACTCAAGCTAAGACTTTACCTATAAATAATAATTTATGCTATAGGGGTACAGAGACACTGCGCTGCTTTCATCTAATTCAGGGAAAGTCTGCTCATCTTACATTTGAAAAGAAAGCCAATGATATCATGTCATCTGATTCATGCATTACATCATGACAAGTAAGTTTTAATTTAATCAGATTTTAAGGAAGTCCTATGATATAATTCTTATCTTCTCTTTTTTTGCTCTATTTTTTTCTCTACCCAGGGAGGAAGCCTCGGGGAGACATGTAAGCGTGCCTTGCAAAAGTATTCAAAAACTGGACCAATGGTCTCATTTTACAAAATAATTCCAACTGTGGCTTTCGCTATGATATTTCTAGCTCGAGGCACTGAAAATTACTAAAAAGTATCAAAAATTAAATATGCTGATTAAAGGTCATCAGCAAAAACTGTTACTGCAAGAGAACCTGGCTAAATTTGGAAGAGTATATTTCAGCAGGTTGGTTATTCCAGACACATGGCAATGGTGAGGCTCAAGAACAACAGACCCTTTGGCCTCCAGTCCAAGACTAATGTCTTTATAACAATAAACCAAAATAGCTATTACATACATACTCCCAAAGACACAGAGGGAAATCTAACATAAGTTTAAAAGAGACAAGATCAGTAAAATGTGTATTTTCTCTTTCTTTTTGAGGGTTTTGTGGTCTAAAATTTCTGCCCAGTCTGTGGGATTGAGGTAGCCATAGATGCACCAATAATATTGTACAAAACAAATTGTGGTACAATATAATGTGCGTGTAGTCTTGGATATTGGTCGGCTCATCGATCAGGCCAGCCATTGTAGGCAACTGAAGATTGGCCAATGTTAGTGATGAATCATCAGATACAGACAGAATTCTATTGTTTTTACTTCCGTATCTGACGATTCAGCTCCACATGTGGGTGTTGAAACAGACGATCTTTCCTGAATAGATCTTTTCAAAGAAAGATCCTAAATGAAACGCCTATGGCCACCTTAATTGTTAATTTCAAAAAAGAGAATTTGAAAAGAAAAAGAAAAGAAGGCTTATCGCGATGAAAATTTTAATTCCATATAATACTTTTTAAAACATGAATCCTTTATCACATCCACGGAGCACTGGTGCAACAGATAAAAATCATCTTATTTCTATTGATGCAAGTGGTTGCTTAATACATGCCTTGCTGGCAAAAGCTACTCTAAATTCACGCAAAGGAGAAATTGTTTCCATGCAAAGGAGAAATTAAATAATTTTATTTTGCATTAAAGGGGTTGTTCACCTTTGAGTTAACTTTTAGTATAATGTAGAGAGTGATATTCTGAGACAATTTGCAATTGGTTTTCATGTTTTATTGTTTGTGGTTTTATAGATATTTAGCTTTTTATTCAGCAGCTCTCTTTTTTGCAGTGTCAGCAATTTGGTTTCTATGGTACAAATTACCCTAGCAACCCTGCATTGATCTGAATAAAAGACTGGAATATGAATAGGGGATGGACTGAATAGAATGATAAGTAATAAAAAGTGGCAGTAACAATACATTTGTAGCCTTACAGAGCATGTGTTTTTAGATGGTGTCAGTGACCCCCATTTGATAGCTGCAAAGAAATATAAGAAAATTGCAAATCATTAAAAAACTATGAAAAATAAATAATGAAGACCAATTGAAAAGTTTCTTAGAATTGGCCCTTCTACAATATAAAAAAAGTTAACTTGAAGGTGAACCACCCCTTTAAGCTTATCATTTATGTAAAATTCTATTACATTCACATTATTATTAATGAAAAAGTCAGTGGAGAACATTTTATTTAGTAGAGAGAGATTTTTTGCCAAAAGATTGCAGATTACTGTATATATTTCCAGTATGTCTTTGTTTTAAGAGTAGTTAAAATCTGAAGGACTCCCTACAGTCAAGGTTCCCTTGCATTGAAAGTTGGGTGCAGGTTGTTTATGTTTTGCTTGCTGACAAAAATAACAGGAAATTATCTAACTGTCAGCAAAGAAAAGAAAGGAGAAGGCAGCTGTTTCCGTATAACAAGTCAAATGAGACAGCTCCAAACGTACTTCCTCTACTGGATCCTACAAACCCTTCCACTAAGCTGCTCTCGGCATCCTGTGAATATCAATACAAATAACAGTGGCTTTGTAGCATAGACCCTTACATAGGATTTTCTACACATCTCTCAACGATGGATTCAAAGTGTGGAAGTTGTTCCATATTTTATTTTACTGAAACCTAGGAAACTGACTGAATAATGAAAGACTGGTTTCCTTTGAACCATTTTTTTTTTTTTTAAACTTAATTTCCGTTAAGTTGCCTTTTTTTGTTGTCGTCAGCAGAGTGTCTAGATCAAAGCAGTAGTGTGAAGTTTTAGGGCAAAGACTCAGTTTTAGGTCACAAGCCAGTAACTTTGGGGATGGTGGAAAACATTTGGGTAATATTTTAATTTAGGATGAAAAAGTCACCATGAAGTCTAGAGTTTAACTCTGTTAGGCGATAAGGTGTGTGTAGGTCATGCTATACCAAGATTCTCACCACCGACCTAAAGGTGGTCATAGACTCACAGATAATATCGTACGAAACACATTTTCAGTGCATGTATGGTGGGAAACAAGTCGACCCATATCGGCAGAAGACTTGGTTATCGGTTGGCTGGTCAATCTCCTGGACGGAAAATTTTTAATGGGACACCCTTCACATCGGCCATTGTTAGTGCTGAATCGTCAAATACAGGTAGAATTCTATTGTTTCTACCTGTATATCTGAAAATTCAGCTACATGTGTGTATTGAAAGATCTTTTCCAAGAAAGATCGTAATTGTAACGTCTATGGCCACCTTAAGGCTATTATGCTTGGCAACCTGTACAGCCCTATAAAATTACAGAATCAAAATGAATGTATTGGTTGATGGACTCATCATCCCCAAAGTGCATAAAATATAATAAACAAGATAACAAGTTGGCTGCCTTTATCTTTTTGCTAAGCAGTGGTGAAGCTTAAAGGAAGATTATACCCCTAAAATGAATACTTGAGTAACAGATAGTTTATATCAAATTAAGTGGCATATTAAAGAATCTTACCAAACTGGAATATACATTTAAGCAAACATTGCCCTTTTATATCTCTTGCTTTGAACCAACATTTTGTGATGGTCTGTGTGCTGCCTCAGAGATCACCTGACCAGAAATATTTCAACTCTAACTGTAACAGGAAGAAGTGTGGAAGTAAAAGACACAATTCTGTCTGTTAATTGGCTCATATGACCTAACAGCATGTTTGTGTGCACCGTTGAATCCTAGGATCCAGGAGGCTGTCCTTATTTTTTAAAATGGCAATTTTCTATTTAGGATTACCCAATGGCACATGCTTCTAAAAAAGTATATTATTATGAAAATGGATTTTATTTACATGAAGAAGTTGTTTTATGCAGTATCTTTTTATAGAGACCTAAATTGTCTAGGTGTATAGTTTTCCTTTAAGCCTGAAAATGGCCTAAATGTCCAAACAATTAGATTGTAAGAGTCACAATTCTGTTATTTATACTGAGTACAATGGAAAGGAATTTCTGCAACCTTGCAATACTTGCTGGTCAACTGATGAATTGGTTACTTTGCGAGTAAAGCTGGCCATACACTTGACAATCATGTACATTATCCACCAGCTTGTCCTGCAGATCTAATGGACTTATACGGTATGGCCACCTTTCTATGATTCCATTCCATTACTTGGGCCAAATGACCAGAACAGCAGGATAAGAAGAGGAGCCAAAGTTCTTCTTCACTTCATCATCTGCTGATGAACATGGAATCTTTTAACATGCCGTTTTGGTGTCAATGTTCAATGACGCAAACATGGCATGTTGAAAGATTCCATTTTCAAACCTACGCAAATAGCAAACTCACTGATGGTTAGTCCACTCAACATACACGTACCGAAATTGCATTGGGATTAAATTCTGATTTTTTTTTTTTTTAAATTCTACAGGTCTATAGTTGCCCTTCAGTTTTACTAAATTGCATTCTATCCTGTCTGAAATTGCATTCTTTAAGGCACAGTTACCCAATAAAAAAGTTCTTTATTCACTACTGCGAGAAAAATAAAAGACAAAATGCAACACTTGGAGGTACAACAATTCTACTATTTTGATTTTCAAGACACTTTCATATTTGTTTTAAGGGAATGATAAAGGTCTTCCTGAGTTCATGTTTCCTAAGGTCACTACCATCACATCCGCTCCACACAATCAGCATTAGCTTGCAAGTCTCAACCCAGCACATACCATTTCTAGAGGTTTGTTAGTTGGCAAATTACAGACTATGAAAAAAAATAGCAGACTGTTTTCTCTTTAATTCAATATATACCACAGGAATGCCCATTGGATGCGTATTTAAAATATACTCAGCCAGACAGGAGTCTTTTGCCATTGCTTTTGTTAGTCTTCCTAGGGTTAGATTTTGTTAGCAATTTGTATGTACCCCCATTACTAATGGAGATCTGTGTTTGTATACCAAGAGAACCCTAACTGAATCCAATCTTCAGGTCACATGTTGCTGAACTGAAAGCAGGGTCAATGAGATGCCATGATAGCGGATAGCTTCCTAGGAACTCCACTCAGTTCAACTGGTTGCAACTGAAACCAGAAAAAAATAATCAAATCTTGCATTGAGGTTTGGGTTAACATCTGGGTGGTAAAAACAATGCTTGATGCTAATGTTTTTAACAGTATTATTAATATAATATAGGACAGCCAGTATTTTTTTCCAGAAAAGATGGCACCCCTACTTGAGGTCCAACAGCCACAAGTATGGGTTGTATACCTTTGACAGACAAGAAAGGAAAAGGAAGATGGGAGATATACAAATCTTTGAATGGCCCAAATTTATGAACCACATTCTGTGTTACCTTCCTCAATGGGTATCTTATTGTGTTGTAATCCATTAACACAAAAGGGTGTGGCTTGACAGCCCAGGGGGCACGGCATAATGGGTAGGCAAACTATGGAATTATCCTTAGTAGGACTACTCCACAGGTTTTCCCATAGCCCTAACAGAGAGATATCATAACACCTTGCCAGCAATCATTTTCCTCTGCAGTATGAACATTTCTGCAGGAAGATATGGGAAGGTAGTGGCCCTTTAATCTTTGAGAAGGACATTTGAGAGTTGACATAATAGATGGTTGACATGGGTGCTTAGGTCCTAGTTTTTCATGGTTAGTGACTTTGCATTTTGCTCCGTCAATACTGGTTCCCATGGCCACCATCTGGGGGTAGTCCAGATAAGGGCCCAATGTCAAAGAGGGAGTCACAGAGAGAAGCAAATGCCTAATTTGTGGGAGACAGAGGGGGCAGGGCTTGCAGATGGAAAAGGCAAGGTATGGGTGGATCATGGGCAAGTTCTGGGTTTAATGGGATGTGGTTGGGTGTGCCAAAATTGCGAATTTATTCATCCTGCATGAATACTGGACTAATAAATGGGTCTGCAAACTAAGTACTGATCATCAGGGTGGTTTCATGAAGAAGCTGTTGGGGATTGTACAACACCTTTCAATAAAGTAGAATCTATTAGTCAATTCGATACTGTTTTTTTTTAGCTTGTCTTGTGACAGACAGGGGCTCATGCAAGTCCCCATTATGGAAAGATTTGGCTTCTTTGAACTGCTCCGTGGGTGAATTTATGGCAAGCTTCATAAAACCAACTGCTGAGTTGTAGTTTATGGTTTCAGAGCAATCAAGCAAACCTAAGCAATGGGATGAACCTGCAATTCAGTTTAATGGAAGCGTGCCAGGACGCCTACCTAACACAGAAAAACAGAGTTTCTTCTTTCTAAGACTGCCAAAAAAGTTTGTATCCGTTGGAACGGAGTGTAGGCCTAGCCTGCTTGAACATGTTCTGCTACTGGAAGAGAGTAGATGGAAATGAATGAATGAATTAATTAGTGGTATCCTAAGTGTTGATAATGGTGGGTCATAAAACACATGATGGGTTGGCAGAACTGTCTTTGGGGGCAGGGGGTATGATTACACTATAACAGATACCTTCAGATATGGTTTGGGCATAACAAAAATATCAGTATAAGGAGCAAAAAGAGGTCACAGTCTTTATGTTAGAATACTACAGTTGGTCCTGCAAACTGCACACAGGTGACAGCACCCAACATTGCTCCTGGGTGAACTTGCTGTGGTACTGAAGTAGTCGCAGTACTAGTGCAGCTTTCTGATCATTAGAAAGAGGGACTTGCACTGTAAAGACTGTTAAGACAGCGCCCAGAGGGCAATATATTGAGCCCAGCTGAGGGTAACAGATTAGGATAATTGGTCCATTTGAAATGAAGAATCAGCAGAACTTATCTAGTTCACAAACATTTTAATAAAGAAACACTGGTCCGTCTGTCATCTGTCTTCTGCTACATTACTTCATGCTTTCCATGGCAATTACATTTACAGATCATTTGTAAACTGCAGCAAATGGATAACTTTCAGGAGAACTCTGGAATTATAGTAAAGTGAATTTAGATTGGACTAAAGCTGCTCTCCTGAACCACCATATTTAAAAATAAAAAAATCTTTATATTGCCTCAGTTATTCCGAAGCAAACTTAGCTCCATTCTTAGCTGGTGGGATGGCACTCGGAGCACTTCTGAAGTTGCGTCACGTGGAAACTTTGGAAAACGGAGAGCTCCGAGTGCCATACCGCTGGCGATTTACATTCTAGCCAGCAGGAAGGCATTTCGGGGAGATTAGCTGCCTGAAGAAGAGGCGATTTGTCGATGGGCGACTCATCTCCCCCAAATAATGTTGAGTGCCACTACCCTTAAAGAGATACTGACACCAGAAAATAACCTTTTTTAATGTCTATCATCACACTGTCTTTGAATGCTATTTATAATTTTGCCATAAAAGTATTTGCCTTATGCTTTTACATTACCTATCTGATTCCCCATGTTCCTCTACGAGGGGGCTGCCATAATTGTGCAGCAGGAGTCCGTTAGCATTAGAAACTCCAACCAACAGGTTGAGTAAAGACAGTCAGGTTGGCAAAATAGTCAGGTTAAGGAACGTCAAGTAACAAGTACTTGCAAAAGAAGAACTATCGGTGAAAAACGATCAACACAAGCTATAGGTATCTTTTCAAGTAGATTAATGTTTTGAAAAGAAAATTTTTAGTGTCAGTATCACTTTAAGGTGGCCATACACAGGCTGATAAAAGCTACCGAGAGACCCAGTCAGCGGCTTATTGGCCCGTGTATGGGGCCCTCCCACAGGCTGCTCCGATCAATATCTGGCCTAAAGTCGGCCCGATGTTGATTAAAAATCCTGCCAAATTGCGGCCGCATCTGTTTGTTGATGCAGTCCTGCGTTCTGTATGCCCGCTTACAGATCGTTTGGCGGCATCGCCGCCTTTACATACCTCATCAGTGTACAAAATAGCCCCTCTTATCTTTGGGATGGAAGAGCACTTATCAGTGACTTGGTGGGATGTTGGGGTGGAGTATCTGAGAGGAAGTGCTTTTATTATAAGGAAGTTATAAAGAATTACAGTGGCACAGTCAGTGCAGAGATTCCTATTCTGTAGTGTCAGCCAACTATCTGCTGCTCCTCAACATTATACCAGTCTTCCGTTCTACTCTGGATTGACCGACACATAGGAAATGGGGTGATTATTGTCCGGCGGCAGCAACTGGGATGTGAGCTGGACATACGCACAGTCATATTCACAGTCGAGCACAAAGCCACGCTTCTGCCAGCACCTGATTGGGCGACATGAGAAGCAGCTTTTGGACCCGTCGTTTTCTTTATATGGAAATTCATTTTTAATGGAAGCAAAAAAAAAAAAAGAATATGGGAGACAAGAGTAGCTGGAAGGGCTACAAACAAGATTATGATATTGTAACCAGGAGAGATGCAGCAGCCACGTTTGTATATAGGACTGTGAAAGTGACGGACTACAGAGACAAAACAACTGGCTGGAGGATTATAAGGAGTCTCTGGCATGTTATGTATTCACGCTACTGACTCTTCCTATACAGTGTACTAATCCACAGCTGGCTGATCTGAATGTGTTTGGTCTATAAAGCCTTATGATACTTCTATAACTATGTATGCTTGCATTCTATACATACCATCTGCCTGTGTGAATGCCTGATAAATGAATACACACACATTATAGATGCACCAAATACAGGATTCAGTTCGGCCCTGATTCAGCCTTTTTCAGCAGAATTCGGCCGAATCCTTCTGCTGGCACAACTGAATCTGAATCCTAATTTGCATATGCAAATTAAGGGTGGGGAGGGAAATTGCAAGACTTTTTGTCACAAAACAAGGGAGTAAAAAATGTTTCCCCTTCCAACCCCTAATTTGCATATTTAAAGTAGGATTGAGATTCAGTGCGGCCTTTGGCCAAATCTTTCTCTAAGGATTCGGATGTTCGTCTGAATCCAAAATAGTGGATTCAGTGCATCACTAATAAATATATTGTGGTGAGGTCACTATCAGGGTACCTGGGAAAGTCCAGGACAGAGCTCACATATTTCTAACAGAGTGGTTCCAGGACTGCTCAAGCCAAAAGGGAGAGAGCTCAAGTCTAGAGAAAGACTTGGGAAAGCTGTCTCACTGAGAAGCTTGGGCTCACAATAAGGTTGGGACTTGTGTTTCTTTATATTTCTCTGTTTGGTAGACAGGCAGTAGGCCTACTCCCAGTTAGTTAGGAAACCTAACCTGTGTTAAGTTAGAAGCCCATTAAGTGACAAGGATTTTATTTTGAACAGTTTATTTTGTTGATTTGCTGCAGGTGAAAATAAACAGCTTGAAAGAAACTACTCTCATGAGTTGTGATTGTGCCATGGCCTACCCCAGAAAGCTGATCCCAGCTACCTAATCCCTGACTAATATCTATATATCTATATATATATATATATATATACATA
>CM044443.1:23643244-23668620 GCA_024363595.1 Xenopus borealis | reverse complement strand
ATATATAATGGAAGCATGCATACTAAAACAGTCTGGCTCATTTACCAACACTGGGTAATTCAACAGCCAATCAGGGATTAGCTTCATGCTGCCAGCTGCAGGCAGAGCAATGAAAGCAAACACAGGATTGGTTGCTGCCTGGGTGCACATTTGCTCAGTAGTAGTAACAAGCCTGATGGTGGGTGTGTGCTTCCAAATACCAAGAAATATGCAGGCATGCCATTACCGGTCTATAAATATAATAATGTTTTATATTTAATGGATTGATCTAAACAGTATGTGCACATGGAAAATATTTTGTGAATGTATCAGGCCTGCAATCCTTCTTTTATTAATTAACCACAAGCAACACCTTTGTGATAACAGCCAATACCCACCCCTGCATGAATAATTTAATGTTATACAGTACAGATAAATGATGACCCTCGCTCCCCATGGAGTATACAGCATTAATCATCAAACAACCCTAAAACACATAAAATACAGATTATCATAACTGTACTTACAGTAGCAGAGCCATTACCCCCATCCCATCCAACATTTTGAATATGAGAATTAGTGCCGAGGTGTCAGTACCCCTCAAAGCCTTGGACACTCACATACACACAACTTGCAGTAACATATAGTATAGTTTATTATTCACAGGACTGCACTGATGTCAGACCCCCCCCCCCCCGCTACACCCTATATTGTATGATAATATAACCAAATCCCACACTCTAAGGCTTAGCGTTCCAATTCATGTCCCCACAATAGAACAAGTGGTGCGGCCCCCACAGCCCCAGGCACACACTTCTCATGACACATGGTTTATTATTAGAGTAACTGCACTTACAGTAGCACAGCAGCCGGCACACCCCCATCTATCATTCCCATATCGTAAGGATTATTACTTGAATTCTTTACAAAATGTGTCTGGGGCACAATCACACCCATCTTGCCATAAACATACTGCATGGGAATGACTAGGACTACTTGATGTGGGTTTATATGGTTTACTATGAAATCAATTACAATAATCTCTCCCCATACAAGTGCTGCCAGTAGTTTTGGAAACCCTGATTCCTACAACATATATGGTGTTTCTGCTGAAATCCACCCCCAAATGCAATACCCCCCTCCATTATAGCAGACTCCCGCTGAACTGCTGTCCCAACCCTTACTAACCCCACTGTTACTATTGGTGCTGCTACACTATGAAGCAATTCTACTACATGTATAGGATCTGTTATCCAGAAAGGTTTAAATTACAGAAAGTTTGTCTCCCATAGACTCCATTATAATCAAATAATTAAACATTTTTAAATGATTTCCTTTTTCCCTGTAATAATAAAACAGTAGCTTGTACTTGATCCCAACTAAGATATAATTCATCCTTATTGTAATGCAAAGCAATCCTATTGAGTTTAATTTATATTTAATTGATTTTAGACATATAGAAAACCCCAGGTCCCAAGCATTCTGGATAACAGGTCCCATAAAGCACTACGAAATATGTTAGCGCTATAGAAATACATGTTAATAATAGCTTTTTTCTTACATTTTTCATGCTTAAAGGAATACTGTCATGGGAAGAGATTTTTTTTTCAATTTTGAAATCTGACATGGGGCTAGACATTTTGTCAATTTCCCAGCTGCCCCTGGTCATGTGGCAGCACTTTAGGAGGGAACTGCTTTCTGGCAGGCTGTTGTTTTTCCTTCTCAATGTAAATGAATAGTACGCAGTGGGACATGGGTTTTTACTATTGAGTGATGTTCTTAGATCTACCAGGCAGCTGTTATCTTGTGTTAGTGAGCTGTTATCTGGTTTACCTTCCCATTGTTGTTAGGCCACTGGCAGGGGGGGGTGATATCACTCCAA
Organism: Xenopus borealis; assembly: GCA_024363595.1. Lineage (NCBI taxonomy): Eukaryota > Metazoa > Chordata > Amphibia > Anura > Pipidae > Xenopus > Xenopus borealis. The sequence continues at coordinate 23,666,759 of CM044443.1, read as the reverse complement.
CTTGCTGTAAAGAGTGACTGAAGTTTATAAGAGCTCAAGAATAAATTGACAATATGTCGAGCCCTATGTCAGATTTCAAAATGAAATATAAAAAAATCAGTTAGCTCTTTTGAGAAATGGATTTCACTGCAGAAGTCTACTGGAGCAGCACTATTAACTGGTGTGTTTTGAAGAAAAAATTTTAATCAAACATCCCTATGTCTTCTGCGGAGCCAGGCCACTTTCCCCTATCTACTGTATACGCCATTCCATTTACATATCTAATCCCATATGCAGAACAAGTGATACCAACAAGCACACACCATCGTATAGTGTTCTTTACTGCAATTGAACCATCACATAGCCACAAACAGGCTCACACATTGACAGCCTATAACTTTTGCTTCAATAGTGTATATACAACGCTCACTCCTATAAAACAACAATCTATTATGTATGTTTGGCATTTGCTCCCATAATGCATGGTAGGGATGCACTACAATACATGGAGTACATAGAATACACAGTGTCAGGGTGAGTATAATTGCCCATTAATGCATGGAAGGCTTGTACAGGTCCGGGATCCCTTCTCCAGAAACCAGTTATCCAGAAATCTCCAAATAACAGAACACACATCTCCCACAAACTCCATTTTCTCCAAATAATCCAAATTTTTACAAATGATTTCCTTTTTCTCTGTAATAATAAAACAGTAGCTTGTACTTGATCCCAACTAAGATATAATTAATCCTTATAGAAAGCAAAACCAGCCTATTGAGATTATTTAATGTTTATATGATTTTCAAAAATCCATTATCCAAGAAAACCCCAGGTCCTGAGCATTCTGGATAACAGGTCTCAAATCTGTAGCACAATATACATAGAGTATATAGAATACACAGTGCCAGGGTGGGTATAACTGCCCCTATAATGCATGGCAGGGTTGTACCATTATAGCCTGTGCTGGGTGGGAAGAAGTACTCACATAGTGCTTGGATGGGTTCCTCCTCTTCTGCACGCCCTCCACACTCACATCCAGCACCCACAAGGACAGCATCTTTCCCCTCGGACACAGGGCCAGGCAGGCAGCGGGCTGAATACTCACTCACTGGGGCATTACTGTCCAGGCTCCCCCGGGCAAGCGCCGTGTAGTAGTATAAGAGCGGGGAGGAGGGGGGTCGGGCAAATCACTCCAATGAGAAGGGGCTGGGGTTGAGCTCCGGTGCCATGTGCTTGTGGCTTGTTTCTCTGGGCGCGCTGCCCTCTGCTGTCCTTCACATAGGGCTACTCCTCCTGCTGCTGCTTCTCTCTCCCTGTCGGAGCCTGACTGCTTCTCCCTCGCCCTCGCTATTGCTGCTGCCTGGATTACACGGCTCTGTGATTCCCCCCTGCTCCGGGGTGACACGGTCCTTACAAGGGGGAGGAGCTTGCTCTGGACACAGAGACTCCTATACATTCATTGCTCTGGATCCGGGGGAGGGGCGGGGACTGGCCGCCAAATTGAAATGATAAATCCCTCAGTGGCTGTCTGTTGTATGTGGCCTAATAATAGTACAGAGCTGCCTCCTGCCTTGTTCAGCTTGTTTCTCTCTCTGGGAGGCTGGAGCCCAAAGCTTATGTTTTCTCTCCTCACATTTGGGCTCCAACCTCACAAACACCACAGGAACAACTATGAATGTATAAAACACAAGAGCCACAGACCCAGTCGTAGCTTATTGGCCCGTGTGTAGGGTTGCCACCTTTTCCTGACAAGAATACCGGCCTTCCTATATATTTATCTTTTTATTTCCTATTAATTACATTGGGATCAACCATCAAAAATATCGGCCTTCCTATATATTTATCTTTTTTTTCCTAATAATTACATTGGGATCAACCATCAAAAATATCGGCCTTCCTATATATTTATCTTTTTTTGCTAATAATTACATTGGGATCAACCATCAAAAATACCAGCCTTCCTATAGATTTATCTTTTTTTCCCTAATAATTACATTGGGATCAACCATCAAAAATATCGGCCTTCCTATAGATTTATCTTTTTTTCCCTAATAATTACATTGGGATCAACCATCAAAAATATCGGCCTTACTATAGATTTATCTTTTTTTCCTAATAATTACATTGGGATCAACCATCAAAGATACCAGCCAGGCCGGTAAAATACCAACCCGGTGGCAACCATACCCGTGTGTGGGGTAAGGTTTCCACCTGGCTGTTATTTTATCTTTCGTCCCAATAGGCAAAAAAGATAAGTATATAGGAAGGCTGGTATTTTTTTCCAGAACAGGTGGCAAACTTTGCAAGAGTGCTCAAAGACGAGAAAAAAGTACATTTCCACCGATGGGCCAAGGGCTTTTCTTAAGGGTATTATAAATTTACCGGCAGCTACATTGCTGGTAAATTTGTAATATCAGCCCTGGCCTGTGTTTTTCCAGGTAGGCTAGGCAACCCTAGTGTGGGCAACCGACGGGCTTCCCTGGTCAATAACTGGCCGAAAGTCTCAATGCGACATTGCCAAATGAGCAGATATCCCTGTGTATGGCCAGCTTAAATTATATCCTCATAAACCTTGGTGATGTCATCATTGGTTATAATTGGAGTTTAGTGATGCCATTTCTGTCACATGACTCACTGAAACTTGTGTATTATAAATAAAGTACCCCCCTGTTGCAAAATATGAGATTATTAGAAGTCACCACGGAGTTCTATGACCTGTACACACTGCCTTTTTATATGGTCATGGAACGCCTCAGTAACTTATAACATCCTTATATTTTGCAAGAGGGGATACTTTATTATGATTATGTTGCATACTTATGAAGATGTAATTTATACATTCATAGATGAGTTAAATCACAGGAAAAAGGGGGCCCTTCTCTCAGGTTGCAGCCCCTGGCATAGCCAAAGCTCTTTGTCCTTCTCTAAAACCAATCCAGGTCTTATTGATATAGACCCCCCACCCAGTCCTTAGTCTCCCTCTTGCTCTCTGGGGTCCCTTGGGAAGTCCATTCTCTAATTAGGCTATGAGGCATTCTGAAAAATCAGGGAATCAAAATAGACCCTGTTATTTCAGGTATGGGATCTGTTATTCAGAATTCTGGATAACAGATCTTTCCATAATTTGGATCTTCATGCCATAACTCTACAAGAAATCATTTAAAAATTAAACAAACCCAATATGCTGGTTTTGCTTCCAATAAGGATGGAAAATGGAATCTATAGGAGACGGCCATCCCATAATTTGAAGCTTCATGGATAACGGGTTACCAGATAACGGATCCCATACCTGTACACCGAGGACCAAGCAGAAAGGCCATATTAAATCAGGGTCTCTGGCATTCGCCAGTATCTACTGGTCTTGGAAGTATGACGTTAGCATAGGGAAATGCAGTGTGGCTATGATGTTACTAGACTGCAATTCCCAGCATGCATTGACTCTTGATAATGTGATAAATACTGGGAATTTTAGTCCGACAACCAAAGAAAACCCATGAAATTAGTTGTATGCAGTTTTAGTGTTTTCATTTAGTTCACTCACTGGAGATGTTGAGCTCTGAGAATACATGGAAGACAACAGGATAGCCATGCTCCCCTACAGAGATCCAATCAGACAATGCCTGCACCCCAGGGGAGGGGGGGAAGAATTTCACAGTCTCAGTGGGGTATCCTATCTTAATATATGATCTTGCTCTTATTTGGGATCAGTGGGATTGCCTTCTAGGAAATCACTTTGTACCAGAACTTGCATGGCTATAAAGTGCAGAAAGGCCAAGAGTCAAGACACAGCAATACAGTTTATTTAAATGTAATTAAACAAAGATTTAATTGTTAAACATGTAAAGGTGGCCATACACGAAGAGATCCGCTCGTTTGGCGATGTTGACAAACGAGCGGATCTCTCCCCGATATGCCCACCTTGAGGTGGGCGATATCGGGCTGATCCGATCGTGGGCCCTAGGGCCCAACGTTCGGATCAGTATGGGCGGTCGGATCGCGGGACCGCATCAACGAACAGATGCGGCCGCGATCCGACGGGATTTTTAAACCTGCCCGATCGACGTCTGCCCGACTTTCGGCCAGATATCGATCGGGAAAGCCCGTCGGAGGGCCCCCCACACGGGCAGATAAGCTGCCGACACAGTCTGTCGGCAGCTTTTATCTGCCCGTGTATGGCCACCTTTACTCTTTAATCCAAACCCAATTTTATGTACATCCATATCTAAAATCACTTAAAATATTAAAAAATAACATCAACATAATTTGATTAATCATAAGGCTTCATCCTTGGTATATTAAAAACAAAATAAAATTTTATATATATATATATATATATATATATATATATATATAGTGAATAAAGTACCCCCTCTTGTAAAATATAAGGATATTATAAGTTACCGAGGAGTTTCATAACCATATAAATACACGAGGCCGAGTGTTTTTATACAGGTCATGGAACTCCGAGGTAACTTCTAATATCCTCATATTTTGCAACTGGGGGTACTTTATTTAATATAATACACAAGTTTCAGTGAGTCATGTGACAGAAATTACATCAGAACTCACCGTTTATAACTGATGACATCAGAACTCATCGTTTATAAGGATATCATTTGCAAGATATTTACGGCTTTTGTGATTTATATATATATATATATATACTGTATATACACACATGTACATAACAATACTGAGAATATTAGAACAATAGTAATTGTGTTCCATGCACCCATTGAAACTCTCATGTCTATTCCAATATATTTCCTTGGAGCCTCGGTAATTTAAAATATCCTTATATTTGATAAGAGGGGGTACTTTATTCTCGATATAACCCTATTTTTAGTTTATAGGGGAATATAACACACCCCCCGGCGCTAACCTGTTCTGTGTACTAAAGGTCCTACATTAATGCACATTAGGAAAAAAACAACAAACAGCATCCATTCACTTTTTTCTGCAATTTTAATCTGTATATTACTCCCGTGGACAAAGCAATTACCTTGTTTATTATGGACGGCCTCAGACATAAGAACAAAGACCTCAGTATTAATGATCCTGGGGCTTTGTCTTCTTATCCCCTGCCCACTTCAGCTTGAACCCTGAAGCTTTATCTCCCACTCATGTACCAAAAAAAAAACTAGAATATGGTGAAATTGATCCCACAACCAGTAGGGAGATAAGGCATGGGCAGATATATAGCCTGGAATTGCCATTCACCGATATACAGGAATGGGACCTGATATCCAGAATGCTTATATCCAGAATGCTCGGTTTTCCGGGTAAGGGACCTTATCATAATTTGGATCTCCTTATTGGATCAAACCTATGTCTGCAAGAAAATCATTTAAATTATTGGGTTCAAGTACAAGGTACCATTTAATTATTATAGAGAAAATGGAATTCATTGTTATTTTAATTAGAATTATTTGATTAAAATTAGGGATGCACAGAATCCACTATTTTCGATTCGGCCGAACCCCCCGAATCCTTTGCAAAAGATTCGGCTGAATACAGAACCAAATCCTAATTTGCATATGCAAATTAGGGGTGGGAAGGGGAAAATATTTTTTACTTCCTTGTTTTGTAACAAAAAGTCATGTGATTTCCCTCCCCGCCCCTAATTTGCATTTGCAAATTAGGATTCGGTTCGGCCAGGAAGAAAGATTCGGCCAAATCCTGCTGAAAAAAGCCGAATCCTGGCCAAATCCTGAACCGAATCCTGGATTCGGTGCATCCCTAATTAAAATGGAGTCTATGATAGATGGCATTCCCATAATTCAGAGCTTTCTCGATAAAGGATTTCCAGATAACTGATGCCATATCCGTAGAAGTGCCAGGTGCAGCGCAAAATGTCTCAATATATAACCTTTCACATAGAAACCTGTAGAATGGCTGTACTTTTCCTTTAAATGACGTAAGTAATTGTTTCAGTGAAACAGAAAGCACAGTCACTGGTATGTAAACATGTGCAATATAGAACATGTTTTTAAGTGAGGAAAATCAAAGTGCAATCACACCCAGATCTCCAGGATATTAACTCCCAACAGCTCCAGCCAAGTTATAAATATATATATGGCTCTTCACACACATTTCACAGTAATAAAAGCTGCAGATTATTTACAGTTATATGAAACATATTTTAAAACCTCCAGTCAAAATACATCCTGAAGCCCACAACCTTTCAAAGCTGCTTTGTAGGAAAGGCCGATCGGAGTGGCAAAAGGGCTGAACTTGGACAAGTCTGATTCTCCTCTAAGATCGGAATGACCTTCAGAAAACTTCTCAACAAGCAAATGGGAAGGGAAGAAGTGAATTAAAATAAACAAGAGGTATCACTAGGTGCAATGAAGGAAACAAAATATGGCTAAAAAGATTGGTTGTGCCAATAGACATTCCTTTAAACTTGCTTCAGGATGAAGATGTTGCTTGGGCCAGTTCCAGGGAGCATGGGTTCAAGTGAACCCTACTGCATGCTTCATATGGCTGAATTCTTCAGAATGGCATTACAACACTGCACTTTGATACACACATAACTGCCATGAGCTCAACTACACTGGCATTGGTTAAAAAATGTATTGTGGGTAAAAAAATGCCACTTTTAGGTGGTGGTGTATTGCAGGGTGGTAAGTCCCACTGGCAGACTCTACCTATTGGTCAATAGTTGCAACTGTACCTTACCCTAGGGCAAGGGTCCCAAACCTTTTTTTACCCGTGAGCCACATTCAAATGTAAAAAGAGTTGGGGAGCAACACAAGCATGAAAAAGTCCCTTGGGGTGCCAAATAAGGGCTGTGGTTGGCAATGTGGTAGCCCATATGTGGACAGGCAGCCTACAGGAGGCTCTACTTGGCACTATACTAAGTTTTCATGCAATTAAAACTTGCTTTCAAGCCAGGAATTCGAAAATAAGCGCCTGCTTTGAGGACACTGGGAGCATCCAAGGGTTTGGAGAGCAACCATGTGTCACAAGCTACTGGTTGGGGATCACTGCCTTAGGGCAAGGGTCCCCAACCATGTTTACCCAGAAGCAACACTGAGATGTAAAAAGAGTTGGAGAGCAAAGCAATCATGAAAAATGTTCTGGGTGGTGCAAAAAAAAGTGCTGTTGTGTGTGAGAAACAAATCAGTGGTCCTTTAGCATAAACAAACAATAAGATTGGGCTTGTGGGACACCGGGAAAAAAACGGTTGGGCCGCTGCGATGCCTGCAGCTGGCAGAGCCATCTCTCCTTCCTGACAGAAGTGGACAGAGGGGGATTTATGGCAGGAGGCCATGGGGGTACCAGAGACTGGGCATGTGGGGGTGTGCAGGCCCTTAATGTGACAGCCCAGGTGGGCCCATATCCCATCAGATACTGCTTCCATATAGTTGAACTCCGTCCTTCTTGCCTTTTGTTTTGAATCAGGCGCTACTGTGGCTACTGATGCAAGGGAACCTTTACCAAACCTTTGAACCAGGCTTTAGCTCCAGGGTTCCCTCAGCACCCGGCATAAATACATGTGGCACAGTCACACCTAAAGAATGGAGGCGTTACCAGTTATGTTTTTTGTCTTGAATTTCCTTTTGTTTTGAGTTTTATGGACCAACCAGAGGAAATAGCCCATAAATCTGTTAGTACACCGGATAATTAATATTTTTTGTGCTAGCAAATGGCTTCCTGTTCACAAGAATTTCTGTAAATTTATTAATTAATAAGCAAAAAAAAAAACCCAAGGTCATCAGAATTCAGGACAATTATGATTTGCACCAAAAAAAATCCTCAGGCTGACTCTCTTTAAATGAGAACTGTAAATATTTGCTTAGAAATCCATCTCATACAGAGAAGTCAAGTGTCCAATGAACCTGAAACTTTGTAGCAATAGCCAGTGGACAATAATTGATTCCCAGCTACTTTGGGAAACCCACCGGTGCACATTTTAGTGCCATCATCACCCGGGCAGGACAACTCAAGGCACTGCCCTCTCATGTCAAGAGGAAACAACTTGCAGCAGGATTTCCAAAAAGGGCAAATCAAAGTTTGCCTTTGATTAATTAAAAAAAAATGAAAGCTTCAGTATACTGAAATGAGAAGTTTTCTAAATATAATCAAATCATTATGTACAGTTTCTAAAATAATCAAATTTATCTTCACTATTTCTCTCTCAGCATCTGTTTCTCTTTATTCCTGGGGCAGAACTTACTGGGGGAGCAATTGGGCCAGGGCCCGCACCCTCTCAGGGCCCCCAGCAGCTCGCGCACCACTAATGCAGGCCAGAAAATCGCGTACCCCTTTAGTTACGTTACTGCTTCATTCTCTCTTCATGTAGGAGTTTGGTATTAGATAATCATTCAAGGGGGCTTCTTTTGCCTAGAAGATGTAGTAGAGCTCGCTCCATTAAAATCACCTGACATCATGTCTCTCTACATGCGGGATTTGTGCAAAAGGCAGTTATTTTGTTAGATTTTGTTTGTACTGGAATCTGTTATTTGAGTGAGCTCAAATTCATCTGCTAGGAAAGGAAGCCCCCACTATAATATATATTGAATTTATATTCATTAAATATCTGACACCCAACTCCTGCATGAAAGAATGAAGAAAACCAGATGCTGAGAGAGGAGATAAACTTGCTTATTTCAGAAGTGATGCAGAATATTTAAAGGGGATGTATGGTCAACATTTTTTATCCCCTTTTGGCTTTGTGGAGTGTATAGAAGTATGTTTCTACCTACCAATGTAAAACTAGTAGGCAGTCTTGTCTGCAGACTCCTGCTAGATGTGCCTCACCATCACTGCCTACTCATTTTCCATTGGTAGGGTGGGCGGGACTATAGCCAAGAGGCAGGCAGGCCTGGAAGAAGAGAGAGCCATGGGCCGCGAAAGTTTTGCGTGCTGCTGCAGCATGATCAGGTACATGGGGGGCATGTTTGCGCAGCGAGCAGCTAAAAAAACGTAAAATAAAAATTTGCAAAATACTTCTATTTACTCCCCAAAGCTAAAGGGGGATTTAAAAATTTGACCATACATCCCCTTTAATTGATTATATTTAGAAAGTTTCTTATTTCGGTGTGATGAAGTTTACATTAAAGTTCAGTTTTCGCAATAGTTCCCATTTAAAGGGGCGGATGTAATGTTGTTAAAGGTGCAGGCTGGCAGAACACGCAGTCCGGATGAAAGAAATACTGGTAGTCCTGGTGTAGGCTGCCATGCTAGGACAGAAGTAAATGGGGCTTAAGCTGGCCATAGAGGTAAAGATACCTTAGAAGTCTTGTATGATTTTCAGACCGTGTGTACTGTCCCGGTATTTCAGTCGATCAGACAGGTTAAAATATTTATACCGGCTACCGATAATATCTCTGCATTATCAATGGATGACGATCATTACAATTTGTCAGACATAACTTTCATATGATTGCTGTCTGTCGATTAATGGCCCAAGCATCATGTGATTTCTTATTTTAATCTGAATGGACTTCAGCTCAAAATGCAAGAGGATTCTGCTAGTGATCGGTGGAAGGCCCTGAGGCAAGTCCACCAAGGCCTGGGCCTAGAGACAATATTTTAAGGGTGGCATTGTGAGAAGCACTGGGGACTCTTACTGCTGGGGTGTGCTTGCAAGGATGCTGCAGCCTAGGGGCGCCCAAGGTGGAAATCCAGGCCTGGTTGAAGGATGAAATGGGACTGGTGTGGCAGGTATAAGCACAATGAGTGAGAGGTTGCAGTGGTGGGGAGTGAGGCATCAGCAGCATTGGGTGGGTGGATTCTGTAGGGGTGGCTGGTAGCTAGGGTTGCCACCTTTTCTTGAAAAAAATACCAGCCTTCCTATATATTTATCTTTTTTTCCTATTAAAATATCAAAAACTACCAGCCAGGAGGCCATTGCGTCTCTAGTCTGATGCTGCAAGTGCAGAATTGCACAATAAACTCTAGCATAATTGATTCACTTGATCAGGGCACTGGAAACCATGGCTTCATGTGGGGGAATCACATAACATAAATAGTACTGCTTCTAACACCCTCACTGGTGTTCACTTTACTCATGTTTGAGTTTAGCCCTCACTAGCTTTCAGTTGACCACAAGTCCCAGAATCCTCTCTGGGACTTGAGACGCTCTTGTCTCCTGGGTGCAGTTTCTCTGGTCCTCTCCCAGACCTTTGGAGCTCTCTCTTGTTCCCTGGTGCTCACCAGCATTCCTTCCGTGGCCCCTCACCCTTCTCCAACTCAGGGGAAGCAGCATCAGCAGCAGCTCTGAAGTTAATTACCTTTAACTGTCTTTAGTTTCTGCAGCTGTAAAACCTTACATAGAGCAAGGGATGGAAGCCCACCCTGCTCTCTTCCATCCGCTCCAGGGACCCACTATGCAGCTTTTCCCAAGCTGGTACAGAATTAAGTAGCATTACTTGCTGCAGCAACACATCTCCCTGGAGTTTCTATTTCACCAGTCTAATACTGGTTAAATACACGGGATATTGTGCCCTTTAGACACACACATCATACAATGCCTATACCTTATGTCTGCTAAAAATCATTATATCGTATTTGGGATCAAGTACAGGGTACAGTTATGGGACCTGTTATCCAGAATGCCCAGGACCTGACCTCATTTGGATCTTCATACCTTCAAAGTCTACTAGAAAATAATTTAAACATTCAATTAACCAAATAGACAGGTTTTGCTTCCAATAAGGATTAATTATATCTTAGTTGGGATCAAGTACAAGCTACTGTTTTATTATTACAGGCAAAATTTAAATACTTTTTAAAGATCTGGATAAAATGGAGTCAATGGGAGACGCATTTCCATAAGACTCTGGTTTAATAACTGGTTTTCAGATAACCGATCCCATATCTGTTTATGGGGATATAACATCCCAAGGGAGGCAATATGACTGGAAAAGTATCTACTTGGGAAAACATATGTATAGTCTCTAGTAGGTCATTTCAAGGGCAAGAAACATATTAGCGGTTTCTGTAGGTCAATAGTGTGGCCTGGGTCGTGCAAGGGAAAAGGGTGACCTTATTGACCTGAAATTAAATATCATTAGCTGAGTTTAGGCAACACACAAGGGGAGACAGGGGATGCCGGCTGGATTGCACTTTTACTGGAAGATCATAAGGATTTTGACCATTGCTTGTTTGAGCATGTAATATCTGGTAAACTGAACCCATGCTCATTTAATACTTTGTTTAACCTGGAGCTGAGACATGATCCTTTTTTTGTTTTGTTTTTAATTGATGCATTAAAGGAACAGCAATACGTAAACCTTTTTCCTACTGCGGTGTAATATTATTTTATTATTTTCAAGGCACTTTTATGCCCCTTGGGCAACTAAGACTATGGATTTGTATGTAGCCTCGGTCAGTATATATAACATTGTTTGAAGAATACATTAAAAGGGTCCTCGTTTGAAAGTAAATGTTATTCTATAAAGAAAAATTTCAAATGTGCACACATTAAAGTTTTGCAAATACTCAGAACCAGAAAAGAGAATGGGATAAAGAATTTTTGATTTTAATCACAAATCTACATTTACAATTAACCATTAGAATTTTTTTTTTGTTTTTTTTGCTAATGCATACTGAAAGATTGCTCAGAATTCAATTTTCTTTCATTATGAAAATACAATTTTTGGGTGAACAACTCCTTTTATGCCTAATAAAAGATAGGAGGAGTGTAAAATATAATTTCTATATTTTACTGCTCAGGACATTGATGATCTGGATGTTACAGGTCTCGTTTATGAGTAGAGGCACAAGTGCTGTCTTTGCAAGAATTTAAAGTTACTTGCATCCAAACCTGCGCCTTACACTTCCGCATGTTGTGATGAGCCCCCCTTCATTTATCTCAAGTTGGCTAATGGCACATGGGAACCCTAGAGCTTCCACCATCATGAAAATTGTGGTAATTCCAGTATTTCAGTAGAAAAAGCAGACTTGTACCAAAAGCACAAAAAATTACACACTATTGCCAGTAGCTGGTAGTGATGCGAAGTTGGCTCTCAGCAACTGAAAGCTGGTGAAGATTCACTAGCAGTAATTCGTCAGCACAAGCATTTCTTAATGATCTTTCACTAGCGAAACCTCGTTAGTACTCTTACGCTTAGTTCAATTTTAATAGGGAGGGTACATATAGGTCATAAATACGTCTTTATTAGAGACGTTGGTACAAAAGCTTGAAATGGCCACCTATTATTACACATGTCCAAGGAAGCAAAATAATGACATAAGAGATCCTCTAATGCCCTGGACATGAGCCCACCCTAAAACCAGGGCCAATCATCCTTTCATGCCCCTAGGCCACCTGGGTCCTAGCACCCGCATCTACCACCCTATGATCACATGCAATAGCCCTTCAGCCGCCAGGTCCTAGCATGTGAACATCCCCCCATGAGCACACGGTCTCCAGTGTTCTTAATGCTCTTCCAGATGCAGCTTGGGCGGCATACCACCCCTCAAATTTTGCCGCCCTAGGCCCGGGCCTTTGTGGCCTTGTCACAAATCTGGGCCTGCCTAAAACAAATATTTTTGATTATATATCAGGCTTGATAATGGGCCGAACCGTTGCCCTTTTGTGATATGAGCTTAAATAAACCACTTTTGGACAATACTTCAATAAAAACAGGTGTGCATCTGAATTTTTGATATATACCTAAATATGGCATGCACCTCAAATTGTTGGGGAAAAAAAAATTAATGCAAAAAAATCTTTAAAAGCAATTTTGCTTTAAAAACTGAAGGCAATTTCGCTTTTTAAAAAAAAGCCAGTGTTTTATGACTTTTGGCATACAGGATATGATGTCACTGACATAAGATTGAGGAGGATGTGGCTTCATCTTATCCATTCGCCTGGTCAAAAGTGGCTAAGGAAACTCTGGTAAAAGAGGTAACGTTCTATGAAATTCACAGAATTCGCTGAGTAACGAATGTTCACCTGAGCAAAAACTCAAAGAGGAGACCATTTTTTACGTAATAAACTGCGTGAAGAGAGACGGGGGGGGGGGGCTTTTGTACCTATGGGGGTGTAGTTTTCCTTTAAATGCAATAAATCTAACATGGCCAGGGGATAAACGGTGGTTTGAAAATGAGTCAAATATACAATGTCAAATGTGGGAAGACTTAAAATCCAGGAAAAGCTGCAATTGAAATGCATTAGAACTTGAAAGGACTGTAAAAAATATATTTTAAAAACTAGGATAACATAAAATCAGGGGACATAAAATGTGAGTTTTGACCTGAAGTGAGAGAAACAGGGTCTTGGAACATCAAACAAACCCCTCTCAAACTCCATTATCTGCAGGGGCATAACTGCAGAGGAAGCAGACACTGCGGTTACGGGGGGGGGCTCTGGAGTAGAGGGGCCGTTTAGTCCCTGAGCATTTTTAATATATCATGCTAGAGTAGGTCAAATTACCATTGTTTTGGGGCCCTAAATTGAATTAACTGTGGGGCCCAGTAATGGCACTGATAACCTGCAAGTTTTGGAGCAGAGGCCAGAGGAATGGTTCTCTCTTGTGTATTACAGAGAGCAGATTAAAATGTATATATGGGTGGTGATGACATCACAAACTAATAGGTTGTAAGCTCCACTAGATAGTAAGTATAGGTATTAGTATATGCAATGTATGTATGTGAGTGTTTAGCTAGGTCTGTATACAGTATGTGCACTGGGGTTTGTTTGTTGGGGTTGAACTTGATGGACTTTGGTCTTTTTTCAACCCAAATTAAATATTAGCAGAGATTTATGTTTACAAACAGTAAACACTTTTCTAGATAAAGAACCTTTTTCTTTTCTCTGTCACGTTTTAAATCTCTCAGCAAACAGAGAAAAAGTTGACCGTGCCATGTATATAAAATTCCTAAAAACAATTTTTGATCCATTTGGCAATATCCAATAAACATGGAAAACATTTTCTACACTTCATTATGGAAAAACTAGATCTACGAAGTAACCCTGTTCCATGTCCTTCATTGTGTTAAACCCAAATTTCCCTGCACCAATAAAGGGATGACTTGCTGTGAAGGCAATTCTGTGATACAAATGGAAAGTCCTGGCTGTGTATGAAAGTAAATAAAGGGATTGAACCTGAATAAAGCCGGTAGTGAGCAAATGCTAAACAATGTAACTAGGACTGGCTGACTCATTCTGCAAATATAAATTTGCTTATTTATAGAGTGGCAGCATATTCTACAGCACTTCATAAACATTACACATCATTCTCCTGTATGACTTGCAATCTAAGTACAGGGGTGCTCCGACAATGAGGCGAGTTGAGGTACTCGCCTCAGGCGCAGGGCCCCCCTGGTTACCAACCTGTAAATTTGGCTCTTCTAGTGCAGAGCACACTTGCCACTTTGCACTAGCGCCGTGGACCCCCCCAACCCGTGTCCAGCGCTGAAAAAGTGAGTGACATGGGGAAGGGGGCGGCATATTGAAGTCCGCCTCAGGTGGTGATATCGTCTGGATCTCCCCTGTCTAAGTACCTATCATATATGTGTATTATGCCTATCATAGTAACATAGTAAGTTAAGTTGAACAAAGACTAGGGATTAATCAAATCCAGGATTTGGTTCGGCCTTTTGGGAAGGGAAATCACGTGACTTTTTGTCACAAAACAAGGAACTAACAAACATTTTCCCGCCCCACCCCTAATTTGCATATGCAAATTAGGATTGAGATTTGGTCCGGTATTCGGCCAAATCTTTCATGAAGGATTTGGGGATTCAGGCGAATCCAAAAAAGTTGATTTGGTGCATCCCTTAAAAAAGGCACACCTCCATCAAATTCAACCTTTTAAGTCTGTGTAGAAATATATATAATAGAACCCCCATTTTTACAGCCCCTCATTTTACATTGTTGTTTTTTTGGTCTCACCAATACAGTATATTATGCATAATACTTTTCCCTGATTTTAGATTTTCCTGGATTTAACACCATTTCTTTTTGATCCCCTGGAAAACGTTAAATGGGGGTTCTACTGTATACGTGTATATGTATATATATATATAATACACAAAAGCCATGAATATCTTGTAAATTATATCCTTATAAACTAGGGATGTCATCTGTTATAAACGATTAATGATGTCACATGAGTCACCAAAACTTGTGTATTATAATAAATAAAGTAGCCCTTTTAGGAAAATAATAGAAGTAGCCCTCAGCCTCATGCTTTTATATGGTCATGGCAGGGGCTCTCCACCAATTAGGTGAAAAATGGAGATCCTGGTAACTTGAGACAGATTTCTGGCTCTTCTATTGCAGAGCGAGTAGTTACGTGCTCTACACTAGCAACAAGGACCCCCTCCTACTTTAAAAAGTCAGTGCCATGGGGAAGGGGGTAGCAAACAGAAGACCGCCTCAGGTGGCAAAATGGGCAGGATCACCCTTGGGTCATGGAACGCCTCGGTGACTTATAATATCCTGATATTTTACAATAGGGGGTACTTTATTCACTGTATATCAGTGATTTTCAACCTTGTGCCTCCAGCTGTTAAGAAACTACAAGTCCCACAATGCATTTGCCTGACTGTGGCTGTCAGACTCCTTCATTGCATTGTGGGACTTGTAGTTCCTTAACAGCTGGAGGCACAAGGTTGAAAATCACTGCTGTATATATAAGACTTGCCCATGCTAGTTGATCCAAAAACCCCATTTGAAGCCTCTCCATTTTGTTCTATCTTCCATAACCCTGTATTCCCTCACTTGCTAAAACGCCATTCAAACTCCTTCTTAAAGCTATCTAATGTATCAGCCTGTACAACTGATTCAGGGAGAGAATCCCACATCTTCACAGCTCTCACTGTAAAAAATCCCTTCTGAATATTTTCTTGTTTTTTTTAAACCACAAAAAACTCACTTTTTAAAAAGCCCACGAATGTCATTATTTATTAAAAGATCCTAAAACAAAAAGGGCCAGTGACAAAAACACAAAACAAATCTGAGAGAGCCTCACAAACTTTGTCTGCGTAAGAAAGTTTTGCTATTACAAGCATCAAAAATCTCAAAAACCATTAAAATCCCGATGGAGAAGTTTTGTATAAGGGTTTTCATAGTTTTTTTTACACTTAATATATTACTTTTTTGTGGTTCAGAGTAATAAATAAAACAATATTCAAGGAAAAGGGAAGAAAAACGAATGGTAAAATTATCTGAAACAAGTAGACAGAGAATGGTGGGTTCAGAAGAAAGTAGGTTTTATTATGCATTACATGGATATTGACCAATGTGGTGGGACCTGCAAGCTGCTTTCACTAGTGATCATATTAAGTACCTCACCCTTAGGAATAGGCAGTCATGCTAATATTCCATGGTTGGGGAAGATTAAACTTTGTGCTCTGGCCAGAGTAATTCATTTAGGCTTCTAAAACAATGAAAGAAAGTCCATGGCACCAGTTGTATTCCAGGTATGTAGAGTGGGTGAGAGGCTGTAATAATTCATGTTTGACTAGAACTATGTAATCTGGGAGATATGCAAGTATAATCATCACATGCTTGTCCGATTCCGCTTCCCTTAGGACGGAACTAATGTATTTTGTTGAATAATCCATGACATATGCCAGAATGTGCAATTTAACCTTTCACGTTTAATTCCCCCCAATGGCTGCTGAAAGCCTCCTCCATATCTGAAGCACTGCCAGTGTGTTGGTTGTGGCTCTGATGTTACCTATTCTTCCCTTGATGAATACATTTCTGTTATCCATCACTGTGTGGGTGGGTTTGGCTAATGCACAAAGCTCCATTAGCCCATTGCTTGAAATGGCTAAATTGATTGTGAAAGAAAATAAGGAGGGGTGTCCCCACTAAATTGTTGTCAAGCAGTAAGTAGCAACAAATGATGTTTAATCTAATGCCAGAGCCACTGTAACACCAGTGAAATATATTGGGTGCATATTGTACAGATATAGGATCTGTAATCCAAAAAGCTTCAAAGTATGGAAAGATCATCTCCTTTAGACTCCATAACCAAATAACTTGAATTTGTAAAAATGATTTCCTTTTTTGCTGTAATAATAAAACAGTACTTTGTACTCGATCCAAACTAACATATAATTAATCCTGATTGGAGGCAAAACAATACTATTTGGTTAATCTAATGTTTATTTGTTTCATTAGTAGACTTCAAGTATGAAGACCCAGATTATGAAAAAATCCCTTTGAGAAAACGCCAGGTCCTGAGCATTCTGGATAAAAGGTACCGAGCATTCTGGATAACAGATCCCATACCAGTATATTAAAACTTCTGTATCACTGACTTGACTTTAGTAACCTGCTAGAACTGTGACTCATAAAAACCATTGGCAGCCTGGCTCACGTGTGAGTGATCCCTATGGGTTGTACAAGATATATGCAACAAAGATGTAAACAAATCCTATGGTCTTTTAGGAAGGTGGGCACTCTTCTGTGAATTCTCTTGTAATTCAGAAATTAGAAGTGAGTCCGTTTACTGTGGATAGAAAGCTTTAGGGCACAGATTTTGGGTTGGGTACCCGCTTTGTACTTCAACATGTGGTCAGCCACCCTTAGCTCACAAGCTACCCTTAGCTAAGAAGGATTCACATATACAACACAAAAACATGGCTGTACAAGTCACAGTACTTTATTATTATTAGGTATATTCAAGACAGTAAGGGGCAGATTTACTAAATTCACCTGAAATTCACATAAAGAATTCGAAGTTCAATCGAATTTGTATTAAATTAGAATCTTCGAATATGCAATTCGAATAATTCAAATATTCAAATTTTTTTTTATTCGAATATTCGATGGTCGAATACTTCCCCTTTAAATTTTCATTCCACCACCAGATCAAAGCTACAAAATTGGGCAAAATTATCTTTGATCGAATATAAAAAATTCAATCGATCGTTTAAAATCGTTCGAATATTTGATTCAAATTAAATTAAAATTTTTTATATTCGATCGTTCGATCGATTGAATTGCGGTAAAATCCTTCTAATTCGAAGGATTTTACTTCCCCACTATACCCCACTATTCCCATGGTCAAATTTTTTAGCATTCGAAATTCGCCATTAGTAAATCTGCCCCTAAATGTCATGCAAAATCCCACCATAACTAGATTTCAGGCTGAGCCAACCACATTTTAGCAATTCAATTTGCAGGGAGATGGAGTACAGTATGTTTAATCTTACATGACTGTTGTATTTATAGTATGTATACGATTAGAGAAATATTGTAGAGCAATGGTACCCAACATGTTGCTCACCAACCCCTTGGATGTTGTTCCTCATGGCCTCAAAGCATGTGCTTATTTTTTTAATTCCAGGCTTGGAAGCAAATTTTTGTTATATAAAACCAAGGTTGTTGGCAAAACGAGCCTCATGTAGGTTGCCACATTGAGCAACTGAATAGCCAATCATATCCTTTATTTGACACCTCAAGAACCTTTTCCATGCTTTTCCATGCTCCCTGACTCTTTTTACATTTGAATGTGGCTCATGGGTAAAAAAAAAAGATTGGGGACCCCCGATTGTAGAGTCTAGAAATTGTTTGGTATCTTTGGCACAGGTGAAAATTGTTTTTCAAGATGTTAGCCAGATATATGATCAGAATGGTCCACTCTCCAGGATACTGTACCAAGGCCGTTTAAGGTTCCCTTCTCTTCCTGATGGAAAATATCAATTTCTTGAATATATTTAGGTTCATCATATAATGATATGACTTGCATAATATAAACTGAATTACTTAAGACAGGGGACCAGGAAATGTGCATTGATTAATTGGCCAAGTCAGTAGCACTTCCATTATACGTATTTACTTTAACTTAGCCTTAGGAGTGCACTCATAACCCCCCTTTTTATATTTCATCATATTGTGAGGCAGGAGATACACTACATAAAAATGGAGAATAGCACTCAAAATACACATTAAAGGGACAGTTTACAATTACATACACCACCTGTTTCATGCATAATGTATTAATGGTACAGCCAACTACTGGAAGGTGCTGAGAGTTATAGATTTGTAATTCTTTTTTTCTCTCTTCCAGGAGTACACAATGTTGTTTTTGCTTTAAGGTCATTTGATACATAGTCCTTGATTCTCTTTGGATGAAGCAGTGGTTGATGCTGCGGGAAACAAGATGACAGGCCTCTGCAAACATGAATGGGAAAACCAGAATTAAATGTCTTCCCAGGCAGCATTTTACATTCCACAGGGAATACACTATATAAAAACCTTAATCACAGTGTAACCGTGGTTCTAAAGTTGCTGTATCTTAGATTTGTATTTTGGATGGTTTTCAGCACTGAACTGACAAGCTTCGTCATGGTTTGCCAATTGGACACACCCCACAGCATTGAGCACCCCTGGTATAATGTAGCGTGAAGATGAATTTCCACATACACTGACACGTTCTTGCTTTGTTTATTTAGGCTTTGCATATGCCTCCTTATGACCTTTCTCACTGGGGAATTCTACACAAGGGCTTCCCAGACATGATGAGGGGGACAACTTTTAGTAAAGATTTTGCACCAGGGTCTGCAACATCCATGAAGACATTATATGGATCCCATGGACAATATCTGTTAATTGCATTGCAAGAAAACAGATCTTACAGTGGAGCTTACAGACAAAGGTTCATATTGCAGTAACACACTATGGCCTAATTCTATCTGAAACCAGTTAACCAACCTGTATGTTTCTGGAGTGTGTAAAGAAACAGACCATACAAACTCCTTACAGATAGAGCCCTGGTTGATTGAAAC
Organism: Xenopus borealis; assembly: GCA_024363595.1. Lineage (NCBI taxonomy): Eukaryota > Metazoa > Chordata > Amphibia > Anura > Pipidae > Xenopus > Xenopus borealis. The sequence goes on along the minus strand of CM044443.1, from coordinate 23,647,076 downwards.
CCAACACTGCAATGAAGCAACTGTACGAAACCGCTTAAAAAAGTTTATAAAAAACTGTGTGGGCATGACCCCAGAGTTATAGTTAGACTAAGGTTGTGCTTTTTCTAGTGCTTAATCTATGGTGTTGAACAGTGTCAGTTTTAGGCTCCTTATAGACAAGTATTAAGGTTTAGTACAGATGGCTTTTGCCCTGGGCCCCCAGAATGTATAGTTTTAATAAAGGGCACATTTTGCTTTCAATCAAAAATTTTTTGTCAGGCTTTCCCGTTCCCCTGTCCAGGAACTAGATTATTAGTGAAGACAGTTGAGCCTAGGAAGATTAGTTTGACCCTAGACTCATATAGGTAGACCTTTCACCACAGAAGAAGATAACACTCTACTGAATACAGATGAAGAGAGATGGATGGGAAGGCAATGAAACTAGCATTGGGAATATTGATGTTCAAGTGCTGTAGGAAGAGGGCTCTTCACAAAGTTTAGAAGTCCGTGCAGGTACACATATCAGAACCTTTCCTGAAGGTACGTTCTGGTATTAGATAAATACTTTGCCATAGCTCTAGTTGCACAGGGGTTCAGGACATGTGAAACATTGACCAAAGGTGACCAAAGGTTCTCATGAGTTCATTATTTTCATGTACCTTCCTGACCTCTACATTTCTTCTCTGTTACATGATTGCAATCTTCTTGTCAGCATTGATGCATATGGATTGGTGACACCTGGTTGTTGACAGATTAGAAGGATTAGGCATTGATCACAATCTGTGTCCAATGCTCGAAAAATCAATTACGTAGTTAAATTGGGTTGAAAAAGACAAAGTCCATCAAGTTCAGCCAAATTAAAATTAAAACCCAGCATACACACACACCCCTCCACACTTTCACACAAACCATATATGCCCATAGCTATACTAACTGTAGAGTTTAGTATCAAAATAGCCTTTGATATTATGTCTGTCCAAAAAATCATCAAAACCCCTTTTGAAAGCATCAACAGAATGAGCATCACAACATCACCCGGCAGTGCATTCCACAACCTCACTGTCCTCACTGTGAAGAACCACCTACGCTGCTTCAAATGAAAGTCCTTTTCTTCTAGTCTGAAGGGGTGGCCTCTGGTGCAGTGATCCTCTTTATGGGTAAAAAGGTCCCCTGATATTTGTCTATAATGTCCTCTAATGTATTTGTAAAGTGTAATCATGTCCCTCGCAAGCGCCTTTTTTCCAGAGAAAACAACCCCAACATGGACAGTCTACTCTCATAATTTTAGTCTTCCATCCCTCTAATCAGTTTAGTTGCACTTAGTCTCTGAAATTGTATGATAGATGATCCACTCTCAACCTTGCCCTAGCATGTGATCTCTGAAAGTACTGCCTATCTGCTACAGTAGATACAATTATTTGCCTGATACAGTATTACCTGAAACCCGCTATTAACTGAGACAGGTGCAAAAGGATAGATAAAATCATGTTGTGCTACTTTTTACCGCAGTTTTTTCAATGCTAAGTAAATAAACCCTGATCTCCAGAGAGCAAGATTAGATTTGGAGCCTGACACAGGGAAGTCTGCTTACTGTCAACAACAAACTAGTGTTTATTAACCAAGCATACACCTCTCTTTTTTTTTTTTTTAACAATTCTTTTATTTAGCATCTCAGTTGTACAGAATGTATGTCACAGTAAAGAAGTCATAGATCTGAGATTGTTGCATATTCAATAAACTTCAATAAAGATAAAGAAAAAAAACATAACAACAATGGTGTCATAGCTGTTATTTTAAGATTCCAGATTGTGTTATAATGAGCAAAAAGGTATGAACCTTATGAGGTTACAACCAAGTTGGAGGAGGTAAAGGGTATTACCAAGTATTTTAGTCCAACCCCTTTTCTTTCCCTACTATTTCTAGTATTTACTCTGACTTGCTTTGTTAGCGGTAAGTTAAAGCGAATAGTATCCCTCCGCCTCCGGAATGGGGCCCCGGGGGGGGGGTACACCTCTCTTTAATTGGCACCGACACACAACAGTCCATCATCTCAGAGGTGGTTCTACACTGAAATCAGATACACAGTGCAACTTGCAATTTCCTGCAACTTGGATTTCTCATTCAAAACAAGTGAAAGGTTGGGCTTCCATTAAGCAGGCTAGAATATATTTTCATAAATGCACAACTAAAAGCAAAATTCATTTTTGGATAGTTTCTAGATGGGGACCTCTCTTAGTATAAAGGATTGAGCTATGTTTCTACATTTAGTTACTAGCATAAAGGGTTAGACTGGGTCTAAACTCAAAATGATTCTTTTCCCATTCATTCTTATTGATCATCCATTCATTCATTGGAAATATCCTCAACTGAGGCCTGCAATTAATGAGGTCCAATGCCTCTGTCCCATTAACCCACCCTGGCCCCTCAATACCTAACTATCACAGTTCTCTGCAAACCTACCAACATGAGCTTCCAGTTACTCAGCTAGCATGGGGATGTGTAGGTGGGGAGAAATTGAACCACTTTAGGAAAGTTGTAATAGGAATGGATAAATGAGGAGAAGTTTAGAGATTTCAAAGTCAATGACCAAGATCCATTCCATTATTCCTACATCAGGGCCCTATGCTGACTATCTTCATCCCTAGCTGGTCAATATGAAAAAGATGCACTAATGTTAGTTAAGGTCAATAGAATAAATTAATCTTTTAGTATTAACCCACAACAATTATGGTATTTGTTTTTTGAAGCAAAATAAGTCCCATTCTGTTAATTAATCAAGACAAATGATGCACTTTTAATGCTTTAGGAAACTTTTAACCATCACAGAACTACAACCCCAGTCCTTGGCTTGGCTATTTGCTCTTTCTTTTGGCTCTCTATCTTCAAGCTTTTGTGCCAGGCACATCTGCTGAACTGGACTTCAGAGCCTGTTTCACACCAGCAGTGTAAGTTGCATCTTCATAACTTTGTTCTCTTTGTATAACGGACATCTCCATGGGACCACCCAGTAAAAACCCTTTAATCTCCACATGAAAACAATCCTCGTTAATGCTCTTGTTGGATAGGATTTTCCTCAGTCATGTGCAAGGTGAGAGTGCAAAGACCATCACATATGGAACTGTGTGATCTTGTAACATGAACCTGAAAAGACAAAGCAAAGGAAACTGATTTGCATTTCACCAGATATCATTACTTTTTAATGGACATTTTAACAAAGTGTCCAAAATAGACTCTGTTTGCAGTATAATTTTAATACCAATGAGGCAGCACAACAGGGGCATTATGGATTATAACGGGAATAATAATGCAGTATGGGTCTCTGCCAAGGTCAGAGCAGTGGGAGTCACATTCCAAGGTTCTTGCTGAAGTAACAAATTGCCAGTTTATTGCAGCCAATAGGTGGGCTAACATCATTTCACAGATAACATCCACAGCTTGAAGACAGCTATATTTATTAATATGCATGCTTGCTCTGTTGAGACGAGTTAAAACTTTAACCATATACTGATGCATAGATCCCCAATGGCTAAATTAGCATGACATGTTTTTCATAGACAGCCTGGATGTACCAAGCAATAATGCTTAGGGCAATGGTTCATGGGGACATTGAATCCAAGACTAAACCTCCCCAAGTCAAAACCTGACTTCATGCCATATGCTCTGGGAAGTAAAATTGTAACTTCACTGTGTTCTGGGGTTATTATGGATGAAAATGGCAATGTATTTTTGTTCTTGGATAATTATACATGGAGTTGGCCCTGCATTTACCCTGCCATGTGTTCCCATATACAAGAATGACCCTCTGTCTGTGTTACTAGCTTGGGAAACAGGCCCAAAACATCTCAAAGCAATG
>CM044443.1:23596737-23624719 GCA_024363595.1 Xenopus borealis | reverse complement strand
TGGAGGCAGATAATATACCCACAGAAGGTCCAGTTTCCATAAAGAACATTCCAAAAGTAGAAACTACAGGAAAGGGCTGTAAAAGGCCAATGGACAATATTTTGCACAAACGGCCAGATGCCAAAAAGAGATTTAAACCAGACAGACCAGAGGCACAGGTAATGCCTTTATCTTTTAGATTAGGTATAACATAGTGTAGTGCTTTGACATTTTGAAGTTCGGTATGAGATGAAGTTTTGAGCATGTCTTTTATGATTGTAGATCTCAGAAACCAATGAAAAGAGAGATGAGAATGCAAAGCCAAAAAGTCCCAAAATGAAACAGAAGTGTTGTAAAAGACCACTTTCTGAAGATAAAGACAATGGCAATAAACCAAAGAAGAAAATATGTAGAAAAAATGAGAACCAATAGAGACTGTGAACAGTATTACATCTGGCCTAGAAACATATGGGTGAAATGTATCACATCAGCAATGAGAAGAGCGAAGAAGACTAACTGTCCAATTGATTTAAATAAAAAATTTTTTTTATACTTTGATGAGATATTGAACTTGGCTTTAAGTGTCTGTAGGGTCTGTTAATGTACCCCTATAGTTTTAAATCCCTACACTTCCTGATATCCCTAATTGCTGGGCAGATACCCATGTGGCTAGTTGTAAACTGCATGGTTGAATTATTGGGGAAGAGGTGTTGTGACCACATCCGGTCTCGTGGTGAGTGAGGAGGTTTGGATCTTCCTCTTTAGCTTCTGGTTCTGACCCAGCTGGGTACACCAAGGCCCAGTAAAGCCATTCTGCGATAAAGGGACCAGTACCTTTAGAGAGTAAAATCGGGCAGCAGGGACCCTGTGAATGGGGCCGGATGGAGAAAGGATACAACCTTTTATAGTTCTCTCTAGGAGAGTAAGATAGGCAGGTTAAGTAGCAAGAGCATCTTGGCTCCAACTAGGAGGGATAGCAAGGAGGTAGCTCTCCCCTCAGGCAAGTCTAGTCTAATAGGGAATTAGGCCTAATGCGTTCCCTGATACAATGTGTGGGATCCAGGTCAGGGTGCTGAGATCCTGAGGCTGTATCTATCCAGGTAGTACACTATCATCTCAGGAAGCCTCACACCAGATCCCCTCACAGACATCAGCACTAAAAATGGTAACCCCCCCGCAAATTATAAAAAGCCACTGTGGTCAGGACTACCTTACAAGTTTAAAAAGATCATTGGTGGTCAGGGCCCCCTTTAAGTAAAAAAAATAATTGGCACCAGGGCCCCCATAAAAGTTTTTTAAACATTGGTGGTCAGGGCCCCTGCAAGTAAAAAAAAAAAAACCACTGGTGGCCAGGGGTTTAATACATTTAAAAAAAATAATGATAATGGTGTTCAGTGGAACTTACCTTAAGTTCTTCCTTACTTGGCTTTGGGTTTTTTTATGGATTAAGGACTTCAACTTCTGGTCTTTTTGTGGTTTCCGGTACTTTCGCAGCTTCAGCTATGCTCTCTGCTTCAGGATTGCATACGGCTCTTTCAGCGGCACATCACTTCCTCCCTGGTAATGGAGCACGGTTAATTTAAAAAGTGAAGCACAGCCGGGGCCCCCTTGTGTACAGTCGTACCCCCTGATGGTGGCCCTGCATGTAATCCACGTAGATTTTTCATCTACTAATTTTGAAGCTGGGGAGGTGGTGTTGGTTGTTGTTATGTGATGTGTCCACTGTCCAATTGTGATGTCAAGGGTTGTGTCTGTACCAGTACAATGACATTGTGATTGTTAAAACAGTGGGAATATTTGGGCAGTAACCCACGGCAACCAAATAAATGTTTGCTTTTGTTGTTTAACTTGCAGCAGGCTAAAAAAAGTCAGTCAGTGATTGATTGCTATGGGTTGCTGCCCAAGTAGAATTTTGCCTGGTGTTTATAAATGACCCCCATCAACTGTGCCCATGCCCTTATTTATAGGTCAGTCTCCAGTGTCGGACTGCAGGGATCCTTTCCCACCTGGGCTGCCATATCAGGGGCTCACACACACCTGCCCCGAGCCCCCAACCTCCCTTTTGCCAACTCCAGGGGCCCAAAGGCAGGTGGATATCCCTGGCCCCTCCCCATTTACATGCGGACTTCCTGGGGCTGCTGATGTGACACGGTCCCCTCCCTCGCCCTGCTAGGCCCACACAGGTTGTTGCTTCGGATGTGCTAGGAATGAAGAAGGCGCTGCCATACTGATCTCAACTCGCTGCGCACTTTGGCACTGAGCAGGTGCCTGGCATTTGGGATAACCCCCCTCCCTCTTCTTCCTCCTCCTCCTCATCAACCACAGGAAATGTCCTTTTTAATTTCCAAAAGATCTTCAAGCTCGGGAGAGACCAGAAGAAAAAGCAGTATGAGCATGTAAAGAGGAGCAAAACCCTGAGGACTTGTGGCCGATTGTGGGAGAGCTGGGGGATGGGGCCTTCGGAAAAGTCTATAATGTGAGTGGGCAGCATGGCTAGACTTTGGGAAGGGCCCAGAGCTCCCAGTCACTGTAAATATGAATGGAGATTATTATACTGTGAGTAACACTTCGGCTCATACGCAGAAGCTCGGCGCCACCACATTACTCCAACTGCGAATGCACCAGAAATGCCGCTCACTAAAGCAAGAAGCCCAAAGAAAAAATGATGGCTGCTGTGAACTCTGCTAGACAGGACCTGCAAAGAGGGAGTAGAAAGTTAGGGGCATTTGCCCAGGGTACCAGGTAGGCCAGGGTGGAGGGGGCCTATTTAGGGTTGGGGTTTTTTTTTATGGGTTTGGTTCACCTTTTAAGTCGATTAAAAAATCATTTAAACCTTAAATAAAGCCAATAGGATAGTTTTGCCTCCAGTAAGGTTTACTTTTTAGCTGGGATCAAGTACAAGTTACTGCTTTATTATTACAGAAGAAAAGGAAAACCTTTAAAAAAAATTAGCATTTTTTCATTAAATGTCAGTCTATGGGAGAAGGGTTTCCTGTGATTCGTAGCTTTCTATAAAACTGGTATCTGGATAACAGATCCTATACCTCTTCAACCTGCAACTTTCCAGCTATTTGTTGATTCTCTTCAGCTAAGTGTGAATATGAGTGTTAAACTCCCTGTCTGATGATCATCCCTCATTTTTTTATTACCCCCTTTGGATAGGGGAACATAGGAAGTTTGTTAGGGGTCCCTTCTTCTCTTTGCTTTGACTCTGAGAAAATTAGATTTCCTAGATGTCTGGCACCACATCAGCGAGGAAGTTCCTGCTTTTTTTTTTATTAATTGTAACAACTATTATTAGTCATAAATTCTTTTATTCTTTATATGAAGTGCTTGAGTGTTGGATTAATGTCTAAACCCACTTCCCTCCGGTTGTCGCTGAATTAGAATGTTCAGCCCTCCCAAATCAAATGCTTGTCTGTTGTACTTTCAGCCAGAGAGTTGCACTTTACTGCTTAGAGGTTATATGCTGAAGGCTTGTAGACTACTAGAACTAGATCTCACAAAGTTCTAATTTCATTTTTATCAAAACCCCTTTTTGTATTTTAAGACTTAAAACTCCTGTTGTAGTATTCTGTAGTTTTCTTTCCATAGGCTATGCAAGACCTCTTTTTCCCTTACTGAGTCTGTTTTAGTTGGCCTAAAAGCTTTTTAAACCAGGGCCACACTGGCATATACTTCGTACAGGTATGAGATCTATTATACGGAAACTCATTATCCAGAAAGCCCCGAATTATGGAAAGGCAGTCTACCATAGACTGTATTATAATCAAATAATCCAACTTTTTAAAAAATGATTTCCTTTTTCTCTGTAATAATAAAACAGTAGCTTGTACAGTACTTGATCCCAACTAAGATTATTATAATCCTTATTGGAAGCAAAACCAGCCTATTGGGTTTATTTAATGTTTACAGGGTTTTCTAGGAGACTTAAGGTAGGACAATCCAAATTACAGAAAGATCAGTTACCTGGAAAAACCCAGGTCCCAGGCATTCTGGATAACAGGTCCCATACCTCTCCAGTCTAGATCTATCTTTCTGTCATATATCTGTCATATTTTAGGTGCACCCTTCCCTACAGACTATCATCTATTTATCTATCATCTATGTATCTGTCATATTTTGGGTGCACCCTTCCCTATAGACTATTATAGTTTGGGTTGCAAAACTCTAGCATGCATAAGCCAATGCAACTGTTGTAGTAAATCATGAATGCAGCAGTGATTGTATGAGTCCTAGTCATTTGCTTGTTGAGATCATGGTTGTAATGAGGTTTACAGACTGTGACTCTCAGTGATGTGTTGCTTTAGAACATACATACCGTACATTTTATTTGTCTCCTGTGTTTACTGACCCTAATGTGTGGTTTAAATATAACAGAGACCCTAGACTGTAACTTCCATTTAGGCCAAGTTGTCTGTAAAGCTGTGTGTAAACCAAGGGGCGATGTCTAAATACAAGGATAATAATGATTATCAATGAAGCTTTCATGATTGTGAAATAATAGATTGGCAGAGTCTATGAAATAAGAGCGACGGAGTATTGTGTACACCACACGGAGGTTTTTTATAAGCCGGGTGTTAGTGCGTGTGACAAGTCCAACTCTCTAGTGTTTATACTGAGCTGTGGGACACTGACACAGACAGGGAGCCTCTCCTTCCCAACCCAAACCACAAGTTGATGCACATTTCATTGAATAATACTTTAATGTGCTCGTGCTGCTTGTTTATATTGGGGAAGAAAAGGAAATCCTTTATAATTAGCCCTTTTGTTAGTTATAAGATACTAGATTTTAAAGTGGTGGTCCATCTTTAAGTGAACTTTTAATATGTTCTAGAATGGCTAATTGTAAGCAACTTTTCAATTGGTCTTCATTGTTTAATTTTTATATTATTGTAAGTATTTGCCTTCGTATGACTCTTTCCAGCTTTCAAATGGGAGGTCACTAACCCCCATCTAAAAAGAAATGCTCTTTAAGCAACAAATGTTTTGTATCCTGTTCAAATGAATTTGTAGTTGCCAAGGGGATTTAGACCAGGGGTAGGAAACCCGCGGCTCCAGAGTCTCATGCGGCTCTTCATCCTGCTGCTTGCGGCTTTGCCTGTCACGTTGTCTATACAGCCCTCGCACCTGCTGGCGACTTCTTGAGTGTGTGACAGTTGTCTTACCAGGCTGTATAGGCTTCCCAAGAGTCACAGGCAAGACCGAGCCGCAACAAGATTCATCATGGCCCCTGCCGCGGTTGCACACTCAAGACAAGAGAGAAGCCTCCAGAGTCTGCAGTAAGTGTGAGGGCTATAGACGTGGATGTGAGGCATATTTTATGGACGTCCATAGTCCTTGCCTTTAAACAGATCAGAACACTAGCATTTAATAAGGTTTAATTTATTTCAAAGTAGGCCTACACCTGCACACTGCAATTTTATTTCTTGTATTCTGTTTATCCAACAGTTATAATTAAAAATAGGTTAAAACTTTTAAAAGTTTATAAGCTGTGTTATGATTTGGGGCTCCGGACAATTTTCCTTTATTGGAAGAGGGGGAAATGGCTCTTTTGATAGTAAAGGTTGCCGACCCCTGATTTAGACCCTAGTAATAAGATTGCTGAAATTGCTGAAGTTTTTGAAAAAAAAAAAAAATAGTTAAATAACTGAAAAATAACAAAAATGAAGACCCAAATAACAAAAATGAAGACCAACTGCAGACGGTCTCAGAATATCAGTCTGTACATCATACTGAAAGTTAAATCAGAGGCGCAGCGTCCCCTTTAACTCAGAGGCGTAGCGTCCCCTTTAACTAAGAGGTAAAGCGCCCCCTTTAACTCAGAGGCAAAGCGCCCCCTTTATCTCAGAGGTGAAGCGCCCCTTTAACTCAGAGGTGAAGCGCCCCTTTAATTCAGAGTCAAAGTGCACCTTTAACTCAGTGGCGTAGCGCCCCTTTAACTCAGAGGCGAAGCGCCCCTTTAACTCAGAGGCAAAGCGCCCCTTTAACTCACAGGCAGAGCGCCCCCTTTAATTCAGAGGTGAAGTGCCCCTTTAACTCAGAGTCAAAGTGCCCCTTTAACTCAGAGGTTAAGCGCCCATTACTTGAGTAAATTGAATTTGGAAGAGAAAAAGGAAGTAGTGATGCCCCACACACCCTACACCTTCTTTTGTTGAATGAGGGGCTAATGGTGTTGCAATTGGTGAATAAAGAATATTCTGATCAATCACTGGCAACAAAGTTCATTAGTGATTGAATAAGTTATAAAGTGCCTGTGCAATTGGTATTATGAAATAAATCACTGTTGAAGATCATTAATAATGAAAAGAATATAAAAAGTGCCTGTGCAGTCAATAGATCTATAAATAAATAGCGCTTATTTCATCATGACTGAATTCATATACATGAAATAAACCAGCTGGATTTAATAACTGATTAAGGTTCCTATTCACCATACAAAGTCAAAGAGATTAGTTCATTAGAAAATACAAATTGTGCCTAAGGTGTGAACCAGTGAATTCATTAGGTTAGAAAAGAAACAGCATTTAAAGGAAAATATTCAGATAAGAAAATAGATGAGAGGTGGAGAAGTCCCGAAGAAACTGCTGCCTGATTGTGTTCTAGGCCCTGGGACCCCCCACTGTGGAGAAAGGGGAGCACTGAGGACTGTGGTCTGTAAAATGACCCTGCTGTCTCATATAAGAACTATACTTTCCCTAAAAAACCACAAATGACAAAGCGACGTGTAGTAAAAGAGTATCGGAGAAGGTTAAATGCGGTTTAAAAATCAACACAAAAAGGAGAAGTATTAAAAACAAAGGTTTGGAGTCTCAATCCGATAAACAAAGTAGGCAAAACCTGACTGACTTGTAGGGTTGCCACCTGGCCAATATTTCACCAGCTTAGTTGGTAAAATATCAGCCAAGGCCAGGGCTGTTACTACAAATTTATTGGCAAAGTCCTTGCAGTAAATTTGTAATAGAGTCACTTGCTCTCTGTCCCCCCTCCTGGAGGCTTCTGTAACCCTGCCTACTCACCAAGTCTCTGCCCACTTCCCCCAGTTACCCAATTAATCCCCCACCACACACTACCTGTCTCTTTCACTCATTCTTCTACGTTCTCTTTGTAAATTATATAATATTGTAATACAGGTATGGGATCCATTATCTGGAAACCTGTTATCCAGAAAGCTCTGAATTATGGAAAGCCTGTCTCCCACACACTCCATTATAATCAAATAATCCAAATGTTTAAAATTGATTTCCTTTTTCTCTGTAATAATAAAACAGTAGCTTGTACTTGATCCCAACTTAGATATAATTAATCCTTATTGGAAGCAACACCAGCCTATCAGGTTTATTTAATGTTTATATGATTTTCTAGTAGACTTAAGATATGAAGATCCAAATTACAGGAAGATCCATTATCTGGAAAGCCCCATGTCCTGAGCATTCTGAATACCAGGTCCCATACCTGCACTATATTATTCTTATATGTCATTATTTGTTTTTCATTTGTAAAAGTGTTTAAATTTTAATAAAAATCTCTGTCTGCATTAGTTCAGTTTAAGCTTTACGTCATTATTTTGTTGCCTGAACTAAAAGAAAATGGATGGGTTATGAATATTTAGCCAATACTTAGGCTTTTTGTTATGGGGGTACTGCTAGATGACAACAGCTGGGCACAGTTAGAAATTGCTCATCAGCCAGCACCTTACTGGGCCCCCTCGGACTCCCCCAGCAGCCACAGGGTCTGCTTTTTCTATAATTAAATCCCTTGTGTATGGGGCAAGAATCTCACAAACAGAACTTGTACAGCAGAAACTGCAGTTCTCCATTGTCTAAACACTGTCTGCCAGTGTCAGACTGGGCCGGCGGGACACCGGGAAAAAACCCAGTGGCCCCTGTCCTTGTGGGCCCCGCCGGCCCAGACCCTGTAGACATAGATGGGGCTCCTGTCCTGGGGTAGCTGGGGCCCTGCCACTGGGGGGGGGGGAAAGCAGCGGGGGCCCTTCTACTAGTGGTGGCAGCGGGGCCCTGATATGTCAGTCCTGGTGGGCCCTGACCCCTCCCAGTCCAACCCCGCTGTCTGCTCAGGTTTCTATAGGAAGAGGCCATAAAGGGTCAATGACTTCTTGTCTGCTGGCTTCATTCTCTGCAATGTGTAACCTGAGTGCCCCCCATAATAGCACTTTCCCTTTTACAACTCATTATTTATCAGCTCCTTGACATTCCTTAAATATATGAAATAGGCAAATAAAAGGAATGACTTTAGAAATCCTAAAAAAAAAGAAAGGGTTGTCCATACGTTTATATAAATAAGCTTTGCTGTGGCCAACGGGGGCAGACATTCAAAGTGACATAGGGCAATAGGGCCCACACATTTACATAGCAAATAACAGATGAGCTTTGCAGAATTAGTACTTAACCAGGGAGATGATCAGATCAGAAGTCATGAGTGATTCACGTGGTTCTCTACAAAATGAAACAGTCCTGCTGAAGTAAAACCACACGGACACACACATGTATGCCTGTTCACGTGTGCTTGCTTGCAGGTATACATGTATGGGGGAGTGGGGGGACCACACGACTGTCCCGGGTTGCCTGGGGAGCCCGTCTGCTCTTGGGACAGATAGGCCTTGATTTAACCAGACCATTCATCAAAATGTGCAAAAGCCATGGATGGTTTCTTGCCTATCAAACAGGATGGAAAGCTTTTATCACACTCTTTTGAAGGCACCTGAACATTAAAGTCTACCCTCCTTGTGCTAAACTCCTCCCACCATAGGCCGCAATCCAATCCCCCAATGCCCCTAAATTGCTACTTACCCCCTCAGCGCAAGTCCTGTCCATTGCGTTTGCAGACGCAATCTTCTCTCATGTCTTCTGCCTGGATTCTTCAGTGCTTGGCATTTACCGGTTCAGCTCTACTGTGCATGCGCCGAAAGTCACAAAGTTGAAATTGGAAAACTTTGTGACTTTGGGCGCATCTGCAGAAGAGCTGAAAAGTCAAAAGCCTCTGTGAACTCCATGGACAGGACCTGAGCTGAGGGGGTAAGTAGCAACTTAGGGGCATTTGCCCTGGGGGGGAGGTAGGCCGGGGGAGGAGTTCAGCGCAAGGAGGGTAGACTTCTCCTTTAATGCTGAATTGTCAGATAGAGGAAGAATTATTTAATTCCTACCTGAACAAGCAATCTTTCCCACAACCAATGGTATCGTAATCGTAACTTATATGGCCACCTTTAGGGCCCATATGCAGGGGACTTACATTCAGTTGCCATGTGGTGTAGTTTGTAGGCTTTCCAGCTCATGGCAACACAAATGTAAACCGTTTTTTTTTATCTGGTTTATTAGGGATTCCAGTATTCCTTTATGTAGCATTTTTACTGGGACCTGCAGCATATTTTCCAAAGTTAAAACTCCCAAATCGCTGCTTTTTTACTGGATGCCACAGGGAACACCTGACAGAATTTGGGAACGCTGGCTGCTGGTTCTGTATAGCTGGGTGGAGCACAGATTCTCTGGAAAGCAGAGGGACTTCATGTCCCAGAATCCACACAATGAAACAAGGGGAGGGAGGGGCTGCATTACAGGAGCTTAAAGGGGGTGGGGAACTAGTCCCTGCAAACAGAGATAGAACATCATGGTTTCCTTTCAATCTCTGGAATCAGATTTGCTTGTGTTGAAAAATACATATATTTATTTCTAGAATTTCAAATAATTTATGCACTTTTTGTACAAATGCCCAATGCTGAATAAACAAAAAGGGGGTGGTATATTTCCCTTTAAATTCATATCAAAGGCATAGCGCTTACATTTAGCAACTTATCCGTTTTCTTCTTTCCATGGTGTCTTGTTACACACGATACCAATTTGATCATTGTAACAAACAGGTGTCACTTTATTTAATTTTTGATGTCAGATCTGCTATTAAGCTCAGCTACAATCAGCACCCGTCTGCTCAGCCCTTACTCCTGTTCATCTTTTATATATGGAGAGCTCCAGCAAGAAATCACCCCATTAATTGGCATCAGACAGAATGAAGTGGAGGAAAGAGATGGGTGCGGCAGCCTGGCGAAAAGCATTAGGAGTTAAAGAACAAGGCAAATAGAATAAGGGCAGAAATGCTGTATTTTTATGCTAAACATACTTACAACTTACTGCACCACAAGCCTAATCAAACAAATGATCTATGCTTTCAAAGTTGGCCACAGGGGGCTGTCATCTTGTAACTTTGTTATGCATCTTTGCAAGACCAAGACTGTGCACATGCTCAGTGTGATCTGGGCTAAGCTTAGGGAACATCGTAAATCAAAGCAACACAAGTCAAATAATATCTGCCAGAAGTGGATACAGCAAGACTGATTAATAATCAGAATATACAGACTGCACTGGGTCCTGTGTTGTCATGTAATCTAATGAATATTTTATAGTTTTTCTATTGTTTAACACAAAATTTCTCATACTCTACAGAACCAGTGGCTGCAGCAAAATATCCTCCAAATAGAATCCCAGTGTATCTGTTTAAATCTGGCTCCATGATCTTTGTCCCTGCAGCTGGAGTTGGAAACAGTAAAGGGGATATAAAGGCAAACTTTCAAAAAAATCTCTACACAGTCGCCAATTGCTCTACAGGGAAACAAAGCTGGTGGAGTTCTGAAAGGCTGGGAAATAAAGTGGGCGCTCCCCCTGCTGTTCATAAGTATGATTGTTTCCCTGCACAGCAGTTAGGGACTCTCTAATAATGTCTATCTGCAGAAGTAAATGAAGAGAGAATTTCACTGCATACAGTCAGGTTTCTTATAAAAAACAGTAGATATTTTTTACTTAAAGTATATTGGATATAGGTTTGTTTTTCATTAAAGAAAGTAAAAATGGGATTTTATTTTTTTGCATTTACTTGCCCTTTAAAGAAAATGACAAAATGATAGCAACATAAATATTTATAAAACCAGAGGACTGGAGTGTAAAAACAATTTTTGCTAGACACACTCACGTTATACGCACACATACATGAAATACAAGCACACGCATACACACCGCTCATTATTATATATATAGAGAGAGAGAGGAATATCAATTATGTAATTACATTTTGCCCTATAAACTGAGAAGAACTTTGATCTAGAAAAATGACTTTAATCCTCGAGATTCAGGTCTAACAAGATAAATTCAGTTTCCTGCTGTTTAATTTTTTCCCCAATACCAAAAACGAAACCAGTTGCATATCACGTCATATTCCTGAAATTGTATTGATTAGACATAGCTTGCGCCTAATTCAGAAAACCATGTGTTTTCTTTTTTTTAAACAAAAACTGGATTATGCCAGTTATGAATTTAAAAAACAGGCACCACATCCCACGAAAAAACACCAATTCTCCCCAAAAAGTACCTCCATAGAGGTATTGTACATTGTCTCTCACTAAGACTACCGTTCCTAAGATTTCAACTTGTTTTATTGGGTGTCCTTTGTAGAATAATATGTCTAAAGACGAACAAAGTTTTGAGATTTCTGCATTTTCAGCACTGAACATTGAAACATGTTTTTGAGTCAGTGGTAAAAGTATTTCATGAGAAACAGGTTTTATAAGCAGTTTGTCTAAATGCCAAAAAGTTAACATCTAAATCTAAAAGGCTTGAATTGACTTTCAGTATTATGTAAAGAGTGACATTCTGAGAAATGTGCAATTTTTCTTCATTTTGAATTATTTGAAGTTCTTGAGTTATTTTGTTTTTTATTCAGCAGCTATTTGGTTTGCAATTTCAGCAGTCTGGTTGCTAGGGTCCAAATTACCCTAGCAACCATGCACTGATTTAAATAAGAGACTGGAACATGAATTGGAGAGGGCCTGAATAGAAAGATGAGTAATAAAAAGTAGCAAAAACAAAACATTTGGAGCCTTACAGAAAAACTATTGTTTAGATGGGGTCAGTAACCCCCATTTGAGAGACAGAAGAAGAAGGCAAATAATACAACAATAAAAAATGAAGGCCAATTCAGGGGCAAAACTATAGAGGAAGCAGATCCTGCAGCTTTAGGGGGCTCCTGGCCCGGATTTGTGGAAAGGCCACATAGGCCTAGGGTGGCAAGATTTTAGGGGGGCGGCATGTTGCCCAACCACCCCAACATTAGTTCAAAAACACTGGGGATAGGCAGGAGATACAATAGTTTTTTACATTTCCCGTTAACCAATCCCCATTGCTCCGGTCCCGATAATGAAAATTGAAACACAAAAAAAAGTGGAGAGGACAGGGGTGACAAATGGCATTGGGCCTAGGCACCGCTATATAAATCCAGCCCTGGGGGGTTCCACAAAGTATAGGGGCCCCATGAAGCACTAATTCATATACAATTAAACTAAATATAGGTGTGACAGGTCAATCTCTAGACATTTTGGGGGCCTGAAAAATTATTTGCTGAGGGCCTGGACTGGCAATCTGTGGGTTCTGGTAAATGCCAGAGGGGCTGCTGTAAAATGCTATAGACACTCACTATTTATTGGGCTGCTGGGGGGCTGCTTGGGCCTCTGTGTACTTGGAATGCAAGGGCTTATTGTAAATCCCAGTCCAGGCCTTGTTATATCCACTGGGCCAATTGAAAAGTTGCTAAGAATTAGCCATCAAATCATAACTTAAAGTGAACCACCACTTTAATAAAACTCTTCCTTGGAATTGAGTAACTAGAAGTTATTGGACCCCACAACAAAATAATTTTAGCCCTCTCCCCCTTTTGGAACAAGAGACCTTCCATAAATATATGCCAAAACTGCTTGTCAGTGTTCCACTAACACTGGGCCCCCCAACAGTCACAGGTCCTGTTTCTTCTGTATTTACACCCCTGGGAGCAATTGTCTATATAGAGTTCTTGGTCTTCAGCTGAACTGACACTCAACAAACTACTGATTTACCTGCTGACACAAGGTCAGAAGATCCAGGATCCAAGATCCAGACCACCATAGAGAAGCATCTGAAAGTCAAGGAATTTAACATGTCCATGTCTAATTACTGTCTAAGGGAAGATGCCGTTACCCTAAACTACACTGAATGGTCAACATATTGGGTTCCTGACTTTTTGTCAAAGTACAGAATAATTCTACATACCTAAAATACAGCATTGGTATTTTGGCATAGGTGTATGGTATCTCTCTGTATGGGTTTTATTAAACCTGGGGAGGTCTACGTGCTATGGAGAGTGACAATGATGTCTGACATAATAATGTCACCCATAAACCATGGTCTAATATTACATGCCCCCTTCTACATTCTTGTCAAGGAATTATACCACAACAGAAGGTATATGGGACATGCTAAAGGAGCTTTTGGACAGCCAGAATAAGCGATGATAGTAGTTTAAGCATGGCTAAAACTGCAAACTGAACCAGTAACTCATTCACAGCTTATAAATTAAAAAAGGAAATGGAAAGATTATAATCAAAATTCCATGGAGGATCATTAGGAGCCCAAGCTCAAAATAGCCTTCAGACTGGCTCAGAATTGAACAAACTATATGCAAAATTATCCAACTTTAGGATATTTGCTCTGTTCTTACCATTTATTTGGGGGGAAATGCTGTATTTATATTATTGCATGAATGTGTTTCAGCAGATACTATTCTGGGCCTTTTCTTGATGCTAAAGGTTTTTGTAACTGTTCCATTCCTTTTTAGGCTGCATGAGCATTTTAGTAAAGGAATGTAATGACCTGTTCACAATATCAAAGCTAATTTAGTCAAATGTTCATGGTCTAGTTTTGGCAGTGTGAAATGTGTTGTCTTTGCTCCGACCACACACAGAGTTTATAATTATCTAAGGTTGTTCTACTTGCAACCTTTCAGTGCCTGATGGACTACAGCTTCCAGCATCTACTGGTGGTGGCCAGGGCCGCCACCAGGGGGTGCAACTATACTGGGCCCGGTCCTGAAGGGGGGCCCAGCTGTGCTGCAGTTTCTTAAATAGCTAGGCCCCCCTTGGCAGCACCGAAGTCGTGCCGCCTCTTTGTAAGTCCCGAACTTTTGAAAAGTCGAAGTTCCAATCCGCTGAAGCCACAAATAGACTCAAAGTGATGAAAAGAGCCAAACTTCAAGTCCTGAAGCCGCGAAAAGGCCAGAAGTGATGAAAAGAGCTGAACTTGAAGTCCTGAAGCTGCAGGTTCAGTTCTACTAAACACCAATGTGTGTTTGTTTTTTTTCTAAAGCCCTAGACACTGATGTATTATTTTAATACTTTACAGACCCCTGCCACCAATGTTCATATTTTAAATATTCACTGGTGCCCCAATGCTTTTTTTTCTCTTGGAAGGGGCTCTAGTGCCAACATTTTTTTTTTACTTATAGGGGTCCCTGACCGCCAATGATTTTTTGAAACATTTTCATGGGGAAAATGGAGGGACCTGGCACCACAGTTTTTGTTTAACTTAAAGGGGGCCTTGACCATCAATGGCTTGGTATAACGTATGTGTGGGGGGGGGTTAGTATTTTTAGTGCTGATGTCTGTGTTATCTTTTAACTGTGGGATGGGCCCCGAAAAATTGTGTTTTACGGGGTTCCATGATTTCTAATTGCGGCCCAGGTTGTGGCAGTTATAGTACAAGAGCTGGGGATTATTGGTCATATATAAACAGAACATGGGAGACCTGGGATATAATATAGAGTGTAACATTGGTAAACTCATAACTCCAGTAAACCAAAAAAAAAAGCAGTCTAATAATAAAAAGGAAGCTTATATTGGGTTTTAAAGGAGAAGGAAACCCTTTTGGTGCAAAACCCCTCCCCCCCCATAGGCCCCCCTCCTTCTTCCCCCCCTGGCCTACCTCCAGGCCCTCCCACCCTCCCCTGTAGGCTCCCCACCGGCCTAACTCCCCCCGGGGCAAATGCTCCGCACTTGCTACTTACCCCTCGGCGCAGGTCCTATCCATGGAGTTCACAGGCATCATCTTCTTCCGTGCGTTTTTCTTCCTGGATCCATCGGCATTTGGCAGCACTTGCGCAGAAGGAGCATTTGCCAGTCCATACTGCGCATGCACCGCCAAACTCTGATGGATCCAGGAAGAAGACCGCACGGAAGAAGATGGCAGGTCCTGTCCATGGAGTTCATGGCCGAGGGGTAAGTAGTAAGTTATGGGCATTTGCCCGGGGGGAGGTAGGCCGTTGGGGAGGAGGGGAGGGGGCCTACGGGGGAGAGTAGGAGGGGTTTTGTGCTGAAAGGGTTTCCTTCTCCTTTAAGTATAAGGTGAGGAATATGTTACATATTGAAGACGGTTGGCACGGCTTGTAGATGTTCCTGTTTGTTACTAAGTCTTACCTGGAACTTGCTGGTACAGTTTTTCAAAGGCTAAAAAGACCAGATCTAAACCCATAATAGTGAGGGAGTTTCTTCCAAAGAGGCCGGCTGCATCCAGAGGCTCAGACTGTTTGACCTGTTCAGGAAACATTTGCAAATAATAACAGCGATTAACAAAATGTCTTGTGTACCATTACTGTTATTGCTGCTTTTTATCATTCAGATTTCTATACAGGCCTTTCCTATACAAATTCCAAATACAGTCTCTTATTGAAATCAATTCATGGTTGCAAGGATAATCTGGACCTCAGTGATTATATACATGTATATATATATATATATATATATATATATATATTTGGAGAGAGAGAGATTTGTGATTTGGAGAGAGAAATTTGTTTTTTGGAGAGAGATTTGTTTTGGAAAGAGCGATATTAGTTTGAAGAGAGAGAGATTTGTAGTTTGGAGAGAGAGAGAGAGATCATTGTGTTTGGAGAGTTATCAGGTAATTTTATGTAAAACATGTCCTATAGTATGAGAGGGTAGCGCTACATTTAGCCCTTATTCCATGGTTCAGTGTGTGAGTATTAGTATCAGAGTTTTGTTTCTAATTGTAACCAGCCATGGCACGCTATCACTATCACTTACTGCTCCCTGCTAGATATATTATTATTATTGCACTTCAGCAGTGTATTTCATGAGAAATAAGGACTTTCATGGATGTTAAAATTGTGAACTATGAAAGAAAAAAGGCAATGTCCTGTCCTATAGCCCTGTATGCCCAGCAGGCTTTTTATAAGGACATCAGGCTTTACTGGAGGGAAAGGGAGTTATTCAGCATGAGTTGCATGTCATGTTCTACACATACCTTTAATATACATGTGCCTCTTATTAGAACAAATCCCTAGATTACAGTCTGTATAGAGATGTGCTTGATAGTGCTGCCCTTCTTACAGTTATTACAGTTATTATCGGCCAAACCAACTGCCTTTAGCAATGGGCCTGAGTGAGAGTGACAGTTGATAGCAGGATGGATAGAGACACTCACACAGAAAACACAAAATAAACGTGTCAGTAATAGGGATGCACTGAATCCAGGATTCTGCATTTTTCAGCAAGATTCGGGTTCGGGTTTCTATTCAAGGCTTCTCCCATTTAAATTTCAGTCTTTTTTTTTCAAATCAATGCACAGTTGCTAGGGTAATTTGGACCCTAGCAACCAGCTGAAATTGCAAACTGGAGGGCTGCTGAATAAAAAGCAAAATAACTTAAAAACTATAAATAATAAAAAAGGAAAAGCTATTGCAGATGAACTCAGAACAACACACTCTATATCATACTAAAAGCTGAACAACCCCATTAAGGCCTATGGCTCAAGATTTTCACCATCACTGACTGAGGCAATATGTTTGTCATGTAACTCTGTGGGAGGCAATGACAGTGAATGAGGCATTTTGAGCTATTTTCTGCCTGAGCACAGCAGTGATCACATTGACACTGAGTTTAGTAAAAGATCTTTAGTTGCAGAGGTTAAATTAGATATTACTGGGCCCCATAGAAATAATTTTTCTATTTTTTAATCCCAATATTTATTGAAATTGTATATGAATTAGGGGCTCATGGGGCCATTTACCTCCTGGGTTCCCCAGCAGCCATAGGGTCTACTTCCTCTATAGTTACACCCCTGTTTAGTTGGGGTTGTTGAACATCCAATCCCAATGTTGAGACGGAGAACCACTTGATCCTCTATCCAAAAGTCTGGCAACTTGTGAAGCTCAAGATGTTGCACCACAGGCCATGCAAGCCTAAGACATGGGGTCTGAAGACAAAAGGGGCCCAAAGACATGGCTGGGAATTCATATAAAAAGATAAATATACAATACCCCAGGCTACTTCTCACTTACTTTGGATCTTACCCATTCCCACACCTTCTGCTTCTAGATCATAAGCTCTTTTGGGCAGGGCCCCCCTCCTTTTGTATTGGTTTTTGGTTGCTATGTATGAAATTCAGTATTTTCAAATATCTTGTAAATTATATCCTTATAAACGGTGAGTTCTGATGTCATCAGTTATAAACGTTGAGTTCTGATGTCATTTCTGTAACGTGACTCACTGAAACTTGTGTACTATAATAAATAAAGTACCCCCAAAATATGAGGATATTAGAAGTTACCTCGGAGTTCCATGACCTGTATATGGTCATGAAACGCCTCAGTAACTTATAATATCCTTATAATTATAAGAAGGGGTACTTTATTCACTATATATATATATATATATATATATATATATGTATGTACAGGTATAGGATCCATTATCCTGAAAAATGTTATCCTGAAAAATTCAAATTATGGGAGGCAATTTCTCATATACTCCATTTTAACCAAATAATTTATATTTAAAAAATAATATTTCCCTTTTTCAGTTATTTTTTATACAGAAACCAGTTATCCAAATAGTTCTGAATTATAGAAAGGCTCTCTCCCATAGACTCCATTAGAATGAACTAATCCAAATATTTAAAAACAATATCCTTTTTCTCTTTAAATAATAAAACCGTAGCTTGTACTTGATCCAAACTAAGATATAAATAATCCTTATTGGAAGCAAAACCAGCCTATTGGGTTTATTTAATGTTTACATGATTTTCTAGTAGATTTAAGGTATGAAGATCCATTATCCACACTAAGACATAATTCATCATTATTGGAGACAAAACAACCTTCTGGGTTTATTTAATATTTACCCTTATGGGAAGGGCCCGTGCATTCTGGATAACAGATTACAATACTTGTACAGCATTGTGGAATATGTTGGTATTTTATAAAGACAGAATAATTATAAATATGATAATGGTGTAGAATGAGGATACATTTAATAACTGTCAAATAAAAACTATTTGCTGAAAGTGTTGCCATAATGACATTTTTTTATTTTTTTTATTTTAGATAAAGAATGGAGAAACATCTGGAGGAGATTGATTTCGAGAATTTTGGTAATGGACTTTTTAAGTTACTTGAGGTATTTCTGGAATAGTACAATGACATAATGTTAAAATGTCTTTAAAATTGGCTTTTTGAAGTAGGGATGCACCAAACCCAGCATCCAGTTTAGGGTTCAACCCTACTTTGCAAAATTTGGCTAACCTCTGTATTAGTATGCTCTTTATACAGAGGAGTGTCTTTAAGTGCAGTCTGAAGACTCTTCTTTTTATCTATAAGGCAGATAATATGTTAGAGGACTAACCATATCTCTACTTCTCCTTGACAGAAGAGACCCCCGTATTAAGATCTTGGGGGACACTGATGGACCTGAGAGATGAAGAGGCAGAGAGAGGAGGAAAAGAGGTGGATGAGAAGGAGAATAAGGAATTAGGTATAATTATATCTGTATTTATATACAAGTATGGATCTCTTATCCATAATGCTGAGTTTTTCCCATAATTTAGATAAACATACTTTCACTCAACAAAATCTTTTATTCAACTTTTCCTTGACAGAATTTTTTAAATTTGAATTTTGAGAGAATTTTAGTGTACTTCAACTGGGGAATAGCCCAAATTTTATTTAAATTCGAAAACATTTTGAAAATTGAAATATCAAAATTTATCAAATTTGAATTAAAAATTCAACATCGACTATTCACTAAAACTTGCCAAATTGCTGTTTAGCCTACGGGGGACCTCCTAGAACTCAAATGGAGTTATTAGTTGGACTTTTAAAAATCTACTTCAAATCAAATTTACTCGAATATTATCCAAATTTAATTCAAACGATCAAATACATCCTATTCACTAAAAGTTAAAAAAAAAAATTTTTTTATAAGTTTTGGTTGGCTTTTTTTTAATTCGAAGTTTAAAAAACTCCCATGACCTCAAAATTTGACCCTTGATAAATCTGCCCCTAAATGCATTGCGCTTTTGCATCTAAGCCTTTCGCATATGACCCAGTTGATGAGGAAAAAAAGTCTGTGGGTTCATTTGTAGTTTTGGACTATTCAAATGTCATTTATTGGGGTAGTTACGTGTATTGGGGTCTATGCATATCTGGGGGTTTGAGTCTAAGTTTTGCACCTCCCTGTCTATAATAAAGGGTTTACATTTTCCCCCCTTGCCCATGGTTCTCTATATATACCATTAATGCATCTAAGCAGTTACTGACTTTTATATATTTCTACTTGCTAGCATCCAAGGAGGTGTTTACTTTTAAACGGGTGACAAGCAAATTCAACCTGTTTATTGGTTGCTATAGGTGATAAGAACTGTAGTAATATTTATTCCTTATATCTCAAAACCCCCTTTGTACTTTATGTGTTGAGCTTATAAAGGTTTAAGTGTCTCTGTACATTTCCCCATTCTAGATTCCACCAAAGCAGAAGATAAAGAAGCTGTCGCAAAAACCATCAGTAAGTTTTTTTTTTTTATTTAAAAATGTGTTTATTGTTGGAGTGGGGTTTGAACTTTTTAACTTCACATCCCCTTTCCCTTTGACCCATAACAAGAATATCCAGAAGTGTCCAATGGGTCTTAACCTAATTATCCCATAAACTGTACTTTTACAAATAAAAACATCAGATAGACACTTACCTCTAAATATCACCTTAAACGCCATCAGACTGCCCTTCCATCAAGTGCTTTTGGCCCTATGTTTGTCTTTAATTAAAATTCAGCAACTTTCCACCTTGGCAGTAACCCATAGCAACCAATCCATTTTCAACTGGCTGCTAGTGATCTGATTGGTTGTCCTGGCCACATAATCTAAATGATGGTGAAAGAAATATAAATTATGTTGGGTTCATATAAAGTGTTATTTCTCCCATGTACTCTCCCATTTACTCTGTTGCTCAGCTCCTTATAATATGATAATTATAATAAATATGTTTTCCCAGTCCCGCAGAACAACACTAGAGCGTGGAGACCCGAGCTGCGGCGCCCACCTTCTTGTAAGTGGAATTTCATTGATCTGTCTATAGGTGTAATGTCAGTGTAGGCTTGTGGTACCCCAGTGAGCTGTAATGGGAAATGCATTCAAATTCACTGCCCATGTGCCTAAACCATTGTCATTATACCCTGTTAGATACTTATCTTTACAACTATAATTCCCATTTTATCTTTATTCTATGATTTTTATAAAAAATATTTCTTTTTATACAGTCAACCAAAATATCATGCAAAGGTTGAAAGAAGGGGAGTTAGAGCGCCCAACTGCTGGTAAGTTATACTATTATACCCTGTACATAATGATATTTATATTGTATGTCAAGTGTACTGAGCTCATAAAATTAATTATATCTATATTTTCATACTAGATACCAACAAAGCAGACAAGGGGCCTGTCCACATAAAAAGAAAGATGGGTAAGTCTTTAGATTTTTCACTATTTAGATTGTTTTAAGCCTGAGTTTAAGGTCAGGGCCTTCTCTTGCCACGTAGCAAAGTTGGGGATTAAGATTTATATCAGATTTGTATCATTCTGTAGTTACAAGTACAACCAGTGCTGCAAAGAAGTGCCCCCCAGGTTTATTAGGGCCCGAGTGTTCCGTCAGGGCAGAATACCATGTGCAAAGTGCAAAAAAGTGGCAGATTGTGATATTTTTACTTGCACAGTAAATGACCCGCAGTTATAAAACACATCATATTATAGAAGATGTTCTGTTACAAATGACACGGACTACTACATAGACCACATTGATTGCTATTACTAAATTTGAGGGTTGTGAGTTTGATCCCTAAAACCTTCTGCAGGTAGTCTGTATGTAATGATTTGTTTTTTGGGGGTTTTGCTCACAAGCATGATTACTCTTATGCTAATTAGCTTTTTATCATAGTGACCCTAGAGTGTGCGGCAGTTCAAGTTTTACTCTGTTGCTCAGCTTAGATAGGTCATTGTATTTCTCTCTAAATATATTCATATATATTTATCTATCTTCTAGACAACATCAATATGGATGAAAACGGTGGCATGCATAAAAAGATAAAGATAGGTAAGCTCTTGGCTGTTGATAATTCAAAGAGCACATTCTTCAGAGAATGTGAATATATTTGGAAGCTTGATATTTGAAAAGTATTTCAATACGTATAGTTATACATATCTTTATTTATCTTTCAGAGCACATCACTTGGGATGAAAGAGGCGACATGCCAAAAAAGAAAAAAATAAGTAAGTAAGTAATTCAAGTAATAATTCACAGTTCACTTTCTTTTGAGATTCTAAAGACATTTGGAAGCTTAACATTTCAATATTATGGACGTTACCGCTCTGTGGCCCCCTCCTATACACATAACTATTGGAACTGGCGGCATTGGGATTGAAATTGCCGACTCTTACTATGTAACCACTGACTACTACTACCTGTACAGGGATTATATGTTGTCCTGTGCTTGCATGAGGTTCAAGCCAATGACAAAGGGGTAGATTAACTTGATAGAACTGTAAAGAGCATATACTTTTAACTGAGAAATGGGAACATACACTCTGCAGGGTGAATGGGAAAACATTCTATATAATAATATAACTGGAAAACCCCAGGTCCCAAGCATTCTGAATAACAAGTCCCATGCCTGTACCTGTTGATACTATAATGTTCTTGGACACAATGTACATAAATCAAGCTATACTGTATGTAGAAATAACCTTTATTCACAATGCATTACTATCTTGTGATTTTTAGCCTTTGAAAATTCCCCACCAACGTGGAAGAGTGAAAGGCAACATCGTTCGAACAATGGTGAGATATTTTATATTTTTAATGTTTGAAGGGTTAATGTGAAGTAGAGGAAGTAATTTCCTGCTTACTTTTCTATATCTATTTTAGAGGAATTAGAACCCCAAAATGACTATTAATACCCTCATTATGATTATTTTTTATAATACATGGATCTGTTATCTGGAAACCTGTTGTTCAGAAAGCTCCGAATTACGGGAAGGCCATCTCTCATCACCCTTTTTATATAAATAATCCAATTTTTTACAAATGATTTAATTTTTTAAGGGTTAAGGTTAAGCAGAGGAAGTAGTTAACATTAAAGTTGTAGTTCTGTGAAACTTAAATTATTATATTAGGAAACCCTGATATCATGAATTTCATATGGGGATAGAAGATATTTAGGGCAGTCCAGAGGGCAAAAAATGTAGCCCCATGTTAATGACTGAATCTACTTTACACAATACCAAATTATATCCAACACAGTAGGGCAACACACTTGTTTAGATCAATTGAATGGTGATAAACTTTATTCCCATTTTATCATTTATGATTTTTCCTGAAACTATCATTTATTTCTTTTTCAGCCCCTCAAAATTACACTGGCATGTGGAACAAAGGCAGAGAAGCACGCTGAAACAATGGTACAATGTTTTTATTCTATATCTATTTTAAAGGAATAGAACCCCAAAATGACTATTAATACCCTCAAATTCTGATTTTTTTTTAATAAAAAGCTCCAAATTATGGTTAAGCCATCTCCCGTAGACTCCATTTTATACAAACTTTTAAAAATGATTTTCTTTTTCTTAATCCTTATCGGAAGCAAAACCAGTCTATTGGGTTTAGTTCATGTTTACATGCTTTTCTAGTAGACTTAAGGTATGAAGATCTAAATTATAAAAATATCAATTATCCGAAACACCCCAGGTCCCAAGCATTCAGGATAATAGGTCTCATACCTGTACACAAATATTAGTAAGTCACATGACATGGGGATATAATTTACAACATAGTCATGTCTCTTCTGAATTATATGAAAATAAATCTCAGAACAGACCAGTTATTAGAATGTATATTATGTCCTTGGATACTTGGAACGTGCCAACTATTGGACTGACAATTGAAATAAGTACGTATCCTCAATAATATTCAAAGGCACCAATGGGTTCTGTAATAATATATGTATATATATTATATATATCCAGAAATTCCAAGGGGACTTTTGATACCCTAAGATTTTGGAAAAGAGGAACATTATTCCTTATAATACTTATGGGTTTGTGATGTAAAGTTGTGTTGTGTGAAGGTATGAAGGGAGGGTGAACAGAAGACAAGAAGTATGGGGAGATGGGAAGCCACCATGTAGTAAATAAATATTATACCTGAAGTTGTCTGTATTTACGATAAACAATGTACTTTATGTTGCAGGCCCTGAAAGAAGTTACCAGCAGAAATGGGGCCGGCCTAAGGGCAGAAGATTTCATCCATATTAAGAACTTATTAATAAAATGTTCTTCAATTTTTATTTTAGTGGTGGCTGTATGTGTCTGTGAGTGTGACTGCAGTGGTAGTGGGAACTGTAGTATGAATATTAGATTGTTAGCTCATTGATAGAGATCTAAACATCGTGGGGTTGGGAAGAAAATTCCTGAATGACACTAGGTTTGAAGTGACAGACAATGTTCATTAGGGGTCACTGACCTTAGAGAAGAAGCTGTACTATAAGTTAATATGCTCCCACTCACTAGACATATGATAAATGGAAGATGTTTCATCAGAGTGCATGTCTTTATTCCCTTCCACCTTCTAATTAACCCCCCAAATACCTCTCAGTACAAGCCATGGACAGGGCATGAAGTGGGAAATTGAGTGTCATGTCAAATGCAAGATCTACTTATTATAAAGGTATGGGACCTGTTACCCGGAGACCAATTGTCCAGAAGCTCCATGTTGCCAGCAACATGTTTATTATCCCACTATTGTTGTGTATTACTATAATGCACATCTGTGCAATTATTCTTGCATAACGTTTTCACTAAGTAACTTTCCATAATAATAGCCTATAGTTTTTCCAACTTATATAAAAGCTACCTAGTAGGCCTACCCTCAGTGGGGTCCATGGCCCAATGATAATGTCAGCGTAGGCCTAGTAGGCGCCCTAGGAAAGTAGTAGGGACCGAGGAGGAAGCTTAGTACAGGCAAGGATCAGGCAGAACAGGGTCAAAGTCCAGGCAAAGGTTTATATTAGCAGGCAAAAGGCAATACAAAAGTCCAGGCACAGGTCAAAAATACAGGAAACAGTACAAGGATAACACCCAGAAACAATAGCAATGAAGTCCCATCATTGGGCACCATAATGGCGTCCAAGGGCGCTTTAAATATTTGAATTTGGCTCCAAAAACAGGGCGGCTATGGGAGCCGCCATTATGGAAGCGACGCCGGAGAGAGGACGCGCCGCCCGGAGGCTGCAGGTAAGCCTCCGGGCTGAGCGATCCTGACAGGATTACCATCACATTGAAACTTTTGTTTCTAACGCGTCCCCATCCCCTTCATCTTTGACCCAAAACCCAAATAAATGGGTGATATTTGTGTGAGGTGCAGAAAA
Source organism: Xenopus borealis (assembly GCA_024363595.1). Lineage (NCBI taxonomy): Eukaryota > Metazoa > Chordata > Amphibia > Anura > Pipidae > Xenopus > Xenopus borealis. The sequence goes on along the minus strand of CM044443.1, from coordinate 23,600,171 downwards.
CGGGGCTCTGAATTATGTATGTTACTAATTCTAAGCAACTTTTCACTTGGCCTTCATTTTATAGTTTTTGAATTATTTGCCTTCTTTCCAGCTCCAATCTTCAATTGCATCCATGTTGTACAAATGAGTAACCTGACCTTTAATTTGTTGGACTGAGATCAGGACTTTGACTGAGCCATTATAGAACATTCCATTCTTTGTGTTTGGGTGACTCCAGTGATACTATGTCCTTGTGTTTGGAATTATTCTCCTAATGAAATATTAACTTTAGCCCAAGTTTCCGGTTTCTTAGCAGACTTAAACTGGTATGTTCGATGCAGTCATGCCCAGTCTGTGCCAATAGAAAGCAGCACCACAGCATGACATCACTATACTCCATTGTATCCTTAGCTTTTAAACAGCAGATGGCAGCAGTGTTAAACTTAAACAAGGTTACAACCAACATCAAAATTTTTCATTCAGCAAGTTGTGTTCTGGGGGCTTGCGCTGCTGAAGTTATTTATGTGGCCCTCAAAGAATTGTTGTATTGGCCCCACCAGTAATAACTCTGCACATACCATGACAGTGGCAAGAAATTAAAATGATTGCATAAATCATAGTCCTTGAGTATTATGGAGTGGGCAAACACACAATGACAGGGATAATGACACTTACGCTATTTTAAAAGCCATTATGTCATTCACTATGGAGTTTTATTCCCAACCCCTCAGTTGTCTGTGGTGCAGGTCCGGTGATATGGAAGCACTGGAACAGTATCCCTCTATATCAGGGTGCAGCACCTCACCCAAGGACCATTAGTGAGTTGTGCAGGGATTGTGTGCTGCCTGATTCCCAGCATGTCCCTTCTTTCTCCATTCACTCCCTGCTCAACATTGCTACAGATAGGTCACATGGGGCAGGCCCAGATTTGGTTCTCGGGCGACCCAAGACCATGTAGCGCTGGCGGCCAGGCACGTGGTCCTAGCCTCCGCCCACATATCCTCTCCGGTGCGAGGAAAGCTGCTGAAGTTATTGATTTCAGGAAGCTGCTGGGTGGCATACCGCCCCTAATACTTTGCCACCCTAGGCCCTGACCTATGTGGCCTTTCCTCAAATCCGGGCCTGACAAGGGGAGCAAAGTGCTACATCAGACCCTTAACTTGCACAGGGAACATGTGACCTGGCATTGCACTGTCCTTCATGCAATCTGTCACTCTTAACTGGCATTGTACTGACCTACATTCACCCTAGCACCCATGCCTATAGCTGCACTGGCCTATTTTCACTCCAGCACCCATGCCTTCTGCTGCACTGGCCTATATTCACTCAAGCACCATGCCTTCTGCTTCACTGGCCTATATTCACTCTAGCACCCATGCCTTCTGCTGTATTGACCCACGTTCACTCTATCATTCTTACCTAGCACTGCACTGCCCACTTCATTCATTCTAGCACCCACATGCTGCACTGGCCCATGTTCATTCTAGCTCCCATGCCAATTGCTACACTGTCCGTCCTGCATTTACTGTAGTACCCAACATTCACTCAAGCACACTCAATCACTTATGTTCACTCTAAGAGTGACACATCAGACTAGTATGACATGGAGAGCCAAAGGCCTTGGTTGGGTAAAATCAGTGAGGGTCACAGATATCAATAGATTGTTGTAAATAAAGCCACGTGCTGGGGGGCCCTGGCCCATGTGCTGGCTGAACAAGAACATTGTTAAAAGTATGGGAAGGGGCAGAGGCTGCAAAATAGGAAACAGGTTACATTCATTGTCCAAAATTTTTTCATATGAGACAGTCCATGCAGTGCAATAAGGAGCGATAGCTTGGCTTTGTTTGATATAAAACAAGCAGAACAGAAAGCAGTCACAAGGGAGTACACAAACGAGAGGGTAGGAAACACTGGTGGAAGTCATGAGGAAATGTTCTAAAGACAGTGGAATAAGACATCAGAAGAAATAAAGTATTAGAGCAAACAACTGCAGCTGACAGAATGGGAAACGCTGATACTGTATATGCAAATCATATACAAACAATAATAAATAATGAGCATTAGCTTAAACAAGCAAATGTAAATATTGGAGGTTAGAGAAAGGGTAATGCTATCATCAAGAAAAAAAGAGTTTTGCAAATATTTCCTCTAAACTATTAGATAATAAATAAAAAAATATCGCTTGCAGAAAATATTCGCTTGGGGAGATGTTGCAGTGGTTTTGGTTTCAACTTGCTATGTTTGTAACTGGGAAACTATTTGCTCAGGGGTTCATACTTTAAGAATTAGTCTCCAAACCTTTCCTAATGTTGTCCTTTTTCTACAAACCTACTTTACTACATCTTATTCTGACGCACTCCTCCAAATAGTAGCCCTCCGGCTGTTTTGTGTGCTGCTACTACTACCCTCTGGCTATCTCGGAGGGTGGGTTCGCACATATATGCCCACAAAGTTTAGAGAATTTCCCAGCATACCTTGGGAGTCTTGCACTGCTGAACACCTGTAACTAGGGATGCACCGAATCCAGGATTCAGTTTGGTATTCAGCCCTTTTCAGCAGGATTCGGCTGAATATCACTTCAACTTGCAGTACAGCAGTAAAGAGTGACTGAAGTTGATCAGAGCACATGACTGGGGGCATCTGGGAAACTGACCATACTGTATGTCTAGTCCCATTAAAATTAAATATAAAAAAAATCTGTTTGCTCTTTTGAGAAGTGGATTTCAGTGCAGAATTCTGCTGGAGTAGCACTATTAACTGTGTTTTGAAAAAAACATGGTTTCCCGTGACAGTATACCTTTAAGCCATGCACTGCATGAGGTGGCTCTCATTTTCCCTTCCCCTTGCTGATTTGCATATGCAAATTAGGGTTCCGATTCAGTTTGGTATTCAGCCTAATCTTTCATGAAGGATTTGGTGGATTTATTGCATCCCTAACTGTAACCACATGCTGCAGAACAGTGTATAACCTGGGTGGGTTTACTACTTTACACATTTTAAAATGTTTTTTTCTCTGCCCTTGCCCACTTCTGATGATGTCACTTCTAGTTTGCAGCAACATCACTTCCTGTTTAATGATTGGGCAGTGGCATGCAGATAAGGCAGTTGCAGGTCGGGTAGTGGGTAAAAATGCAGGTTGTGGGTCCGGGGTTGAGAAATTGGTTCTATGCAGGACTCTCACTCACAGCTTGTGCTCGCTGATACGTGTATTGTGAATGGGACCAAAGAACCAGTAGAAATAAAACCAAAGAACCAATATGAAAGAAAACACTTAACTGTGCATGTTATCTCTAAGGATACGTGTGTACTGAAGCCAATGGTTTCACTTTTCTTTTGGGAACAACTACAGATGCAGCCACTTGGATTAGTGTGTTAAATGCGTCATGACTCAGGGCTAATTGAAGAAACAGTGTTATCTAAAGTCATCTTAACTCATTTAATGCATTTAACCTTTT
>CM044443.1:23577083-23588978 GCA_024363595.1 Xenopus borealis | reverse complement strand
GTTGCACCTTGAGCTACACATTAGTTTTAGTATCATATTGCCGATCTGTTCCTCTGTTGCTATTACTCCTAGTTCTGTAGCCCATGATTGTATGTAGTGTAGATTATATAAGTTTTCTGTTGTTTGTAAACATTTGTATAGTTTGGACAGATTGTGTCGTGGTGGTTCCTCGCTGGTACAGTATTTTTCGAATGCTGTCATGGGTCGGGACAGGGTTGTTGTGCCTCCTAATGCTCTATAGTAGTGTTTGATTTGTGAGTATTTATAGTGGTCAGCTGTGGTGAGAGGTTTAGTATTGTGGAATTTTTGTTTAGTGGCGAATTCTCCCTTTTCTATAAAGTGATAGAGTTGTAAGTTATCTTTTATTTGCCAGTTTTGGAAATATCTAGGTTCTAAGCTTACCGGGATTGCCGGATTGTTAATTAGAGGTATTAATGGAGAGGGATGTTTTGTTAGTGAGTGTGAGGTTTTAAGTGTGTCCCAAACTTTTATTGTGTATGAGACCAAGGGGTGTTCTTTTTGTACTATTCTCCTATGTATTTTGTCTATCCACGGTAAGTGGCTTAGGTGCGTCTTTGTGGCCTGTTGCAGTCAGGTTTCTTATAAAAATGGTACACATTTTTTAATTAAAGTATATTGGAGATACTGTAGGTTTATTTTTCATTAAGGAAAGTAAAAATGGCTTTTATTTTTTGCCTTTCCTTGTCCTTTAACCTGTACCATGTCCTGTAACCTTTTTTCAATGTACATTAGCTAAGTGAGTCACTAAATGTCCATTCCCCTTACATACCTGCACAGGAGCTGGAGGGCTGTCAACCTTATGTAAACTGTATCCTCTATATAAATGACATTGTCACTGTGTATATGTGTGTGTGCCAATATGTTTAGTTTCCATGTACACATGATCTCATAGCCAAGGGCAAGCCATGGATGCACAATTCTTCCTTCACTACCATAAAAGCATCTGCCAAGAAGACTTATTTATAAAATAAGTTTAAACATACAACAAAGGACACACCTTACATCTGTAGAGCTTCACCATTTTCAGTCTCCTCAAAGTATCTTCTTTCTACTCCACCTTCTTCAGCAATAATTTCTTTTCCTGAAGCATCTGTTGCTGATCCTTGCAACTGGCGGGCGAGGAAGCTTCAGATGATGTCCTGCTGCCTAATCTGCAGACGTCTCCCTCATAAACAAGATTAACATCGATTTTTACAGCAATCGATTCAGAGTCTTCGTGTGACGGCAAATTATTATTGGGACAGTCTGAGGAAATTTCATTTTCTTCACAATCAACTTTCAGTAATTTTGCCACCGGGAATGCAGCATTAAATGATCATCGAAGTTTCCTAAGTCGTTCTCTTAGGGGCAGATTTATCAAGGGTCAAATTATCGAGAGTTTTTAGCCCTCCAATTCGACCCTTGTTCATTTTTCGAACGAAAATCCGACAAATTCAAACACTAAATTTGAAGGATTTTGCTGGCTTTTGATTTCTCAATAAAATTTTACGAAAAAAATCTTAAATTCTGTTCAATTTCACGAAAAATATCGTACGAATCGAATGCTTCAGACTGTTCAATCGTAGGATTTCTATCCGATACGAAAACTTAGAAAAAAAGCCTATGGGTGCTTCCCATAGGCTTCTATAGCAATTCGCTAGGTTTAATCTGGCAAATTTGGAGATTGAATAAAATTTTAAAGGGCAAGTACTTCAACCATCGACTGGTCGTACGATCGAAAAGATTTTTATTCAATCTATTCGATTGCAAATTCGAAGGTCAAAGTGGCCAAATTAGCATTTTCGAAAATTCGAAAAATCGCAAATTTACAATTCGATCGAATTTCGAATCGTTCACGCGAATTTAGTAAATCTGCCCCTTAGTGTCACACTCATAGGCTACAGATCATTTATCAAATAAATGTACATATATCTTTATTTATAATGCGCTGAGATACCCAGCACTGTACAACTTTACAGTATATTGTATGGAATAACACATCATGCAATTAATGTTCATGACACCCCTAGGGTGAATATTTGTAACTTAGTCATATAACTGTATTTTAACTTTTACTTACAGTATGAACGGCTCAAGCCTAAAGGGAATATTTCCTACGCTTTTCTTGTTAAAATATAGTGAGTAAAAGGGAAGGCATCTAAATGCCTGTTTTATCTCATAATGAGAAAGAAAGCTTTTAGTTAAGTGTTTCTTGATAACAGTGTGCTGGGGGTGGTAGTGGGGGGGACACATGTCCCTTCATCAAATCAAAGCTCTAACAAAAAAATATTTTGATAGCTGACACAATTAATATATAATACACAAAAACCAAGAATATCTTGTAAATGATATCCTGTAAATGGTGTCTAGTGATGTCATCAGTTAAAAACGGGGATTAGTGATGTCACTTTTGTCACATGACTCACTAAAACTTTTTTTTACAGGTAACCACAAGTAAACTAACTTAATCTAAAACCACGAATGTCATGAAATTTATTGTAAGATCTGAGCTGAAAAAGGCACTAATGGGTTTCAAAAACCCCATGAAAACCGAAAACCACGAATCAAAGAAAGATTTTCCAGTTGTAAAAGGGACCTCTGTCATTGACTTCTACATCATGTCGACAGGTTTTAGCTGAAGTATTTTTGGATTCAGAATTGCTGTGCTATTGTTGCAAAATAAACCCACTCAAAAATTGTCTCCCAGAAGAAGAGGCGATTGATCGCCAGGCAACTAAATCTCCCCGTGTGCTAAAGCCCATACAGAGCATTTGCTTTTTAGAAGGGAGTCAGTGACACCCATTTGAAAGCTGCAAAGAGTCAGCAGAAAAAGGCTAATAACTAAATAATCGAAAAGTTACTTAGCATTGGCCATTCTGTAACACACTAAAAGTTACCTTCAAGGTGAACCACCTCTTTTAAGTTGACATTTAAACTGTGATATACAGTAGATTTGCTTTCCCAGGAAGATCAGCACCAGCATAAAAGAAGGGGGAGGTGCTGGGGGGCAGGATTATATACCCCACAAGCAGCCACGTCAGTTGACGTTGGAACTGCTTGGGGTCATGTGGGAAGTAATCAGTGGGGCCAGCAGGACATCCAGGATCCAGCTCTGATTGCCTGGGGGGTTTCCAAGTGATCAGCGGCTTTTCCCCCATAGATCACAGAAGATATCCAGCGCATCTTGGGGTCGGGTATGGGGGTTATCGTGGGGCCAGTGCTCATTGCCTAGGGAGTTGCCAAGAGATCTGCTGGGTTTTTCCCACCATCTCAAGCTGCAGATCACAGAAGAATCCAGGAAGTGCCAAACAACGTACAAGGTATGTGTTTGGCAGTCTGAGCCCTTGCCTGCCAGAACGTTTGGTGTACGTGCTTGGCAGGCAATGGGTTAACCTGTCCACTGGACTGAAAATCTAATCGTCATGGCAATGGCAATGGGACACTCCACACATGGTCAGAAAGTCGTACAATCCGAAAACTTTGCATCTATGGCCAGATTAACTCTGACTGACCCCTAATAGTCCTCTCCCACACATTGTGTCTGATTACCCCCTCTTTTTCCTTTTGGCTCTAAAATCTCTTGTATTGATCAGTATTTGTATGTAATGTGTATGGCTGGCACACAACATCACAGCATAACAGAATACATCGGTATATAAAGCTCTGCGAAACTTGCTTGTACTATATAAATAAAGTATTTTATGTAAGCTTTTTCTGTTTTAACTTTCCATGAATATATATCATACTTAAGTATATGATTTGAATACCATATAAATGGTAAGGGGAAATATTCCCATAGCTAATTCAGGATCAGCAGCCCAGTGAGGCGAGCAGCCATAATTCTATCTCTCACTCTGAATGTTTGAGGACGGAATCCAGGATACTATAGCTTAGAACATAAAGTGCTGGGACATACGCATGATACTCTCAAACTAATAAATATACCAGATAAACTTCACCAAACTTTTCCTTTATTGTGCATTACATTCACATACAAATCACCAGTCTCCTCCCTTCCCTTCTTCCTACAGACACTCTCTGCTCTGTGTTTACTTCCATCTGAAATCGAGCGGCCAACATTTGCTTTCCCCTCCCCTGCAATTCAACTGGCTGCTCATTGTCAGTCACGCATTTTTTGCGCACAGCCTCCTCTCCCAGAATTCTATGCAAAACCCATCTCTTATTGGCTATGAAAGAGGCAAGGTCTATAAACCTGGAAATAGTGTTAAAGATAAGCTCGCCTTTCTCTGTGTGCTTATAGTTATGTGTGCTGTGCTTAAGAACTATGGAGATGTCAGAATTTGTTTTTCTTTAGAATTACAGGGATTTCCGTAATATTCACCTGCTGCTCGAAAGTGGTCTTGCAAGGATTGTGTGTGACGTGCAGGTTTTCGCGCTTTATTACAACCATCTCCTAGTGCTGTAAAACATTTCTGTCAATAAATGTGCACTAGCCACTAAGCATTCCCTCTTTCATCTAATACATTTTTATTAACATTTCAGAAGGCTTGATGGTCCTCTGCAAATGTAAATGACCTTTAAAGTCAACATTGGTTCTAGCCTGTGGCAGAAATCAGTTGTTTTATGAGTCAGAACCATTAGTGCAGAGAACACAATCAGGCAGAAATTGCTTTCAATAACTGTTTGACAAAAAATTATGTTATATAGTAAAGTATAGTGAAGTAAAGTTGAAAAAAGACACATCCATCAAGTTCAACCTTTTAAGTCAATATGAAACCTGCCTAACTGCTAGTTGATCCAGAAGAAGGCAAAAAACCCAATTTGAAGCCTCTCTAATTTGCCTCAGAGGGGGGAAAATTCCTTCCTGACTCCAAGGGGCAGATTCGCTAAAGGGTGAAGAGCATAATGCTAGTGAAAATTCACCAGCGTGACGTCATTTTGTAACTTTGCTGTAACTTTGCTAGTGAAGGAGATAGACTCTAGTGTTACTTTGCAACCTAACGCCAGGCGATTTTTCACTCTAGTGAAAGAGCGTTACTACGCAAATTCACAAAGATGCGGATTTGCCTTCGCCACCTCAGACCAAAAAACACTGGCGTCTTACTTTTTTCAGGGTGATAGCCTGCAAAAGACTGTCATTTTTTTGTGTATCCAGGATCCCGCCTACATTTCCTAACATATGGCACATAAACTAGACATTGGGCTCATGTGTAGGCCAATATAACAACTCTATTTTATTTTATTAAGGTTCCCTGGGCTTGTGTAATGTAATGTAATGTAATGTAATGTATTAACTGCAACATATACATGCATTCAAACTTCATTTCCCAGCGTATGCAAATTAGCCAATGCTTCGTTTTGCTTTACGAAGTAATGCTACTGCAACTTCGCCAGCGATTGGTGCACTGAACACAACTTCACATTTTAGTGAATTAGCGTTGTTCTGGTGACTCTACTATGCCTGGGAAGTGTTGTAATGTGAGTGAAGCGGACACTGGCGAAGTTGCACTCTTTACTGAATTTGTCCTCTGACTAGTTTACATATTGTACACTTGATTTCTATAGAGAATATATAATATATGTGTAGCGCACCGGTAGGTGTTGGCAGTAATATATATAAGTCTGCTTTCCTTAACCCGGTGACATCCCAAGGCTCCAGTAACCAGGCACACAAATGGCAATGCAACAGGCACAACCTGACTTTATTAAACAGCTGAACTGAGTTGGTTAGATCATAACAATAGTAGGGAAATTATTACTCTGCTGTCACTGCAGTGACAACAACAATTCAACAAAACAGGCCCTATAAAAACCCGTCACCCCTGGTGTGCACACCTAAGTCCTGCAACAGGTTGTGAACAGGTGGGGGGCCCCTTACTAGGTTGACAGTACTGGATGGGCTGCAAATGGCACAGCAGCCTAAATAAACAGCAGTCCCTGGGTGTAACAACAAAAGATGGTGATGTGCCTAGGGTTGCCACCTTTTGGGATTTTTTTTACCGGCCGGCGGGGGCGGGACGTGGCGTCGAAAGGGGCGGGACGTGACGTCGAAAGGGGCGGAGCCACGCGAGAGATCGGATGAAGACGCTAGAAAGTTTTTCACTGGATTTTAGGCAAGGCAAGGGCCATTTTTAAGGGGTATTACAAATTTACCGGCAGCTACATTGCCGGTAAATTTGTAATACCGGCCCCGGCCTTGGCTGGTGTTTTACCGGCTAAGCCGGTAAAATACCGGCCGGGTGGCAACCCTAGATGTGCCCCTTGGTAAGGGTATAAACGGTGATGTTGGAAGTGTGTAGCAATGGTATCAGCTTTCCTTGCACAATATGTCTCACCCTCCAATGGACTAGCAGATTTATGTCTGTTTCTATAACTCTCAATGTTCCTTAAGCTGGTCACATAAGGGTTAATAACTTACAGTAGAGATTGAACTGTGCTTCTCTCCACACTGTAGCTTTCACCTTATCCAGATGGCTGACTGCTGTATTCCTGAATCACAATGGGCAGCTGACAGCAAACTTGCATCAGGGAACAGCAGCAAACAACTCCAAGCAGGCTGTACACTGTAGTGTTCTCCCCTTGCAGGTTAATAGCAGTCTCTCTCTCTCTGGCTGGTCACTCAGCAGGCTGGACACAAAACTGCCAGTCTCTAAATTTGCCAGCACCTCTCTCCATGCTGTCTGGGCCCCTCCTCTCTTAGTGCTGAGTCCTTCCTGTTCCTGGCTGTGGGGGGCAGGACCCAGACTGTCTCCTTTATCACTGGCTGAAGAATATCCCTTCCTTCCTGCAGGTTGAAGCATTAACTAGTCCTCTTCCTTCCCTCCCTGACACCCTCCCCTCTGTTGATGTCCCTCCCTTTCGTCGCTCACCCCTCCGCTTCATCCCTTCCTCTGGAGCTCAAACCTCACCATTGCATGCTCAAGTTCACACGTGTGGGGGCAGGGTTTGCTCACCTGGTTGCCTAGGCCCTGAGTGCAATATATTCAGAGGCATTCAAGAGATACTAAAAGAAGGATATTCCTGCCCTGAATTCAACCCTGAAACTGCTGGACCACTGCACCCACATGATTTTATAGGGGTTGTTCACCTTCATATAACCTTATATAATGTTTAACCAAAAATGTGCAGTTGATGAGATATTCACCTCAGATGGATCCCTTTACAGATGGGGCCGTTTCATTGTGGCCCCCCATTGGGGGGGTGGCCAACATCCAAAAACGCTACAGTGACTGCTGTACTTTCTTGTTTTACATCATACACACTCCTGGCAGAAGCAGGAAGTACACACATGCAGCAGTTTCTGAAGCTTAAATCTGATTGGCTGCTTCTCCTGTCAGTCTGCTTCTGATCCCTAGTCAGTGTGGTTAATTTGCATACACACTGCTCTGTAGGGCGGGGCTGTGGGCCAGTGTGTGAGGAGAGGAGAACTAGGGTTGCCACCTGTCCGGTTTTGACCCGGGCAGCCCTTCAAAATACCGGGATATGGAAAACCGGGCGGGATTAGCTTGATTGAGCAGATCGCGGCATCATAGCTCCGCCCCGTGACATCACGGCCCGCCCCCCTGTCCGGCTTCAGCCACAGGGAAAGGTGGCAACCCTAAGGAGAACTCATCTGAGAGGACTTGGTGTGGCAGCAATTATGAACACAGATGTTTGTTATGTGAAGGGGCTGACTTGATGGAGGTGAAGTTTAAGTTCTTTGTGTGTTTTGGGAGGCTGGGATGTCATTTTCACAGGGGGAAAGTGGAGGGTGTGGCTGCACAGATGTGTGGGGTTGAATGAGGAAGGAGAGCTTTTGTGTGAAGGGAGAAGGGCTTCACTTAGGGTTGCCACCTGTCCGGTTTTGACCCAGACAGCCCGGTATTTTGAAGGGCTGCCCGGGTCAATGCTTCCTGCCCGGACGGGATTAGCTTGATTGACGCCGCAATCGGCCAATCGGCGATCGCGTCATAATAGCTCCGCCCACCGATATCACGGGCCCGTCCACTGACGTCACGGGTCCGCCCCCCTGTCCGGCTTCAGCCACAGGGAAAGGTGGCAACCCTAGCTTCACTGAGTGTCTGTGTGTGATGGAAAGTAAAATCAGCACTGGGTGGAAGGAGGTCTGTCACTTGTGGGGGGACATGTGAGGAGGGAGAAGTCTGTGTGGAGGGTGGCTGTGTTATAATGGGGTTTGTGAGGAGAAAACTGACATTTTTGTACTTGGGGAGCTCAGTCACAGAAACAGGCAAATTATTTTATGCATTTGATGTGCAGGTTTGAGTCTTTCATCAAGGTTTTCTTTTCCCTTGTCACATTCAGATATCAATGAAATGGAGAGTTGCATTTGTAAATGGCATAAACACACTTAGGGCTTTCTCACTAGCGTGTGTCAAACTGTGTTCAGCCACAGGAGAGCATAGGAATAAAATCATATTAATTTAAAGGGGCCCATACTGACAGACATATGTTAGCTCTGAATGCAGGTGGAATGCAACACTGAATGCATTTAAACTGAATGCAGGTTTAAGTCCTCTCAAAAAATGCATATAAATGCGCAAAATGCATTTTTGCAGTTTGAAAATCACATAAAGATGCCCATAAGTAATATCCCTAAGGGACCTTTTTGGTACCCCAATTATATCAAATTACCTCCCAAAGATTGTGGCAAAAGGGCACGTGTTACCAGAGTGATTTGGTTTGCACAAGCAACCCATGAATTACAAGTTAAGGGCAGTATCAATATCAAATAGGAAACAAGTAAGGGCAAAGCCTGGTAGTGATGATGTAAGCATATAGGAAGTGCAGGTATAACACAGACCACTCCCATCCTTCAGAAAACTGATCAGAGAGACAGGAGAAGGACAGATTTAAATGGTATATAAACTAGCCTTACCATGACCTATTTACTTTTTTTGATGGAAAATGGATTGTCTAACACAGTGATCCCCAACCAGTAGCTTGCGAGCAACATGTTGCTCTCCAACCCCTTGGATGTTGCTCCCAGTGGCCTCAAAGCAGGAGCTTATTTTTGAATTACTGGCTTAGAGGCAAGTTTTGGTTGCATAAAAAACAGATGTCCTGCCAAACATTCTCTCCTGTAGGCTGCCAGTCCATATAGGGGCTGCCAAAAAGCCAATCAGAGCTCTTATTTGACATCCCCATGGATTTTTTCATTCTTGTGTTGCTCTCCAACTCTTTTTTAAATTTAAATGTGGCTCACAAGCAAAAAAGGTTGGGGACCCCTGGTCTAACACAATGAGAGCATTGGTGGTTTCATAAGATTTGGACATTGAAGGTGAACAACCCCTTTAACAGTCTACTTAGACTTTGCTAAAGTAATTGATACGGAACCACACAGGAAATTACTGGTTAACATTACAAAAATTAACATTAAAAATGACTTGGGACATAATATTTGTGCTTGGAAAGAGAACGGGCTGAAGGATAAATTACAAGAGTTGGACAATTATTTATAGTGATGGTCTGCAGGGGTCTGCTCTCAGTCCATTGCTTTAATATTAATTTATTAATGACCTTAAACAAACAGTAATCTCAAAAGCTGAAAGTGTTTTAAAATAATGACAACATATGTAGTATCGCCCTGCAATGGTAAAACTGTTGTATTTCAGAAACTCTACAGAGTTTTTCAGAAACTGTACAATAGTTTAGATAAACAAGCTACTGTGTATCAATGGAGGCAGCCATTCAAAGCTGGAAAAGGAGAAAAGGCACAGGATACATATCAAATAACAGATAAGCATCTTCGGAATACATTCTGGCATTCTTCAGAACTTATCTGTTATCAACCTTGTATACTGTGCTTGCATGGCTGTGCCCATGACTAAACAGCAGCTTGTTTATATAAACTATAGTAGTGTTTTTATATGTTTTACCAGTGCAGGACAGCAGTACATTATATTGTCTTTCCTTTTAAACACTTAATTGTTTGGTGTTATTGTTCCTTTAAATAAAGAGCAACACCAAAAAAATTAAAGTTTTTTTGAAGTAATGAAAATATGTAGTGATGCCCTGCACTGGTAAAACTGATCTGTTTGTTTCAGAAATACGACTATAGTTCATTTAAATAAGCTGATGTTTAGCAACGGTGGACATTGAAAAAAGGCTGTATGGCACAGGTTTAATAATGGATAACAGATAACACCATTATGTTCTACAGAGCTTATCTGCTGTGGAACCTGAACCTTTTCTCCTTTGAATGGAAGCCCCCATTGATACACAGCAGCTTATTTATATAAACAATAGTCGTTTTTCTGAAGCATGCAGTTTCACCAGTGCAGGTTAATTTATTACTTTAAAATACTTTAATTTTTTTTATATTAATGTTCATTTTTCTCTATTTTAGCTGATGCCAAATGACTAAATTCCATTCAGCAGGCTGCCATTTTGCAGAACAATTTGACTAATTAGAGAATTGGCAGCAAATTGGCATATAAGGCTCAATGTTAATTACAAGTTTATACACTAGGGTAGAAAAAATGAATTAATACAAATGGGCAATCATTTGAGGGATGAAAGAATAATTTTGCTTCTTGGTCAGGCCTCACCAGTGCAGTTTTGGAAGGATGTTAATGAGCTGGAGAGAGCACAGATGCTTGCAACTAATGAACCTCATTTGAAGCAGCCAAAATAGTTCTTTATGGTGAGGTTATAGGCTACTAGGTTATTAAGTTTGACAGCACTGTGTCTCAGTGGGCAGCAATTCTACCTTCCAGTGCTGGGGTCTTGTGTATAGGAGGTTTCCTTCCACACTCCAAAAACGAAAAAATAGCCATAACCTACAGGCCTGGATTTGTGGAAAGGCCACCAAGACCCGGGCCTAGGGTGGCAGGATTTTAGGGGGCGGCATACTGCCCAACCACGCCCACATTGGTTCAAAAACACTGGGGATAGGCAAGAGCTACAATTGTTTTTAAAATTTCCCCGTGCAACAATCCCCATTGCTCCGGTCCCGATAATGAAAATTTGCACAAAAAAGTGGAGAGGACAGGTCCAACAAATGGCAGTGTGTCTAGGACCGCCCGCTATATGAATCCAGCCCTGAAAACCTACTCTTCTGTGTATGACTGTGGTAGAGACCTTAGATTGTAAGCTCCACTGGCACAGATGATGTGTTTAAATGTGTCAGTGCTATATAAAAAACAGAGAATAAAAATAACCGCAATGTTGCCCTGCAGTTGTGGGCACGGTTTGGAATTATGTGTTTAGGTTGTGTTGACTTCTTAAACTATTTGAAGAGCTCTGAATATATGTATTTATATAAACTGCTGAAACATGGAATTGCTTTGCTTCCTAATGTAATCCCTTATTTCTTTACACATATCCAAAAAAGGATCAGGCGACAGGTAATTTTAAAGACAGACCTGTGGTTTTGTTTTGACATGTCGGTAGATGATTGAATGAATGATAGAATAATTGTGGCTGAAAAGAATAACATTACATGGATCCATCTGGGAACCCAACGTGAAACTTTTTTCTTTTTTTAATAACTCCCCCCTGATTTATTTACTCCATGTTGGAAAATAATTTGTTTACCTCTGAAGAAGTTTGGGAAGAGGGGACCTAGATCACCAAAAAGAAAACTGTGACCCTCAGGTTAACTGGAACTGGTAGCAATAGCTGATCTGCGGATTTTGGGAGTTGTAATTTATTGACAGCAAACGCACCACAGGTTACATAATTACACAGTTAAATTAGGTTGAAAAAAGACAAAGTCAATCAAGTTCAACCCCTCCAAATTAAAACCCAGCACACACACAAACCCCTCCACTCTTTCACACAAACCGTATATGCCCATAGCTATACTAACTGAAGAGTTTAGTATCAAAATAGCCTTTGATATTATGTCGTTCCAAAAAATCATGCAAGCCTCTCTTAAAAGCATCAGAATCAGCATCACAACATCACCCGGCAGTGCATTCCACAACCTCACTG
>CM044443.1:23471109-23574237 GCA_024363595.1 Xenopus borealis | reverse complement strand
TACTATGTTCCAGGCCAACATTCCTTAATTTAAACAGTAACCTTCTGTGTGGCACTGTATGAAATGCTTTAGTAAAGTCTAAGTAAATCACATCCACTGCCATCCAAGAATCGAGGTCCCTGCTTACCTTCTCATAAAAAGAAATTAAGTTAGTCTGGCAAGATCTATTATGCATAAAACCATTCTGGCTCTTATAGTATTGTTATTTGCTATGAAGTCCAGTATCCTTTCCTTTATTAATCCTTCGAAAAGCTTTCCTACCACTGACGTCAGGTTGTACAGCTTTAACAAGCAGATATAGAATGGAATGCAGTGCAATGTGGAAACCTACCAAGCAGAATTGGAAGACTAAGGCAAAGTACCCTTTCCATCCTGTCCTTCAGCCAGTGATTTTGGATTTATTACCTGCCATTTTTATACTGCCGTAAACACCTGAATTTACCTCCCCATTTTGCCAAACTGAATGAAATGTGATTTACATTTGATTCTTCCTCTGCTTGTGAGTATTATCAAGCAAGAATCACATGAAACATGCAACTTCATTTTAATGCAATTCCCATTGCCAACAGGGTGAGGCAGTGATGATGGGAAATTCCAGGCTTTATGCATTATAAAAAAATGTATTGCAAAAAAACAGGAAATTGCTAGGTGTGCCACAGGCTTACCTGTCTAAGTAACCTTTTGTATTCCGCTGCTTTACATGAATTCAGAAATCTGAAAAAAAAATTTTTGCTCTGGTTCAGCCAAAGATATTAGGAGTAATTTACTCTGACCCCAGATGTAAAAGCACACCTTTTAGTGCTCATTTAAAAAGCACTTACATCCAGGGTCTGGTTGTGCACTTAGGGGCAGATTTACTAAGAGCATATACTCACAGCACCACACATGGGCTGGATCCCTTCAGGCAAGGGGTCATGTCAGCAGTAGTTGAGCTTTGAATGTGGAAAGGTACGCACCCTATCCCTAGGTCTGTACACCTAGTCCCTACTTCTGGGTTATTAGTACCCAGGATCTTAATCCCTCTCTTTCTCCTGTCGGAGCGTGAGCTGCTCAACTAGCTACCTTTCTATCACTCCTAGAGTGATCTATGACAGAGTATAGCTGTACTTTACTAGGGCCTTTGCGCCTAGGGATCATGCCCATTCCCTTCCAGCCTGCAAGGTTGGGCTAAAGCAATGAACACTGACCACATGGTTCCCAAGACCTTTATACTTTTACACAGTGCCATCTAGTGTACACTGTGAGAACTACAGGGGTTACATAAGCACAAAGGTCCCCATTAGGACCCATTAGGCGTCCATATAACTAGGAATGTGCCTGTCAGAAATATGTGAGGGTGTCTAATTTTCACATCCCTACACCTGTATTTAGCTTTTCATATTATATGACTTCAAAAGAAATACTTTTTTTTTGTTTAAATATATTCATTCAGCCTGGTGGGGTGGATGTCACAATGGCACACGATTAATCTTGAGTGCTCACGCTGCACTTTATCATTGCTCCAGGCAGGAGGAGGAGGGGGAGGTTTGAGAAATGCCTCACCAGCTGCTAGTCATATTCTAGCTTCTCTATTTCTCCTAAGGACATGTTTTTGCTCATAGCCAACCTAAAAACATCTCACTGCTACGTTGTTCTGACATGTCAGCAAGCATTTGATAACAAAAGGCATAAAGGGACACTTGTTAACAAGCAAAAATGTACCAGCAACTAAGAGCTTCTTGTTCCAAGTGGTTTGTGGCTGCAAATAAATTGACCCAGGATGTTTTAACATCAGATCTGGTACCTTACCCTGGAAATTGCTACAGGCTTCTTTATATCGATGGCAATGGGAAGCCTTACTTAGGTCCCTTACATACAGGCATTTTAACCTGGGCTCCCCTGCATTTTGTTTTGCTGCGTTCGGCCACAGGGGAGCGCAGGAATAGACACACTCTTTTCAATGGGCCTGTACTCACACAACAACACGTAGGCGCCAAACGCAAGTTCAGATTTTTCCTGTGTTCGGTGCCTACATGCACTTGTGTGAGTATAGGCCCATTAAAAAGAATTGAGTGCGTCTATTCCTTCACTCCCCTGCGGCTGAACGCAGCAAAAGGGAATGCAGGGGAGAGCAGGTTAAAATGCCCGTGTGTGAGGGCCCTTATAGCTAGGGTTGCCACCTGGCTAGTATTTTACCAGCCTGGCCGTTAAAAATGGTGGTTCTAATGCCAATGTTATTAATAGGAAAAAAGATAAATATATAGGAAGGCCGTATTTTTTTCCAGAAAAGGTGGCAACCCTACTTATAGCTGAAACTTGTGATTACTGATCAGTAGCACTGGTGACATGTAGTTAATAGGAAAAAGCCAAAACAATTCTGGATATAGTTTTTCTAGAGCACTTGAGAAAGGGGTTTGATCCCCCTGAAACGTTGTGCATAGATCCGAATAAATCACAAACCTAAGCACATTTTGCTGTGTGTGTGCCTTCTTGGTTACTGCTATGTATATGTAACAGTTGAGCAGCATTTTCCCAGATAGAGCACCACTGAAAGTTATCCACGAGGTTTGGATTTATTGAAATTCTAGATATTTTGTCACTGCAGCTTTTCCTGGGAAAATTAAATTGGACAAAAAATTTGCAGAAGTTTCCATTTAAGGTAATAATAATTAAGGTATCCACATCTTTCAGATTATTATAGAGCCGTCTGGAAGGCTTTATAGGAGACACAATTGGAACGTTGCCCAGAATGCTCTTTCCTTCTGTAATATAGAGATACTCTGTGGTACATGTTCAGTTTAATTAACCTATATATGAACAAACACAGAAACATTTTGGCTTTATTTCCAGTATCTGCCTGCCCCTCCTCTCTCACTCTTTCATTAGTGTCTGCTATAAACTCCTTCTCAAACCCTCACTTTGCATGTAAGATCTTCCTTGTCTCCTGTGATTAAAATGTTACTAATTCATCTCTTGTCTTCCTGTAAAAGTCCTGTACTGCCACCATCTAAAGTTGATCACACAAGTATCGATACATTTGTTTGGAGAGATTGCACCCACGCCAAATTGGGGTGATTCAATCATTGACCTTTTAATTGCTATTGAGTAGAGATTGGATTTGGGGATAAGAGATCTTTCTGTAATTTATATCTACATACCTCAAGTCTACAAAAAAAATATTTAAGCATTAATCAGACCCTATAGGATTGTTTTGCTTGCAATATGATTAAATCTTAGTTGGGGTGAAGTACAATATTCTGTTTAATTATTACAGGTATGGGACCTGTTATCCAGAATGGTTGGGACCTGTGGTTTTCTGGATAATGGATCTTTCTGTAATTTGGCTCTCCATACCTTAAGTCTACTAGAAAATCAAAACCCAATAGGCTGGTTTAGCCTCCAATAAGGATTAATAATATCTTAGTTGGTACAGTACAAGGTACTGTTTTATCATTACACAGAAAAAGGAAATCATTTGTAAAACATTTAATTATTTGGATTCAATGGGCGATGGCCTTTCTGTAATTCAGAGATAATTGTTTTCCAGATAACTGATCCCATACCTGTAAAAAAAAAAATTAATTATTTGATTAAAATGGAATCTAAGGGAATCTAAGGGCATTCCCATAATTTGGGACTTTTTGTATAGCGGGTTTCTGGATAACATATACCTGCACATAGAGCGCAGTCTTTTGCTATTCCTCTGCTGCTGGTCTAGACACAACTCAATTTTCCACAATGCCTTGTGTATTATGTGATTTAACAGGCCTGTAAAAAAGGAAACCATATTGTGCAAGCTATTGAGGAAAACTGAGACTTAACTGGAGCGGACTACTGCACCATTGCCAAGACTCCATTTTCTACAAAACCTTGCCCTTTGTGAGTGACATTATTGAGATTAAAAGCTTTGACCTGGAAGAGTTTCTTCGTAGGCTATCAGATGATGGAAGTCCCAATGATTCATTGCAAGGGGTTAAATATGGATTTTGATTAAGGTTGCCACCTTTGCGTATGGCTATGACCGGGCAGGGGGGCGGATCTGTGGCATCAGTGGGTGGGCCCATGACATCAGTGGGCATGACTGTTCTGTCAGGGGGCGGGCTATGAAATAGCAACCCGCGATTGGCCGATCACTGTGTCAATCAAGGGAATCCCGTGAATTTAAGGATCATGAAAATCCCTTGGAGGACCACATCTACCCCTCTGACTTTTATAGTTAAGTTGGGTTGAAAAAAAAAAACAATGTCCCTCTAGTTCACCCCCTCCAAATGAAACCCAGTGAACACACACACACACATACTGAGCACTCACATAAACTATATATACCAATATCTATATTAACTGTAGATTTTAGTATCACTTTAGCCTCGGATCTCATGCCTTTCCTTCCCCCTCTCGCAAGTTTTGTTTCCAGAGAAAAGAACCCCAAACGTGACAGTCTACCATCATAATTAAAATCTTCCATCACACTTCCTTGCATCTCCTGCTTATGTATATCCCTTTTAAGGACTGGAACCCTAAACTACACTGCATACTCCAGGAGTGGCCTTACCAGGGACCTATATAGAGGCAAATTTATGTTTTCTGTTTTTTTAAAGTGTTTTTAGGTCCTTTTTCGATAGAGTGAAAATTGTTCGATTCGAATTTAGATTTTCAAAAATTTTCAAAAACACTCCATAAAGGTTGTAGGAGGTCCCCCATAGGCTAAGGCAGAAATTTGGCAGGTTTAAGGTGGCGAAGGGTTGAAATAAAATCTTTTAACGAGAAATTACTTTGATTTTCGAATGATTGAAGTTTGAATCAAATCTTTTTCAATTCTAATCAATTTTGGCCTATTCGACAGTCGAAGTACCCAAGAATTACTTCGAAATTCAAAATGTTTCACCCTTAGTTAATCTACCCCATAGTGTATAAATTGCGTTTAATTTCTGCATGAAGGGCATAACCTTGCATTTGTCTACATAGAACCTCATTTTCCAGTTTGCTGTCAAGTTTTCCAAATAAGTCAAATCACTCTGTAAAGTGGCAGCATCCTGCATGGAATCTATAGTTCTGCAAAATTTTGTATCATCAGTAAAAATAGAAACAGTACTTTCAATGCCCACCTACAATTAAATAATAAACAAGTTTAAAAGCAAAGGACCAAGTACAGAGCCCTACAGTACTCCACTAACAATACTGGTCTAATTAGAAAATGTTCTTTACTCTTTATAATGTAATCTTCTATCATTCAGCCAGTTCTCTCTCCAATTACAAATACTATGCTTTAGGCCAGTATTCATTAATTTAATCAACTCCTCATAAAAGACAACTAAATTAGTCTGGCAAGATCTGTTACACATAAAACCACAAACTCTTAGGGGCCGATTTACTAAATTCACATGTATTCATGTGAATAAAATCGAATTCGATGGAATATTTGATCGTAGGATCTGTTCGATTGGTCGTATATGCAAATTAGGCATATTCGATCATCGAATAGTGAATGATCGAATAGATTCGAATGATCGAATATTCGATCATTCGATCAGCGAATAAATTAAAAATGTAAAAATATTCGACTGGCTACTTCGCCAGATTGGACCTACCGAACTGCAATAAAAGCCTATGGGAACCCTCCCATAGGCTTCTGAGTCTAAGTCCTGATCGAATAGGATTCGAAGACTTCGATCGTTCGAATCGTACTAATTACTTGGATGATCGAATGATTTATTCGACTGATCGAATAAATTATTCGACTGATCGAATAAATTATTCGACTGATCGAATATCGAATAAAAGGTAGCCTAAAACTATTCGATTAGCATTCGAAGATCGAATGGTAATTGAATATCGAATTTGGTCGAGCTAATTATGGGGAATAATAGTAAATTTGCCCCATAGTGTTATGATTTGCAAGGAAATCAAGTATCTTATCCCTCAATATCCTTTTGAAAAGTTTTCCTACCACTAATGTCAGACTTACCAACCTATAGTTTTGAGGCAGAGAATGGGATCCCTTTTTGAATAGTGGCACCACATTATCAATTTGCCAGTCTCTCAGCATTATCGTACAAGGGGCCTCTGCCACTGACTTCTACTTGACCTTGACAGGTTTTTGCTGAAATATTTTTGGATCCAAGCTATTACCAGCTTCAGGGGATAATAAATCTCAAAAAAATTGAGTTAAACAAAAGGGTTTTTTTACCTGAAAATTTGAGTTATGATGGAAAATACCCTTTTTTAGGTAAAAATCTAATTGATCTTTGATAAATAACCCCCTAAGGGTCCCATCCCATCCTGCTTCATTTCTTTATGTTTACATATTCAAAAAATATGTTTTTCATTTGGACAGTTCCAAATTATTTTTAATGTAGCTGCAACCAAAACTGGGAACACTCAAAGCTGAAATCTTGTAATTTTGAAATTCTGAGGATACCACTATTTTTCATTGTAAATAATTTCTGAAAAACTTGCATTCCCACTGCAGCTGTATTTCTGCCAGACATCTTTAACTTGTGTAAGGAGGCAAAAAAACACACTAAAGTAATGAATGTAGCTTAAGGCTCCCATGAAGAATTTATGCTGATCAGAAAGCACATGATTACTGATGTATATCACTGAAATACATAGTAGGCTCAGGTTGCCTTTAAATCTTCTTCTCTCTATCACACTCCTAGAATGTGTCAACAAATGACGGTGTTGGCAGGAAAGCTGTTTTACAGCCATGTGCGAATTGTCCTCTGCTGGGAAATCTGTGAACTGGCACAGCTTGGGATGTTGGCACGGAAGCCAGCCTTCAACAGGAACAGAGTATTTTATACCTGCAGTTTTGTGCCTGTGCTAAACTGATTCATTTAAAGCCATGCCTTGGCATGCACAATTAAATAAACATGACCATAGAGGTGTTTAGGCAGCTGCAGGCCATGTGAATAAAATGATGTACAAAAGAAGGTATGGATGGCTACATCCTGCCATTCTAATGGGCTTGTAAAATGAGCTATGGTTCATTATTATTCATATGCCCAACGGGTTTTGACGGTAAACTGGAAAATCATGATGACATTTAGGGACATTCCCTTCTGTACAAGTATGTGTAACCTCAACATATGCCCTATTTAAAAGGCCAATATACACTGCACATCAGATCATCATATGACTTATATCCAAATATATGTAAAATCAATGTATACTTATTATGAATATAGCTTAATGATATTATATTTATTTGGAAATGTAATTGCTACAAAGCAATATCTCTCTGTACATGTACCGAGAACGACTATGCTGGGTATGTGCCCCAATCAGAGCCGCACAAGGGCTACCTGGGTGCAGTCAAAAGGTACATAAATGTGTAGAAAAGTAGCCTGGTACAGTTTGATTTTTAAAGAAGGGACATTCTGACCCATGGTAAAAGATGGGATTGTAACCAATGATAATTTATTGAGTAAGGGAATAGCCAAGCTCATCAAATTTTACTGTTTTCTTTTGTATTATTTGGAGCCATTATTTTACATTTTAAGTGGCTTTTCCAACTGATGTAGTGAGTGAAGTCAGTCTCATAGAATACATGACAAGTGTAACCAGTGTTGGAACTAGGAGTAGAAGAGAAGAGGCACATGCATAGAGCTCTGGCACCCTCACAGGCAAGATGGCTTGGGATATTGTAGCACAGGACCCTCATTTCAGAATATTGCTGACAATATTAGCAACAACTATGAGGTGTTATTTACATAACAGAACAAATGGTGCAAAAAAGGCAGCACTGGCCATATTTTGGAGTGTAGAGAACTGTAGCTACTCCCACCAATAAAACACTGACTGAATTTGTCATTGCTGCATTAAGGAGGGACAGGAGCAAGTGGCATGTAACCCCCTACCTGTCCCCTAACCTGTATGTCATCCAGGTCCACCAGTTAGAGCAGTGATCCCCAACCAGTAGCTCGCGAGCAACATGTTGCTCTCCAACCCCTTGGATGTTGCTCCCAGTGGCCTCAAAGCAGGTGCTTATTTTTGAATTACTGGCTTAGAGGCAAGATTTGGTTGCATAAAAAACAGATGTCCTGCCAAACATTCTCTCCTGTAGGCTGCCAGTCCATATAGGGGTTACCAAAAAGCCAATCAGAGCTCTTATTTGACACCCACATGGACTTTTTCATGCTTGTGTTGCTCTCCAACTCTTTTAAATTTAAATGTAGCTCACAAGCAAAAAAGGTTGGGGACCCCTGAGTTAGAGAGTCAGAAGGAGACAACTGAGCCATGTCCTTGTCCTGAAAATAATCTGCTGTAAGTGTTTGTTAGGGGCACAAGTGCTTGTTAGATGAGCACTAAGGGGTTAATATTAAAGGCAGCTTGTAATACAGGTATGGAACCTATTATTTGGAATGCTTAGAACCTGCTGTGTTTCTGTAATGTGGTGCAACACACACATATTGAAACATTAAGAAGAAAAAACACGAACATAATTTTTTGCTAACATGGATAACATGTTGTTAGAGAGTGCAAATGTAGAACAGAGTGGCTTTAGAGCAGATATAGATGACCTGAATATTGGGTTATTACTTCTGGAACTAATAAGAATAATAACTAATAAGAATCTTCATAGTCATTCTGGAACTACTGTAACTTGGTAGCTATCACCCTCAACTAGGGTTGCCACTCCAGTTTCAGAAGGGTTGCTCTGGTCAGAACAGCTTGCCTGATTTTCCAAATTAGAAAAACTGGGCAAGACTCTCCTAGAATGAACTGCCAATCAGCCAATCACCCAGCACCATGCCATAACCCCACCCCCATGTCACAGGGCATGATCGTGATGTCACAAGGGCAGTGCTGTTACATCACAATTCTGTCCCATGACATTGCCACCTACCCCCCTGCCATACCTCTGACCCTACCTCATAATGGGGTAGCAGGTCCATTGGCTCTGGTAGTCTATGACATCCATGAGTTCAAATATATTTCTATTATTATCATTTATTAGTAGTGAATTATGCTTTAATGCCACCTAGTTCTGAATTTATACCTTCAGCCATTGCATATAGGTGTAGGGACCCTGAGATTTGGGGTATGTTTACTCAGGCAGTTTCCCCTTGGTAATAAGACACCTAAGGGTCCGTTCGTTAGCTCAGGCAGCTATGTCCCTTTTCCTGGGTCCACATTAGTTCAAAGGGATTGTCCACTAGGCAGTAATTTAAAGTATAACAGGGTTTAGCCCCATGTGTTCAGGGTCTGTCCTGGGACCTTGCCTCACTGGGAGGCATTACAGGTCCAGGCTTGCCAGTGGAAAGTTTTTACTGTAGAACAAATATGAATCTACTTTACACATATATCACAGTGGAGTCCTTTTTGAGAACATATACCTCTCATACCTCATCTTTTAACTTACAGTTGGGGGAAAGTACAAGAAAACATTTCCCTACCTTGGATTATTAGCTGAAGTCACTTTGGCTGTACATTAAAAGATACCAGTTCCAGTAATTAGACCCTTTAAACAATAAGTTAATATAATTTCAAATAAATAGGGGCCTATATTAAAATGTATTATATTACATTGCTCAAGGGGATGGGAAGAGACAGACAATGTTCCAGCATCCCATAAAGACTTAATTTAAAAGGTATAGATACATTTAACAACATGTGCTCTAGGGAGCCATTTTGGGCAAGAAGACACTGGCAACAGTTGTTATATCTTGTCTTAAAGGGGTGGTTCACCTTCAAGTTAACTTTTAGTATATTGTAGAAGGGCCAATTGGTCTTCGTTATTTATTTTTCATAGTTTTTTAATCATTTGCAATTTTCTTCTGTTTCTTTGCAGCTTTCAAATGGGGGTCACTGACACCATCTAAAAACAAATGCTCTGTAAGGCTACAAATGTATTGTTATTGCCACTTTTTATTACTCATAATTCTATTCAGTCCATCCCCTATTCATATTCCAGTCTCTTATTCAAATCAATCCAGGGTTGCTAGGGTAATTTGTACCCTAGAAACCAAATTGCTGACACTGCAAAATAAAGAGCTGCTGAATAAAAAGCTAAATAACTATAAAACCACAAACAATAAAAAATTAAAACCAATTGCAAATTGTCTCAGAATATCACTCTCTACATTATACTAAAAGTTAACTCAAAGGTGAACAACCCCTTTAATGGAAATAAAGCCTGCTGTGAAACTAGTGTGTTACTCTGATGCACCCAATGGTACTGCGTTTTGATGGAATGTATTTTCATTTAAACAGGGAAGTGTCATTGCTTTTGCCTACAAGTCTCTACTAGATGTGCAGAGGCTGCCTGAGGAAAGCAGGTGCAACAATGGTAAAATTAAGAAAGAAATATGTAAAGAATCAGAAAAGATTATCAGCTGTTACTTCTCTGCAGATTTTGAAAAATGCATACTTTTAGTCGGATTTACAAAGCAAAGATGGGAAACGTTGGTTCAAATACAAATTCAGATGTTGATTTCCAAAAACATTCAGCGTCTGACCTTCAAAATTAAATGATGCTGAACAGAATATGCCTTGCTATGACACTGCTTACTTTTACGTTTAATGTGTATATACAACCTGAAATTTGATGGAAAGAATATTCTGTATATACAGTGTATGAACTACTGTAATACAATGTATGAACTGCTGTAGGGCATTATTGTCAAGTTCATCTGCATGTGTATGGGGCCCTGCCAGGCTTGGACTGGCAATCTGTGGGTTCTGGCAAATGCCTGAGGGGCTGCTGTAAGATGCCATAGACAGTCGCTATTTAGTTGGCTAGTGGGGGCTGTTTCAGCCTCTGTGTGGCCTGTTAGGGCCTCTGGGTACCTGAAATGCCAGGGCATTTTTGATTCTCAGTCCACGCCTGCCCTGCAACATGCCTCCCCAATCGGCCAAAATTCAGCCAGATCTCAATCGGAGAGGCTTGATTTTTCTGTCGGATCGAGGACCATATTGGCTCATTGGTGCAGTTGTTACACAGTAAGATAATATAGGGTTCATGTGGAACCTGCATGCTAACCTTTATATATAAGGGAATGGTGTTAGGTGTTTGCATTTGTAAGTGCTACAGTGTCTAGTAAACCAAGATATTAGTTGTTATTCAACAGGCTGTGAGAAAATATCTTTATACTCCTCCCTTCCTTTTGCATGACAAATGTTAGAGAACATTTTATTGTCCAGGAAATGGGTGGTGGAGTGCTTCATTGTTTTTGAAAATTCTGGCATTTAATTTCCAGTATCTTATTTTTTTATTGTGGTGCTGGATTTTCATCAGGAACTGATAATAACATTTATTTTGTGAACAGGTTGACTACTGACAGGCCACTTTTGGGAACACGATTATGTTGGGTTAAATTGAGTCTCTGTAAAGATTAGGGGGCATATTTTTTAAATTCACATGAAGGATTCGAAATTCGATCGAATTTTCAAAAAGATTCAAATTCGAATTTTAAATATGCAAATGAGGCAACTTTGACCAT
The DNA here is from genome assembly GCA_024363595.1 of Xenopus borealis. Lineage (NCBI taxonomy): Eukaryota > Metazoa > Chordata > Amphibia > Anura > Pipidae > Xenopus > Xenopus borealis. The sequence goes on along the minus strand of CM044443.1, from coordinate 23,562,814 downwards.
TGAATTTTCAAAATTTGATCGACTTGAATATTCAAATTTAATTGTATTCCAATATTCGAATATTCGATGGTTGAAGTACTTTTTAAAAAAAAATTCGATAGGCCAGTTTGCCAGATTGTACCTACCTAATTGCTTTAAAACCCTATGGGAAACCCCCATAGGTGTTTTAAAGTTGTTTGTGATCGCATATGAAAAATTCGATCGAAGGATTAAAATCGTTCAAATCGATCAATACAAATGTTTATTCGATGGATCGAATTATTTAATCATACGATCAAATTTTTCTATTTGATCGTTCGAATATTTGAATAGCGGTACATTTTACGTGCCTAACTATTCACATGGTCGAATTTCAAATTTAAATCTGCCCTAAGGTATTATCTATTATATATATATATATATATATATATAAGTATGGGAAAACTTATCCAGAATGCTCAGGACCTGGGGTTTTCCAGATAAGGGGGTCTTTCTGTTATTTGGATCTCAATAACTTAGGTATACTAAAAAATTATTTAAACATTAATTAAACCCAATAGGATTATTTTGCTTCTAATAAGAATTAATTATATCTTAGTTGGGATAAAGTACAAGGTTCTGTTGTTTATTACAGAGAAAAAGGAAAAACTTTTTAAAAAATATATGAACATCATCATAATAGTCAAGAAACATCCCACATCTTTTTCTATATGACCCTCTAGTTGCAAAACGTTCCACTGCTTTGGGCTCCTTAGTACAGTCCACCCCTCTGTTGAGAACCATGAGATAGTGGGTTTTATTTGTTTGTCTTTCTAATTTTTCATGTTGTTATTTTTAGACCTTTTAAGGTACAGGCCCAGTATTTGGTCCAGCGTTTGGTGCTGGTCTTTTTGAGCTTAAAATATTCAGATCTATGTTACAAAAAGACTAATAGTCTTGATGCAGCACTGTCTCTAAATGATCTTTAGGCTGAGCTCCAATCCACTGTTTTGTACCCCCATGGGTTAGCCCACGGCCTTGAATTCTTTGGTCATAGTTGAGTTAGTAAGGGCTGGGACAATCAGCGACCTATGTTATGGAACTGTATGAACTATATTCAAATCTGGAGTTATGCAGATCAAGTTTATCTAAGGATTTTAAATACACATTATATACTGTAGCTCAAATGATCATAGTAATATTATAGTACTTTATACATATGTATTCAAAAGTTTTCATGCCTTACATTTTAGGTGCTCAGATATTACTAAAATGCAACCTACTTAAGGTCAGACTGGGCCAGCGGGGCACTAGGAAAAAAACCTGGTGAGCCCCAGCTCTTGTGGGCTCTGCTGGCACAGACCTGCTCTCTGCCTGAATACTGTCACTGCCCCCCCTCACCTCCCTCTCCTGGCCTAGTCACCACCACAAACAACTATGTGTATGGGGGAAGGGTTGCAGCAGATGACCCTGAACCTGCTTTCAATGATTCTATCCCTTCACATTTAGGACAGAGCTATTTCCCAATTCTCATCAGAATGTTATCACTGGCCCCATAGCAGCTTCTGTGTAATGTGAACCGCACTTTCTGATTGTTAATTTGCAACAACCTCATACATTTAGCTTATCAACAGCTACCCAGAGCACACTGAGCATGTGAGTGTCACTAACACTACAGAAACCAATATAGTGCACTCATGTATCATTACTTTTTATAGAATTGCTGAACTTTTGCTGGTGCAGCAAGTTCTGTATCTAAAATACAGTATTTCTAACCAATTGTTTTTAGTGTTTACTTCTCCTTTAAAGTAGACCCTGAATTAGTAAAAACTGGGCTCCTCTGCCTTATAAATGTTGATAAATGCAAGGTTATGCACTTTGGCAAAAACAATATAAATGCAAGTTATAAACTAAATGGCAGTGTGTTGGGAGTTTCCTTAAGTGAGAAGGATTTTGGGGTTTTTATAGATAACAAGTTGTCTAATTCTGGGCAGTGTCATTATGTAGCTACTAAAGCAAATAAAGTTCTGTCTTGCATAAAAAAGGCATTAATTCAAGGGATGAAAACATAATTATACCTCTTTATAGATCCCTAGTAAGGCCTCATCTGGAGTATGCAGTGCAGTTTTGGACTCCAGTCCTTAGGAGGGATGTAAATGAGCTGGAGAGAGTGCAGAGACTAAGTGCAACTAAACTGGTTAGAGGGATGGAAGACTTAAATTATGAGGGGAGACTGTCCAGGTTGGGGTTGTTTTCTCTGGAAAAAAGGTGCTTGCGAGGGACATGATTACACTTTAAAAATACATTAGAGGACATTATAGACAAATATCAGGGGACCTTTTTACCCATAAAGAGGATCACCAGAGGCCACCCCTTCAGACTAGAAGAAAAGGACTTTCATTTGAGGCAGCGGAGGTGGTTCTTCACAGTGAGGTATGCGGTGATGATGTGATGCTGATTCTGTTGATGCTTTTAAGAGGGGTTTGGATGATTTTTTGGACAGACATAATATCAAAGGCTATTTTGATACTAAACTCTACAGTTAGTATAGATATGGGTATATATGGTTTGTGTGAAAGAGTGGAGGTGTGTGTGTGTATGTATGCTGGGTTTTAATTTGAAGGAGTTGAACTTGATGGACTTTGTCTTTTATCAACCCAATTTAACTATGTAACTATATGATTACACATTTATGCGTGTTTCTGTCCATACCTTTCTACATTATTGGCAAGCCATAAATCTGCCCAACTGGTGGATCACAATGACTGAACTTGCCCACCTAGAAGCGATTCCTGAGTCAATGTTTTGTTCTGCAAAGGTGAAAAAATTTCAAAGTTATTCTACATGATTGATGATTTGTCAGGGAAAGTAGCATATGAGCTTCTATCATATTCAGAATATAGCCTAAGGTACCAAGCCATAGTATAGATACATATGATTACTAATTCTGTGACTCAATGAAAAACCCATCCAAGTTGTGCCTGTGCACCGATCTCTGTGAAAGAGTCAGAATATTGTACCAGGAAGCAAAGGATTATCTTATAGGATTTACAAAAAATTTAGCTGCATGCGTTGTTAATAACATGAAAAGAGGGAGCTCGTTAATGTGAAAAAAGAAAACGAGAACTTGTAACTGAGCATCACAATTTCAAAGTAAAGGTAGAAGTTTGGTGGCTGTTTAGTACAGGTGTTTATTTTGCATGATGTGCACAAGTTGCTCTCATATGTAAACACAAAACAGCCTTTGTTTTTATCAGAATAAAGCAAATCCAGGTACAGAGAAGTATACATAATAAGTGGTTCATGCCTGGAACAGGGTGTTTGATGTGGGCCTAGTGCAGGTCTAGTTGTTGGGAGAAATGCTGCTTTGTATGGAGCCAATGGCTGAGTAAAACACATTGCTTACAAAAACAGCAGGTTAAATTATGTTTTAATGGAAAAAATTGAAAATGCAGGGACAGACAGAAAAGCAAAGTCCCTGAGGCAGGCTGAGGGTCAGGGCTGGCAGCAGGCAAAAACATGTCGTTTAGACAGAACGAAAGTCAAGGGCAACAGGCAGAAAGCATGAAGTGTCAGATAACAGGCCAAGGTCAATGAGGAAGATCAGAGGGAACAAGGACAGGGTAGGAACAGGACTTATGGGAACTCATGAACAGGATCTAATGGTGGCCATACACTGAGAGATCCGCTCGTTTGGCGATGTCAGGTGGGCAATACCAGGCTGATCCGATCGTGGGCCCTAGGGGATTTTTTAAGGCTTATATAGTAGAGGTAAACTCTCACAGCAACTGATAAATATGCTTCCAAAAACCCAATGGAAGTTTGTAGAGAGTGCTGGAATTTCACTAGCAGAGGCGAGTTCTAAGGAGTCATTTACAACCCACAAGCGCATTGTGCAAAATGCACTTTCAGATACTATTGTGATATTCTTTTCCCTCAATGCAGCATTTTCCCCATATAATTGGAGTTGTGAGTGGGAGATATGTCTGAAGCAATTGTGGGCAGTTCCATTGAAGGCGGTAGGGCAGGGCCAGAACTAGGGGTAGGCACGTGCCAGGGGAGCAAAGTTTGGGGGGGCACCCAACATGTACCTTTAACTGCTGCCTACCCCTGTCCGGTCTGGAGTGCTGTTTTGTGTGCGCGCTCACATATGCTCACACTCAGTGGAGGGGCAATGTGGCCGGCTGTTCTGGCCCAGCCTTGCTCCAGGGCTCCTCTGAGTCATTCGCTGCACATGCACAAAATTCATAACAGAAGGCAAAAGCCCCGAGTGCAACTAAACAGAAGTTCAAGTAGTAGCTTTGGAAGCAATTCCCTTTTATAATTTGATATTTTTAATGCAATGACTTAGAACTTCAAATTTCTTTGTGATTATATTTGACCCCTCAAGATTCAATCAGATAAATATGTCTGTATCAGAGTGAGGTGCTACCGTCTGATCAGCTGGATGTGATTGGCCTCGGGTGGCTAATCAGTAGCCCTTAAAGACTGAGACACACAGAGAGGTCTGGCATCCAAAGTCTATGTATACGTATACACACAATTACCTGCTCAGAGGTATGTCATTTAGCTGCCATTGTATTTTTGCTGTATTGTTATTGTTGCTATTTTCTTGTTTTTGGAAGAATACAGCCTTTATTTTACAACCTATTGTTGGTCAGTGATATAAAAGCCATTTTTGAAAAGAAACTTTTTTCGTCCTGAAAATGACGTGGTGGGAATATGCACACTGTAATGCCCCATTCAGAGCTAATTAAAGTGCATTTTAGGCAACTAATTGGTTTGCTTGTTAATGGATCATACACCCAATCTTTTATCGATTAGGCACATTTAAAGGAGAACTAAACCCCCCAATTAGAAAAACGCTACCTACTACCCTAGATAGTCCACCTCCCTGCTTCCCCCTCCCGCATAGTTGATTACCCCTGAAAGGGCCCCTAACACAATACTCACGTATTGGTTCAGAGTAAGGGCAGCGGAGCTCATCCATCTGCAGGCTCTTAGGTATATTTAAGGTGTTCATGTGCAGTCTTCCGGTTCGTAGATACTGCGCGGCGAAAGTGCTGGAAATTGCCAAAGGGAAGGAAGGGGACCCAAAGAGCCTTAAGTTGGCACCCATGAGCTCTACTGTGCTTACTCTACCTGTACTGATATGGGAGTAGTGTGTTAGGGGCACTATCAGGGCTAATCAGCTATGCGGGAGTTAGTGAAGTAGGGAGGGGGACTATCTAGGGTAAGGTCGGAACTAGGGGCCCAATGGGGCTGCTCTCAGGGTCCCCCCTCCGACCCCCACCCATACTACAAAGCCCCCTCTGGGCCTCTGGCACACATACAACCCTGCACGCACACTAGTAAACTTTGCAAAGTGCGACCAAGGAAGTACGAGGCATTTTGGGGCAGCAGGGACAGGGAGCGAATCTGGCCCAACTGATCTGGGGTAGTAGGTAGGGGTTTTTCTTATTGGGAGGTTTAGTTCTCCTTGAAGGTGTTTGATTTTCTGGGGCATGGGGGCATTTAAATAAAAATGTAATTCCATATGCAATTAGGAGCTTATTTACTAGAGACAATTTATGTAAAATTGAAAACAAATTCATCACTATTGCATTTTTTTACACCCATTGATTTTTTTTTCTTCTACATATAGTAAAACATAGCTGATAATTAATAAATCAGCCCCAAGTGGTATTCAGATAAATTACCACAAATATAACAGCATTTTAACATAATTTAAACTCGAGCATCACACAGTGAGCTGTAGATTTGCAGCTGCTCAAATATCCAAATGCACCAGAACACGAGCCCTTAATGCACTACCTCTATAATGTATGGTTTCCCTTTGTAACCAGGCATAGAGAGGGCAATCTATTCAATTTAAACAAAAAAGATCCAACATTCCTTGTCAGGTTCATTGTTCTGTTTCTTTGAACATCTTTTGTTGTCCAGGTCTTCAGTACTGTAATCCTTTACTATTTCTATTAACTGACACAGAAACAAACCCAAGGCTGTTTACCCTACCAGTGAACCAGTTCTTTTGTCTGTGATCAGAGACTTTATCGGGGAAAATACAGCTGAAATGAGTTCTCTGCTAGTCTGTCTGGGACACTGACAAAAGGCTGCCGACGCAGGGTGCTTATTTATTTCAAGGCCAGATGAAAGGCAAGCCCCCCAAATGTAATTAAATACCACATGGATGCAAGTGCTAGAGCCCTAGCGGAGCAAGAGTGCACCTAAAAGTGCTCAATTAGCACCCAACTGCACCTCAAGTAAGCTGCCTTCTACTCCCCACACCTTATTAAAATTAGGAGGTGCAACCCTGCCCTGTCCTTACCACCTGCTATACTCAATTCAGTAAGGTCAGGACCCAATTGTGGGCTGTGTCCTCTGGGTAGAGGGCAGGGGTGGGGACTCACTTGCGTCTTCCCCCAGCCCCCCGCTCACCCCTCAACAATACAATGTTGACACTACTGACGCAAACGGGTCTTAATTTACCCTGGAGCAAGTGCTAGAGTGCTAAGGAGTGCAAAAACACACTTGCTCCTTTGGAGCAATCTGCTCCACCTGCCGGACTGAAAATCCAGGAGGAGGTGCAACCAATCCCTGTCCATACCACCCGGTAACAAGTTACAATTATTGAGGGATTTCCTACATAAGTAGCAGCAATCAAATTGCCCCATGAATCATGTGAAAGCCAGATAAGCACTGCTTCCATGTAAAAGATGTTAAAGGGGAACTATTGCAAAAGTTCTAATTTAATATAAGCTTCATCATACTGAAGTAAGAAACTTTCTAAAAACAATCAGTTAAACATTCTGCATTGTTTCTTAAATAATCAAGTTTATATTCACTATCCCTCTCTCTTCATTTTGTCTTCATGCAGCAGTTGGGTGTCAGATGAATGGTCCAATATATCTTATGGGGGGTTCCCTTTCCTAGCAGATGTATTAGAGTTCACAATTACTGATTCCAGTAAAAACTGAATGTTACAAAAAAACTGCCTTTGCACTAATTCTGCATGTAGAGAGACATGATTTCTGGTGATTTTAATAAAGTGAGCTCTAATACATGTTCTAGTCAAAAGGAACCCCACTATAACATATATTGGATCATTCGCCTGACACCCAACTTCTGCATTAAGACAGAATGAAGATGCTGAGAGAGGAATAGTGAAGATAAACTTGATTTTTTCAGAAAGGGTACAGAATTTTTGATTGGCTGTATTTAGAACATTTCTTATTTCAGTATGCTGAAGCTTATATTCATTTTCATGATAGTTCACCTTTAATTATCATGTAGGAAACCAGCATGTTATCATGTATATTATGTCTGCATGCCTATGGCATGGACTTCCATTGTGTAGAGACCCCAAGTAGTGCCTGAAAGGCAGCCACACCATTGGGAGGAAGAAGTCAAGAGTAGAGAATCTTTTACAAGGCATCACTTGGACACACTTTTTGGTGGTGATTTGTTACCATATTTTGAGGAGGAGAGAGCTGTACACTATTTCTTCACTGGTTTTAAAAACTTCCTTTTATTCCCATCAATAGGTATCTCTACTCTTGATTATGATCATCTTGTCGGAAGCTTTTCCATTTTCAGTATATGATACTATCCATTTTCCTCTTTTGCCCTGCAATTATAACTGATTCATCCCTTATAAAATTGGGAATGACTCAATAATCCACAAGGACAGTTGAAATCACTTCCGACTCCCTTCTCAGAAGAATTAAAAAAAAAGAAAATTGTTATATTGTTGTTAAGCTTAAGGGCTATGATGCTTTTCAAGTGCTACTACCTGTATTAGGGGTCAAGTCACTGGGACATCCCCCCCCGGGGGGGTCAGCCACACACTTTGGGGACCACTCCATTAAACATACATGGAAAAGGTTAAGCTATTAGGAAAGAGCATATCCACAGTCCAATCAATAAAAAACGTTTGTTGCAAATTTTGTTAGCTATCTTATTTGTAAAATCTGGGATCAAATGGGTGATAACAAAATGTTCTGGGATCAAATGTTAATGTGCCCATTAACATGAGAGAATGTATCCTGCTTTAAATTGTCGCTCTCTCATGGGTTAATTAGCAAAATGAGTAACCCATGTGAATAAGCGCTACAGCTGGTGGAGCTTTATCCTTAGCTGGTGCCCTTGATAAGCTCGAGAGCTGCACCTACTAGTGAGTTCTGACTCAGCTACTGTGCTTCAGTAACTTTTGGGTTGGCACTGGCTTATGAGGTTACAATTTAAAAAAAACCTGACTCAAAATCTGGAAGACCGATTCATCATGTGCCCGTGATTCAAGTCCTTTCGGGGTTGGCACTGGATCATAAAGTAACAATACAAATTGAAGCAAAACCTGGAATCAGCCCATGTGTTTGCTTACACCGAAAAGCGTTTTCACCCACTAAAGGCTTCAGATATGTGAAGTAGGTTATCCCAGTGTTGGACTGGCCCACCAGGATACCAGGAAAACTCCAGGTGGGCCAAGGTTAGGGATGTAGCGAACGTCGGAAAAAAAGTTCGCGAACATATTCGCGAACTTGCGTCAAAAAATGCGAACGGTTCTCGAACGTCGCGAACCCCATAGACTTCAATGGGAAGGCGAATTTTAAAAGCTAAAAAAGACATTTCTGGCCAGAAAAATGATTTTAAAGTTGTTTAAAGGGTGCAACGACCTGGACAGTGGCATGCCAGAGGGGGATCAAGGGCAAAAATGTATCTGAAAAATCCATTGTTGACACAGCGCTGCGTTTTGTGCTGTAAAGGGCAGAAATCACACTACATTTCTAAACCTGTGTAATAAACTGCTTTAAAACGTCCGGCGTCTACATGCCAATCAAGTCGTGTAAAGGTTACAGCCTGTTCACACGCAAAGACGAAACGCGGCGCTTACTGCAACGCAAAAAAACGCAAAGAGCTTTAATGAATGAAGAAGAGATCAGTGCCCACAGCAGCTACATACAGAGCACTGCAGTAGAAGGTAGATTACTAGCCAGCAAAGCTACCTAACCTAAAATGTCCCTCAAATCCCTGCAGACTTCTGTCCCTCCAATACAGAGCAGTATCAAGCATATTACTAGCCAGCAAACTTACTATCAACTGTCCCTGAAATCACTAACAGCTCTCTCCCTACACTAGCTCTTCCAAGCACACACAGGCAGAATGAAAAAACGCTGCAGGGCTTCAGTTTATATATGGAAGGGGAGTGGTCCAGGGGGTGTGGGGGTGGTCCAGGAGGCAGAGCTTCCTGATTGGCTGCCATGTATCTGCTGGTCTGGAGTGAGAGGTAAAAAAAAAGCGCCAGCTAAGGCGAACCCAAAATGGCGAACGTCGCGCAACGTTCGCGAACATTCGGCGAGCGCGAACAGTCGATGTTCGCGCGAACAAGTTCACCGGCGAACAGTTCGCGACATCCCTAGCCAAGGTGTCAGTGGGCCCTCGTGCTGCTAAACTTTTGGTCTATTTCATGGTCATTCCCTATTTCTATGAGAACAAAGATGGAATAATTGATTATAGTATATAAAGAAAACAAACTAGGAGAATAGAGGTTGATTGAGGAGATGAAGAATATTAGTACTGAGAATGGGCCCCTGTTCTAAGGTTTATGGTGGGCCCCTGGTCTAAGGTTTTTGGGTGGGTCTCTGGTGTCCCAGTCTGACACTGGGTTATCCTGATCTTCATTGTGGAGCCTAGAAACAAACCAGAAAATTGTAGGAAGCAAAATTGAACTCACGGTAGCAGCTAGTTAGTGTGTTGGAGTAAAACCAATGGGTACATATAAATGTTTGCTGAAGAAAATGTAGATGCAGCCTACACAAATGACAAACACACAATAGTATAGACTACAAGAGAACTTGCAAACCTACACCAACCCATCTACTTGAAAGGAGCACAGTAAAACCTGACACTTTGAGGAAATTACTCCACAGACTGGTTCATCTATTTACGTTCTAAAGGCAGATTCTGTGTCCATGGAACTCTCCTAACCCTCCAGGGCAAACTGCACACTGATATGCCAATTGCATTTTCAACTGCTTGCTCTCCTTAATCCGTTCAGTTTGGTACAGGAATGGGATCCATAATCCGGAAACCCAGTATCCAGAAAGTTTAGAATTAGGGGAAGGCCATCTCCCATAGACTCCATTTTATACAAATAATCCAAAATTCCTTAAAATTATTTCCTTTTTTTCTGTAATAATAAAACAGTACCTTGTGCTTAATCCCAACTAAGATATAATGAATCCTTATTGGAAGCAAAAAAAAAAATCTATTGGGTTTATTTAATGTTTACATGATTTTCTAGTAGACTTCAGGTATGGAGATACAAATTACGAAAGATCCATTATCCAAAAAACACCAGGACCTGAGCATTCTGAATAACAGGTCCCATACCTGCATATAAAAGCCATTTTGTTTAAGTAGAAGAAGGCTGTCATAGATCCAAAATTCATGATTTGTACAAATAACTATAATATTAAATAGTTGCACTCCTTCTGACTGCAAGCAGCACAGTCATGCAGTTGGACAGTTAGACACCACAAATCATTGGGGCTTATTATCAACACTTGGCAAGTTTGCCTATGGGCAGTAACTCTGCAACAATTTTGTTGCCATGAGTTACTGCTCATGGGCAAATTTGCCCAGTGCTGAAAAATAACCCCAAATAATAGTGACTGACTGTAATAACTTACCCTAGTGGTCTAGTGGGGGGACGGCAGGGACACCTGCTGCGTGTCCTTTCTCCTACACCGGCTGTTCACAAAGGTAATTTCGGCAAATTCAAAGGACATTTAAAGGGACAGCTGTAAAATTATCTTTGCGTTATAGGTTTTTGTTCCTTGCTTGATTCTTGTCTGTTCCTGATCCTGTTTATTGTTCCTGATTCCTTTTTATGACCCTTCCTGTCTTTTGACGATTCTACTTTCTATATCCTGACCTCTGCCTGATTACTAACTCCGATTCTGTTTAACCCTCTGATTGACTTCCTGGTTTTGCCCAGTTCCTGCCTGACTTTGTTTGTACTCCGCCTGCCCCAATCCGGCCTGATTTGACTTCGATTTTGCCTAAACGCCTTGTAATGCGACCTTCTGCCAAAAGACTCTGCTAACAGTCATGCCCCATTGCTGGCCAGAACTTGCACCTCTCGTTTAAGTCCAGGTGGCATCTGAGTAGCTCAGGGCTCCTCCTGAAGCCAAAGGCGGTCACACTACTGGTGAAGCATTGTTTTTTGATCATTTATGATCCCTAAGAAGTCCAGACCACACTGAGCATGTGTATGTAGTCTAGTCTTGCAAAGATGTACAACAAAGTTACAAGATGACAGCCCCCTGTGGCCAACTTTGAAAGCATAAATCATTTGTTTGATTAGGCTTGTGGTGCAGTAAGTTCATGTTTATAGCTAGTATACAAAATACAGCATTTGCAACATTATTGTATTTCAGACTTTCCTTGCCCTTTAACTTTTAGTATGATGTAGACTAGAGGGTGATATTCTGAGACAATTTGCAATTGGTTTTCATTTTGTATTATTTGTAGTTTCTGAGTTATTTAGCATTTTATTCAGCAGCTCTCAAGTTTCAGCATTGGTGTACTAGGGTCCGAATTACCCTAACAATCACGCATTAATTGGAATACTAGACTGGAATATATTGGTGAGGACCTGAACAGGAAGATGACTAATAATAAGCAGCAGCAATAATAATAAATGTGTAGCCTTTGATTTTTAGATGTGGTCACTGACTCTTGTTTGAAAGCTGGAAAGAGTTAGAAGAAGGCAAATAATTAAAAAAATAATAAATTGAAGATTTGCTTAGAATTGGTCATTCAATATCATACAAAATGGACATAAAAGTGAACCACCCCTTTATAAAAAAGTTAATGCAAAAAAACCCAATGTTGTTAGTCCATAAACATCAAGCTATCCAGTTTCACAATACAGCAATATCAAGCCCTGTGGCTGTAGGAGGCTTGGGTTTGACTCATTTGTTAGATACTTGTGTCCGTAGGAAGTCATTTAATCTCTCTAAATGAAGATATAAAGCTCCAAAGGGCAGGGACTAAAACATCCATACATTCTGAACTGGGCTCATTTTGTTGATAGATGTATAATTGAGCAGAAATGACAGAAAGGACTGTTACCTTCTATTGAATAAGCTCATATGATCCTATAGTCTAGATGCTGTAACATAATATCTTTGGGGGTGATTTGAGTCCAATACTTTATGAAGATCTCAGGTTCATGTTCTTTGTGTTTTTGTGCACCTTTCCGGAGTGAAAATATCTGTCATGTGATAGCTAGTCTTTCTTATTCTCGCTAATAGACAAATCAGATGGAATGATTTAACTGATGTCAACTGATGATGCTTTATGTTCCCATGATCATCGGGTTGTTCATCTTTGGATTAACTTTTAATATGACATAGAAACAGGACTGTATTTAGGTCTGTTGGCTTGTGATGTAGGATTTTGCGAAAGTGTGACCGAATTTCCGCAAACCAGCCTGGCCCCCTACCCCTCACCCAACCCCCCAGCTCTTTCACCAGATTTCAAATGGAAATACATGGAAGAGGCTGGGCAATTTTTAAAAGAAATTCATTTATAGGCACCCGATTGCCGCCCCCCAAAACCTGCACAGGCCTTTGGTTGCCTTAATATAAATACACCCCTGCATAGAGATTGATATTCTGGGACAATATGCGTTTTTAATATTTGTGGTTTTTGAGTTATTTAATTTTTTCATCAGCTTTCTCCAGTTTGCAATTTCAGCAATCTGGTTGCTAGGGTCCAAATTGCCCTAGCAACCATGCACTGATTTGAATGAGAGACTGGAAAATGAATAGGAGAGGACTAAATAGAACGATAAGTACTAAAAAGTAGCATCAAAGGAGGTTGTTCACCTTCCAAACACTTTTTTCTGTTCAGTGGTTTTCAGATTGTTCCCCAGAAATAAAGACTTTTTTCAATTACTTTCCATTCTTTATTTTTTTTTACTGTTTTTCCAAAATCTAAGTGTAAAGTTGAATGTTGGGGGTAGATTCATCAAAGAGTGAATTTAAGAATTTAAGTCCCGCTCTCAATTCTTTGCTATGAGATTTTTAAAGGCGTATTCATCAAAGGGTGAGCTTTCACTTCACCCATTGATGAATACGCCTTGCAAAATCACATAGAAATTAATTGAGAGCTGTGGAATTTCCCTCTAGTGGCGGAACTTCACTCTTTGATGAATCTACCCCTTGGTGTCTCTGGTTTTTGAGTCTGGCAGCTCAGTAATTCAGGTGCAGACTCTAAACTGATACAATTTTGCAACATTTAATTGATACATTTCTCAGCAGCATCTCTGGAGTATTAGGGACTATTGTATAAATTCTAACAGCTGCCTGTAATGAAACCCAGAGATTCTGCTCAGCAGGGACAAAGATAAGAAATGTATCCATTAAATGTATCAGTTTAGAACAGTTGGGGTCGGCGAGCCCCCCTCTCAGAGCTGCCTTAGAAAGTGGAAAATGACACTTTACACTTAAATATTAGTAAAATGGTTACAAATAGAAAATAGACAGTAATTGGAAAAAGTAATTATTTCTGGTGATCTATCTGAAAACAACTAGTTGTTTGAAGGTGGACAACCCCTTTAATTGAACGATTCGAACGATTTTAACCAAAATCCTTCGATTTCTCAGAAATTAGAAACATTTCAAGTTCTGTGAAGTCCCCCATAGGCTAAAATGGCAATTCGGCAGCTTTAAGCTGGCAAATAGTCTAAGGATTTTTAAAGGGCCAGTACTTCGAAATTCGAAAATTTAAATTTGAACAATTCAAATCGAATTTTTGGGCTATTCGATAGTTGAAGTAGCCCGAAATAACTTTGGAATTCGAATTTTATTTGAATTTTCACTTCAACCCTATTCGACCCTTAATAAATGAGCCCCTAAATCTGTAGATTTACATAGCATTTGTTTTTTAGATAGGGTCAATGACCCCCATATGAAAGCTGGAAAGAGTCCGAACAAGAAGGCAAATAATTCATAAACAATAAAAAAAGATCAATTGAAAGCCAATTGAAAAATTGCTTAGAATAAGCCAGTTTATAACATAATAAATGTTAACTTTAAGATATTTCTTGTTTGCAAATCAATTAAGGGAAAGTGGCAAAATGAACATTTTATTTTGCATAATTTGGGATCATCTTGCAGTAAAGCCACTTGTTAAAAAAAGTAGAAGCAGTCAATAAGTTGAGCATTGGGAGGTTTCTCTCCTTCCTATTTCATATCATTTTTTTTTTAATTGAAATATTTCATGAGCTCATGGGTAGACGGCAGCCAATCAGCATCATTAACATCCCTGGTGGTGTAAATGAAGTGCAATAGTGAAGAATTTGTTATGGCTTGTTCCTCTAGGGAGTTGACCCTAAAGCATCACTGCCGTAGTCATACCCAACCCATATGGTTAGTAGTCTGCAAGGTACGTCAGATGCAATGCAATGTTATAGCAACCAAACATCCGCTAGAAATTGCTGCTGACTTTATATTGAACATTGTACATGAAAATATGAACAAATAAAGCATCTTAACTCTTTGCATGCCTGCACTGTGTATGGAACATCTCAGCTATTATAAAGAAGCAAATATGTGTTTGTTGGGTTTTTTATGATGTATGTGTATGAACGTATGTGACTTGTGTTGCCTTGTTGAAAGTTGATACGGTCAAAGTCAGCCTAGAGGTTCCCTTCCAGCTTTTAAAGCGATGTTTCACCTTTAAGTTAAATGGTATAATACTACTACTATTTGCAATTGTTTTTTACTATATGAAAACCAATTGCAAATTGTCTCGTTATATCACATAAGACATTGCTCACCGTTAAATTAACTTTTAGCCTGATGTAGAGAGGGACATTGTGAGACAATTTGCAAATGGTTTTCATTTTTCATTATTTTTGCTTTTTTGAGTTATTATTTCGTTTTTCTTAACTCAGCCGCTTATACTTTGCAATCTGGTTGCTAGGGTCCAAATTTGTAAACTGATTGTAGAAGAGACTGGAATATAAATAGGTGAGGGTCTGAATAGAAAGATGAGTAATAAAAAGTAGCAATAACAATACATTTGTAGCCTTTGGGTTTTTTTTTAGATGGGGTCAGTGACCCCCATTTGAAAGCTGGAAAGCTGGAAAGTCAGAAAAAGAAGGCAAATAGTTTAAAAACTATAAAAAAAATGACAACCAGTTGAAAAGTTGCTTAGAACTGGCCATTCTATCACATACTAAAAGTTATTGTTAAAGGGGAACAACTCCTTTAAGCCATTCAAGAAAACATCCGGCTGTTTCATCTGAGACACTTATATAGGAACAGTGCCGGTAGCAATCCTTTAGTGACACTAACCTGACGGAACTAGATGGAGGGAAATATGTTTCAAAAAGTGAATTTAAATTGCATATATGATTGCATATATGCTGAATTTGTGTATAGAAGATCAATCTGATTGTTCATGCATTGTATGTGTAGCACCGGTTTGTATCATCCTACATGCAAAACACTAGAAGATCTTCAGCTAGAGTCCAGGTAGTGATGTGTTTGGTAGTCGAGGATGAGGAGAGTATAACAGTACTGTATTAGGCTACCAAACACAACAGGTACTGGTTTTCTTAGCATTTTTGGTTTGACCAATTAAAGACATGGACATTATCCAGTAAATTGTATTAAGTACATAAATCAGGTTCCCATTCTGCATTTAACAAATAGAGACTTCTGTAATTAAATATTAAACTCATTAAACCATCTCCTATAGTATATAAGCCTCACTCTTCTTTATGCTTCATTCTTTCTATTCATACAGGCAGGTGTTACAATGCAGATAGTTTACAACCCGAAGGCAGATTTTTTTTTTCAGATTATGGGTTTTAGGGTGGAGTGAAAACTTAAAACCATGCCACACCTTTGTCAGGACTTGTTTGAGAAATGAAGGGACTGGAGAGAGAGAACGACTGGGATGCAGAGATTAAATAAAAGAAAAAGTGTACATTCTTGAAGAATCAGTCAGCCCCAACACACCTGAAAGGACGTGTAAATAAGTGTAGGAGGGCACGGAATTATAAAAAGGAAAAGTTTTTTGGGGGAAAGACACAATTTGGGCACTGTTGTTTCCAGAAGTTCTTCTCCTATTGGAAACCCCAAGGTATGTACATTTTAGATGGAATGTTTTTTGCAAGGTGGGCTGTGAAGGGGGTGCAAGGCAGTTTGCCATTTAGATTAGGATTCATTGATGATGTTTTTTGTTTATCACTCTTCTGTATCCCAAGCAGTAGAGAGCTGTGTGTAGTTGCTAAACACTTACACTGCTGACAGGCATTAGAAAGCAACCAACATGTTTTCAGAGGTTAATGCTGATGCCGTGAAAAATATTCTCTAGGTGGCATTTGCCCCACTATTTGCCACCCATGATTTTGTTTATTTCTTGATAAGATTAGATTAATGTATCCCTTGTTGCATGGAAAGATTTGTTCTTCGTTCAGTTAGGTGTTTCCTTTCCTATCAGACAAAATGAGTCACTGGTTTGGGACTACGGGACTTTCAGCGGAATGTTTTTTTTTTATTATTAGTTACTGGCTGTTTTGATTCTTTTCTTTTTATTTTATGTAGGCTTATAATACCAACCACAGTTTGGCTTAAGGAGTTCTGAGTATATATAAATCATAAGATATTACCTAGGCAGTAGTTAAGAACCGGGGAGGCAAGTATAATGCTGCTCTTCTTTTTCTGTTCTTCACAAGAGCTGGTGAGAAACAGGGAAATGTGAATGTTCTGTGGGAATCTGATCTGCTTATGTCTTAAAGGGGTTGTTCACCTTTGATTTACTTTTAGTATGATGTAGAGAGTGATATTTTGAGACAATGTGCAATTGGTTTTCTTTTTATTTTATTATTTGTGGTTTTTTGAGTTATTTAGGTTTTTATTCAGCAGCTTTCCAGTTTGCAATTTCAGCCATCTGGTTTCTAGGGTCCAAATTACCTTAGCAACCATACACTGATTTGAATAAGAGACTGGAATACGAATGGCATAGGGTCCTACTAGAAAGATGAGTAATAAAAAGAATAATACAATACATTTGTAGCCTTTGTTTTTTTTAGATGGGGGTCAGTGACCCCCATTTGAAATCTGGAACGAATCAAAAGAAAAAGGCATATAATTCAAAAACTATAAAAAATATGAAAACCTATTCAAAAGTTGCTTAGAACTAACCATCCTATAACATACTAAAAGTTAACTTGGGTGAACCACCCCTTTAAACTCAAAGGGTAGTTAAAGGAAAAAAAATAAAATACAATTTTTACTTACTTTAATGAAAAAGAATATACTTTAACTAAAAAATGGTTACCATTTTTATAAGAAACCTGACTGTATGCAGTGAAATTCTCCCTTCATTTACTTCTGTGGATAGGAATTGTCAGACGGTCCCCAACTGCTGTGCAGGGAAACAATCATACTTATGAACAGCAGGGGGAGCCCCCCACCTTAGTTCCCAATCTTGCAGAACTCCAGCAGGTTTGTTTCCCTGTGGAGCTGTCAGTGACTGTGTGGAGATTTGTAATGGATTTTATTTTTGACTTTACATCCCCTTTAAAGGGACACTGTCATGGGAAAATTGTTTTTTTCAAAACACGTCAGTTAATAGTGCTGCTGTGGTAGACTTCTGCACTGAAATCCATTTGCAAAAGAGCAAACCAATTTTTTTATATTTCATTTTGAAATCTTACATGGGGCTAGACATATTGTCAATTTCCCAGCTGCTCCAAGTCATGTGCTCTGGTAAACTTCAATCACTCTTTACTGCTGTATTGCAGGTTGGATTAATCAGTTACATGACCAGGGACAGCTGGGAAATTCACAAAATGTCTAGCCCCATGTAGGTTTCAAAATTGAATTTAAAAAAATCTGTAGCACTATTAAGTGATGCGTTTTGAAAAAAACATGTTTTCCCATGACACTATCCCTTTAATGTTTCCAACTCCAGCTGCAGAGACAAAGATCATGGAGCCAGATTTAAACAGATAACAGATAAACTGGGATTCTATTTGGAGGATTATTTTGCTGCAGCCACTAGTTCTGCAGAGTTGGAGAAAGTTTGTATTAAACAATACAGAAACTATAAAATCCACATTGGATTACATGACAACACAGGACCCAGTGCAGTCTGTATATTCTGATTATTAATCAGTCTTGCTGTATCGGCTTCTGGCAGATATTATTTGACTTGTGCTGTTTTGATCATTTATAACGATCCCTAAGCAGCCCAGATCACATTGAGCATGTGCACAGTCTTGGTCTTGCAAAGATGTATAACAAAGTTACAAGATGACAGCCCCCTGTGGCCAACTTTGAAAGCATTTGTTTGATTAGGCTTTTGGTGCAGTAAGTTCATGTTTATGTTTAGTATACAAAATACAGCATTTCTAGCCTTATTCTATTTTACACTTTCCTTGTCCTTTAAAGGAGAACTAAACCCTAACATTTAATGTGGCTAAAAATGTCATATTTTATATACTGAACTTATTGCACCAGCCTAAAGTTTCAGCTTGTCAGTAGCAGCAATGATCCAGGACTTCACAGGGGGTCTCCATCTTGGAAAGTGTCTGTGACACTCACATGCTCAGTGGGCTCTGAGCAGCTGTTGAGAAGCTAAGCTTAGGGGTCGTCACTAATTATCCGGCAGAAAATGAGGTTGGTCTGTAATATAAAATGATGCTTCATGTCTGATTATTACATTATGATGCTAATTGCACTGTTTTCTATAAAGTGTCATTATACAACATCATACAGTATCAATCTTTATACATAATCTATGCATTCAGATATAAAAATATGTAGTATGTCTATTCTGTGTCCACCAGCTGAGCCATATTGCTCACAATCCTCAGGGAACAAAGAAGCAGCTTCCTTGTTTTTGGATAGGCAATCTGGAACATTGTTACTGTTGTGCATATAAAGCTCAGTGCAAGCTATGTGTGGGTTGTGGGTTGCTATGAATGAGCAGCTGGAATGGCATTATTTGTGGCTACCACTTTTCAGTGTAAATATTGGAATCTACCAATAATATTACGAGTATGGGATCCATTATCTGGAAGCCTGTTATCCAGAAAGCTCCAAATAAAGAATGACAGAATGACATTTTATCCAAATAATCCAAAAAATAAAACAGTAGCTTGTACTTGATCCCAACTAAGATATAAATAATCCTTATTGGAAGCAACACCAGCCTATTGGGTTTATTTAATGTGTATATGACTTTCTAGTAGACTCAAGGTATGAAGACCCAAATTAGGGAAAGATATATTATCCATAAAACCCCATACCCCAAGCATTCTGGATAACAGGTCTCATTCCTGTACTTTGTTGCTTTTTTGTCACAGAGCAAAGGATCTCTGCATTGCATTTACAATGCCATATAGAGTATATGGTTTGCATCTGAATTTTAATTGAATAGTAGTAGTAGAGCATTCCTACACTGCATATATTTGCATTTGCACATATGAAGGGGAGCTGCCATATTGCCTGCATCTTTAGAGACATTCACCATGGATTGCCACATCCGGATTTGTGGCAGCCTAGGGCAGCAAGTTTATAGGGGCGTCATGCTGTCTAGTCGCCACCCAAGGAGCACTTAGAACCCCTACTCCTGTACACGTAATACCAAGGGACGATCCTGCCCAATTTGCCACCTGAGGTGGCCTTAGTTTTTGCTGCCATCCACCTCCCAACGGCACTTACCTCATGTTGCTAGTGCAGAGAGCGCATTTGCACTCTCTGCACTAGATGAGCTGAATTTCCGGATTGAAAACCGGAAATTCGGTTCTTAGTTACCAGGAGCGGGATTTTTGCCGCCCCTGGCAACCAGGGGGCGCTACCAGCTGAGGTGAGTGCCTCAACTCACCTCATTGGCGGAGCACCCCTGGCAATACCCAGCGCTTTGTTGAACGCTCGCCTATGTGTTATGGGGCAGCTGTCTAGGCCCGTAATGGCCATAAAGTCTTAGGAAAGTCTTAGCAAAGCAAAGCAAGGCTGATTGCCTATAAAAAAGAAAAGTAAATATTTGATATGATACCAAGTATAGGTATAGGATCCTTTATCCAGAAAGCTCAATATTACAGGAAACCGGTCTCCAATAGACTGGATTTTAATCAAATAATTATTTATTTATTTATTTTAAATATTTAATTTTATCCTTGTGTTAATAAAACAGTGTCCAGTACTTGATCCCAGCTAAGATATAATTAATCCTTACTGGAAGCAAAAACAATCCAGTTGGGTTTATTTAATGTTTCAATTGTTTTTTAGTAGGTTTAAGGTATGAAGATCCAAATTATGGAAAGACCCCTTATCTGGAAAACCCCAGGTCCGAGCATTCTAAATAACAGGCCCCATACCAGCTTTCTGAAGACCAGAGAAGCACTACTAGATGTGGTTTTCAATACTTCATGGAATGATGAACCAACACAAATGCGCCAGTCCAACTCATAAACATAAAATACCATTATTCATGGCTTCAGGGTTAGGTGCACTTAACTTACTTGTGGATACAATTCCTCTTATTGTTATTTTAATCAAGCACTGGCACTGAGACAGCATTGTGCTGAGGTTGGCTCCACGACAAAAAAAAACCTACACCTAGTGGGCAGGCAAGGGACAACAGTTTAATGCGTTGATACGAAAGGAGTCGTCTCCAAACTGAAGCCTATAGATACAATTTGATCTTATTTTATGAAAACAACTTATAATTTTTTTTTTTTTTTTTTTACCAAAGTACAGTTATGGGATCTGTTACCAGGAACCCCATTATCCAAAAAAAGCTTATGGAAAGGCCATACATCCATAGTCTGCATTTTAATACAGGTATGGGACCTGTTATCCAGAATGCTTGTGACCTGGTGTTTTCCAGATAACAGATCATTCTGTGAGTACCTTAAGTCTACTAGAAAATGATGTAAATGTTAAACCCAATAGTTTTGCTTCCAAGAAGAATTACTGCAGTTGTATCTGAGTTTGAATCAAGTAAAATGTTTTTAAAAGTGATAAGCTTTATCTCTGTAATAATAAAACAGTAGCTTGTACTTGATCCCAACTAATATATAATTAATCCTTATTGGAAGCAAAACCAGCCTATTGGGTTTAATAAATTGTATTTTAGTATATTTAAGGTATGGCGATCCAAATTACAGAAACACCCCTTATCCAAAAATCCCCAGGTCCCAAGCATTCTGGATAACAGGTCCCATACATGTACTGCCCAGAGAGCAATGAGCTCAGTACTTCAAAGCAGTTATCAGTCACCTTATGTGTTGCACTTTATTGGAATTTATTTCTGGATACCAGGTTTTTATTTGATAATTACTTGTTAAAGTCCCCTACCTCTAGTTAGCTTCCATTACAGACAGTGGCATTGCCTTAAAGAGGTTGTTCACCTTCAAACAACTCCTTGTTTTCAGATCACCAGAATTAATGACTGTTTCTAATTACTTTCTATTTTCTATGTGTAACCATTTTTCTAATATTGTTGCATAACATGTCATTATTCGCCTTCTAAAGTAGTTCTGGGAAGGGAGGGTCGCTGACCCTGCAAACTGTTCTAAATTGATACATTTAGTTCAGAGGTCCCCAAACTTTTTTTGCCCCAGGGACTGGTGTAAAGCCATTTTTTGCAAGGACTGAGGGTGGTGGCTCAGTTGTGCATTCTGCATCAAATTAGGGCACGCCAACATCAAATTCAGTGCATTCATGCCAAATTCGACTCAGTGTCCCAGTTCAGGTATCAGGGTCGGGCAAGGCCAGCCAGGCACCCAATAGGTGTATGTGAAAAAAATGACTCGTGCACGCATGCACCTGCGCAAGAAAAGTATGCGCACCAGCGCAAAAAGGACGCAGGCACATGCGCACATGCCAATTCATGCTCCGGCGGAGCGCAAAGACAGGTCTGGACTAGGGGGTAGAAGGCCCTTGCTTTGTGCCCTAGGCATATGCCTACTCTGCCTACCCCTTGGCCCGGCCCTGTCAGGTATGTCCGCGGCCCGGTGGTTGGGGACACCTCATTTAGTTGATACATTTCTTATCTTTTTCCCTGCTGAGCAGAATCTCTGGGTTTCATTACAGGCAGCTGTTAGAATCGATACAATAGTTGCTAATGCTCCAGAGATGCTGCTGTGAAATGTATCAACTAAATGTTGCAAAATTGTATCAGTTTAGAGTCTGCACCTGAATTACTGAGCTGCCAGACTCCAACACCAGAGACACCAACATTCAACTTTAAACTTAGATTTTGGAAAAACAGTACAAATGAAACAATAATAATTATTTCTAGGGAAAAATCTGAAAACAACTGAACTGAAAAAAAGTGTTTGGAAGGTAAATAACCCCTTTAAAGGACAAGTGTAAAATCGAATAAAGCTAGAAATGCTGTATTTTGTATACTAAACATAGCCATGAACTTACTGCACCACAAGCCTAATCAAACAAATGATTTATGCTTTCAAAGTTGGTCACAGGGGGCTGTCATCTTGTAACTTTGTTATACATCTTTGCAAGACCAAGACTGTGCACATGCTCAGTGTGATCTGGGCTGCTTAGGGATCATCATAAATTATAAACAATGGTGATGGGTGGTTGGAAGGTGCGGAAAAACCAAGAAACCCATTTTATAATTATCATAAATTATAAAAACAGCACAAGTCAAATAATATCTGCCAGAAGCGGATACAGCAAGACTGATTAATAATCAGAATATACAGACTGCACTGGGTCCTGTGTTGTCATGTAATCTAATGTGGATTTTATAGTTTATGTATAATTTAACACAAACTTTCTCATACTCTACAGAACCAGTGGCTGCGGCAAAATAATCCTCCAAATAGAATCTCAGTTTATCTGTTTAAATCTGTCTCCATGATCTTTGTCCCTGCAGCTGGAGTTGGAAACAGTAAAGGGGATGTAAAGGCAAAAATAAAATCCAAATCAAATCTGTAAACAGTTCCAGACTGCTCTACAGGGAAACAAAGCTGCTAGAGCTTGTAAAGGCTGGGAAGTAAGGTGGGGACTCCCCCGGCTGTTCATAAGTACAAATCTTTCCCTGCACCACAGTTAGGGACCGTCTGACAATTCCTATCCACAGCAGTAAATGAAGGGAGAATTTTACTGAATACAGTCAGGTTTCTTTTTCATTAAAGAAAGTAAATATGGGATTTTATGTTGTTGCCTTTACATGCTCTTTAGGTTACTGTAGGTCTCCATGTGAGATGTGCAACATACAGCTGCAATTATTAAGGCAACTTGCAATCCTTCCCAACACACCCTTTAATTTAGTCTGCAAATATGCATTTGTACTTATCTCATACTGTGTATACAAACGGCTGAACGAGTTCATGCTGGTTTTTGCAGTGTTTTCCTTTGGTATCTCATAAATCCAAATATTTATGCACTAACACTCTGTAGATACTATTGTGAGAGCCAGGACTTCTCTAAGGGCTAGGCCAGACGGGGAGATTCGGGGGCATTTTGTCGCCTGGCGACTTCTCGCCGCGACTTGTAGCCCCCGAACCTCCCCGAATAGCCACTTACCTAAGCGCACTGGCGTTGCTTGAAAACGCCGGCGCGTATCCTCGCCAGGCAATTTGGAGCAATTTCAAAAAGCGCGCCGCTCCGTGTGGATACGCGCCGGCGTTTTCAAGCAACGCCGGTGCGCTTAGGTAAGTGGCTATTCCGGGAGGTTCGGGGGCTACAAGTCGCGGCGAGAAGTCGCCAGGCGACAAAATGCCCCCGAATCTCCCCATCTGGCCTTAGCCTAATGCAGTAACAATGCACTTCGCAACAATAGGTATAACAGATACTCTAATTATAATAAGATATTATTAGATACATTGAGCGCTCATGTTCCTAGAAACCTCTACAAACTCAACAGCATTTCTACAGTTCATGGCGGATCTCCAGCGCACCTGTCCCTGCTATTAACTTAATCGCCGGAGGGGTGCAGCAGGCAAATATTTATTAATTCATTACTTTCTAAGGAAACATATAAGCGTTCAGTGTTCTGTACAGTGGAAGAGATTACATGGCCTTA
The DNA here is from genome assembly GCA_024363595.1 of Xenopus borealis. Classification (NCBI taxonomy): domain Eukaryota; kingdom Metazoa; phylum Chordata; class Amphibia; order Anura; family Pipidae; genus Xenopus; species Xenopus borealis. The sequence goes on along the minus strand of CM044443.1, from coordinate 23,538,769 downwards.
TTTACACACAAGCATTGCTCTGACGTCTGAAATGTGTATCCATTCATTGCTTCCCCGTGAATGAGAAAGTTCTATAGAAATCCATTCCTAATCTTTGTCCCTATTGTCACTGGTTCCTCATTTATTGTTCATTAATACAGTTGAAAACCAACACTCATAAATGTGCCATTGCAGGAATAGTTCAGATTTAGGGATCAGATAGGCCCAACAAACTGCAAAATAGAAGTGCAGGTATGGGACCTGTTATCCAGAATGCTCTGGACCTGGGGTTTTCCAGATACTAGAATTCTCCATATTTTGGATTAACAATACTTTAAGGGGCAGATTTATCAAGGGTCGAAGTTAAAAAACTTAGAAATTCAACCATCACATTTTTTAAAAAAAGTTTTTTCGATCAAAAACAGACCGAATATATTCGAACGATTTTCACCAAAATATTTTTTCAAAAACAGTCCTTAAAGGTTCTAGGAGGTTCTCCATAGGCTAAAACAGCAATTCAGCAGGTTTAAGGTGGCAAAGGGTCAAATTCGTATTTTTTAAAGAGACAGTACTTCGGTTTTCGAATGGATGCATTTTAAAATTCAAATTGAATTTTTTTCAATTTGAATTGAGTTTTGGCCTATTCAATACGCAAAGTACCCAAAAATTACTTCGAAATTCAAAAAAAAAGTTTGTAATTAAAATTTTCACTTCAACCCTTAGTAAATCTGCCCCTAAGTCTTCTAAATAAAGTTTAAACATTTATTTCACCCAATAAGATTGATTACATCAAAGTCCGGATCAAGTACAAGCTACTGTTTCATTATTACAGAGAAAAAGGAAATTCTTTTTAAACATTGGAATTATTGGCCTTCACGTAATTCAGAGCTTTCTGGATAATGGATTTCCAGATAAGTGATGCCACGCCTGTAATACAGATCTAGAAATCATTTTTATGATTACAATATTTAAAGGAGAAGGAGCGTCCTTTTAACTTGGGATTGCCAAAAGGTAGGGTAAGTTTATTTAGCCGACACCCGGGCCGGTGCTTCTATCAGCAGGAAACTGCACCAGCCCAGGGTTATACCAGCTAATAAAATAATCCATAATTTCTGCTGACCCGAAGAGCTCAATGTGATATATTGGTTAGAGAAACAGACACATTACAAATTCAAACAGGACATAATGCAATGCTGAGTTTCTCATCTTGGAATTTGTTAGGAGTGTCAGTGACATGCACATGCTCAGTGGGCTTTAAGCAGCTGTTAAAGGACAAGGAAAGTTCAATTAAATAAGTAGACTAGCAATGTTGTACATTATGTTTTGGGCTTATGTACCAGCCCAAGGCAACCACAGCCCTTTAGCAGTAAAGATCTGTGTCTCCCCAGTAGATGCCCCAGTAGCTCCCCATCTTCTTTTCTGCTGATTCACTGATTCACATGCTCTGTGCTGCTGTCACTTACTGAGCTTAGAGACCCACTCACAATATACAGTACACATAGTGTAATACAAATATAGTCACAATATAAGGCTATTTAGTCATTAATACAGATAATTACTACATGGCAGCACTAGCATCAGCATTTAATAATCAGCCCTGTAGCATCAGCTTTTATAACAGACAAACCTCATTTTCTGCTGGATAATTAGTGACGACCCCTAAGCTTAGCTTCTCAACAGCTGCTCAGAGCCCACTGAGCATGTGAGTGTCACAGACACTTTCCAAGATGGTGACCCCCTGTGACAAGTTTGAAGTCCTGGATCATTGCTGCTATTGACAAGCTGAAACTTTAGGCTGGTGCAATAAGTTCAGTATATGAAATATGGCATTTTTAGGGGTCATGTCAAGGTTTGTCACTTATATTGGGAAATGTGTATACATATAAATATATATATATGTGTGACTTGGCTGATGGATGACTATGTGCATTACAGTAATTGATGGTGGCTTGGAGGGGGGTTGTTTTTTGCCATTATTTCCAGTGCAAATAGGATTTACTTTTCCATGGATAAGGGTGTGAATTAGTTGTTTTAACGTATTTATTGCTAGTATGGAATCTCACTGTGTTCTGTGAAATGTAGAGGATGTCAGTAAATGTCCATGATGTTCATAGAAATTGCAACTGTGTCATGTGAAATCTCAATGAATTCAACTCTAAAACAGTGAGGTCAACTTTTCCAACATCACAGACATTATTTTGCATAACCCAGGAACATTTTTCATGCTTGTGTTTCTCCTCAAGTATTTTTGCATTTGAATGTGGCTCACTGCTTAAGAAGGTCGGGGACCCCTGCTCTAAATGTTAGCGATAACCCACAATTGAACTTCATGTGCCACTTCACTTCCACATGTGCCACTTGCCTTATGGGGGCTTCAGTTGGAACATGACTGCTCTATGGGGCAGATTCACTAAAGCGCAAAGCGTCTAACGCTAGCTCTAATTCGCCAGCGTGACGTCAATTCGTAACTTCGCAAATTCACTAACACCGACTCTGGCAAATTTTCGCTAGTGACGTAGACTAGCGCAACTTCGCACCCTAACGCCAGGCAAAGTTACGCACTGACGAAGGATCGTAATTACACAAATTCACTAAGATGGCCATTTTACTGAACGTTACCACTTATGTTAGACGTTACTTCGCCAGACCTGGCGAAGTTCAATACAATTCATAGTAGTTTGAAAAAAAAAATGGAAAAGTCCCAAAAAAACGCTGGCATGTTTTACTTTTTGTAGGGTGATAATCTGAAAAAGAGTGAAATTTTTTGGGGGGGTTACCCTCCTTCCCCCCTACATTTCCTAACATATGGAAACACAACTATACAGGAGGCACATGTAGGGCAATAGGACAACTTTATTTAATTTATTAAAGGTTTCCTGGGCTTGTGTAGTGTAATGTAGTGGCTGTAACATATTATTACTTCTATTATACTTTGAAATTCGAGCCATATGCAAATTAGGCATCGCTAGTGTAAATGTGCTTTGCCTGGCGAAGTAACACTAGCGCAACTACGCTACAGTTCGCCGACCTGAGCGTAACTTTGCACTTTAGTGAATTTGCGTACCGCTGGCGAAAATTCACCTGGCGAAGTGCAGCAAACCTTAACGAAGGCAACACTAGTGCATTTTCGCCGCTTAGTGAATTTGCCCCAATGTTTCTATAGTCATTTATATGTATAGCATGTAGGTTTTATATGTTACTGGTATGACATTTGTTATGTATTTGGGTTCAATGTGTGTTTCAAGTTCATCATGCCTTCTGGAAAAATCAACTGCAGTCTAATGCCTGAAAAGAATTACAAGAAAAATTAAAAAAAATAAACTACAGTAAACTAAGGTCCTCTAAGAATAATAACCTGTTTAACTGAAAATGAATACCAAATAAATACCAAAAGTCAACAAGAATCCTATTTTTCTTTCAATCGCATTTATACTAGGGGCCTGTTTATTAAACCTCCAATGTTTCTGGTTGAGTTTTCAAAGGGGAAAAATTTGAATCTTTAGCGGAAAAACCCCCCCCAAATTGATTATGCTCCAAAACTGCTAAGAATTTGAATAAAAAAATGCTCCAGCTAAAACCTGTTGAAACTATGTAGAATCCAAAAAAGACGTACAATTTGAAAGACCCACAGTTTAAGGGGATTCAGGTTTCTGCGTTTGGTTGAATTTCTTTTTATCAGGGTGAGAAAAAGTCAATTTTAGTTAATACCCCCTAGGCCTATATGCTCAAATTTCCATTAACCTCAGTGATGGAAACAATGTCAGGTGTGGACTTTTATCTGCCAGGGAAGAAGGCCCTTAGTGTAAATCAGCACAGATCTTCTTTGTGTAATGGTATTCTCCAGCCTTATTACCAAAATTGGTTACTGTGAGAATATGTAGCTATATCTCTGCTATTAAACCAGTGTTGTCCACTGGGGCATAAAAGAGCAATTTGCATAAGGAATGAAATTAAATTCTTTGCATCATGGAATGAAATTAAATCAGCATGGTATCCAGTGGTGTAACTACTCCATGGCGGGCCCCGGTACAGGATGGGCACCTGGGCCCCCCTGTCGGGCCCTTACCTCTATAAATCCCATGCTGGAGTGTTGATGGCATGTGTGCTGTAAAATCTCCCCCTATATAACCACCTGCCATAACCATTATCGTGGCTTCGATGGGCCCCAAGGGGGTGGGGGCCCTGGTGCAATTGCTCCCTCTGCACCCCTGGTAGTTACGCCACTGATGGTATCCTGCACAAGGGTTGGTATTAGAGATGGATCTCCACTTGGATTTATTGTTTGTAGCGGGACCCTCTTTAATCAAAAGACTCCTACACAAGAAACCCTCCATTGTAGAGAAAGCAGGTCACAGTGCTGAGTTTTGGTTTTTGGTTATTATCTCTGATGGTATTGGCACAGAACGGCCCACAGTTGTCTTTGACCCCAACACTGGGCTCAGTGATGCTGCTCCAGTACTGTCATGGGACAATCCACATCAGCTATGAAAGGTGCAAAGGAGAATGCAATCTGAATAATTACAACAGTACTTTAATTTTTATTTCAGCCTATAGATTCCCTTTAACCTTCCCCACTTACTGATTATACTGAATGTGTGTGCCAGTGTTCAGCGCCTGGGGAGGTTGCATCTCTATGTAACCTCTATGTCAGGAGCGTATGCTAATTGCTAAGTGTATTGCATGATGGCAGGTGCAATTTACCTGTCATTAGTACAGAAGAAAATGGGTGAGATCAGTATGAACAACGTTATTCTCTTTTCCTGGGGGTGGGTATAGAGAATCCCTGCTATAAAGCAAGGCTTGACTGCAGTTTCCTTTTCTAGTTTCTGTTTCTTTCATCCCACAGTGCACTTCTTCCCCAGATCTTTAATTGCCCCTGAATAACTTGTTCAGAAGTAAAATCAGTCATTCTGTCTAAAACACTGCATTATATCATTTAAAATACTTATTTCAAATGCACATATAAGCTCTTTATTCTGTCAGGGGGGTAGAGGTTTTTTATTAACATTAGTTCTCGCTTTCTTTCCAGGAGACTATGGAATGGATGGTATAACGAAGAAAACATACCGGGACGGCGGGGAGGTCAATGGGAGAAGTAAGATATATAAGCATTGTTAAGACTGTGTTATTTAGGTATAGTCTCTGAAACAAACCCCTAAAGCCTGCAGGGGCGATTCTGGCCTGAGGTGGCATTCGATATGCTCCCCCCTTCCTCACGGAGCTCACATCTTCAGCGCCGAAGAGGGGTAGCAGGGTCCACAGCAAGTGCGCGCTCTGCACCAGAAGAGACGTATTTCCGGGTTTGAAAACTGGAAATTCGGCTCTAAGTTTTTTTTTGCCGCCCCTGGTAACCAGAGGGGAGCTGCCGCCTGAGGCGAGTGCCTCAACTCCCCTGAAAGCCTGCCTACTTAATGTTCTAGGTAACATCATTACCAATCAATATCACAGGTTGCTTGCCCATGATGAAGTGCTTTTCCAAAGCAAAAAAATACTAAAATACACTAAACTGGAAAAGCAGACTTCCCCCCCAGAGGTCCAAGCCTGGGTAAACTGTATGATTGAAACTTGTAATCTTGAACATATAGTCTACCTAAAATGAGTGAGACCTGACAAGTTTCATCAAATCTGGTGCCAATGGCTAGATAAATATCTCCCCTTCCCAAAGGCAAATAATGAGTCGTAATATGTTTGTACTGCATTGCTCTCAGTTATATGCTCTATGATGGGGGCCAGTGAGCACACACCACTTAATCGTTGATTGTAAATTATGCACTGTATGACTTTGTTGTGATATTTACCCACACCCCATCTATGACTGTTACGTACTGTTTTCTATCAACAAAGCTACGTATATATCACATGTGGATGCTATTTTGCAAAGACTGTTCAATAAACCCTGCCTGAATTGAAAAAAAAGTTCCATATATATATATATATCAACATGGAGGACACACTCCTCAAATCCAAAAAAAACCTGGGTGCCAGTCCAAATAAATCATAAAGTTCACAGCAGGTGACGGCACTCCAAGGAATTACATTTACAACAGCAGGTCAAAGCAGTAGTGGAGGGTTATTGAAACCCTACGTTTCGGTTCCCAACTGGAACTTTCCTCAGGGAAACAAAAGGTTGTTTCCCTGACAAAGGTTCCAGTTGGGAATTGAAACGTAGGATTTCAATAAACCTCCACTACTGCTTTGACCTGCTGTTGTAAATATAATACGTTGGAGTGCCGTCACCTGCTGTGAACTATATATATATATATATATATATATATATAAATTTGTATATAAAGTGTGTTTCTAAAGAAGGCCCACATGTAGCGTTTCTATTATGAAACTTGGGATTGTCTGCTTTCCACACATGTAATGATTAGGGGGAAATATAGATAGCAAATGTATGATAGACTACTGTAGTTAACATTTTAGGATTGTTGCTCCAACAGCATTTGCCTTTTATGTTATTTCTTGCATGCAAAATTCTTCATTCTAATAAAAGTGCCTTGATTTCCAGCCTACACGGAAACAGTAACATCCTCATCAAGACTTGTATCATTACCACCAAGTAAGTTTCTAACAATCTTAAGCTGGCCATAGACAAAAAGATCCGATCATACGAATCGAGGATTCGTGCGATTTTCGGACTGTGCGTGGGGAGTCCCGACATTTTTCGTCCAGCATAGATCGGTCATTTGGTCATTCGGACAGGTTAGAAAATTTCTGTCAGCTGCCGATAATATCTCTGCATGTATTGCCGAGGATTCGATGATCGGATCTTTGCGTATATGGCCAGCTTTAAGCAGCACAGTGACAAATTTTCTATTTTGTTATTTTTTCTTGGTAGAAATTTATGAAAATTATCTTATTTACATGTGTTTTATTTTGCATTGCTGTACCTGCATATTGAATACTTCATATTCAGTTTGTCGGGTAGAAAAGGCAACTTCCCGTGGCCCCACCAAATGCCGGTACTGGCACCACCAAAAAACTCCATTTCCCATGTCATCACCAGATTCACAGAATCATAACGCCAGTGGGTTCCCTTGGAGCACCCCTTGTAGTTACTCCCTTGAAAGGGCACTATAACAGTTACAGGTTCATTTACTGTTGTATTTATGCCATTCAGACTCACCTACCGTAGAATTCATACTCCAAAGCCTAAAGTCTTTATCTAAAAGGCATGAGGTCTCCTTTATTAATACTATGCACCTAGTGCTGCACCCAATTATATCCCAATTACAGAACACTTTTGCTGCTGCAGGCCATGTGTAGATTGCAAAAAGTAATTTGCACCAGTCTTTATAAGTTAATAATTTTATCATCTACAAGGACTCCAAGGTCCTTTTCCATAATGGATTTGCCTAGTGCAGTCCCATTAAGGGTATAAGTGGCTTGAATATTTTTACATCCCAGGTGCATGACTTTACATTTATCAATATTGAATCTCATTTGCCACTTATCTGCCCAGATTGTCAGTTTGTCAAGATCTTGTTGCAAGGATGCCACATCCTGGATGGAATTAATTGGGCTGGATAGTTCTGTGTCATCTGCAAACATTGATACATTACTTACAACACCCTCCCCTAAGTCATTAATGAACAAGTTAAATAAAAGTGGACCCAAAAACAAGCCCTGAGGGACCCCACTAAGAACCTTACTCCAAGTAGAGAATGTACCATTAACTACCACCCTCTGTACCCGATCCTGTAGCCAGTTTCCTATCCATGTGCAAACGACTTCATTAAGCCCAACAGACCTTAGTTTAGAAAGCAGTCGTTTGTGGGGCACTGTATCAAATGATTTGGCGAGATCCAAATAGATCACATCTACTGCCCCCCACTGTCCAGAATCTTATTTACCTCATCATAAAAAGCAATCAAATTTGTCTGACATGACCTATCCTTCATAAAGTCATGCCTGATCCCTTAACAAGCATTTAAATGATTTGCCCAACTTGGATGTTCCGTTATCCAGACGATAGCCCCTGCCTATCTTGATTTATACTAAATGGTAAATATTATCCATTTGTCTCTCAACAGAAGGAGCAAACTCAAGTGGATCCAAAATTTCCTCCCAGGTTGGAGGGGGCGGTGTGGAAAAAAAGACTATAGTACAGAGCAGCAGCAGTTATGTTTCTTCAGGTAGGTTCCTGCAATAGGCCATCATTTTCTGTATAGTCAATATATACAGAAACAAAGAGCTATTCCTCCTGGCACATTGGGAATTTTCTGATAAATGATGTTGCCATCTGCACTTTGCAATAGTGATGTGTGGGCCGGAGCGATACCCCGAAGGACCTGCAGGTTTACCCATGGAACCTGCTGGGCGGGTACAGGCTGTCCTCAGCACAAGCTTTGGGGGTCTTAGTCAGGTTTGAGCTCTTGTTCCTGCTCTTCCGACCCGACCTTACAATGCTGGCTTCCTGCTTCCGGTATTCTTTTTTATACTCTTGCTCTTGCCCTGCCCCTTTTGTGACATCACCAGCAGGGAGGCACAGGTCTATATATATATATAGAGGGGAGGAGGTGGGTGGGGTCAGGTGCTGGTTGAGTTTTTTTCAGTTGAGTTTTTTTCAACCCTCACATCACTACTATACAGATAAATAGACAGACAGATGATTAATAGATAGATAGATAATGATGATGATGAAGAACAAGAGTGTTTGCAGTAACTTGTCTCCCGAGAGTGACTTCATGTATATCCTTAATTCAACCCTTTCCTCAAGTGTTGACATATCATTTATAATTCTATAACAGGGGGAGGTACAAGACTGACCAGCACATCTGGCTCCAAATATCCCCATTCCCCAAGTTCCACGCTCTCTATTTCCCCAAACACAACCTTTGAAAGGAAAGCCTACGTCTCTTCCACAACTCGCCAAGGAGCATATGAAGGTATGGTGGTGGTGCGGGGGAATGCAATAACTATTGTAGTGTATCAGTGGGTTGACTAGTTACATGCTGTGTCAAGGCTGGCAAATGAAAAAATGAAACGAAAAATATTTTCCCTTACAGGAAGCTCCAGTGGAAATTCTTCACCGGAATACACTAGAAAAGAAATGGGTATGGTTACATATATATATAGTTTTTATTGGGGGGTGGGGTCTCAGTTAAATGTGATATATGCTTTATTTCTGAGTTAGGTTTATCTTCCATTATTTTAAGAAGTAGATGCCATTCTACCCAGACTGTGATAAAATAGCACCTCTATTGATAAGAAATATAGGTTGTTTTGTATATATACACACACACACATATATATATATATATATATATATATATATACACACACAAATATATATATATTAAAATAGGCCCTTCCATCAGCAATTTTCATAATCCGTTTATTCCTTTTACAGCATCTTCCTCCAGCAGAGGCCGTACGCAGAGCAGAGGTGAGTACACTGCTATATATCATTGTTGTTCTGGACTTCGTAATATGGAGGGAATTTAATATGTTCCGCTACCGAAAAAAAAACCTGTCACAAAGATGCTTGCTAACCTTAGCGGCCATGTTTGTGCTATTTATTTATGGATTAAATTTAAAGACCTTACCGACTGCCTCGCAAATTACTTTCGCGAACGTTTGCAGTGTTTGTAATAAAAATTTGCAATTGCAAAATATGTAATGTAACTCCAAAACTTGTTTAAGGTTTGCAATGCGCAATTAAGATTTGCAATGCAATAAAAGCCTACATTGCAAAAGGCAAATTTTTATTTACAAAGTTTTGGTCTTTGTTAATTTTATTGTATTTCCCTGTATGACTCCTAGTGGAAAACTACATAGGATTTCTATAATTTGGGGAACTGACACATTATATAGACAATATTTAGCTAATTTCCCCTATTACATCGACACTCAGTATTCACATTAGGGTCATTTTCAATAGGGGCCATATTGTCCATATTATGTTTCTGAATATATTGATCCAGGAGTGTGGGAGGAGACCACACAATAGAGTAAAACCATGTACAGAGAGGAGGAAAATTACAACCCACAGGAGGCCGGTGCTGGAATTGAACATAAGATTGCAAGGCAGAGATTCAGCATAGAAGTGTTTTTTTATATTTAGCATATGGAAGTAATTATGTATATAGAAAAACCCCAAAGCTGCCATGAAAACTTGTCCTTTTTTTAAACAGTCATTTCATTTGTTTTAATCAATACTTATCTTTGTCAGCTATATAATCCATAGTTATGAAAAGTATTCTGATTTTGGATGTTTTGATCTTACAGAGACTGAAATCCGTACTCGTCTCCAGAGTGCGTCTCCCTCCACTAGATGTAAGTAACTCTATACTCATATCTTCTCTACCAACCATTGTTTCCTTTAGATTGCAAGCCTCTGTGACTAGAGCCATCTCTTCTCCTTATATCAGTCTGTGCTTGAATTGTATTCATTTTGTTTTCTCTCTCTGATATTACAAGAGCAGCTTGCGAGCTAAAATAAACAACAAAATGTAGATTATTTCTTTTCTTTTGCTTTGCAGGGACAGAACTTGATGATGTGAAGAAGTTACTAAAACGTTCCACCAGTATCAGTCCCACTAGATCCCCAACAAATACTCTCCCCATTCCTAAAAAAGCCACAGTGGAAACCAAGATTGTCACAGAAAGCTCCCAGTCAGGTACAGTCTCAATGCTACACCCCGGGGTTCCTTGTAATTAAAATACAAATTAGAAATCCAGTTAAGCACCCAGTTGCCCTTACACTTTTGAGATCTCCTTGGAGATAGTGCTGGACTTGAACTTATTGCAAGAATTTATGTGTAAGTACAGATGCAGTCACTTGGATTTGTAAGTTAAATGCGTCATGATTCAGGGCTAATTGAAGAAACTGTGTTATCTAAAGTTATCTTAACTCATTTAATGCATTTAACCTTTTCATTAGCATACCAAAGCTCCATTGTTTTCAATGGTGAACTCTTTAATTGGATGGGATGCTGTGATAAATGGGTTAGATGAGTTAAGTCACGACGCATTTAACTTACAAATCCAAGTGACTGCATCTGTAGTTAATTTTGATTTTAGGCATTCATACAGACTCATTCCTTTTTACAATTAATAGTTAATCCTAGATCTACAAAGAATTGTTTGAAGCAATATCCTCAGTGCAATCATTTTCTTTCCTTTTGTGAACCAGTTGCAGGATCCTATGATACCACCATACTGGATTCTGGTCTCCCGTCCTATATGTGGACATCCACACTTCCAGCAGGTTCCTCGATGGGAGGTTATCAAAACAATATGGGTTACAGCTCTTCTATGATGAATGCTGCCTCCACAGGATCAGGTAGCCTTTTCTATAGAAGCCGGAATTTATCTTTCCTTCTTTTTTTTTTTTTTGCTGTGAACTTTGTTTTAATTGTGTCTAATTTATTTTTTAGTGTTTGGTGTTCCAAATAACATGGCTCCTAGCTCTCCCTCACTAAATTCTGGGTATACCTCATCCTCTGCAGGTAATGTCTATAGCTAGATTTATATTGCACCATTTATGGTTATAGTGCATATTGCTGTATTCAGCCAGAGGAAGTGAAATCTGTCAGCGACTCACAGCATGATGTGTGTTGGTTGCAGCTGGGAAAAAGTTAGGTTGAGATACAATTAACACCTTATATATCAGCAAATAGGAGCAATACTTTTCCAACATCTGGATCCTGATATAGACACTGAAGGTTTGTTGGCAATTTTCTGCCAATAAACTGAAGACTGAATTGTCATTTTATTTTATAAATCTAGAAGCTATCTATCATTTTGTTTAGAATCAAGTGAATGGCATAGGCTGCAGTTCTTGCAGTGCATTATATCTGATTTAAGTCATGCATTTATGCTCCTTATTGTACTCTAGTATGAAAAAAACTGATTTCTGTGCTGTGTACTACCTATTATAATAAATCTCTAATATGACTATTTACAGTATTCGGTGTTCAAAACAACCTTGCCCCAATGCAAGCACCAGGCCCAATTATTAGCAGTGTGGCAGCATCCACCTCTTCCGGTAAGTGTTTGGAATTCCTTGAATATTAATTGAGTAGCTTGTGTGAGAAAAAAAACAATTCACATGAAATATGATTCCTTTTTTCCTAAAGGATACGGTGTGCAGAAGAATGTCACACACAGTTCAGGTGGACAAGGAAGCACAGTGACAACTTCAGCTGGTAAATCCTATATAATAATGATATTGGCTAGCCTTATATACAAACACACACATACTGTATATCTATCTCAAAAGACAGAGGCCAAGTATATGAACAAGCCAGTAAGTCAAACAGATCTATGGTTTATGTGGAAAAGAACCTTTGGTTTTGACGTGTACAGGAGAGCTTCTCTATGATAGGGGGGCAAGGGACTAAATGCTTTTCTATTTAGTGTATATTCATTTAAAGTGGTGCTTTACCTGTAAGTTCATTTTTAGTATGTTTTAGAATGACCAATTCTAAGCAAATTTTCAACTAATCATCATCATTTATTATTTTTATACGTTTTCAATTATTTTGAAAATTATCAAATTCTTTCTAGCTTTCCAATGGGGATCACCGGCCCCATCTAAAAAAAAAACGAATGATCTGTAAAGCTACAAATGTATTGTTTTTCCTACTGTTCATTGCTCATCTTTTTCAAGGCCCTCTACTATAAATAGTCCGGTCTTATTCAGATCAGTACATAGTCCAAATTACCCTAGCAACCAGATTACAAACAGGAGAGCTGCTGAATAAAAAGCAAAAAACATAAATAAAAAAATGAAAAGCAATTGCAAATTATATCAGAATATCAATCTCTACATCATGCTATAAATTAACACAAAGGTGAACAACAACTTTAATAATCCCTAGTAATCCCCTGTATAGTAAAATACATTCTAAGACAGGAATCACCCTATATTACCTCTGGGTCACATCTTATCTGGGGGAGAAGCCGCATTGCCTTTCTAAAGCTGGCCAGACATAGGGAGATCCACACGTTTGGCAACATCATCTCTCCCTGATAAGCTTGGGATGGGCGATATTGGCTGATCCGATCTTGGGCCTCAGATCACAATGAGAAGAATGTAGGCGGATTGAGGTCCGCATCAACGAACAGATGCAGTTTCTCTATCCGACTGGATCAACATCTCGCCCAATCAACATTTGACCGGCCCAATAAACTGCTGACTTAATCTGTTGACAGCTTATATTTGTCTCATGTATGGGGGCCTTAAAACTTGGGAGACACAAACTTCTAGTAACTAGCTCACTTCCTATCACACACAATGCATGGATTAATAGGAAATATTCTGTATTCCTATAAAATCTCACAGTGAAAGGTTTGGAACAAACAGCATTCATGGACACGCTCAACTTTTCTAATCCTTATTTCTTATTATTTAGTTACTAGCACCAAAACCCAAGGTGATGATATCCTGGGCAAGGACTTCAAGTTCCTCCTGCTGGAAAAAGAAAAGGGCCCTAGCAAGAAGGAAGGAGATGTCCTGATCATGTCAAAGGACACGGGCAAAGTGTTTACAGCCTCCAATGGAGGAGTTTCAGGTACATTTGCCCCCACGGTCTCCATCATTCAACTTATTCATTCACAAGGGATATATATTTGGATGTTTTAAACCTTTATTCTTTCTGTATTCCATATTATGAATAACTGCTACATCTGCACTGAGTCTGGTAACTCAACCGACCTGCTGGTTGCCTATTAAAAAACAACATTTATTTGGCTGCTATGATTTAACTAGACATTGTGCAAACTTAATTATATGAAACACAGGGATGATGTATATCATAAGAGTAACCATAATGGGGGCATCAAGGTTACACAGGGTTTCTGCAGGGTTTTGCATAAAGGTTCTCTATTGCAAGCAGAAACCCAGGCTTCTGACATTTGCACATGGCTCTTGTGTCACTGACAGTGGTTGCACTCAATTTTTTTTCCGATAGAATAATAAAAAAAGACATTAATATTCTAACTAGACTTAATTTGTTTTCACAGGTTCCTATGGAGAGGATTCATTAAAAAAAGAAAAACAGGCATTTACTAGTACAGAGGCCACCTACAAAACTGAAGCTAATGGTAATTATATATATATTAATGTGTATGGTTCACATAAAAGTATGTGTATTTATACATATACATGTATTTTTATAGACTAACATATTATGTCAATTCTGTAGGAGGATTAAAAGTAACAAAGGACAAAGCCACTTATGCAGGTAAGTGAAATTAATAACAAAACACATCTCTTTTTTTGAAATTGTATCGTTCAATATACAGGTATGAGATCCATTATCCTGAAACCTGTTATCCAAAAAGCTCCAAATTACGAAAAGTATGTCTCCCATAGAATTTAAATTCCTTAAATTGATTTCCCTTTTCACTGTAATAATAAAACAGTAGCTTGTACTTGATCCCAACCAAGATATAATGAATCCTTATTGGAAGCAAAACCAGCCTATTGGGTTTATTTAATGCTTACATGATTTTCTAGTAGACATAAGGTATGAAGATCCAATTTATTGAAAGTTATCCAGAAGCCCCAGGTCCCTAGCATTTTGGATAGCAGGTCTCATACCTGTAGTACTTTAGGACTGTGGCTAAGATTGGGCAATACTTATAAACATAATGCAAAGTGGCTTAGGGCGTATTATCAATAACACATGGTCAAAAGTCTTGTACATTCCCAGTATTGTATGTATAAAAAGGTATTGGAGCTTTTATCCAAAATGCTTGGGATATGGATAAGGACAGTTTCATGTGATTTATATGAATGGGGTGGAATTGTGGCCTTTTTTGCAGAACTGCTACCCTTCATTATCACATTAAGTTCATTATTAGAATATAGAAGGTTACAACTCTCTTTTTGGTCTCATTCCAGAGGTACAGCGAGTCGATGGCCTGAAAGCTGGTGCCAGCTACCAGAATGGGGGTGAAGAAGGTGGGGGTACAGACGCAGTCTGCGGTCCATGTGCCTCCTGCTGCAAGTGGTGGATGTGGGCTCTCGGTTTGCTCCTTGGATTACTCTTCCTCCTTGGACTACTTTTTGGGCTTCTATCTCTGTGTAAGTAATAGACACTGTTCTGCACACTGTATCCCTAAACATCCATCACACTGACATTATAACAATACAATGTTTTCTCATCAGCTATGTCATCTACATTAGTACGCTTCTGTTATCAAATGAAAGTAGTTTATATGGGCTTCCATTATAGGATTCCCAAGTTTATAAATAAAGAAACCCCCTTCTGCACACACTAGATCAGTGATCCCCAACCAGTAGCTTGCAAGCAACATGTTGCTCACCACCCCCTTGGATGTTGCTGTCAGTGGCTTCAAAACAGGTTTTTATTTTTGAATTTCAGGCTTGGGGGCAGGTTTTGGTTGCATAAAAACTAGGTGTACTGTCAAATAGAGCCTCCTATAGTCTGCCAGTTCTCATAGGGGCCACCAAATAGCCAATCATAGCCCTTATTTGGCACCCCATGAAGTTTTTGCATGCCTGTGTTGCCCCCAACTCTTTTTATTTTTTAATGTGACTCACTGGTAAACAAAAAAAAAGGTTGGAGATGCCTGCACTAGATCTTGGATTTTTTTACCCATGGATCACATTCAAATGTAAAATAATTTTGAGGAGCAACACATGAACAAAAGTACATGGGGTTGCCATATAATGTGATTGGCTATTTGGTAGTCCCTGTATGGAATGCCAGTCTACTAGAGGCTCTGTTTGGCAGTACATCTGGTTTTTATGCAACCAAAACCTGCCTTTATGCCAATAATTCATTAAAAAATAAGCACCTACAGTACTTTGAGGCCACTGAAAGAACCATCCATGGGGTTGCTGAGCAACATGTTGATTTCAAGCCACTGGTTGGGGATCACTGCACTAGATGGTGCTTTATTTACTATCAGACAATATGATGTATATCCCAAGATGCATCAAGCTGTGTCCCAACAAGATGATCTGACCTACCATGATCCATCTTTCTGTATGTCAGATCATTTGGTGCCATCTGAAAGAGATTTCAGATATGTGTATACAAATTAGGGCTGTTGAAACTGAATAGGATTTTTGTTTGACTGCAGGGCAAGATGTGAAGAATCTCACTACCCGTGTAAAGACTCTGGAGGAGAATCAACCAAACAGTAAAGTCGTATCTGAGTATCTTCAGGCAGGCAGAATGACTGCACTAGGCAGTGCACCAGTTGGCTCTATAGGAGATACTGAGTTTTCAAGCAACACAATAGGAATAGGAGGTGGATTTACTGATCAGACTAAAGAAGTTTTCTGGGACTACATGAAAAGGAGAATGCAGCAAGAAAGAGGTATGAGCTCTTATAAAGATATTAAGTAGGTTTGCACTGAATCCAGGAATCAGACAAATACTTTTTGCAGGCTTTGACTTGGGCTGAATAATCAGTGTTCAGCAGAACCAAGTCAGAACCCTTAAAGCCACATGCATTTAGCTCACCAACCAAGAACAACAGTGCATCTTTCTAATTTTTCACTATTTTTAACATGCAAATTAGGGTTCCGATTCTGTTTTGAGTTGGGTCGAATCTTTTTGGGGAGGAGTCTGTATTCAAATCTAAACAATGAAGATTCAGTATGTCCCTATTTCTTTCCAATTTACAGCCCTCTGTATCCCCAACAAATAAGCATTACAGATTGACCCTTTCTACGCTATATAGTCATATGACTTGTATAAAGGCCTTTATAATGTAAAGGAGCATTATCCTCTGTACAATACACAAGTGATGCTAAAGAATGATATCAATATCCAGACTTAGCAACTTCTCTATAATAGCCAAACTACCGACTGTAAGTGAAGGCTTGCTATTAGAGTGTAGAAACACACATAAAGTATCAAGTCTACTTCTACCAAGCATTCTGAACTTGAAATTCAACAACATTAATTTGCGCTAGGTTGAAAATAGTAAAAGGAAAAGTTCACCTTGGACAACAATATTCTTAGGAACAGTTATAATTGCTCTTTCCTCAACAACAGAGGTTTTTTTTATTCTTTCTTCTTATACCTGAAGTCTGACATTCACCAAAATCTGGTTGCTAGTGCCATTGGCTCCAGCCTCCAGGGAAAAGCAGCTATAAGTTTACAATCCAGTGGTTTTCTTTAACATGCAAGCAGTGTTGGACTGGGGTGTACAGGTTGAATGGGGCTACTACCTGAGGGCCCACCACCCGAGTCACCAGCTGAAACCTCTCCATACGACATCAGCCACCTGAACTCTCCTGCCCCCCAGCATGAATTTATGAGGGAGCGGGCGTTGGTCGGTGGGGCCACCATGTTTTTTCCCAGTGTCTGCTGGCCCAGTCCGACCCTGAATGCAATTGAGAATCACCATTCACCAGTAATCTAAAGGGGCACCAAGTTGTCCTGTAGTTAGTGAATGGCTGCTTGGATTTCACATCATTGTGATCAATCACTGTAAAGCTGCCCTGGATGTCACTGGTGACACTCATCTCCCCTCCTTTGGGTGGAAGTGTTTTAGCTCTCACGGATAATTTCCATAAAAATGATTGTTCCCAGCTTTTGAAAAGCAGCAGTTACATGGCATTATACTTAATATAGATTATTGATAAAACAGAACTGTGCAATATATACTGTAAATACAAGGGCCAAAGGTTGACTCAGGAGGAGAGGCTCTCGACCAGTTTTCTGCTGAGACTGTTGTCCCATTTTAAATATAATAACATTTTAATAATGATATTCCCTTTTTTGTGTTTTTCAGGAATATTTGTTGGTGAAAAGGGAGAGTCAGGCCAAAAAGGTAAAAAAAAAAAAAATCAAATAATTACTTAATATTTATGGTTAATTATGATTCTTGCTTTATATTTTTCAAGCTATTCCAGGTATTCCAAATAATTTCCCCACCTTAACTAAAGCTGAAACCCAACCATGTTGTGTCCTCACTTCTTTCTTTAAAATGCTATTATGGTTTTTTTTTGTTTAGGTGACATGGGAATGCAGGGAGAAAGAGGTGAGACATTTGTATCTTTGGTTTGCATGGTGTTGGGAATCTATACTATCATTTCATTTTTTTGTTTCAGTAAGGTCACATTTACTGGATTTTTATTTTAAACCAAAAAACTTATATTATCAGAATTTAAGTCAAATAATGATAAATGCCAAAGAAGAAGGCAGACATATATATATAAAAGTCATGGCCAAGAATACTGTAAAGAAATGTGTTATTTTTTTACTCCTCCATGCTCTCTCTCTCTCTCTCTCTCTCTCTCTCTCTCTCTCTCTCTATATATATATACATGTATATGTATATTTTTTTCTATTAAACTTTTTTTTTTTTTCAACTTCTGTTTATAGGTGAACGAGGTTATGCTGGACCTCAAGGTAAGCAAGACACTTGACTTTGGCACATTATATAACTGAGGATATTCATAAATATTTGTAAATGTATAGGATCCGTTATAAGTTCACTCCCATAGCCTCTTTATTATCCCAATAATGTAATTAAAAAAAAAAAAAAAAAGATATAATTAATCCTTATTGGAAGCAAAACCAGTCTATTGAGTTTATTTAATGTGTACATGACTTGGTATGAAGATCCAAATTATGGAAATATCTACTATCCAGAAAACCCTGAGCATTATGAATAATAGGTCGCATACATTTACTGCCGTAAATCTATAGTTACAAGTACTGCTCTAAATGTTGACATTGTATAATGGATAAATGAGCTGATCATCATAAAAATAAATCCCCCATCCTGTGTATTTTCCCGGTGTTTCTGTTCATTGTGTATTACTGGTAAAATGGATATTGTTGAATAGTTGCTTTTGCATGTGTTTTCCATCTTGTATGTAACATTGACATAGCCTAAAAATCTGCCCACAATTACATGAAAGGCCTTGGCCAAAGCAGTTTCCTCTACCCAGCATGCTACGTTGCTATCACCCACTGTTCTGCCTGAACCATGTCACTGCCAATGTTTGCAGAAAACCCCCTTCCAATTAACTGTCAGCCAGTAATAACAATACAGACAATAGGATTTATATTATTTATAACTGATATTGTAATAATAATTTTTCCTATTATATTCTAACATTGCTCACTTACTTTCTCTCTAATAGGTGCTCCAGGTCTCATTGGCCACCCTGGTATCGAAGGACCAAAAGGACAGAAAGGCAATGCTGGTTAGTAGTGATATAAAGTACCTGTAATTACTTTTGACTTATTTATGACTACATAAGATATTAGGGTCAACTGTAAACTATGACTAATGGCTCCTCTTTTTGAATCTTTGAAGCATTAATACATTTCTATTTAGGAGAACCTGGTGTAGAAGGACCACCTGGGCAAAGAGGAAGAGAAGGGTTACCTGGACCTCGTGGTGATCCTGGTCCACCAGGAACTGGAGAAAAAGGAGATAGAGGTCATTGATTTCATACTTGAAATAAGCACTAATTATTTATATACACTTATATAGAACAAAAGTGATATAATAGTAGTTTATCTGTGTTCTTAGTCTCTCAGAGGAGCCCTACATATTGGCTGAGTCCTTTAGGGATTTGCTTACTTTTCCTGTCACAATTAGTAGCATCCATGGTGTCCTTTTGGCAAATTTGCTTGTGTTCATTGAATAAAAGATGAGTAATCTCAAAAAAGAATGAAAAGAAATAAGCTGCACACCATATATACATATAAAATGTCAGTCCGTAAATAATAATCCTGGTATAATTTTCATATTTACATTATTATAGAAGGGGCAGCTGTAAATACTGTGGTATTTTCTCTGTAGGTGTGGCAGGTGAACCAGGACAACCAGGCCCAGCAGGCTTAGCAGGTCAAATGGGACTTAAAGGTAAAATCCAGAAGCTCTCATTCCATCTAAAGAATATACAGATCAATGTAGCTGTATAAATGTCCCCTATACTTAACTAATAAAAGACAAAATGGTGTTCTCATTTCTTATTTATCAAGAACTTGTACAATTAAAAATGTATTTCTTTTCCACCTTCAGGTGCTATGGGTCTTCAGGGTTCGCCAGGAGTTCCAGGTTTGTATTTAGTTTTTTGTTTTCTTAGATTTAGTGGCTTATGTAAGACTTCTTGGAGCCTGATCCTCCTTAGCACCAGATCCCCCACTAAGTCGCTCTTTTTTTAAAATTTAATTCTTGTATTTTATTTATTTTTACAAATGCAGGATTCAAGAAATCAAAACAAGTACAGATATTCAGTATAATCACATTATAAATGGAGTCTTGATAGGGTTTTCTGAATTATGTAGAGCTTTCAGTTTTGTTGCCAGGTTTTTATGACGTTGACATTGATAGTTCAGGGGCAATTTAGAGAACAATGAAAATATGCAGTAAGGTAGCTAAAAGGTACATAAGGTACATATTTGTCAGGGTGTGCAATGCTACCATGTAAGATATTAGGGATCCTGCATTTAATCATAAATAAAATCAAACAAATGAAGAAAACATAGAAAATTAACATAAAGTTGCTCTTTCAGTAAGTGCACCCTTCATACTTTAAGGGGTTTGGGATAAAAACATCTCCAGTAATATTTTTGCCATATATTGGCCCAGTCTTGAGAGAGGTTGACTGTGAAGCTTGCTAAATGAATTGCCAACTGAAGGATCCAGAAGAGGTTTATCTCAATAATCTTTAGATAAAATAGGATTATGTGAGGCATAGCTAGACAATGTGATAAACAGTTCCAGGACATGAATACTGTATAATAGATGGAGAACAGGTTCTTGGTTTATTTCTTATGCTTCCTCAGATTCTGAGGATAAATTTAACTTAAGCAAAGTACTGATCTGTGGTTCTTATTATTTCCCTCCTGGTTTACAGGATTGTTGGCTTTTACATTTGGTTGGAAATAGAACATAAAATGTCCTATAACCATTGAGATGGACAAGGAATGTTTCCATTTCTACTGTTAATATACGTTCTTTTTTTTGTTTTTTTTTACGTAGGTACACCTGGAATTCAAGGTTTCCGAGGTGAAGCAGGGTTGCCAGGGCCTAAAGGTATGACTTAATGACCAGTAGTAAAATGAACTTGAACTGTAGGATGGAACAACTGTACAACTGTAGATACCTTATTATAAAATGTATAACCTGTATATGTATTGTATTTATTTTTTTATGTATGTTATTAAGGTGACAAAGGAGCTATCGGACCACCTGGAGTTAAAGGTATGGCCACTGCGATTTCTGTCTGTTCATAAATATAGCTGATGAATGTTTATTGTGAGATAATTTCTAAAGACATTTCTTTGACACTAGTAAATATATATATACATATATATATATATATTTTTTTTTATATTGAACAATATTGTGTTTGCTTTAAGGTGACCAAGGTGATATCGGATCCCGAGGCCTTACAGGTCAGTTCAAATGTGAAGTGCTAATTTCTTCTATTTAATACAAATACACTGGTATGGAAGAAGCTGTGTCATATCAACAAAAACATTGCAGAATAAGATTTTTATCACAAAGGCACATGTTTATAAAAAGGTTTAAGTAATCAATGCTAATCATACACATTTTCTCACTGTGCTTAAAATAAGAACATATTCAGCTTTACATTTTCATATGAGTAAAAATGAACTGTACCTAAGTCAGTGTACAAAAAACAGAAATTTAAACACCTTAATATTATCCTTTTTTCCATCATGCTCTTACCGATCATGAAAAAAATAACATTTAAGACCAAACATTTGGCATTGTGTCGTCCTGGCCAGTTTCTACAGTATAGTTGATACAGGTGTGGGACCTATTATCCAGAATGCTCAGGAACTGGGGTTTGCCTTAAGGGGAAAATTTACCATTATTCCCCAAAAATAGTTTGAATTCACTCGATATTCGATTTGCATTCGATTTTCGAATGCGAATCGAATAGTTCTAGGCTACCCTTTTATTCGATATTCGATGATCGAATTCGATGATCGAATTCGATCATTCGAATGATTCGTATGTTTCGAACGATCGAATGTACGAATCCTATTCGATCTGGACTTACCAAATCCTATTCGATTGGACCTACCAAATTGCAAAAGAAGCCTATGGGAGCACTCCCATAGGCTTCTTTTGCAATTTGGTAGGTCCAATCTGGCGAAGTAGGCAATCGAATATATTTTAAAATTTAAATCCTTCGCTGATCGGATATTCAATCATTCGAATCTATTCTAATGTATTCGATCATTCGACCATTCGATATTCGATGATCAAATATGCCAAAAATTGCATATTCGACCAATTGAATAGATCCTACGATCGAAACTCGATCAAATTCGATCGAACTTCGATCTATTCATGTGAATTTAGTACATTGGCCCCTAACTCTACTAGAAAATCATGTAAACATTAAATAAACCAATAAGGCTGGTTTTGCTTCCAATAAGGATTAATTATATCTTAGTTGGGATCAAGTACAAGCTATTGTTTTATTATTATAAGGAAAAAGGGAATCATTTTTAATTCGGAGCTTTCTGGATAACAGGTTTCCGGATAAAGGATCCAATACCTGTATTTCCTAGGAAGTATATCCACTTAATTTGTTGAAATGTATTAATTTATGAAGGTTTTGTTTGGTTATCTGGCTCATGGCGTAAGCTGAATCTAGTTTTAATAATTTCTTTATGATCACTACTCGGTTTTTTTGATTTACAGGGGAACCTGGACCAAGAGGGTTACAAGGTCTTTCTGGAGAGCCCGGTCCTAAGGGATCAGCAGGTGAGAGATTCTATTTTGTAAGTTCAGCAGGTTACAGTTCATTTTGGAGTTCTCAAAACAGGCTTCTCAGTCCTGGGTTTTTGTCAACAGCATCATTCAGTTTTATGGTAGTCAGTAGGGTAACGAAGTTGAGGGTTGCACTGTGTAACAGATCTTCAGTCCAGATAAAAGTAGACCCATGCTGGTCTCTAAGGCTTCCCAGTGGCCATCTAGACTTTAGAAAAATAAACCTAATTTGTCTACTTCAAGCTGCTGGGTATATATATAAATAGAAATCAGTATAATAACAAAATGCAGCGCTGAGAGCTGTGGCTTAGCAGCAATGGAAGAGTCACAAACTGAAGATCCTAAACAGTTTTATTTTAATTACTTTCCCACTCCCTGTTCATCCATACTATTTGTTTATGTCAGATTCCCTTCTGGTACACGCCATAAATACAAATTCTGAGAATATGATGAATCATTTCTAGATTTTTAACAGACTTTTAAAATGTTGCATGCTTGCTGGGATCAAGGATCCAAGCAACGACAAAGAAGAATGATGGAAAATCAAGACCAAATAAAAATTGAATAGCTTAAATGTTCTGTGTGTTGATTTATTTGATTCTTCTTTATAGGTCAATCAGGCCAAGATGGACTCCAAGGCCAAAGAGGTCAGTCTATAATGAACGATGACTTAATGTATATATATTTATTTATAAAATTAATATATAACTTTGTTTATAAGTTAGGATGAATATATGAGCCTATATAGATAGAAGAGAGGTACCAAATCCACATTCTAATCAAATTCAGATGAACTTGATGATTACATAACTTAATCCTTGTTTGCATATTCATAAAAATGTCATATGTCAAAAAATAGTCACTTTCAGTTGTCACATGACATTTGGTCGCCCACTGTACGTATTAAAATATTTGGGAAAATGCAATTTCAATGTTCAAACTTGAATTTTGTAAGAAAAAAAGATCCAGCTGCTAAAACCTATAGAAGTAAGAGTTTTTTTTAAAGTTGTTTGTTTCCATCGAGTATTCCTTCTCTAATAATAATAATAATAATAATAATAATAATAAAACAGTTTAAAGGAACAGTAACATTAAAAAATTAAAGAGTTTCAATGAAATGACAATATAATGTACTGTTGCCCTGCATTTGGGAAAACTGGGAAAACATCAGAAACATTACACTAAACAAGCTGTTGTGTAGCCATGGGGCAGCCATTCAAGAACAGGATACACAGTAGATAACAGATAAGTACTACTATAGTTTATATAAACAAGCTGCTGTGTAGCCATGGGGGCAGCCATCCAAGCACAAGATACACAGTAGATAACAGATAAGGGGCCAGATTCAATTCAGTGAGAAACCCTTATGTCATGGTTTATCATGTAACAAACTCATGGAGAAAAAACGTTTCTCCAAATTCAGTTCCAGTTTTTTCCCATAGACTTCAATGGATTTTTCATGTGATAAACTGAGATATGTTTTTCTGAACTGAATTGCATCTCAAATTGAATCTTGTCCATGACTTTTCATTTGCTAAACTTTCTTCTTACTGGATTGAATCTGGCCCAAGTTCTGAAAAATTCCATTGTACTACTGATCTTATCTGTTATCTGCTGTCTGCTGTTTAACCTGTGCCTTTTTTCAGCTTTGAATGGCTGACCCCATGGTTACACCGCAGCTTGTTTATATAAACTATAGTAGAGTATTTAAAGCAAAGACACCAGTTTGAACAGCAGCACAAAAGTACATTATATTTTCATTACTTTAAAACACCTTTTTTGGTGGTATTGTTCCTTTAAACAAGGGAAAAAAGAGTATTTTTCCCACTAATAAACACCATCAAGTTTTTCTGGTTTGAGTTTTTTTTGTAAATATGTAACGACAGGGAAAAACCCCTAATCACATTCAATCAGGATATTTTTGTGACCCAATTCTGAAAAAACTTGAATTTGAAAATCAAGGAATGTACCTCTATGAACACAAATGATTATGTGTTGTACAGTGGTACAGGAAAGTCTGAAACTGAGAGTAAACCCAAAGATCATAACCATTGAGAATACCTCTGTATAAACAAACCCCATCCTTCTGCCCAGCTGTGGAGAGTGTGCTTGTACAAACAGGAGATCAAATATAACTTTACTTCAATTTTAGATGATCCCCTTTTTAAAAAATGTGTTTTCTAAATTCCTAGGAGAAATGTGGGCCCCAAAGCTGCAAAAATACAGTTCTTATATGAATTGTGTCCACTGGTGCAGCCATCCTGACCATCAGAAACCCATTTTCTAATGTAAATCTCTGGCTTATTTTAGAGACCTGCTAGAAACCCACTGTATATTTATACCAGACACAACCTGGAGGAATCTGGATATTTTTAACCAATGTGATACTGTTGATTATATTGTATTTAGCCAATGCAATGTAAATAAATCCCACCCATGGTGAGCTATAAATGTCTCTCTTTTAGGTGAACAAGGACTGCTTGGGCTACCAGGACCAAGAGGACCCCCTGGATCCCAAGGAGATCCTGGCCTTCCAGGTAAGGCGCAGCAGCATATAAAATACTACTGAGCCTGGTCAAGGCATAATTTTACATAAATATTAGTAAATGTTTTTCGGTAATAAGCAAATCCAAATTTTTGTTACTGATAAGAGTCTTCAAAACCATTTATATCTGTGCTTTCTAATGAGACATCTGCAGCAAAAAAATATTTTCAAAAGTTCTCTGTGTTCTATACCAGTGATCCCCAACAAGTGGCTCATGAGCAACATGTTGCTCTCTGACCCCTTGGGTGTTGCTCCCAGTGGCCTGAAAGCAGGTGCTTCTTTTTGAATTCCTCGTTTAAAGGTGTGTAAAAAACAGATTTATGGCCAAACAGAGCCTACTGTAGACTGCAAGTCTACATAGGGGCTACAGACTGTCACATCCCACACTTTGCACCCCTAGGAAATTTTTACATGCTTATGTTGCTCTCCAACAATTGTTACTTTTAAATGTGTTTCACTATAAAAAAAAAAAGGTTGGGGACCATACAATTCAGTTGGCTATGGGAAATAGATTTCTTGCTAGTAAACTAGTAAACTAATTGTAGTTACTCTTAGGACAATCCTTTACATTTTGGGTAAACATTTGGAGACCCAAATGCCAGATGGGGCCTTTAGAAAAATATTTTTGACCCACAAACTTACTCAAGGGCTCTATTGACATCTTTGGATGAATCATTTGATTATATTCTGCCACCATACACATATGGTATATGGTATGTGAATTGTCAACACTCTATATGGAATATTGGACAGGAATGATTTTATAGGGCTTTACAATTCCTAGCTTTGCCCTGCAGTCTTTGGACATAGGGCTTCTGGCTATATATCTCTGATGTACATAATCTATGAATTATTACATTATGTATATATATGTATATGTATAATAATTATACATTATGTCATTGTGTTCCATTTATCTACATTCTTCATGACAAGGGCCCCTCTTGGCCTACCTTAAAGGAGAATGAAACACAGCACCATGCCGCCATGTTTTTTCTTCTCACCAGTATAATTTGCAGCATTCTGGGTGGGGAGCATGAGCAGTTCAATACTTTTGGTGATTTTGCTATTCATGACATGCATCTGGCTTTAATCAGCACAAGTGAAACTTTGGAAGAAATAAAACATGGCACGGCTCTGCAATAAAATTATTTGCCAGGCCATTTTTTATGGAAGAGGTGCACTAGCCAGGGTAAGAAATCTGGTTCATTGAGGGTGAGCCACAAGTAAAACCGGTCCTGGTGAAAAGCTATTTCTGGATTTGATGGAATATTTGAATAAAATAGAACATAACTGACTCTTTCGTGTCTTTTATATTACTTTTTGCAGAGCTTTCTGCCTTACAAGAGCTAGCAATATACACTGCATAGATTACACTGACAGTAGTTACCTGTTTGATATTTACTCGTTAACATATATTAATCAATCCCCTTTTCTAGGACTTCCTGGAGCACAAGGCCCACCAGGTAATGTGTTTATTCTTAAAGACCTAAACGTAGGCCCAGACTGTATCAAATGTTTAAACATAACAGTCAGTACACATAAATATGAGTTTCCAGCTATATGGCAATGCCACCAGTAATTTATACTGCACATTATTTTGTATTATATTCAGCTATAATGGCTGGAAATGTGAGAAAAAAATGACACTAAATATAAACCCTTTGGTTCACATAAAATAAATGCTAATAGTTATAGAAAACAGTTCTTGCAGAAGCTAAAGTCTATGGACAGCTGGCTAATATATATATATATATTATATTTATTTATATATTTATATAGAGACACAGCTGGAAGTATGTTTTTCATTGGGATGCATAGCTGTATTGGGTCAGAAATTACATTTTGTTTGGATTTACAATGACCCATCATGTTATCTTGTAATTTTAGGAGCACCGGGTACACCAGGCAGAGGAGGAGCTAAAGGTAAATAAGAATCTATAATATTTTTTCAATATTTCAAAGGCTAATGTGCGATGCCAGGCAACTGATCACATTATGTAACTTACAATTTGTTCAGTAAGCTGGACACAGTTTATTGATGATAGTTACCAATCACTGTACGCATTATTCGTCTAATTATGTTAAAACATTTAAATTAATAATCTAATTGGTTGTTGGTGGTTCACTGCACTCAGAAGGAAAGCATGTTTGCAACCACATCACGTTTATCATGTATTGATATATTGACTTCAGTCTTCCAATAAAATTCATAATTCCTTGAGGACAGATCTGCCGGTAGAATTCTTTGTTATTTTACATTTGATCTGGTAATCTGAAAATTAGACCTTGTCCAGATACACTACACATTTCCTTTACAGACCCATGAGTAAAATAACATCTATATAGATGGCCTTCTTTTCTTCCTCTTATGAATAAAGTTTTGTAGAACAACAATCTCTACCTTGCCTAAAATTGTGTCTCTATAAACTTACCTTGCAGGTGATCCTGGAGAGCCTGGCAGAGTTATTACTCAAGGTATGTAGAGCAGTTTACTGTACTAGTACTGGAGAAAGACCAAAAAGTTTTATAATGTTTCTTCTAGTCAATCATCTATGCATTATGCGGTTAATTTTAAAGTATACAAATACTTATTTCCACACTAAAAAATGATGTCATAAAGAGATAACCCTTAATTTCTAATGTTTCCCAGAACCAACAAGTGAATGGATTAATAAATCAAGAGTTAAAATTTTGACTTTGGTCACCTCAATAAATGGAACCATGTGCTAGTTTTGAAATATATGGGAGAGTATTGTATTATAATGGAGCTGCTTATCCCTTTAAAAGAGCCAGCTTGTAACAAAGACCTAGGGGCATCATATATTATGGTCATGTGTTTCCTATACTACTGTACCTCTGCTATACCATGCACTGCATATCTTATGACATGTACACATGAAGTGTAGCGGTCCAGACTAGATGAGATTAAGCTTTCTTGATATTCTGAACAGGCTTTATTTTTTAAGAGAACCTTTCAGCACTGCTCCCATATATTTATTGTGCACTTTTTCTTGATTTCAGAGGGTAATACATATTCTCTTCCTGGACCTCCGGGGCCAGCAGGATCGGTTGGACCACCAGGACAACCAGGTGTACCAGGTATGTAGATAAATCTAAATAATACTGTTAAGGCATATTAATTAATTACAATGCTGATTTATATTTTATTATTTAATATTTTATCAAGGGAATGAGAAGAGTAGTTTTATTAACATAGCTTAAGAAAGTCTGAGGGTAGGTGATATGTTATAGAATATTGTTTGATGAAATAACAGTGGTGCAATAATGTGATTTTGAACGTATCTCAAGAAAGAAGCTAAATCATTATGTATATACTGTAGACCTTTTGTCTTACATCTGTAATTCTTATTAACCAGGTCCAGTTGGGCCAGCTGGTCTTCCAGGACAGCCAGGTAAGAGACATTTATGTAAACAAAATGTTTGATTTGATTTGCCTTGATTGTCCTTTTTTCTGTTTTATACTGTATTTATCGGTCATCAAGTATTCTCATGTGATTACTAGGTACCAAGGGAGCTCGAGGAGATCCAGGAGATCCAGGCATTGTGTACTCCAGGCCAGAAAGTGAGTATATATCTTAGAAAAGTACAACTCAACCTATTGTAAAGAGAATACAGAATATGGAATTCAGAAAAACAAAATCATTTTTATAAACAAGACACCCCTCCCATACAGGTTCCGTTGCACAACAAACACTTCCAGGACCCCCAGGCCCACCTGGTGCCCCTGGTCCTCCTGGCACACCTGGTGTGGCAGGTAAGTGCAAATATTTGGTAATGGACCAACTATACAACCAACATTAGACCAGGAAGCTTTTTCTCATAGTAGAGACATTCGTACAAATTGTTTAAAATAAATGTTATATATTATACTGATATATTTTAAGGAGCAGTTCACTTTAAAATAATCTTCTAGCACTTTGTGACCTTGACAACAAGACAGCATTTTAAAGGTTTGCATTTTAAGGCTGGAAAAGGCAGAATTAACAAGGGTAAATATCAGCTGTCAAATTTTTGCATTTTGGGAGGTTTTTCTTTATACCTAGAATGAACTCAGCTCAAATGGTTTCTAATTTTTGATAAAACTCAAATGAAAAAAACTAGAATCAGTGAATTCAGGGTGAAAAACCAGAAAACTTGAATTGCGCTCGAATGAATCACGTTTTCAAGGGACAATCACCGAAAAACTTGAACATTATGAAAACTGGGGTGTAGCATAGCAATACCTAACTGACTACGCACTTTGCATAACCTGTTTTATACCTCTATCAAAAACCACAAAGGAGTGACCAAAAAATGATTAGTCAGTAGAATGAAAACATGCATTTTGAAAACAAATAGACCTATAGTACTGTAAATCTGAATTTACGCCTTTCCATTCTAATAGATGAACATTATCTCTGAATATACATTGTATACTTTGCAGGTCCTTCAATTCAAGGGCCACCAGGACAAGCAGGCATACAAGGTCCCCCAGGACCTATTGGCCCTCCAGGCTTGCCAGGTAGGTTCTTGACTTCAAGTTACTGAACCCAGATTAAATTTAATTGAATCTATAATCAAGATGAGATTTGCAGGTGAAGGCACTTAGGCAAGTGCACATGGATTCAGGAAACTGGAAAGAAATAGAAAGTGCATATGAAGAGTAACTGACCTGTAATGTTTATAAGAAGGAGAAGAATTCTCAAAATATGTTCCAAAGTTGTAGATGTGACAAGATGTTTTCAAAGGATATTTAGGAAATACATGAAGACTTTCACCATTTCATAAATATTGCCTTCAATGCACATAGGTAAATGGTCTACAGTGTCTGGTTCTGGAAGAAGTATTTTAAGTTTTCTATGTATTCTGATTTGTACTTTATAGGAGATGGAAAAGAAGGCCCCCCAGGTCCCGTAGGTCCTCCAGGACAACCAGGACCTCCTGGATCATTTGTGCCAACATCAGGTAATTACATATTACATTTAGGCCACAGTCTTTTAAGTTACAATTAAAATAAAGTATGTGCTAGTTTAAAATATTGTAGGATAATAATTTCAACTAAGCTCTCACAATATATTGATGATAACAATGATAATGGTGGCATTATCTCTTACTGGAGTAGACAGAAGTTGGTTTACAAATATTATATCTACCAAAATATAGTCTTCTTTTGGAAAATGAATGCAATAATTAAACATATATAGAGAATCATATTAACACATGCCTCCGCTGCAGAAAAAATTCAGTCTTCCCTACTTTCTACTTCCCTGCTATTCTATGGGAATATCACTACTGACTTTAAATGGCATTGGAGATTTATAGGTTCTATTGTAACAGATCAGATGTTCACTATGTCACTACAACATATAGGACAAAGGCAGAGTATATACTGTTGCTACACAGATAATCTTAACTTAGATGCATCTTTGAGACATCGAGGCTTATTTATAAACACTGGGCAAATTTGCTGCTGGACAGTAAACCATAGCAACCAACCAACCAACCAACCAACCAATGATTTGTTTTTTTCAGTCAGCTGCAGGTTGAACACTGAAAGCAATCATCTGATTGGTTGCCATGGGTTACTGCCCAGAAATTTGCCCTGTGTTTATAAATGAGTCCCTGTTCTTTGTAAATAGAAGGATAGGAATATTTTGGACACTTGATAATCCTTTTTGGACACTTTAATAATCCTTTCCCTTTACCTACTCGATTTTACTAGTTACTATCACTAGACTAGGACAGGTTGGAAAAATCAACAGATGCCCTACATTGTATATCGCTTTCTGATCTTCTCTAGTAACAGATTAGTTCTTTGCAAATAAGAATGAAAGGCTTGGTCACAGATGCAATCAGTTCCAAATGTGCACACCTAGAAGCTTTATATATTCATAGTGTATGGGAATTTCTACATTCTGGGTATATTTAATATGATATTGTTTTTGCAGAAACCTTTTTCTCTGGTCCACCCGGTCCTCCTGGTCTGCCAGGATCTACAGGAGATCCAGGTAAAGACAATTAATGCTTTATAAAATCTTATTGTACAGCTGGTGCTTCCCAAGGACAAAACAAATGACATTGGGGAATACCTTGGAAAGCTAGTTATTTATTGCCTGTAAATTTTAAATTTAAATTGAAATGCATTCATATTTATTGGTCTGTCTGTCTGTCTGTCTGCTTATCTACCTGTCTGTGTGCCTGTAAGGGTAAAGGTATGGCATCCGTTATCCGGAAACCCATTATCCAGAAAGCTCCAAATTATGGAAAAGCTGTCTCCCATAGACTCCATTTTATCCAAATAATCATATTTAAAAAAAATTCCTTTTTCTTTGTAATAATAAAAAAAGTAGCTTGTACTTGATCTCAACTTAGAAATAATTAATCCCTGTTGGAAGCAAAACCAGCCTATTGGGTTTATTTAATGTTTACATGATTTTCTAGTAGACTTAAGGTATGAAGAACAAATTATGGAAAGATCTGTTATCTGGAAAACCCCAGGACCAAGCATTCCGAATAACAGGTCCCATGCCTGTATTAAATATTAATGTACCATAGATAATTTAGTTATATCCCTCCTGCTATTGTTTCCCTGCAGGTGTTACTGACACTTCTGTCAGTTCTAAAACTCCATTATTTTCAAATGCGTAGCCAAGACCTTCCTTATAAACTCTTATTGTACATTTGTAATCTGCCAATGAAAAGCTATCAGGGGGCATGACCTACCCACCTAAGGGATTCGTTTGATATCACTGGCACTGACAGTTACTAATGAAATAGTCCATAGAGAAACTCAAGTTGTTCTCAAATACACAATTTAGGATATAGTACATAGATTATTAAATTCTCTGCTCTGCATTTGTTGTAGGACATATAATTTCAATATAATACCCCTGCTCTGAATATTGTCTTTTTAATTTTATTAGGTCTTCCCGGTGATCCAGGTCAGCCAGGCCTTCCAGGGGCCCCAGGTCGTGATGGTCAGTTGCAGAATATGTTTAAATATTAGAGTTCAAATTTACTCTCATTTAAGATTCTATGCTATGTCTGAGTCCCATATTGTAATTATTTTTAGGTCCAGTTGCTGTTGGGCCACCAGGAAGTCAAGGACCACAGGGATATCCAGGACCACCAGGGCCACAAGGAGAAAGAGGTAAGAGTTTCACAAAATAAACTGTACATTTATGGGTTGTGCAAGAAAAAAATTTCCTTGATGAATTTTTAAAACTTGACACCCATCCTATAAGATGTTTGATCCCATCCTTTGCTTTGAGACCCATAAATGACTAGCCCCAGAATCATGGTACTAATAGATGTTACAACTGACATACATCATGTACACTGTACAATAAGCATTAACATGTCCCCCTAGTAAATTTATGTCTTCAGCTTTGTTTGTAGTAGTTTCCATATCTTGATATTATGAACCTTTGATTATCAGGACTCTACACATACAAAAATGTTCATGTTGCAAGTGTTAGATGGCATGCAAATTACACAATTAAGTTATGTAAATTTTTCGGTATACTGCCTCGCATGTACCAGCAAGTGGCGTCCATTATTTTTTATGACCCTGTAACCTTCATGAAAGTGCCATATCATTTTTCTATAATATTATAGGTTTCACCACAAATTTGTATTCAATATAACTGTTCATTCATAGGGAGAATGTTGTACGCTGGAATGCTACTCATATATTCTCTATACTTTTCTGTCCATGTCTTAAATATTCATATATTTTCCAGGGGAAGCTGGTATCCCAGGTGCTCCTGGCATCCCAGGAAGTTCACGAGGTGAGGACAAATCACATATGTATTTCAAACATTACAATTACATTTGGTTTGTAGATAATACGACAGAATAGAGATCTGTCACATTTCATGTATTCATTATTCATGCTATTGTTTAGGACCTCCTGGCAGTGGAAGACCTGGACAAGGACTCCCTGGCCCTCCTGGTCCTCCTGGTCCCCCTGGTACACCAGGCACTCCAGGCAGCGCTGGCCAAGTTGCTGAAGAAGTCCAGCAATATATTGCTCAGTATCTTCAAAGTAAGAAAAATGACTGAAGAAAACGTAATTCAGCTCTGACTTTGATAGTGGTCTTTAAAATAAAATCAAGATACTCTAACCTACTCACACATGATTGCAGCATTGTCTTGAAGTGGGATTTACAGTATCAGTAGGGACTCAAGGGAGATCTGCAATTAACACATACCTTGAGGAAGTCAAACTTTCAGGCCTTATATACACTTGTGTGCAATTTACCAATATGGTTGCAATGGTAAATTGTGAGAAAGATGCAGCACATTCTACTTGAAGTTATACAAAAATTCTGATTTAAATCTCAAGACACTATTTAACATTGAATGAACATCCTTTCTTCATAGGTGAAAATGTCAGAAATTACTTGATTGGACCTCAAGGACCTCCAGGGCCAAAGGGAGACAGTGGTCAGGATGTTGACTATGCTGAACTGGCAAGCCGTGTAATGAGCTACATTCGAGGTTAGAACTAACTTTATATACATTTTGAAGCTCACATGGGGCATGTTCTATTACTGACTTTTCAATTGGCCTTCATTAATAAATTAAACCTGCAACTGAATGAGCTGGAGTGAAAGATCCAGCTACACATGGAAATAAATTGGACCGCTTCAGCAGATCTAATTGCATTTCATGTGAATTTGCTTTCAAAGCTGTATTTTTGGATAAAATTCTAGCTAATGGAAGAATGATAGCTAAATCTAAGTATACATTATAAATCTTGCAGTGCAAGGCTCATACAGGCCCAGTTTCTGGGTATAGGGCTGAAGGTATTTGCTTATACTCCCTAGTATAAGGGGATCTATCAGGGGAAAACTGGAAGACATATTTATCATAATGCTCAAACCATCAGAAACCAATATGGTTATAAACTTATACAACAACCATAATTTACTGATATTACAGGAGACATTTCATTGGATGTTCACTATTAGTTAAGCCTTTCATTAATCAGAGCAGCAATGGTTTAGCCATGATTTATTATTTGCAATGCCTTTACTGCAGCAGTGTGAGTAAGAAAACTGTTTTGTAGGATCTGGCCTTACTTCAGCGGAGGGTGGACAAGGATTTACTGGTCCACGTGTCACCTATGATGAAATCCTCTCAGTGATAATGAGTAAGTTAAACCACTATTGTTAAAAGAACTTGGAATAACTATCGATCATTATCCATTTTTAATGTCATGAACACTGTTAAAGAACTATAAAGAGAGCTTCAAACTCTTTGGAAATATTGATGGGATTCATTGTAAAAACAATGTGGGATAAATACAGAATTATGTTTAATGTACAATGCTACCTACTAGAAAACAAATCAGGCTTTTAGGACACACAATCTGATCGTAATGGTTGTTTTGCCAAGATCTCCATACTTTGGGTGTTAGTGTCCAATGCAATATGATTCCTTCAGACTTTGCTTGAAGCTGTTCATTTCCCTTTGTGATTAAATATTATTCATTTGTATCCTTAAACCCTTCAGATGATTTAATACTGATGTTCTGCTTTTCTAGACTCTGGATTACAGATTGGTCTTCCAGGACCTCCAGGCCCACGTGGAGAGCCAGGATTGCCAGGATCTGGCTATGGAGATATAACAGCTTTGCTTCAAAGTAAGGACATTTTTCTTGATACCATAAATGGGACACAATTAGCATAGCATATTTTCATCTGTGGCTATCAATCATGTCTATCACAAGGTGA
The DNA here is from genome assembly GCA_024363595.1 of Xenopus borealis. Classification (NCBI taxonomy): domain Eukaryota; kingdom Metazoa; phylum Chordata; class Amphibia; order Anura; family Pipidae; genus Xenopus; species Xenopus borealis. Next base: position 23,503,789 of record CM044443.1, on the reverse strand, counting down.
CCTAGAGTCTATAGTCTATATTATGACTGGGTTGTTAGAGCACCATAAAAGAGTGACAATAGAATTACGGCAAATGTAAAAATCATGAAGGTCTCCATGGTATATACACATGGCTCACATGCAGTGATGGTTGTTCATGGAGCAGGTGATGAATGTGAAACTTGTTTCTGCTAGGCTGCTCCTACTAGGATACTGTGAAGGGGTCAACTTCAGTGGCAATAGTACCACTAGTCTCCTATTCCTAAATGTATATAGTCTGTTTAGTATTTTGTTTAAATTAAGTTGCAGTTACCTGGAGTATATACCATACTGGTATTCTTAATTTTTTTAAATTAATTTCTGTCTGTTTTTAAATCTATAGCTTCTGAGTTTAGAGGAATTGTTGGTCAACCTGGACCACCAGGCCAACCAGGACGTCCAGGTCGTACTGGTCCACCAGGTCCTCCTGGGCCTATGGGACCACCAGGAAATCCTGAAACAAGCAGAACTAATTTTGGAACAGAGGAAATTGCATCATATCTGCAAAGTAAGTAGATTTTACAACAGTGGAAGCTTCATGTTTGATTAAAACATATTTATAGATAAAAATAAACGCTATATAAGAAGAGGTAACTGCTTTGGGTCCCACACTAAGTGGGTCTCCACAGATCATCAGTGAAGAGTATGAGAGCAGGTGAAATAGTATAAAATGGCTACAGCAAAGGTAGATGAAGACAGCTGCCAGAGCTGTAGATCAACAACAGTTCAAAGACAGCAGAGTGGGTCAGTCCTACTAGATATATAATGGGACATAAAGCCTGTTTTAAAGATAACCCAGAATACAACAGCAAGAAAAGGTTATGCTTGAAGTACACAGAAAAAGATCTATGGAGTAGAGTCCTGTATCAGGTCGGGTACCCGCGGAATACCTGACAACGGACAGGATTGTGGGTGGATACTTATGACTTAACTGTAATGTGGGTTGGTTAGCGGGTCACAACTTCCTGTTCTTTGTGCCCCCCTTGATTTGGTCCGGTTCATGTGGGAGGCTGGGAGCGGTTCTTGTGCGGATTATGGAATGTAAATCTATAAGCGTAATTTATGAAAAAAATCAAACTTTTTTTTCCAGGTGTTGGATACATTGCAGGACCTCCAGGACCACCAGGTCCTCCAGGACCACCAGGACCAGCTGCTTCTGGGGGCGGCTTGGTCTCTTATGCTGAGAATGCCTACAGTGGTGATCGCTTACGAACTGAGCTTATTGAATACCTGACAAGTAAATGCACTTTTAGTTACATCAAAGATGAGCTGTCTTAATAATAGAATATCCTAAATATGAAGTAGTTAGTTATTTAATATTTTTTTACAGATAAGTTGTTTTCCTCTACATTTTTGGTGATATGATATTGTGTATTAGTGTGCAACCTCAACCTATGTTTTTACACTCTTGCAAAGAACAAATAATTCCAAATCTCTGGCTTCTGCTAATATCAGTTTGCTACACTAGAAAAATCACTACCTAATGTACAACAACCAATTGGTGACTTGAGTTTTATGACTTTCCTTCTAGGCGACAATATACGTAGATATATCAGTGGACCACAAGGTCCTCCAGGCCCTCCTGGACCCCAAGGATTGCGTGGGCCAAAGGGAGATCGTGGCATAATTTCATCATCATCTGGGTCTTCACTTTCATCTGGTTATTCACTCTCATCATCCCAGTCATCTGGAACCTCCTTCTCCTCATCCTCAGATTCATCATTTCAGCTGGATTATGATGAAGTTGCATCTAGAGTGACAGAAAAAATCCAGAGTAAGCTTTGGGATAGACATCATTTACCTGTATAAAAATGATCACTTATCATAAACCTGGATATGGCTAGAGTTTTAATGTCCCAGTGTTAGAGTTAATCATGTTATTTGTCAGGACCACTTAAAAAAAATTTAAATTATGATTTTTTATCAGAAGGAAAATATAGAATTTTGTGATAAACAAAAATCAGGTAATGCTTACACCTCAGACCTGGTGCAAACAATTGAAGTCAATACAACAAATCCAGTTTGCGTAGAAATTCAATACAACAAATCCAGTTTGCGTAGAAATTCAATACAACAAATCCAGTTTGCGTAGAAATTCTTCTGTGAAAAGTAGTGATAAAGAATCCATTTTTCAGTTAGCTTTTTTCAAGCCCACACCCCCTTTTAGACCGTGGGATGAAAGAAAGTCTATTAATGAGCAACCAATTCTTTGGAATAGTCAACACAGCCTTACTCGTTTCACTCTTTCACTAGCATTATTAACAGGTCTGTGACTAAGTGCACCTGGGCCCTGCTTGGTTGTTTTTGAACATTCCTGTTATAAAATATGCAACTCTAACTAGTGGAAATAACATTTAGCTATAGCCTTAATTTGCTACAGTGCTTTAACTACAATACGAACAAAAATAAGAACAAAACCAATTTGTAGTTATTCAATAACATTAGTAAAGGCTTTTAAAGGCCACAACTTTTGGGTTGTAATACTTTATATGCCGACAATCGACTAACTAGCTGATCATTTTTTCTTCCCTTGGATTAAATACAGTAAGTGAGGGGTTTGTGTTTTTTATCTGAAGGAAATTAGAGTGTTAATATATTTATGTTTTATTATGTACACTAGATCAGAATATGACTTTTTAGGGAGAAGAGAAGAATGGAGATGGGTAAATAAAAGTAAAGTGTACTGTATAGAGAGGAGAAATTTAGAGGGAAGTCAATGCTGAGCATGTAGGTGTGGCTATGGCAGATTTATAGATTTATTGAGTGATCTTAGGAAAGTAAGTGGAGCTTATTTCATGAGAACATATGGAGAGACTAATGCCCATTATTTTTTGATTCCATTTCTTAATCACAAATCTGTCACATTTAGATCAAGGGCTTCTGGCAGAGGTGACATACAACTTGGGAAGATCAAATATTCAAGGACCTCCAGGACCTCAAGGACCACCCGGAATCTGCCATGTATATGCAACCCATGCAAATATAACTACTGATCTCATGGAGCTTTTCAGAGGTAACAAACCCACAAATATATGTTTATATATATATGTGCTTACATTAAGGGAAAAGACATGTATGCTGATAGCTGGTGTGTTCTTTTCTAGCTCATGGTACAATTCAGGGACCACCTGGTCTTCAAGGGCAGAAAGGTGAAAGAGGATTCCCAGGAGTCAAAGGTAAGAAACAGTTGTCAACCCACTATGTATAAATACTTACAATTACAGGGACTATGTTTTTTACAATGCTTATTGTTTTCCTTAAAAAAAAGTCCTACATTCACTCCCCACATTTGACTTCTGCAAACAGATCTTGGATTATTTAAGGTTGATCTTAATGCAGATATTTTAATGGCGAGGCTCTTTGGATATTTGAGCAGTTCATCTGCAGTTTTATTGGTTGGACACTGTGCAAAGTTGACTAAATTGCACTGCTCTCTTTGATTGGTGGACTAAATTAACACATCTGGCGAAGGATGGGTGGTAGTTTTGACCACTGTTTCTTCCTGTCTGGCTTAACATCCTATACTTATGGTAGACAAGACTTGGATGGATTCTGTCCAGACTGAATGTGATCCAATTGGACCACAGGACAGTCTATCAAAAATTTTGTCTGGGGGCTTGCAGTCAGAGTTATGGTCAGGTAGGTTGGACAAAATAAGCTAAACTACACAGCTTTAATGATCCATTAAGGACTATGTAAGATGCTTCCCTAAGTATGACTTAGGAAAGGATTAATGCTAGTTTTTACAAGAGAACATGACAAAGAATTGTGTGGGACCAGTATATCCCCTATTTCAACAGCCGATCGGTGAATAGGGCTTATGCTGACTGCCTATTGTTTTGATTAAAGGGTTTGTTCACCTTTGAGTTAACTTTTAGAAAGATTCTGAGACTATTTGTAATTGTTTTATTTTTCATTGTTTTTATAATTTTTATATTATTTGCGGTTTTTGAGTTATTTTGCTTTTTATTCAGCTTTTTATTTTGCACTTTCAGCAATCTGGTTGCTAAGGTCCAAATTACCCTAACAACCATGCACTGATTTGAATAAGAATAGGAAAGGTCTGAGTAGAAAGATGAGCAACAAAAAGTAACAATAACAATATATTTGTAGCATTTGTTTTTTTACATGGGGGTCAGTGACCCTCATTCGAAAGCTTGAAAGAATTAGTAGAAGGCAAATAATTCAAAAACTATAAATAATAAATAATGAAGGCTTAGAATTGGCCAGTCTATAACAAACTAAAAGTTAACTTAACTCTAAACCACCCCTTTAAGAAATATGTGTGTTTTTTGTAATTGCTTCCACTTAGCAGGGTGAAATCTAAATTGAAGTAGTTACATTCTACTTCCTACACCAGCACAACCATAATCAGCAGTGCACAGAGAAGCCCTCTGTATAAACAAGCCCCCCCCTCCTCCCCACAGCTACATTATTCAGAGGCTTCTCAGTCTAAAAATAAGTATTTCTTAATTAAAACAATAGGCAAAAAGTACACTCTCTATTCATTTCACTTAAAGGGAGGGGTATACTGCTATGATACCATAACTTATTTTCTCCCACTGGATATTTATGGAATATGTGTCTGTACTGAGTGTACCTGGGGGCACTGCACATTGAAAGGCAGAACTGCACAGACTAAGGCTGATTGTAAAGGCAACAGCCAGGACTTTTATAGCATTGAGGCTCATTCTTTAAGATAGATACAATGAACAAACCATTTATAACTGTTTCTTTTTAAATCATAACACTAATAAAAAAACAAATAAAATATTGTGTTCATATATTTCCCATGTGATATAACAAAAACAAAGAATGAATTGGTTGCTACTTTATTTGTACAGGTGACAGAGGGGCAACAGGATATACTGGTGAGCCAGGACCAAGAGGACACAAAGGGGAGAAAGGTATGTTACTGTCTAAAACTTCTTAACAGGTTTTCCCATACCAGGGATATTTTTAGGACAGGGTAGAGAGGGCATTTATATCGACTCTAGAAGAGGAATTACAATGGAATTTCATTGTGCAATAGGTAGTATATAGACATACAGGGAAAATACAAAGAAAGGTCATAGGGCAGCGGTTTAATGACGTCTTTGGTTCAAGCCAGCCTTTGGGGCTACAGGTGTATGAAAACACTGCTCTATGGCCCACAAAGTCTGAGTTTCCAGAAGTATCTAGGAAAAAAAGATTTGGCATTCTACCCAACACCCTTAAAGGAGAAGGAAAGTGATTTTTTACTTGGGGTAGCTAAATGTTAGGCACCCCCAAGTGACTACCTTTACCTACCAAGCAGTGGCGTAACTACTCCCTGGTGGGCCCCGGTACAGGATGGGCACCTGGGCCCCCCTATCAGGGCCCTTACCTCTATAGATCACATGCTGGAGTGTTGATGGCATGTGTGCTGTAAAATCTCCCCCTAGATAACTGCCTGCCATAACCATTTTCATGGCTCTGATGGTCCCCAAATGGGTAGGGGCCATGGTGCAATTGCACCCCCTGCACCCCTGGTAGTTACGCCACTGCTACCAAGTACCCCGGCAGGTACTCCTATCAGTCGAAAATCAGCTTTTTTGCTCTACTACGCATGGAAATTTGAAATCAGCAGTTGATCACTCCATGGTGCTCGCTAGAAGAACCCCGGACCGGTGCGGTTTTCGGCTGATAGGAGTACCGGCCTGGGGTATCAGGTAGGTAAAAGTAGTCACTTTGGAACCCCCAAGTGTAAAATCACTTTCCTTCTCCTTTAAGGCTTGGCCTGCCTTGCATACAATTTGAGCCCCTCTAGTGGGGTACACATCCTAGACTGTGGTCGATTAGAGATTTCTCCTTCCAGGATATATATTAATACTGTGCTAGACCAGTGTGATCCTTTCTTCCATCTCAATAGCACACCCATGTGTCAGAAGATTTAAGAAAATAAATATAATATGTATATAATTATCATTAATATAAGAAATGAATCATGGGAAGTCTTGGTGATTTGACGGACCCATATAAACAGATTATTATTATTATTAACATGTATTTATATAGCACCAACATATTTCGTAGCAATTAAACACATGCAGTGCTTCTATGATCATAGTTTAAAAAATACACAGGAGAACAAGTAAGCTTGCACCCCATATCTCACCCATAGTGATCTTCAGTCTGATTTTCCAGATGAATCAACAAATTGGCATCCTAGACTGGGACCCATTAAAGATTTTGCTCTCCCGTGTATACATTAATACTCTGCTAGACCAGTATGATCCTCTCTTTCATCTTATAATTCTGTAGAGTCTAAAATAACTTTAGAAGGCAAGGCAGAGCAATGGCACCTTGGTGTCTGAGGTTTCAGGTGATAATAGCTTCCATGTGACAAAAGATTTAAGAATATAAATATAATATTTCTATAATTATAATTAATAAAATAAATTACTGATGGAAAGTCTTGGTGATTTGACCCATATTAACAAATAATGAAACACATGCTTCAAACCATATCATAGAGATGTTCATGTTATTGCCTTCCTTTCAGGAGACACGTTTTTTGTGGGAAAGCGTAAAAGAAGAAGCATTGGCGTTTGACACCAAATCCTAAATCATTGATTCCAAAGACTGTTTTGCTTCCCGCCATTGTAGCCTTTGAAATGTACAGAGAGCACCTCGCTCACTGCTCCACAAACCTGTAAATAGAAGGCGATGGCCAACGCTCACCAACGCGTTTGAAGCATCAGACAATAATTTATGTTTTCTTGTATTGGTTCTACAGTTTTGTGCCCCTATAAAATACTGCTTTTAAATGTGTGAACTAAGCATTTTCAACATTACCTTAACCAACCGAAAATTGTAAGTAATATAATATAGAAACCTTTGAAATGTATTTTCATGTCCCTTTTTTGGCTGCCTACTTTAAGCTCCAGGGCCATTTATACAATTCTAGATCGTGAGCAGCACCAAGAGATTGGGGGGGGGGGGGTGGTAGAAAAGTGCACATCAGGCCACCTAAACATGTACACTGGAATACCACATCTAAGAGAACTTCACCCAGGACCCATTGGATTAAATACAATTGAACTAGGGGGACTGATAACACCTTTCTTACCTTTTCTAATTAGAGCATGCTTCCCTCATCAACAGCGCTAAGCTTCAGAAGGAGGCCAATCACACCAAAACAAGGGTAAATGGTTTCATCGATACTCATTGTATAAAGGGATGGGCTTGCAAGGCATCCAAAGGGCACTCATCATCTAGCTGAGCTCCAGGGGAGTTTTGGTCACACCAAAGCAAGTGAAAATGGGACAGATATTCATTGTTTAGAGGGATAGGGTGGTCTTGCAAGACATCCAAGGAGTTTCAGTTGACCACTGCAACCAGTATCTAGTGGAGCTTCAAAAGAAGGTTGACCACACCAAAACAAGGGTAAATGAGATAGATGCTTGTTGTTTAGAGGGATAGGATGGGCTTGCAAGACATCCAATGGGTTTCACTTGACCACTGCACCAGCATCTAGCTAAGCCTCAAAAGAAGGCTGGTCACACCAAAACAAGGGTAAATGGAACAGACGTCCATTGTTTAGAGGGTTAGGATGGGTTTGCAAGACATCATTGGGGTTTCAGTTGACCACTGCAACCAGCATCTAGCTGAGTTTCAGAAGAAGGCTGGTTACACGAAAACAAGGATAAATGGGATTGATGCTTATTGTTTAGAGGGAAAGGAAGGGCTTGCAATCATCCACAGGTATTTTTATTGACCACTGCAACAACCATCTAGTTGAAAAAGTTAATTTCTCAAAATTTCTACATCAGTACCTGGCATGAATATGTTTCCTTTGAGTTGTCCTTTTTTTTATTAAACATTGTACATTATAAATGTATTGATATTTTTTTAATAATTTACAGTTGTTGCAAGGCATTTTTTTTATGTTTAATATTTCGAATTAAAAAACACCCTTTACAATAAGTTTGGTTGAAATTATATACTGGGAAAAAGTGAAAATGTGAAACTTCATAGTCACATGGAAATCTCATTTTGCTATAAAAAAAATATTAAATCTGAATCTGTTGCAAAGCAGAGCACCACAAGGCTGGATTTGTAAACGAGGCACATAATGTTTTGGAATTCTTTACGAGACCAAGGTCAATAGTTAAAATGTATGCCTCTGGAGATGACCCTGTAGCTCCCCACTTTCAGACATATATTAGCATATTAGCTTCATTTCTTATTGATGATTTCCAAAGACCATTCAACCTAAATTCTTAACAACTGCCCAGAGCAGACTGAGTGTGTGCAGTATCATGGACAATCAAAAATTGGCTAAATCTAAGATGGCCAGCTCCTGGTGACACCCTTGAACTCCTAGATAGTTTTTGTTTTAGGGGCTGCTGTTTTAGCCATATTTACTTCTAGAATGTATTTCTCCTTTAAGTACAAAGCTCCCTTGCACAGAGTCCATTTGTAGCAACCATTAGCACGTTCACCCATTTGTAAAGTAGCCCTTTCAGCTCTTAGGAGTATTTTTCCTTTTTTTTTTTTATTAAAACAAAGTTGACCTAACCTCCATTCCTCAATTTAGCTAATTTATCAAATAATCAGTTTGAGAAATTCAGTGCTGGAAAAGTCTTGACAAAGTTGTATGAAAATTCGGATTGTACGAATTTGACGCCAGAATCTTATGATTTTTGTTGAGCTGAGTTTTTGCGAGTTGTCACCCGAAAACCCAGACTTTTTTGGATTATCCAGCGCAGATCACAATGTCAAGAAACATCTTCTAAAATTGTAAATGGGACATCTGCCGTTGACTTCTACATGACCTTGACAGGTTTTAGCTGGAGTTTTCCCCCTAAAAACTCGACCAGAAAAAATAGAGGCTTCATAAATAGGCCCCTTAGTCTAGTCTAAGAATTGAGCTTATTAGCGGTTACTTGTAGGCTATTGTGCCCCAAGAGGAAAAACTGTAATACAATTCTAGCCAACTAGAATGTAGCAGCTAATTTCCTGTGACATGTATACAACATAACATGCAGACAACATACATTTGAATAACACAAATCAAAGAGGAACACAGATAACTGGGCTCTCAGCATAGTAACTAAGATTTGGAAGAATGCCACTTCTACCATACGTATATTATAATAAAGCCTATGAGTAATATGCAGATTAGACCTACTGCCTTCCATTACCATATATGTGTAAATGTGCCTGCAAACATGGGATTACATAATGAAATATTCAATATACTCTTGTGGTACGTATAAGTGAGTGATGTAAAGCTACAGAGACTGGCTCAGACAATATTGGTGCAATGCAACTACGTCTGTCTTGCCTTTTTTATGTTAGTTGCACAAACCAACTTGTGTTGCTCAAACATAAAAATATATCTGCACATTGAGTTTTTACCTTTCTTGTGTGTTTTTTTTTTTTTTATTACTGGTGGGAAATTGGTGGACCCCATACCTGAACACAGAACATTAGTTGACATATCCTTTATTTTTATTTTAAACTGAGAAGTTACATCAGAAATAAAACAAAGGTCCACACACCCAGTGAATATTATACAGAATATAGTCATCAAGTGGTTTTATATGCTATGTAAGATGTACTGAGCTGGATCCACAATCTCCTTTAAGTAAATTAAAGAGTACAATAAATATTGAAAGGTGAATTTTAAACATAAGTGTGTGTTGTTTTGTAAAGAAGCACTAATGTTATTGTTTGTATATATTCTTTATGTATAGCGATATAAATGTATTGGTCTTAGGGGATAGCAGCTATAGCAGAATATAACACTATGAATAATTGGTGAATGTTTGCACAGATTTAGGTTTTTTTATTACAGATAAGCAAGAGTCAGAGTGGATGCAGAGCCTATGAGCAAGTTCACCAGTAGGCATAAAACGATAGGCCCTTGTCCTTTATGTCCATATAAATGGTATACTTATTTGATATATATATACATTTGTGAAGAATCTCACATTCAAGATTTGCAGCCTTCACTGAGTAACCAGAAGTCCACTAACACATTAAGAATCAAAAGCCACTTAAGGTGGTATCCACATAAGGAACAGTGGAACTTACAGGTGATTGTAAATTCAGTGTAATCTGACACCCCACATGCAAAATTCAGTGAGCTCCCACATCTAGTGACCAGAGTTTAGGGCCATATCAACTGTTGAAGTGGATTTGTTTTCACAAATGTTTTGAGACTATATTTCACCATTATTCAATCTGAGCAATTTTAAAGTTGTTCTTTGGCTACATGCCCCCCCCCCCTTTATATATTATAAAAATCACCCCTTGTTAATAGAACAGTTTAGGAGTAAATTTCACCCATTATTCCAGGCAGAATTGCTCCATAGGGATGGCGCGAACAGTTCGCCGGCGAACTTGTTCGCGCGAACATCCGCTGTTCGCGCTCGCCAAAAGTTCGCGAACGTCGCGCGACGTTCGCATTTTGGGTTCGCGTCAATTTGGCGCTTTTTTTTTTGCCGCATTTTTTTTGCCCTCTCACCCCAGACCAGCAGATACATGGCAGCAAATCAGTAAGCTCTCCCTCCTGGACCACCCCACACCCCCTGGACCACTCCCCTTCCCTATAAAAACTGAAGCCCTGCAGCGTTTTTTCATTCTGCCTGTGTGTGCTGAAGAGCTAGTGTAGGGAGAGAGCTGTTAGTGATTTCAGGGACAGTGGATAGTAAGTTTGCTGGCTAGTAATCTACTGTACTTCAAACAACTGCCATCTAGCTGTGTGAGCTTGTTCACATTCTGTCTAAATATCCATAATATTACCCTCTCCAGAAAAAGCACCTGAGTGACTTTTTTCAAGCAGCCATAATATATTTTACGTAATCCGTATCCACCGCTGTAGTAGTGTATACGTTGACCTTGTAGGCATTATTTGCCCTGTAGCCATTTTTTGCCCAGTGTGTTCTTCAACCATCTAGCTGTGTGAGCTTGTTCACATTCTGTCTAAATATCAATAATATTACAGTGTCCACAACCACCTGAGTGACTTTTTTCCCTTTACAGCACAAAACGCAGCGCTGTGTCAACAATGGATTTTTAAGATACATTTTTGCCCTTGATTCCCCTCTGGCATGCCACTGTCCAGGTTGTTGCACCCTTTAAACAACAAAAATAATTTTTCTGGCCAGAAATATCTTTTTTAGCTGTTAAAGTTCGCCTTCCCATTGAAGTCTATGGGGTTCGCGTTCGCGAACCGTTCGCAAATTTGCGGAAGTTCGCGAACATGTTCGCGAACTTTTTTTCGGCGGTTCGCGCCATCCCTATTGCTCCATGTTATTCAGGTTAGTAGGAGAACACTTGGGCAGCTCAGTTTTCAGAAGTTCAGAAGTGCATGTCAGCAGTGTAGTAGTAGAGTCTAGTGGTAAGTTACCTTCAGTCATTCCAGTCTTACATTGCCCTTGTAGAAGAAATAATGCTCTAATGTTAGGAGACTGAAAGGATTATCTTTGAATCCTGTTTTATCCACCAAGGATAAAAAAAAAAAAAATCATGCAGTAGCCATTCTATAGTGAAGGTTTCATGGAACTTCACATTGTAAATGACTACATAAATGGTTTGGTCCAATGTATGTGGAACACATGTCCTGTGTTTAGTAAAGAAACTATGCAAGTAGTTCTGGTAGCCCCTCATGTCACAGGAAATAGAATACTATAAACAGAACACTTTATGATAATAGAATGGTTTATTTACATTGAAATTAAGAACTTTACAGAAAGCCATGGAGTGTTATTACAAACAGGTTGTGCTTTTTTGACACTTTAAGAAAGGAATTGAGCAGGGCCGGCACCTTGGCCAATAAAGGAAGGCTGGTGCCCCAACTTGAGAAATAGAAACTCTAAACTGTAGCACAGTGATGCCCAACTAGTGATCCTCCAGCTGTTGGTGGGGCTTCTGGTAATTGCAGTTGGAGACCCCAGGTTGGCCACGATACAATCAAATCTAGGGATGCACCGAATCCAATATTTTGGATTCGGCCGAACCCCCGAATCCTTCCCGAAAGATCTGAACCCTAATTTGCAAATTATGGGTGGGGAGGGGAAAATATTTTTTACTTCCTTGATTTGTGCCAGAAAGTCAAGTGATTTCCCTCCCTGGACCTAATTAGCATATGCAAATTAGGATTCGTTTCGGCCAGGCAGAAGGATTCGGACGAATCTGAATCCTGCTGAAAAAGGCAGAATCCCGAACTGAAATCCGGATTCGGTGCATCCCTAATCAAATCATTGCTAAACAATGCAAGGATCTGTAATTTGGACTTTCATCCGTGACATTTTCTTGCCAAGGGGGTCACGGGTCAATAATCTCTTTGCTATGCCCTAAAACCGGCCCTGGACTTCAGTTTTTAAGCAGCCACTTGCCCAACTGCACATTTCAGGCATTAACTATTTTAAATAAATTCTAAGGGGAAACAACAATCATCAAAGCTTATTTCAGAGAATGCAGATAAGGATTATCTGGATTGGAATATTCCACTTATTTCATAGAAGTGTTTCATCTGTGTTAGGAACATAGCAGGGTGTTGTGTAGGTTCATGCTGATATACATATAATGGGCCCCATTTTCTAAACAAAGCAAAGTTCAAGTCACAAATTCCTTCCCAGTGCAAATGATTAAACCTAAAAAAACTATGGTGCCAGCAGAAGGCAAGTTCACTTCCTAGAAGAAGAAAAGATGCATGAGCAACAAACAAGGGCAAAGTTCTTTTGTGCATTCAAAGGCAAAAATACAACCGTTTGAGCAGCAGAAAATATGCAATTAGTGTCCAATGAAGAAATGTTGCGTCATCAGAATTCAACTTCCATTCTTCTTACTCTTCCCACCGTGGATCTCCACGTCAGTCTGGAGTGTCCTAAACTGTATGGATATGACAAAGCTGCCCAAACAACTCAACAAAAGCGATTGCACACAGTGTTAAACTGGTCATATACTATAAGATGCGCTTGTTTGGAGAGGTCTTTCCACTGGCGATAATGGTGGAAAAGTGGGCCGATATTGGGCTTATTCCAATCGTTGGTTCTAGGGCCAAATGTTTGGATTACAACAGCGGGAATATGAGAATATGAGTCATCAGAGAGAGAATCCCGTCAACTAGCTAATGTGGTTTTTGATCAAATGGGAAAATTAAACTTGCCCGATCCATATTAGCCCAATTGTTGGCCAGACATCGGTTGGGTGGGCACCATAATCGGACACATAAGCTGCTGAATCAGACTAAAGGACCCCAATAGGCAGCTTAAAAAGGAACATGAAAATGAAACTTTAATATACACTAAATCATACTGAAATAAGAATATTTCTGAATTACAATCAAATATTCTGCATCCTTGAAATAATTAAGTTTATCTTCACCATTCCTCTCTCAGCATCTGTTAAATATTCTGCATATTCATTGACAGTTAGATCCAATATATCTTATAGGGGGGCTTCTTTTGCCTAGAAGATGTAGTAGAGCTCACTCTATTAAAATCACTAGAAATCCTGTCTCTCTACATGCAGAATTTGTGCAAAATGCAGTTAGTTTGTTAGATTTTGTTTTAACTAGATAAAGTTATTTCAGTAAGCTCTAATACATCTGCTAGGAAAGGGAGCCCCACTATAAGATATATTGGATATAACAGTCAACGAACATCTGACACCCAACTGCTGCAAGAAGAAGTCAGTATAATGCCTGATTGAACTGTAAGGAAGTTGCCCAAATGACCTGACTTGGTATGTGGCCAATACTGCCTATTAATGGTATTGCCAACATGTCTCACACTTATGAACTTGGGTCCACATTGTTCATTTGGATTATGGCAGGTTAGGCTTTCTGGTCACCCATATGGAGTAGGAGCAATTGTCAAGTAAACTGCACTTCCCATTACAAGTGATACAAACATCACAAATAATCCAAAAACTAAGGGCACTGACCAAGAACAGAAACTGTCACCTATCCCCAGTGGCTACTCAGCAGTAATAACCAGAACAATACAGACACCTGAAAAGGACTTGGTCAGAAATTCAAGGTATAAATGGCAGATAATCTTTTCAAATAATATAACAAGGCATTACATTCACTAACCACAGGCAAAAAAACAAAACATATTTCCAATCAATGTAATGCGTTTTCAAAATGTGGATTTGAATGAAATTCCCAGAATTCATGCCCAATTGAAGGGGTTCATTCGAAACATTAAATGGGCCAGATTTTCTAGGAATTTAAGTTTAAAGAATATACTACCAAAAAAACCCCAATCCATTTAGCTTTTAACAATACAAAAAAAAAGTCTCAAAATGGACTTACAAAAAAGAATTAAGAATAAAAATGCTGCAAAAGTGGTATATCTTTTAGATAAAATATAGAACTGTCAAACTGGCCGGTTACGATCCGGTAGAGTGCATGCTGGGAATAGGATAGAACTTTGAGATACGGCTTTGTGTTGTAGGGTTAAGGCATTCGGATTCTCCGCTCATTTTAAAAAAGACTTCTTGCTCCTGCAGTTTCCTAGCAAATTCTTCTTCAAGTGCCTAAAACACAAGCAAATTGTTTTAAAAATGTTACATTTGTGTAAAAATCTGCAATATCACTCATTTCTATCAGCACAGTCACTCATTTGGCCCATCTGTAATATCTCAAGAATTCTACATGATTCCACTATAGGAATGGGGAAGGCAGACCTGAATTAGGGAAGACACATGCATGCCTACGTGGAAATGACTCCATATAAACTACTCACTAAAGTCAACCATTATGATTAAAGTGCTCACAGGTGGAATGTTGTAGAGCAAGATTCAGATGTAAAAATAGTCGGAGCAAAACAAACATGAAAATTGTTCCTAGGATGCCAAATAAGGGCTCTGATTGGATATTTGGTAGCTGCTATGAGGACGGACAGCCTACATTTCAGCCTCTGTTTGGCAGTACATATGGTTTTATGCAACCAAACTTGCCTCCAAGCCTGGAATTAAAAAATAAGCCCCTGCTTTTAGGCTACTGGGAACAACACCCAAGGGTGGGGAACATGTTGCTCACAAGCCACTTGTTGGGGACCAATATTCTAGTAAATTACAGGTTTATACAGAAAGATACATTCCTTTTGGCATCAAGCTCTTATTAAATATTTAGGGGCATGTTTAACACTGGAGACAAAAATCACCTGTGACGTTGCCCACAGCAACCAATCAGATCTTTGCTTTACTTTTCTAACTTGTAGGTAACTGTTCAAACTTAACAGCTGATTGGTTGCTATGGGCAGCATCACCTTTGATGTTTGTCTTGAATGTTAAAAAATACACCCTGTAGTCTCGGGCTCAACTGAATCCAGACCGTTGCAGTCATGTGACCGGGAAAGGATGGATTTCTTGAATGCCAAATTAGAAGAGGGTTATCTATGCTGCATCCACTATGAGTATGAAAGGGCCTACAATTCTCAGTGGGACAGACACTGCTTAAAGGAATTGCTCAGTGTAAAAATAAAAACTGGGTTAATAGACGGACTAAAAAATAAAAAATGGTTCTAATATAGTTAGTTATCCAAAAATGTAATGTATAAAGGCTGGAGTGACTGGATGTCTAACATAACAGAAAATAACACCACTTCCTGCTTTGCAACTCTCTTGGTTTCCACAGATTGATTACCAGGCAGTAGCCAATCATTGACTTGAGGGGGGGGGCTGCATGGATCATCACTGTTGCTTTTGAATCTGAGATGAATCCTGAGGATCAATTGCAAACTCACTGAACAGTTATGTGGCCCCCCTGCAAGACACTAAGGGGCAGGTTTACTAAGATTGGAGATAAATATTTGGAGAGATTTCTGGAGATGTTGCCCATAGCAACCAATCAGATCTTTGCTAACTTATAGGTGGCTGTTTAAATCTAATTGCTGATTGGTTGCTATGGGCAACATCTCCAGAAATCTCTCCAAATATTTATCTCCAATCTTAGTAAACATGCGTATAAGTCAGAGTTAGAGAGCTGAAAAGCAGGAAGTTGTGTTCTCTTCTTTTAGATATGCAGTCACTCCAGCCTTTATACGTTACATTTGTGGCTAACTAATTATATTAGAAACATTTTGTATTTTGCACAGCCTATTCACCCAGTTTTTATTTTTACACCGAACTGTCCCTTTAAAGCAACTTTACAATTAAAAAAAAAAAAAACAACAACAGTTCCTTGCAGTCATACCAAGGAAGAAAGCTTTCATTAAGCAGCTGCTAGTAGTCTTACTGGATTCCCTGCTTGATTAAGACAGACAAAAATGTCATCTCTAAAGGCTGGAGTGAGTGGATGTGTAACATAATAGCCAGAACACTACTTCCTGCTTTTCAGCTCTCTTGGTTTACAATGAGGCAGAATGTTGGATTTATGCGAGTTCAAGGAATCTCTTGTTCCAACTGGCCATAACAATAAAAAAAAGTTGTTAAAGTTTAAAGATTGCCATTGGTTTGGTTAGCTGAGAACTGGCAGAGGAGACAGAAGAGAGGGAGCCAAGGAAAGGTTTAAGAACACACAAATTGCTAATTAATGCAGATGGTACCTGTTTGCGTGGCATTAGTTTCTCTGTCCATTCCTTCAGTTGCAGAGCATGCGCTTCATCTAGTTCTTTCAGTTTTTGGGTTTCGTGCTCAATTAACAGATGGCATTTTTCATTCTGTAAAAACAGATTATTTCACTCATATGAGCATGGTCATCTTCATACTGAATGCATACTTGTATACATACTATACATATTGATAGCCCAATAAATGATGATTAGCAAAAAAAAAAAAAGACATTTTAGAGAGACTACAAAAGGAGGAACAAACATATTGTTGGACTATAATATAATTCATGCTATATTCTCTCTATACTGCTTTCTAACAGATATTATTTCCAAGCTGGTAAGAACCTCAACTTTAAAGGGGTCCACTAAACTGAAGTGCTGTCATTGTAAACTGGAAGTGACATCATTGGTAGTTGAAATGCTCCGAAAAAAGGAGTAAAAATCGCTATGGCGAAGATCCGTGACCCAACCCTCAACCCGCAGACCCACCTAAACCCGTACCTGGAACTTCTACATGCAACCCGCAGGGTACTGCGGGATTTTGCGGGTAACCCGCGGGTACCCGACCCCCTGCAGGACTCTACACCAAGGGGCTCCAACAGGTTGTCGGAAGAAAATCAAACCTTGCCGATTGATAACTTGGCCAGATATCGATTGGGAAGACCTGTCGGAAGCCCCCATACACGGACAGATAAGCTGTCAAATTGGTCTAAACGACTGATATCAGCAGCTTTATCTGCCTGTGTTATCACATTATCAGTTATATTGTCTCCTCTGGAAAAATTAGCACCATCTAGTGGTAAGTAATAGGCCTGTAATTGTAATGTCGAGCATAATCTGAGATGTTATTTGTCTCCATAACCTAGAACACTCTAGATTGAAGGATTCCTGCTGCATTCCCAAACAGCATTGACCAACCTGCAGCTGCTGAAGTTCTCGCACATTGGCATCGCACTGAAGCTGCAGGTCCCGCATCTGGTTTTCATGCTTTTGATGCTGAGCTAACCTTTCATTCTTCTGTCTCTTATCCTCTTGAAGGGAAAACTGCAATTAAAAAGACTGCGGTCAGATACCTGTAAGCATATTTGGGATTCTTCTGGATATTGGTTCCACTTAGTTTATGATGGGGTTTTATCTACATTGTAAAGTCCCTTCAAGTCGCACATGATAGCAGAGTAACATCCAACAGAACATTTTTATATCATCTCACCTGTTTAATTTGGTCTCTGTCCTGTTCTGGAGACCCAGAGGAATTAATCCTTAAACTTTTCTTGAACATGGCCATTCGGGTTTTTGCATCACTGCGCTGAATTTTAGGTAATCGGGCCCGCTCCTGCATTTGTCTGTTCTTCAGGTCTTCTATCAGTCGCTGATTATACCTTTGCATCTGTTCCATTTCCTAAAATAAGCACAAAGAAGTGCAGTCATCTAAGTGAACATGTAGTTATCAGGCAGAAGGCTTTTGTGTGGAATTGAGATTTAATTAAAACAAGCAAATCATGCTCAAAACCCCTCTCCCCCCCCCCAAAATAATCAAACAAAAATTTAACACAGCTAGTGAATTGATGCAGATTACTTTCTCTGGAATTACATTAAATTCAATAACCTTCTCATGTCTCTTTAATAACTGGTGCCTTTGCATGAAGTACTGGTCTTTTAGCTGTTGCTTCAGTAGCTGGTGCTTCTCCTGTAGGTGGCGTTCTTCTAGCTCCCAGATAGCAGCCTCACGTGCTTTTTATTAGTAAACAAAAATAAAAAAGGAATGTTTATGTGGCATAAGAGGTAATGGAAACGTGCACTGTATTTATGGAAATGTGCTCATTCTGTTTGGTAATAAAATTTGATTCTTTATACAATTTCCAAACAAAAAATGTTTTTTACACTGAGAAAATGTTTAGTTTGGCCTTCTGCCTTCAAAAGCATGGTCAGTACACATTAACCTACGTGGAATCATGAATGACACATTATGGGGCAGATGTACTAAATTCACGTGAAGGATTCGAAGTTCGATCGAAGTTCGGACGTAGGATTTCTTCTTTTGGTTGAATATGTGAATTTTGGCATATTTGATCATCGAATAGGGTATGATCAAACGATTGAATAGATTCGAATGGACGAATATTCAATCATTCGATCAGCGAAGGATTTTATTTTTTAAGTTTCTTCGATTGCCTACTTCAGCAGATTGGACTTACTGAATTGCAATAGAAGCCTATGGGAGCACTCCCATAGGCTTCTGAGACTAAGTCCTGATCGAATAGGATTCCTGCGATCGAAGTGTTCGATCGTTCGAATCATTCGAACGATCGAATGATTTCTTCGTTCAGTCGAATGATTTATTCAACTGATCGAATAGGTTTTTATTCGATCAACGAATGACCGAATATCAAATAAAAGGTAGCCTAGAACTATTCGATTAACATTCGAAAATCGAATGCTAATCGAATATTGAATAGAAACGAATTATTTTTGGGGAATAATAGTAAAATTGCCCCTACGTATATGTAAACCTGTTCTGGGACAATTCGTATGAGGATAAACCTCATATTGCCCCCCTGATTAATAAACCTGGCTAATGGCATCATTGGTCACTATAGGGCATCTATAGTTCTGTGACAAGAACACAACCATGACCAACTGATGTTCTGTAACAGTTGCAAATCACCAGAGGTGACAGGCATGTAAAGAGAATGGCTTCACTTGTTGCACCATTAAGGCAGACACGGGCAGATTTGGGGAGATTAGTCGCCCTGCAACAAATCTCTTCTTCTGTGGGACGACTAATCTCCCCGAACTGCCTTCCCTGCAGCAAGAATGTATATCGGACTTGGATCGTTTTGTTTTCCCAAAGTCAACTGAAGTTTTCTCGTGAGGCAACTTTGGAAAAAGAAGCGCTCCGCCATCCTGGTGTCTATTCACATTCTTGCCGGCGGGAAGGCAGTTCACGGAGATTAGTCACCCTGATGAATGGAGATTTGTTGCTGGGCAACTAATCTCCCCAAATCTGCATGTGTGTTAGTGCACAGGAAAGAAGAGACAGGGAAAGAAGAAAAGACCAGTGTCGTTAGCATTTTGTACCTCTCATGAGCTGTTGTTTGTGATTCAAGCATTCCCTCTCGATGTTTGCAAGCTCGGTCTTTTGCTGATGGATGATCTTCTTCAGAGAACCATCCAGCTCCTGCTGTTGCTTTTGCACAAATCCTTGCTCCTGTTAGAGAAGAATAACCATCACAATCACAGGAAGGCAATACATCTTATTCATAAGCCAGAAAAGTGCTTCTCTGAATGGGAAAGAATACCTAAAAATTAGAGGACCATGCAAAAATAAAATTGGTTTCAAAACTTTAAAACAAACAAACAAAAATTCTGTGTAACGTTGTATAACTTAAGCTTTCTTTACTTCTTCCACCTTCATCATGAGTTTTCCCATGGCAATCCTTCCTCTCTATAAAGCAGCTGGATTGGATTTTAGATCCAATTAACACACCACACCACAAAACACAGAACTATTACATTATTGTAAGGTGGAAAGTTGGGTTTAAAGATACTGTACTCCCTGTCTGGTGCTTTTATCTTGTTTACTTGCATGCTACTGCTATCAATACACGGATATAGGCTCCTTTCTTAAAGGAGAAGTTCACCTTCAATTTGCAATTTTTCCCGTTACAGCTGCGGGGTGATGGTGCCTACACTTCAGATAAGATAAACAACTGCAAAAGCACCCCCCTTGTTGAGTAATGTGGTGGCCTGTACCTAGTTCCTACTCCCAATGTGGATAGTAGTGATGTGTGGATCCAGAAAAACTTGACCCGCATCCGACCCTAACCCGCTGCTCTTCCACCTGCATCCAACCCAAACCCGCCGCTCCTTGGCCCCCATTCGACCCTAACCCGCTGATCCTCCACCCGCATCTGACCCTTGCCCGCTGCTCCTCCACCCAGATTCGACCCTAACCCGCTTCTCTTTCACCTGGATCTGACCCTAAAATGTTTGGGGGGAATAATAGTAAATTTGCCCCTAATTGTTCAATTAAAGGACCAGTAACATCAAAAAATTAAATAGTTTTAAACTAATAAAAATATAATGCAGTGTCCCCCAAATTAGAAATTCGATAAGCATTCGACCATCGAATGCTTATCGAATCATTTTGCTCGCGATACGATTTCTCGATGAATTCATACAATCGGATACCGATTGTTCGATTTCACGAACAAATCGTGAAATTTCCTTCAAGTGTCCAAAAAATTCGAACGATCGAACACTACGATCGTACGAATAGTATTCGAGCAGGACTTACCCTCAGAAGCCTATGGGGAGCTTCCCATAGGCTTCTATTGCAATTCAGTAGGTTCAATCTGGCGAAGTAGGCAGTCGAATAACTTAAAAATTTTGATTCCATTCGATCATCAAATTATGGAATATCCGATCATTCAATCTATTCGATCTATTCAATCTATTCGATGATAGAAGAGGCCAAATTTGCATATCCGATTTCACGAAAAATTTGTACGATCGTAATTCGATCGAACTTCGATCATTTCACGTGAATTTCGTAAATTGGCCCCTTAGACTGTTCTTGATTGCAAAACCAGTAAACCTAAAATACAATGCAAATGCATATAACATATATGTTAAAATATTATCATAAGTTATTTTGACAGCTGGGGCTGGGTGTCAGGGCACAATAACTTTAAAATAATCTAAGTGCTGAGGACTGTTCCATTTAAACTTTATAGGTACATATAAAAGTGTATTTGACCTCTGCAGAGGAAGCCGTACCAACATATAAGTATCTGGCTCCATCACTGGGGTGCACATTAAAGGCTTACTGTAGTGTGATTTAGTAGCTTCAATGCCAGGAATCCTGATGCAAAAATGGAGGTTGTTCTTAAGCTCTGCTTACGAATAATTAAAGTATTGGTGCATCAATCCTTATCAGGGGTACCGCAATCCCTATAAAATAGTTTGAGTAGAGCACTCCTCATTTTATTCAAAGACTACATAACACACCTATATATTTAATTCAAACAAGCTTCAGAACCCATATTTGTGAAGGTCACATAAGGTTTTATTTTCTAAATAAAAAACATAATATTTGAGGTCTAATGGTCATTTTAACAACCAGCTATTTGTAATGGTGTTTAAGAAAAAAAAAAAAGTCAGAGATAATTAAAAAAAAAAAAAAAAAAAGCTGTTAAACTGAAACAAAAAAGAAAGTAATCGCACCACCTGTACCCATCATATCATGTCAGAGGCAGAAAAATATTAATAAGGAAAGCCACAGCACCAGCATCCTTAAAGGAAAAGTAAATGTTTTTCTTTTTCTTTCTGTAAATTTGCTCTAAACAGCCCCCCAGATTAATGTACCTTAGTCCCTGCTGCAAGTCTGCTCTGGTTTCTGTGTTATCAGCAGCTTGTTTCCTCTTCTTCCTGGTGCAGAGTGAAGCCCAGCCCCTTAGTTTACTGAGCAGTCCATTTGCTGCTGTTCCACAATAGAGAGGAAGAGGGAGCCAGTGTTTCATTAGTAAGCTAGTTTCCCCAAGCAAAAGGTGCTAAACACACTGGTCTCTGCTATGTCATAGTATGCAAATGATCTTCTGGACTAGTCCAAGATATAAGGTCAGCTCAGTAAACTAAGGGGCGGGGCTTCACTCTGCACCAGGAAGAAGGTGAAACAAGCTGCTGATAACATAGAAACCAGAGCAGACTTGCAGCAGGGACTAAGGTACATTAATTTGAGGGGCTGTTTAGAGCAAATTTAGAGATAGAAAAAAAAAATGTTTACTTGTTCTTTAAGATCCAACCCCCAATTACATTTAAAAAGCTCATTATGGGTCAAATTTACTAAATTCCCATGAAGAGATGGAACTTCGATCGAATTCGATCGAACAACGATCGTAGGACAAATTCGATTGCTCGAATATGCAAATTTGGCATATTCGATCATCGAATAGCGAATGATCGAATAGATTCGAATGATTGAATATTCGATCATTCCATCAGCGAAAGATTAAAATTTTTTAAAAAATTCGATTGCCTACTTCGCCGGATTGGACCTACTGAATTGTAATAGAAGCCTATGGAAGTCCTGATCGAATAGGATACGTACGATCGAAGTCTTTGATTGTGATCGAATAATTTATTCGAATGATCGAATGATCATTATTCAATCATTATTCGATCATCGAATATCGAATAAAAGGGCAGCTTTGAACTATTCAATTAGCATTTGAAAATCGAATGCTAATTGAATATCGAGGAAAATCTAATTTTTTTAGGGGAATAATAGTAAATCTGCCCCATGTGTAGGGAAGTAAATGTGAAAACAAAAAAAATTAAAACAATTAATACATAAATGTACAATAACATTAACTCTCCAATTACAAGTATCTTTTAAATAAAATTAAGGAATTAACCCGATCATCAACTGCACTAACTGAAATACTCATTCCGTGGGCTGCACCACACTAAGCACTTCCCATCCAAGCCAATAGGATCTAGATCAGGGGTCCCCAACCTTTTTTGCTCGTGAGCCACATTTGAATTTAAAAGAGAGTTGGAGAGCAACACAAGCATGAAAAAGTCCATGTGGATGTCAAATAAGAGCTCTGATTGGCTTTTTGGTAGCCCCTATATGGACTGGCAGCCTACAGGAGAGAATGTTTGGCAGGACATCTGTTTTTTATACAACCAAAACTTGCCTCTAAGCCATTAATTCAAAAATAATCACCTGCTTTGAGGCCACTGGGAGCAACATCCAAGGGGTTGGAGAGCAACATGTTGCTCGCGAGCTACTGGTTGGGGATCACTGATCTAGATTTAGATTCTGCATACAGAAAAGAGCTGCATGTGCCCAAAATGGGAAATATAAAACCAGAGGGAAGCAAAAAGAACAAATATAGAGCAACTATCTGGAAACAAAAAGATAAAAAAGTGTGAGAGGGAGGCTACAAGGCATAGAATCACTCACATTAAAGGGGAATTCTACCCCTCCTGCTCTCCCTGAATCTGCCCATGTGACCTTACCCTTAGTATGTTGTAAGCAAATGTCATACCAACTCAGGTATATTTTTTTATTTATACACAATCTAGGTACAACCAAACAGCGCATGTTTACTGGTTGTCCACACCGCAGCATCAAGTGTTGGCCAAGCCACTTGTATTTTAAGAATACACATATGACCACACTGGCCTTTCCTTTGGTGAACAAAGTTTTTTGGATCAGAAGGAATACTTTAAAAGCTTGTTCCAGTATGTATGTATGTATGTATGTATGTATGTATGTATGTATGTATATATAACTTATATATAGCGTCAGTTCTTAAATGCAAAAGTATAGCGTGTAAGGAGCCAACAATAATAAAACAGAATAATCTGGCCCCTCTGTGTTTATAAAATGTAATTTAACATTAAAGCATAATTCAACCCTAACTTTAAAAAACCCTACCCTCCATCCCCACCAAGACCCCCTCCCTCCACCCAACCTAAGTAATACCCCAGGCAAATGCCATTAACTTTTACTTACCCCCAGTGTAGATTCAGGCATCGGACTTCAAGGGCACCATCTTCAGCCACTTCAGTAACCTTCGGAATGAGACTGGCGATTCAGCAATTTTCGGCGCATGCCTAGTTGTTGCTTTATAGAAAATTGCCCCTACTGCGCATGCGACGATATGCCAGTCTCGTTACATAGATTTCCGAAGATAAGAAAATGGCTCCCGTGAATCGAATTAAAAAAGCACAATTAAATTGGATCTGGTAAAAACTCAACAAAATCGAATGAAAATCCAAATACTTTGCAGACCACAGAAACTTCCAAATAGGATAGGGGCCTCTCACATGGACTTATATAACCTTGGCAGGGCTGAGATGCTGGATTTTCAGATTCAGACTTTTTCCATCCTCTGGGTATAACAAATCTTCAAAAAAAAAATTCCCCCACTAAAAATTTGGATTTTGTTGTTAAAAAAAAAACCTTGAATTTTTTGGATTAGGAATTTAATAATCAACCCCCTAAAATTTACAAAAGTCCCACCAGTGAGGGTGGCTTTTAGAAGGTAAAATATACCATAAATGCAACCAACAAGGCAATGAATACAATGGCTTAGGCATGCATTGTTTTCCGCCAATCATTTGCATGATTACATCTCACTGAACAATGTTGCTTTGTGGGGTGGTAAGCATTACACTGAACATTTCTTTTTACCCCTGGCTTGTCATCAGTACTATGACCTACAGTATGTTGCACGTTACGCAGTCTCAGCCCCAAGACTACTTTCTTATCTATTTGTCACAAAACAATAAATGAAGGTCAAGAAACCTCTCAGCTGTAATTAATATGAGAGCAAAGGTAATGCAACTTCAAGGACCAATATGCAAATATTCAGTTCAGAAGTAGTGATGGGCGAATCTCCCGAGATTCGCTTCGCTGAAAAATTCGCGAATTTCTAGCGAAATTCGGGAATCGGCGAAAAATTCGCGAAACGAGTTGCGGGACGCTTCGCGTCAAATCGCGTCGCGTCAAATCGCGTCGTTTTCGTCGCGTCGCGTAAAAAACCGTCGCGCAACTCGTTTTTTCGGCGAATTTTTGCCAAGCAAAATTTCGCTGGTGATTCGCGAATTTATTCTCCAGCGGCGAATCGCGGGAATTCGCCGCGAATTCGGCCCTGGCGAATAAATTCGCCCATCACTATTCAGAAGGAAACTAGTATTGAGGGCAAACCATAACTCGCCTAAAAGGACAACCTTCAGAATCTTGACGTTTGGTGACAATGTCGGAATGAAAGGAGTTGTAGGTTGTAGTTTTAAACAACAAACGTGTGTTAATATAAAATAAACATATGAAGTGCATCAGCATTCATAGCTCTGAAATGTATTTAGACATAAACAATCTAAATCTCATTGACATCACGATTAAAAAAATCCAGTAGAAACCATACCTCTTTTTTTCGATTTTTTAACATGTTTTGAAATTTGGAGTACTCCTTTTCCTGTTCTCCCTTTATACACTTGGCTTGATCGCTCAGGCGAGTGGTATGCTCTTGTTCTAACCGTTCAATGGTCTGTTTCTGCTGCTTTTTCAGGTTTTCAATATCTTGATCATACTGACGTTTCTTGCTCTTAAAACACAACAATGTCTAAGGTTATTTTTGTAAAGTAGTTTTTTTTTTACTTCCAGCACAATGCTTCAGTTAAAATTGAAATAAAAGCACGCTAGATAGTACATAGTCCTTTCAAGTATATTTGGCCACTCATGACTAAATGTATAGCAAACCCAAATGTGTTGCAAAACCCAAGATTTAAAGGATTTTTATGATGTAGTTTTTATTTCTAAATGACACTGTTTACACTGTAAGTAATTCACTCTACAATATAAAATTTCATTCCTGAACCAGCAAGTGTATTTTTTTAGTTGTAATTAGCTATGCACCGAATCCACTATTTTGGATTCGGCCGAACCCGCAAATCCTTTGCAAAAGATTCCGCGGAATACCGAACCAAATCCTAATTTGCATATGCAAATTAGGTGTGGGAAGGGGAAAACATTTTTTACTTCCTTGTTTTGTAGCAAAGTCAAGCATATGCAAATTAGGATTCGGTTCAGCCAAGATCAAGGATTTGGCTGAATCCGAATCCTGCTGAAAAAGGCTGAATCCTTGCCGAATCCCGAACCGAAACCTGTATTCGGTGCATCCCTAGTTGTAATATTGGAATGTAGGCAGCCATCTCTGGTCATTTTGTCTGGTCATGTGCTTTCATAAAGAGCCAGCACCTTCTGGTCGTTTCTTCTACTCAATACAACTGAATGTGTAACCTGGAGATGTTCTTAGATCTACCAGGGAGCTGTTTTCTTGTGTAAGAGATGTTATCTGGTTACTTTCCCATTGTTCTGTAGATGAGCTGCTGGGGGGGAAAGGTAGGGGGGTGATATCACTCCAACTTGCAGTAAACAGCACTAACTGAAGTTTATCAGAGCACAAGTAACATTGATTGGGGCAGCTGGGAAACTGACAAAACGTCTAGTCAATTTACCGTCATTTCCTGTTCAAAACGCCTGAAGATCTGTTCCCTCTGTGTAAGTAACTTGTTGCTAAGAAGCTGCTGTGCTCTTTGCTCCTCTTTTTGTAAAAGTCGTAACTCGCGTAGCTCTTGCCGCCTTGATAAAATCAATAACTCCATTATCACAAATGTACGGCGTTTCAAAAACAAGTTGCATTACTACATGGGCAATGACATGCACAGTATTTTCACTGGCCCTACAAAGAGCAGCAGATCACAAAATCCATCCAGAGGAGATATCAGCTTTTTTGGTACTGCCATAAGTATGAATAATTAAAAACACAATGTGTGATTTAGCCCTAAATGTGTTTAAATATATTTTACACCAAGTACAAAAAAAAAAAAAAGCACCACCGGATACCATGTATGTAACAGGTATCCTCTGGTACACACCTTGCGCATATACCACCTTCTCATTAAATTGATTAAAAATTTTTGTTAATAGCAACATAATATTATTCTAAATATTAGAGATGTTAAGTTGATTGACCGTTATATAGTAAGGACAATTCCCACACATCCTGGCTAAGCAGCTAAATAGAATGCTAAATGCACATAAGTGAACCAATTACAGAATTTAAAACAAAAGGTATAAGTATATATACTTTTATTTATTCAAACCAAGCAGTAAGGCAGTACTAAAATACAGGTTAGTCTATGGGTGGAAATGTAACGCACGATAGATGGTAGTGAACTGCCATGTTTTGCAGCTTCAATCATCTGCCTAGCACTTGGTCAAGCCCTTTGAAACCACTGTAACCAGAGGCATGATCTGGCACTGCCACTTCAGCTATTAAAAATAACAGGTACCAAAGTGCCCAAAATTGGCCTATGTGCCATGGTACCATTCTATTGTATAAATTATGTAGGGATGCACCAAATCCTCTGTTTTAGATTCAGCTGAGCCCCTGGAATCCTTTGTGAAAATTTGGTTGAATACTGAACCAAATCCTAATTTTCATATGCAAATCAGTGCATGCAGATCTAAAAAAAATTGCATTTCTTTTAATAATTTCAGATTTGGTTCAGCAAGGCACAAGGATTCAGCCAAATCCGAATCCTGCTGAAAAGGGATGAATCCTGGCTGAATATTGAACTGAAGCCTGGATTCGGTGTATCCCTAAAATTAGTAGTAAATTCATAAACCATGATATATAAGAAACAAACCGATAATCTCTGAACCAAACACAATTTCTAGAACTATTTCTTAAAAGAAACATTCTAGTATAGCATGATATACGCTAATGTCAGACTTGGGGGCATGTTTACTAAGATTGGAGATAAATATCTGGAGAGATTTCTGGAGATGTTGCCCATAGCAACCAATCAGCAATTAGATTTAAACAGCCACCTATAAGTTAGCAAAGATCTGATTGGTTGCCATGGGCAACATCTCCAGAAATTTCTCCAGATATTTATCTCCAATCTTAGTAAACATGCCCCTTGGTGTCTCCAAATTTTAAATTATATGGAATAAAACAAATCTTTATTTATCGCTAAACATACCGTAGGAAACGCATCTCTTCACTCTTAGAATCGTTATCTGTAACTATTTTTGATGTAGTAACACTGACTTCGACCCCATCAACTATGAATTTACGCGTTTTCTTCAAAGTTTTCTTCTGTCTTTTATTTTCCTAAATAAAATGGAACCAGTAAATTATCAACAAGCCACTATGCAATAAAAGAAAACATTACACCTATAAAGTGAAATACTGCTCATGATAGCCCTACATAAAACACATCAATAGCCAAAAGCCATGCTTTTTTTTATATGTGTAACCCTTTCTTGGCTATAATTAACCAAACCAAACTAGCATGGGTAGAGCATTGGTTACACGCGACTCTTTCACTCTCAGGTAGGGCTTTCGCTATGTGGAAAATCACGTGTGAGGTAGTTGAACTACAACTCAATACTGCAATAGTGTGTAATAAAGGTGTTGGACGCCAGGGGTTCTTTGTGCAAACAAGTAGAACAGGTTTATTTACAATAGCAGCACAGGGTATCATATACTCACAGACAGTGGTATTAAAAGCAGCAATGCTTTAGCACAGGCACAGCGTAGATTATGCCCTCAGGTAGGATACAAGGATGGGAGTTGTAGTTGCACCAGCCAGGTTAGCAATGCCCATGTGGTCCGGATCCCACCAGCAGGTTAAGGTGACTCAGGGGTTAAACACTATTCCTGTAGTCCCTATCTCTGAGGTCCCTTCACTTCAGGCAAGGTAGAGCCTGGGGGAGAGCTACTCCCTACTATCCTCCTTGATGGGGCTTTGAGCTGCCCTTTCTCTCTTTCCTCTCTTTCTCACCTCTCCTAGAGAGTGCTATAACAGGAATATCCTCACTCTGACTATTCCTCATTCACGGGGCCCTGTTCCCCGACTTACTACTAAAGGTGTGCTGTCCCTTTAGGGTAGAGCGCCTCTGGGGCCCGGTTGGCACCCAGGCTCAATGGAGCACTGCCCCCCTCCTCTGCTGCAGCCAAAGAGGAAGTGCCACTCCCTGCAAGCACTTTTATTCAGCACTGCAGGGGGGGTGGTCACTACCTATAACCAATAATAAGATACAATATAGCCACCTGGACCTTAGTCCAATAGCAGGTAGCTACTGTAAGGGCAAGGGAAGAAGCCATAAGGGCCATGCTACTTATGGGTCCCTACATATGCAAGCTTTCTTTTGTTTAATAATAAACCTAAAACCAGTTTTACACAAAATCCCACTCTTAAATATGGAGAGCCAAGTGGGAATTAAGAGCAAGGATTTGACTCCATTCTGTACTGTGTTTTCAGGCACAATAAGCTTTTCCTTATATACAAGCTCATTCTTTCTTCCTCACACTGCCATACTTCACAGGTATTTAATATCATATGCTTCTTGTTTGTTCTGTAACCCTTCTCCCACAATCAGAAATACTAACATCATGCACAGAACTAAATTATAGAAACAAATAAAATGTGCTTTCAAGCAATTATTGTACCTGTATGGACAATGATTCAGATTCTTTGCCTTTACTGAGGAAGCTAGATATAGACAAATTCAAGTCCATGCTTCCATTTTCATTTGTAGAACCCATACCAGAATCGGAATCTGTTTCAGGCTGTTTCGGGATATGTTCAGACTCTGATTTGCAGGTTTCACTTGTGCTGGTGGAGCTTGTATAGTCTTTCTCTTCCTGTTCGGCAGATTTAACACTGATAGTGGGTGCAGAAGGCTGAAGTTCATTATCACAAGGTGGACTTTGCTTGGATTCTTTATTTGACTGGGAAACACTGTCTGGATTTTTATTTAAAACAACTACATTGTTATCATGAATCTCTTTGTTGGTTTCTTGGCACTTGGACTCCACAGCGTTTTTTTCTGAGGCACCTTCTTCTGAAGGCAGAATGTCATCTATCTGACCAGCATTTTCTGGTACTTGTTCGGCCACAGCAGAGCTTGCAACTGTTACAGATGCAGTCACTTTGGATGGTGAGTTTAATGTGTCGTGACTTAACTCATCTATCTCATTTATCCCACTTAGCACAGAATATTGTGTCACAGCATCCCATCCAATTAAAGAGTTCACCATTGAAAACAATGGGGCTTTGGTATGCTAATGAAAAGGTTAAATGCATTAAATGAGTTAAGATAACTTTAGATAACACAGTTTCTTCAATTAGCCCTGAGTCACGACGCATTTAACTTACAAATCCAAGTGACTATCTGTATGTCCTGTTTTTTGTCTGAGCATATACTATCTACATTTAATTTATCAGCCGAATTATGATTTTCATTAGATTCTTTACTAGGCATTTCATTATTTTTCAAAACAGCTTCAGGATGTCCAACGTTTATACTTTGGTTGTTCTGCACCTCCGAATCAGCAGTTTCATCAAGTGCTGCCTCAACTGTACCATTTCTTTAGGAACACTCTGTCCTTTCATTTTGCACTTTTAAAGAGTCATTTTTCTCATTTTCAAGATTTTCAGTGATGTTAAGAATTTCTGGTTTTACATCTTTATGTGTATCCGTTGTTACTGATGGAACGTCTTCTGCTAACAAAGGATCAGTAGGAATAATCTTAGCTTGATCAGTTATCTGTTGACTTTCATTTTCAATAGTGATCTTTCCAGTACCTTCTTCTAGAAATGAAGAAATGTCTTCACTCTGTTTTTCCAGGCTATTGATGGCCAGTTCCACAACAGGAATACGCTCTTCTCTCTTTTCATTGATAGTATCTTGAATGCTAGTTACACCATCATTTAGTGCTTTTTCTGCACTGATAATTTCCTGAACTACTTGTGATGCATCTTTGTTGACCTGGTCCACGGATGCATATTTGTTGACCTGGTCCACAGACGCATGTTTGTTGACCTGGTCAACAATTACATTTTTATCTCCTTCCTCCTTTACCTGTGTGGATTCCTTAACATTTTCTTGATCTATGACTTGATTTTCAGCTATAGAAGGCACAGCTTGCTGAGAAACAGGCTCTAACATTGAGGTATTCTGGATGAGTTTGTCTTCTTCTAAGATAGCAATGCTTAGGTCTGATGAAGCTCTCTTATCTGGAATAGGCTAAACGAATGATGAAAATATAGAATATTAACATTAATAAAGAGGACCACCTAAGAAATGATAATGCAGTTTAGCTTCATAAAATATGATCTGATAGCAACATCCATGAAAAGAAAGATCTTAATTGATTCATATATTTTGGAATCCCGCTTAAAATAAATTTGCGTTCTGTCTGGCTTCTACAGATCTCAATGGACAACAAATGGACTACTGAAATCAACTGTTAAAAAGTTGATCAAGGTACTGGCCAGATTGCCATGTCGGGGTCAGCAAAACAATTAATTCCAAATGCCCACTTGCATAGGCAAAATATGAAATCATGTTCTAAAAAACATAAGCACAATAACTTAAATGTATGTACCACGCTTAGCAGAGAATTTTCTCCTTCATCATCCTCCTCATCCTCTTTAGACTCTTCTACTTCCTCTAACACTTCAGCTTTGGCCTCTGCTATTAGTTCTCGAAGGGGCTTGTTGGAATTTACCACAGAGACAAAAGGGTGCTACAAAGTGATAAGAAGCATGATAAACAGAAACAAGATATAAGTCAATCTGAATTTTCTATTATCAGAAAGTTCTTCATGACGCTGTTTATATAAATGCTCAATGCATTTTCTTGCCTCTTACTACCTGTAGTAACTGAGTGGTGGTCCACCTTGCATCCACGTTCTTCTCCAAACATTTCCTTAGGAAATCATTGAATTCGGGTGACCTGTAATTAGAAATACAAGATACGATAAGTGTAGCCACTCCATGTTCTCCTTAAAACGATTAAATGAAATACTTGGGAGGAAGCCAAGAGAAAAAATGCTGCTTGCGTCTTCCAATTGTTTTTATATTTCTCACTGTCCTGTTTTGGTTTACTGACTAAATTCTTGGTATACATTTAAACTCTCAGAAGGCAAAGATATGGATGATTTACCCATAACAAGCAATATATCTGCAAAAAGTACAAAACACTGCAGTATTTCAAGATATAAAGAGATGACAACCAGGAGCATATCGAAGACATTCTCCTTCCTAGCATACAGAGTGAAATATACTTCCAGAGTGGAGAGAATGATCATTTTATTTTTACCAAGCAACACCTCCTTCCCTTTGTTCCACTGTGAAGTATTTTAACATCGGTTCAGAAATCCATTATTTCAAAATGGCAATGAAGGGATTGCATGACTCTTTTTCTTCATAAGCCCAGCTCGATGAGTTTATTTCACAAATGGAGGTATTTTTTGTTTACTTTGATTTGCATAATCCAATTCATTTACTAAGACAGGTAATAGACTAAATAGTTGCCCATGCAACCAATGGCATCTTTGCCATCATTTTACATCTGGTAAGTGAGTTGTAAAAAAATCTAATTGCTGATTGTGTGCTATGGGTAACTGTACTAGTGCAATTTAGCACCTATGAAGTAAGGATGAATGGATCAAACGTCCTGAGAGAGTAATAGCTCACCACATTAGGTGAACCAGGAGAACTAAACCCATGCTTTAAAAAAAAAAAAAAAAACC
>CM044443.1:23373998-23462266 GCA_024363595.1 Xenopus borealis | reverse complement strand
CCCCTGGGTACGGAGCTAAAGTGAAACACGTCTGCTCAGTCCAGCATCGTTGGCCACGCCGGGTGAGAGGGTTTTTTTAAAGGAATGGTTTACTTCTCCTTTAAGGAAGCCTTGAGCCCTGTGGTCAACTGTAAAACTTGAGGAGCAAGCACTCAGAATAGAGGCATTCTTCCACCAAGCGGACAAAATCAAGAAGAAAAAGCTTATTATGTCCAGTTATACAGGCTGTATATTTGGATATAATAAACTTTTTCAATTTAATTTAATGCAACTGGTGGAAGTGTGCCTTTATTTTGAGTGCCTGCTCCACAAGTTTTACAATTTACCACCTATGTTTTGTAAACGAGCCCAGTTGTCTCCCATCTTATTTTAATGTAATTTGTTAGAAGATACTGTACAGAAAGCTTCAAGGCCTTCTTTGTTCTGTTCTGTTTCTGAAATGACATTTCATAATTGTGTGTAACAAGCCAGCACTCCTTACAATATGTCAACAGGCGCTAACCAAATGTGGAATCTCAGTGATCCCTCTTCCAACAGTTATAGTCCAAATAATTATCTTATGCACTGGATTTTACCATCAAAAAATACAAGCAGACTTTTTGTTCTGTCAGTGTTTAAAGAACATTTGTCCTGAGGAAGACACCAACCCACTGTGTGTATTTTTTTTATATTAAAATCCAGAATGCATTGGTAAAAACTGAAATGACATATCTTAGGCAGATTTGCAGGTTGTATCAAGACACATAGTGAAAATATGTCTTATTTGATTTAGTGGCTCATGGGTCATAAGCACAGATCTGCAAACCTAATAACTAATCATTAGGGACCGCCATATGGGGTTTACCTTGACGTGGTATGATGGCTTATCAATTTTATGATCATAACTTTGTAACTAAAAATCCCCTGTTTCTGTAAACATATGCATTAGCAATTATATTGAATTATTTAGGAAACAGGGGCCCAGGGAAAGTGCATGGTGCACACCCATTATATTTAAAGATATTTTGACTTAGCCTTTGAGTGCTCCCACACCCCCTCTTTGTTTGTACATTGTAATAACTAATCATGTTTTCTAGATCCACACAAGGGGAAAACTAAATGAAATGGTAATGCCAGTGTATCCACTTATATCAATGTAATGGCACAAAAAGGTAAACTAACTAAGATTTTAAGACAAAATTCAGTGAAATACAGTGTAGAAAGATCCCTCGCAAAATATCCTTTTGCAGGAAGGTCAGAACAAACAAAAAAGAAACTAGCAGGTTAAAAAATATCAGTACATGTCTAAGGAGAACATAAAAGTTCTCCTTAGACATGTACATAAAAGCCAATTATTTTTTCAAGAGTCGCAGGGTGGTCATTATTCTTGGCGCACCAGTTCAAGTTCTGGGCCGCGGCCCGGCGATTGTGTACCGCTGAGTTAGATGACAGATAGGGGCGATGATTATGTGCCAGCCCTGTGATGTCGGTACATAAATCCTCCAACCTCGGACTCCTCTGTTTGGTAAAGCCAAAAAACTGAAAGTGTATCAAAGTAATTAAAATATAGAGGCACATTTATCAAGGGTCAAATTTTGAGTTCATGCGAGGGTTTTCTTGTTTTTTTTTAACGCACATGAATTCCATTTAACTCGAAATTCGAATATCAGACTATTTATTAATAAAATGAGGACCGATTTTACCAACTTGAAAACTCGAATCGAATTCGACCAAACTCAAAGGAAGGCTACAAACATCACCAAATTGATCCCTAGACCTCTCCCATTGACTTATACAGTAATTCGGCAGGTTTTAGAGGTCGAATAGTCAAATGCATATAGGGCCAGAGTATGCTAAATCTTAAAAATCTAATTTGAATTTTTTAGAAAAACTTTGGATAAGTCCCTAGTTGAATGGACAGTTTTGACCATAAAAATGTTTTTCAAATTTTGAATTTTCTATTCAGCCCTTAATAAATCTGCCCCTTAATGTACTGTTGCTCTGCACTGGTAAAACTGCCCCCATGGCTACACAGCAGCTTGTTTATATAAACTATAGTAGTACTTATCTGTTATCTATTGTGTATAGGGATGGCGCGAACTGTTCGCGCGAACATCCGCTGTTCGCGCTCGCATAATATTCGCGAACGTCGCGCGGCGTTCGCCTTTTGGGTTCGCGCATAGTTGCGTGACTATTTTCAGCATTTATATGGCGTATTTTTTCTGTGCTTCAGTGGCTGCGACTATTTTCAGCATTTATATGGATTTATATGGATTTATACAATGGATTTTTCAGATACATTTTTGCCCTTGATCCCCCTCTGGCATGCCACTGTCCAGGTCGTTGCACCCTTTAAACAACTTTAAAATCATTTTTCTGGCCAGAAATGTCTTTTTTAGCTTTTAAAGTTCGCCTTCCCATTGAAGTCTATGGGGTTTGCGACGTTCGCGAACCGTTCGCGCGTTTTGTCGCAAGTTCGCGGACTTTTTTGCCGCGGTTCGCGCCATCCCTAATTGTGTATCCTGTGCTTGAATGGCTGCCTCCATTGCTACACAGTAGCTTGTTTATATAAACTATCCATAACAGGGGCGCGGGCAGTCCTGAACTGGGCCGCGGAGCCTAGGCCACAATTAACGAGGTCGAGCTGATTTTGATGCCGGCGTGGCCAAATTGGGCTCCGACCTCTGCGAGCCCCCAACCCACCAGTCCTTGAAAAATGTTTTACCTAAAACCTGTCCCCAAACTAAAAAAGCAATTGGAAAACTTAAAAACAATTAATATTAATTGAACTTGACATAGCTGTAGAATAGCTGCTAAATACAATCCAAAATGAACCAAAGTTAATTTTTACTTAGAAACAGAATTGCGTCTGCCACATCCTCCTTCATAGAAGCTCTTAAATCTGATTGGATTATTTCTAGTTTCTAGTCTATTTAAAGTATTCAAAGCTATTCGGAGTCGGAACATTTTTAGCAACTCCAGATATGCAAAATTGCTTCCAACTCAGACTCCACAGCTCTGCTATGCACCTTCCCCTTTTTAATACTGCTACACAGGCATCAATGTATTTATGGGGACGCTGCAGGTCTCTGAGCTTCAAAACAAAGTAGAGAGACATGCGGCAATTGCATTGCGAAAATTTTAATTTAATATATGCTTCAGCATTCTGAAATAAGAGGTTTTCTAAATATAATCAATTAAAAATTCTGTACCATTTCTGAAATAATCAAGTTTATCTTCAATATTCCTCTCTCAGCATCTGTTTCTCTTTATTCTCTCTTAATGCAGGAGTTGACAGTTAGATCCAATAGATCTTTTAGGGGGGGTTCCTTTTGCCTAGAAGATGTATTAGAGCTCACTCTATCACCTTTTTTTGTTTGATATTGTTTTTACTGGAATCTGTTATTTCAGTGAGCTGTAATTCATCTGCTAGAAAAGGAGCCTCCTATAAGATATATTGGATGTAACTGCCAGTGAATATCTGACACCCAACTGCTGCATGAAGAGAAACAGATGCTGAGAGGGATAGTGAAGATAAACTTGATTATTTCAGAAACGATGCAGAATATTTAAATGATTGTATTTAGAAAGTTTATTTCAGTATGATGAAGCTTATATTTAATTTTCGTGATAGTTCCCTTTTAAAAATAGCAGCTGGATAAACTGAGCAATCATCAAGGCCTGCTGAAGCATTATGGCAAAACACCATCATATACTGTAATTATAGTATTGTATATATAAGTGCCTTCTCTCACAGTTGTAGCCTAAAGGTGGCCAAACGAGCTGATCTCTCCCAGATATGCCCACCTTGAGGTGAGCGATATCGGGCTGATCCCTAGGGCCCATCGATCGGATCACTGCATCTACAGAGGACTGCATCTACGGCTACGATCCAACGGGATTTTTAGTCCTGTCTGATTGACATCTGGCGACTTTCGGGCAGATATCGATCAGTTAAGCCCGTCGGAGGGTCCCACACATGGGCTGATAAGCTGCCGACCTTGGGGCAAATTCACTAATATGTGCAAATTCACTAGCGTTCACCAAACTTCACCAGGTGAATTTTCGCCAGCACTACGCAAATTCACTGAGATGCAAATTTGTGCTAAGGGCGGCGAACATTAGAGAAGTAGCGCTACCACTCATTCGCCAGGCAAAGCGCAGTTTCGCTAGCGATGCCTAATTTGTATACGGCAGGAACTTAAGCGTAAAATAGAAGTATATGTTACAGCCACTACATTGTACTACACAAGCCCAGGAAACCTTTAATAAATAAAATAAAATTGTCCTATTGCCCTACATGTGCCCCCTGTATAGTTGTGTTGCCATATGTTAGGAAATGTAGGGGGGAAGGAGGGTAACCCCATCCCAAAAAAATCGATCTTTTTCAGACTATCACCCTATAATGGTAAAACACACCAGCGTTTTTTTGGGACTTTTTTTTTTTTCAACCTCCTATCTATTGTATTGAACTTCACCTGGTCTGACCAGGCAAAGTAAAGTCTAATGTAAGTGGTACCGTTCAGTAAAATTTTGATCTTAGTGAATTTGGGTAATAACGATCCTTTGTCAGTGCGCAACTTCGCCTGGCGTAAGGGTAGGGTTGCCACCTTTTGAAAATTTACTTACCGGCCGGCTGGGGTAAAAAGGGGGCGTGATGTGACGTCAAAAAGGGCGGGGTGTGACGTCAAAGGGGGCGGAGCCACACGAGCGATCGGCTGAAGACACGAGAAAGGTAAGTTTTCACTGGATTTAGTGCAAGGCAAGGGCCATTTTTAAGGGGTATTACAAATTTACCGGCAGCTACATTGCCGGTAAATTTGTTATACCGGCCCCGGCCTTGGCTGGTGTTTTACCGGCTAGGCCGGTAAAATAATGGCCGGGTGGCAACCCTACGTATGGGTGCGAAGTTGCGCTAGTCTATCTACTTCGCTAGCGAAAATTCACCAGTCGGTGTTAGTGAATTTCCGAAGTTGCAAAATGACGTCACGCTGGCGAATTAGCGCTAGCGTTAGACGCTTTGCGCTTTAGTGAATTTGGGCCTTTGTCTGCAGCTTTTATCGGCCTGTGTATGGCCACCTTAACACACACACTGACAACAGCCTTGCTCTGTGTTTATGTGTCTCACTGTCACCATGTTACCCCAGGTGTAGACTTGTGTGTATTTCAACTTTGACACCAATTCCAGTCACCTGAGAGTAATATAAACATTACATGATTATCCCCGGCTTAGTGTGACATATGGGGCGGGACGGAGGGCAGGGTCGGGATGGGACTGTGGGTAAGAAATGGTAACAAGGGGGCGGGTTAATGGCAGAGCACAGGGATGGGTTAAGGGCGGAACATGGGGCTGGGAAGGGGCGGCACATAAACTTTCCTAAAGGTTCTGTTTGGCATCAGTCAGAGGCAGGGTTGCCAGGTTTACCACCAAATTGGGCTGCTTTTAAAATGTAGTGGTGTGTTTTAAAAGTCTAAACTCACCAACAGATTGATTTGCATTAGTTTTGGAGGTTACCATGGGTTTAGACTTTTAAAACCCGCCCCAAATGTTTTTATGTAAATTGTAGTGCAGCTCTATGGAGAGGAGAGACTGCTGCTGCTGCTGTGCTGTCCCGGCACGCCCCCCTCCCCCCGCCTCTTCACTGGCTGGCTAGACTGGGTGGGTGGGGAGACAGTGCGGACGTCATTATAGCTGCGCTGCCCCGTGACGCCTCCTTCCCTCCTGTCTTCACCGGCTGGGGTCTTGCTGTGTGTGTGCCTGCCCTTTGTGGAGACAGACAGAGGGGTGTAGGAGAGAGAGAGCGGGAGATTACCAGTCCCAGGTAAGTAGCCTGTGCACACACACACACTGTGGGGGAGGTGAGACATTTTATAATCTGCTTTGCATAGGAGAAAACCCAGCAGTAAAGGCTCAGCTTGAGAAGCAGCTGAGAGAGAGAGAGAGAGAGAGAGAGAGAGAGAGAGAGGGGGGATGACTTTGATCAGAGGAGAGCTTGAAGGGATGTTAATTTAGTCAAGGAGGACAGGAAATAGAATTGGCAGTGTATGAATTGGGCTAGTTTTTATAGTTCTTGGCTGGTTTTGAAATCTAAACCTGGCAACCCTGGTCAGAGGGAGTGCTGGTAGGTTTGCGGGGATGCATCACATTGCATGGGAATAAATAAAGGTGACATTGGTCAGTGTAACAGCTCTGCTTCCCTTTCTCTGCAGGGTAATTGCGGCTTCTGTATAACTGCACTGTCAGGCTCCCAAAATGACCGGATCGGAGAAGTGTTTGGCAAAAGGTAATGAGGTGCTGCACTCTAGCGCAGAACAGCGCTCTTTAGAGTTTGCATTACTTTGATCACAGTGGCGGTGTCATTAGAAGGGTGTGTGTGTGAGGAGAGAATGTATTTTGTTGATAACAGGCTCCTGCACATACTGCACCCTCTTGCACAGTGATCTGTAACTATTTACTATGCACTTTGCCCTGCTGTGTGTAGGGTTGCCACCTTTTCTTTAAAAAAATACAGGCCTTCCTATATATTCAACTTTTTTCCCTATTAATAACATTGGGATCAGCCATCAAAAATACAGGCCAGGCCGGTAAAAAAACGGCCAGGTGGCAACCCCAGCTGTGACTCTCTGTGCTACTGTTTGTGCTCTGTGCCAGCACTTAAGCTTCCCTCTGTGCAGAAATTGTACAACAGAGGGGGTGACATTGCACTAAAAAAATAATACAAGGTCAAAGCAAATCTTAACAGTAATACAGATTAAGGGGCAGATTCACTAAAGCACAAAGTGTCTAACGCTAGCGCTAATTCGCCAGCGTGACGTAATTTTGCAACTTCGCAAATTCACTAACACGGACTCGGGTGAATTTTCGCTAGCGAAGTAGATAGACTTGCGCAACTTTGCACCCTTATGCCAGGCGAAGTTGCGCACTGACGAAGGATCGTAACTTGCAAATTCACGAAGATGAACATTTTCCTCAACGTTGGCACTTATGCTAGACGTTACTTCCCCTGCTCAGACCAGGCGAAGTTCAATGCAATAGATAGGAGGTTTAAAAAAATTTCTAAGTCCCAAAAAAACGCTGAGGATAGTCTAAAAAAAGATCGATATTTTTTTGGGTGGTTACCCTCCTTCCCCCCTATATTTCCTAACATATGGCAACACAACTATACAGGGGGCACATGTAGGGCAATAGGACAACTTTATTTTATTTATTAAAGGTTTCCTGGGCTTGTGTAGTGGAATGTAGTGGCTGGAACATATACTTCTATTTTACGCTTAAGTTCTCACCGTATGCAAATTAGGCTTCGCAGTAACTTCGCTCTGCCTGGCGAACGAACGGTAGCGCTACTTCGCTAACGTTCGCCCGCCCTGAGCGCAAATTCGTATCTTAGTGAATTTGTGTAGTGCTGGCGAAAATTCACCTGGCGAAGTGCAGCGAACGCTAGCGATTTTGTGCATCTTAGTGAATTGGCCCTTTTGAAAGATGTTAAGAGACACAGCAGTAAACACAGGTCTCTGGCCTGTAGAACTTGCAATCTGATTAGTTGGGTCACTTATGTGCAGGAGGAGGCTGTAATGTACAATGACTGGGGATTTGGTGGCAGGATTGGGTGCCATTAAATGGTTAGACACTGGCCAACTAGAAAGTCCGGGTGTGATTTAGTGTAAGGGTAAACTTCTTTTAGAGTCTAAGAGGGGGCACTGAACGAAGCGGTTGGTACTCCGAGGAGTCTTGAACCAAAGGTCCAAAAAACATCCGGTTATTATATTCAGCAGCTCTTCAGTGCATTGTTACCTTCCTTTTAAAGGAGAAGGAAATGCAGAATTGACTTGGGGGTGCCAAACCTAAGGAACCCCCAAGTGATTAAACTAATGTACCTCAAACCAGGTTATAGAAGTGAGCACCACGGAGATCAGTACTTACCTATGCGCGCTGATGCGCGTGCGCATTAGAACGAAAAGCCGAACTTATAACTTTAAAGGGCAAGGAAAGGCAAAGAAATAAAATCCCATTTTTACTTTCTTTAATGAAAAAGAAATCTATCTCCAATATACTTTAATTAAAAAATGTGTACTGTTTTTATAAGAAACCTGACTGTATGCAGTGAAATCCTCCCTTCATTTAGTGCTGTGGATAGGAATTGTCAGACGGTCCCTAACTTCTGGCAGGGAAAAAAATCATACTTATGAACAGCAGGGGGAGCTCCCGCCTTACTTACTAGCCATGCAGAACTCAAACAGCTTTGTTTTTTGATCATTTATGACCATCCCTAAGCAGCACAGACCATACTGAGCATGTGCAGTGCCAGTGTCAGACAAAGATGTATAACAAAGTTACAAGATGTCAGCCCTCTGTGGCCAACTTTGAAAGCATAAATCATTTGTTTGATTAGGCTTGTGGTGCAGTAAGTTCATGTTTATGTTTAGTATACAAAATACACCATTTCTACCCTTATTCTATGTTACACTTTCCTTGCCCTTTAAAAATGGCTTTTTCGTTCTAAAGTGCTTGCGTCAGTCTGGGGAAATGCTTATCAGCGCATATCCGGAAGTAGTGATCTCTGTGCTGCTCACTTCTATAACCCGGGGCCGGTGCAGATTTCGCTTGATGGGAGCACCGGCCCTGGTTTGAGGTACATCAGTTTAATCACTTGGGGGTGCCTTACGTTTACGGCACCCCCAAGTCAATTCTGCCTTTCCTTGTTCTTTAAGATATAATAATGCACCTGCATATGGATATTGTCTATTGGAGAGTTCATTGGGGTAGATTCAGGGAGATTAGTCTAGCAACAAATCTCCTCTTCTTCGGGGCGACTAATGTCCCCGAACTGCTTTCCCCTGCCTTCCCGCCAGCAAGTATGTAAATCGCCGGCGGGATGGCCTCGTGAGGCAACTTCGGAAAATTAATCGCTCTGAGTGCCTCCTGCCAGTGATTTACATTCTTGCCGGCGGGCAGGCCGGGAAAAGCAACATCTGTAACTTGTTTGAGTCTCAGGGACTCCTTGCTTTCTATATAAAGTGTATTTTATGTGCTGCTGCTCATGTTTCACAAGCACGCTTTATGCAAAGTTTTCTGTGCAGATTATGGGACCTGTTGAATGATTGTGACCTGTGTGTTTTTTTTTTTCCAACTAATTCTATCATTTGGATCTCCATTCCTGACAGAAAAAAATCATTAAAACATGAATAAAATCCCAGTAGGATTGTTTTGCCTTTAGTGATGATTAGTTATTATGAAAAAGTAAATAATTTGATTTATTTTTAATAAAAATGGACTGTATGGGTTGATGACCATAAATCTGAGATTTTTTGGATAATGGATCCCATTCCAGTACTACAAATCCCAGCATATTGTGAAGGTTAAAGGGGTTGTTCACCTTTGAGTTAACTTTTAGTATAATGTAGAGAGTGATATTCTGAGACAATTTGCAATTGGTTTTCATTTTTTATTGTTTGTGGTTTTATGGTTGTTTAGCTTTTTATTCAGCAGCTCTCTAGTTTGCAGTGTCGGCAATTTGGTTTCTAGGGTACAAATTACCCTAGCAACCCTGTATTGATTTGAATAAGAGACTGGAATATGAATAGGAGAGGGACTGAATAGAATGATAAGTAATAAAAAGTGGCAATAACAATACATTTGTAGCCTTACAGAGCTTTGCTTTTTAGATGGTGTCAGTGACCCCCATTTGAAAGCTGCAAAGAAACAGAAGAAAATTGCAAATCGTTAAAAAACTATGAAAAATAAATGAAGATCAATTGAAAAGTTTCTTAGAGTTGGCCCTTCTACAATATACTAAAAGTTAACTTGAAGGTGAACCACCCCTTTAAGGCATGCTGGGAACTGTCCAGCAAAACCAGGGTTGCATTATTAAAGCAATATTGCTATGAAAAATATTTTCCCAGAGCTTCAGAGCCAGCAGCTGTGTTCATATGTGAAATAATGCTCCAATGAGAATTCCAGCTGATCTAGAATCTTTAAACCAGGGTTGTCCGACCTTTTGGCTTCCCTGGGCCACATTGGAAAAAGAAAAATTGTCTGGGGCTGCACATGAAATACACAAACACTTTTGATTTGTTAAAATAAAGAAAATGCACAGAAAAGAACTACAATTGCAGTTGAATAACAAGATAGAGCTCTACACTGGAATATGGGACACCTGGATATTAAATATACGTATTATATTATTGTTATTACTACTAACTGGTCAATGGGCAGAGTCACCCCTACTGCCTACTCCTATATCCTTTGCAACATCTAGTTTTCTTGGGAACCAAGGGTTTCAAGCTGGGCCGCATTCATATCCATCCTAGGCCGTATGTGGCCCTTGGGCCGCAGGTTGGACACCCCTGCTTTAAACGCATTATCACTGACACTGGACATGTTTGCCCTTTATCCTCATATTTGATTGCTGTGTAATATAATTGAATCCTAAGGGCTAGTCCAGACGAGAAGATTCAGGGAGATTCGTCACCTGGCGACTAATCGCCTTGCGACTATCTCCCCGAACCGCTTCCCCGTGCCAGCCTTCCAGCTGCTTCAATGAAGAATCGCCTTCGCCCATTCACACGCAGCACTGCGTTTCCTGAAATCGCTCAAAATTGTCTAGCAAGGCAACTTTGAGCGACTTCAGAAAATGCAGGCAGCGAGTGAATATGCGCAGGTGATTCTTCATTGAAGCAGCTGGAAGGCAATTAGTCTCCAAGAGACAAATCTCCCCGAATCGTCTTGTCTGGACTAGCCCTAAAGGACCAAATAATCTCTGAGCCTTTTGTTACCTTCCAGGGAGATATCAAAGCAAGTGTGTTATTATTAGTTAAACTGCTGTATGACTAAATTCAGCACTATCGTAAGTAAGCTAACGATGCAATGTGCAGCTTGTCTGTCTGTAGCTGTACTTCCATTGTAATGATATTTGGTTTTTAGGCTGCCCAGCTCCGGGCCCAGTCCCTGAAGGAACAATTCGTTTGTACAGCATGAGATTCTGCCCCTATGCCCAGAGGGCAAGGCTTGTCTTGGTTGCCAAAGGAATCAAGTAAGCACCTGATACCCAGTCATCTCAATTGAGATCACAAACTGGGCATTTTCTATTAAATATATATTTTTTAAATATGTGCACAAAATACAACTTGTATTACATACAGAATGATTTTATTGGCATCTTTTTGCAAGTGTTTAGGCTGGCAGCTCGCTAGCATAAAGATTTTCCTGGTACCGCCTTCTTGCTGTATTTACTAAATCTGCTTAAAATCTGTAGGTATAGATTTTTCTAAATTTCAATGAATTATATAACTGTGTACAATATTAGATATCATTTTCAATGGACTTCAGAGTAGGACAACAAGACACCCAGTGTGCTCTTTTGTTGCTTTGCAACACCCTTGGGCTGAAACCAACTGGCTTAGGGTTTTCCAGATAATTTCATTAATTCGGATCTCCATTCCTACTAAAAAAGACTTTAAATGTGAATAAAACCACCTTGCTGAGTTTCAGGTAGAAGTGTGTTTGTGAGAGTCTCATGACAATTGCCTACAGTAGGCTTTTTAGGGGCACTTATGGTCAATTTTTCGGACAGATTCATGTCGGTTGTATTATCTACAGGAGTTTTTTTTTTCAGGTGGGCATCCTGTAAATGGAGGATGTCATACTTTGGATTATAGCTTTGGTAAAAGAAAACCTAATTCATAGTGGATGCCCTGAATGCCCACTGAGATGCAATTTGTAGTGCTGATCTTTCATGAAGGCACCACTACATTAATAGATGCAAAATTAGTCATAACACGCTATTTATGTTGGCATTACATATGGTAACTGC
The DNA here is from genome assembly GCA_024363595.1 of Xenopus borealis. Lineage (NCBI taxonomy): Eukaryota > Metazoa > Chordata > Amphibia > Anura > Pipidae > Xenopus > Xenopus borealis. Next base: position 23,450,477 of record CM044443.1, on the reverse strand, counting down.
ATTATTATTATTATTGCTTTTTTTTTTAAAAGGCATGAAGTAATTAATATCAATTTGAAGAACAAGCCAGATTGGTTCTTTGAGAAGAGCCCATTTGGCCTTGTACCATCTCTGGAGACCAGCAATGGTCAGATGATCTATGAATCTCCAATTGTGTGTGATTATCTGGATGAGGTTTATCCTGGGAAAAAGCTGACCCCTGCAGACCCATTCCAGAAGGCTCAACAAAAGATGACGCTGGAACATTTTTCCAAGGTATTTTAAACATTTTGTTCTAGCCCATTTCAATTTATTGAGGATTTTGTGTTGATGCCTTAGACAGAACTGATGGATTGATTTGGGATATTGCTTTAACATGTTTCCACAAGAACGCCCAACTCTGGAGCTGATTTATGATCAGTTGCTCATAGCATCTAATAAATAGGCAGTTATGAACAGTTGGCTTAGTTTAGAAGCAAATATTGATTGGCTGATTGGCTGATGTCTGTAACTGCAAGATGTTATCTATGCTAGTGAGCTTAGTATATGAGCCATTGCTCAGTGCTTCAACAGATTGCCTTATGATCCCTTTGAATTGCAGTTGGTTTTCTGGGAGAGCAATTCAGGTTGATTACTCTTTCATTGAATAGTAGAGATTCTAACCTAACGCAGAAGAGATGTGCTCATCACTTTCCATGTGCTTTTGGGTGTTGTGATTTTTGCCTTCCATGTGTGGCCAAGCATCCTATATGTTATGCTGGTGGCCAGAGCAACAAAACACTTAGAAATTATTAGACATTTTCTTTATGGTCACCTAGATTAGTGGAATAAAGTTTTATGTAGTATAGAAATATAAGTTCTATAGTGGAGGAGTTCTAAGGTGCTGCAATGGAAATGTGAGATGGAATGGCATTCCAAACGCCTTATGGTATGGAAGAGAGGCAGGAGAAGAGGTGGGCCTCTGGTAGTGGATTAGAGGGAGCTGTACAGTGTAAGATATCCTCAACTAAACAGGAAGATCTTTCACTGATATGCCCACCTAAGGCTTTAATCTGATTGTTTGGTCTTAGGTTGGGTATTTGAGTCGTCAGAATGAGGACTGCATACATTATGCAGTGACCAATGCAGTCACCAGACTGATGGGAAAGCCAAACCTGTCCAATTGGAAAAATGTAACACCTGCTTGTTGAGCGTAGCCAAGATGAAGAATATGGTTATATAAACGTCATGATAGTGCTCCCCAAGAAACAGATATAATATACTAGCCCTGAAAGCTAAGTAATTTTTTAAAGAACAAATCCCAGAACACATTTGGCTAAAATAATTACCCATATTAATTATTAATGTGTCTGGTGAATTAGATCAATTTAATGTCGCTTTGGTTTCAGGTCACACCTGTGCTGTATAAGATAATGGGTGCCAAGAAAAACAATGAAGACATTTCAGTTGTGAAGGAAGAACTCCAGGAGAAGTTGCTTAAGCTTGATGAGGTAACACTATTTTCACACTGGAATATCAAATTTAGTTCAATGCAGTAATCCTTTTTAAATTACACATTAAAATCTTATGAACTAGTGGTGGCAGGGAGTTGCAGCTCCAAAACAGCCGCTGGACTCTGATGGGACATTTGCTGGTTTTCAGCTGCAGATTTATGAATCCTTGAGGTCTAGGTTTGTAGAAATCAATGGCAGAAACTGCAAGTGTTTCTCAATATATGTCAACTGTTATGTCTTGTATTCTTTGTATTCCTTGGACAAGGGCACTATATAAATAAGAATATAAATAAATACTCCCATGCAGGTTGAGTTTTAGATGTTTGTGAGCTTTTTTTTTTTATACCTCGAATGAACTCACAACTCAAATTGTTTCTAATTTATGAAAAAAACTGTAATGTAAAAAAACTCGAACCATTGAATTCTGGGTGAAAAACCTGAAAATTCGAGTTAATAGAGTTTTCTGCAAAAACATTTTTGAACCTCTCGAATGATTTGAGGTTTCGCGCAAAGTCCACGAAAAAAAACTGGAACATCATGCAGGCTATTAACATCGTCAAATGGTTCAAGGGACCTCTGCCATTGACTACATGACACTGACAGGTTTGAGCTGGTGTATTTTTGGATATGAACTATTTCCAGGGTCTAGGTATAATAAATCTCAAAAAACTCAAGTTTTGACTAAAAATACCCTCAAAAATGCCTATTTTTCACCCATAATGTAAATGGGAAATAAGATGTCAACAAAAGCCATATTTGTCCCAGTAAAAAAAATTAATAAAGCCTCAACTTGTGAAACTGTTGAAAGTTGAATATGCCTGTAAAGGATAATGGCTAAAATAATTACAATAAAGATTATAAGTGAAACCCTGGCATTGGAAATATACATTTTATATATAAGCCTATGCAACAGGCTGCTTCAATTTTCAAATATAGGCAGCAAAAGCTAAAAACAATAAGCACATGACTCTATATTGGTAGAAAAACAATCCTGTTGGGGTTATTTAATAATTATATTTGGTGGTTCACCTTTGTTACCTTTTAGTATGTTATACAATGACTAATTCTAAGCAGCTTTTCAATTTGCCTTAATTTTTTCCTGTTTTTATGGTTTTTGCATTTTTCTTCAGACGCTTTCCAGCTTTCAAATGGGGGTCACTGACCCCATCTAAAAAAGATGTGCTTTGCAAGGCTACAATTTTATTGGTTTTGGTCTAGTCCTATTCCTGTCTCTTGTTCAAATCTCTGCATTGTTACTGGGGTAGTTTGGACTCTGGCAACTGGAACTGCAAACTGGAGAGCTATGAATAAAAAGCTCAAAAGCCACAAATAAAAGAGAATTAAAGCCAATTGCAAATTGTCTCCAAATATCTCGCTACATTATGCTAAAAGTTCATTTAAAAGTGAACAACCCCCTTTAAAGGAAAAGTAAATGTTTTTCTTTTTCTTTCTGTAAATTTGCTCTAAACAGCCCCCCAGATTAATGTACCTTAGTCCCTGCTGCAAGTCTGCTCTGGTTTCTGTGTTATCAGCAGCTTGTTTCACCTTCTTCCTGGTGCAGAGTGAAGCCCAGCCCCTTAGTTTACTGAGCAGTCCATTTGCTGCTGTTCCACAATAGAGAGGAAGAGGGAGCCAGTGTTTCATTAGTAAGCTAGTTTCCCCAAGCAAAAGCTGCTACACACACTGCTCTCTGCTATGTCATAGTATGCAAATGATCTTCTGGACTAGTCCAAGATATAAGGTCAGCTCAGAAAGCTAAGGGGCTGGGCTTCACTCTGCACCAGGAAGAAGGTGAAACAAGCTGCTGATAACACAGAAACCAGAGCAGACTTGCAGCAGGGACTAAGGTACATTAATTTGAGGGGCTGTTTAGAGCAAATTTAGAGATAGAAAAAAAAAAACGTTTACTTGTTCTTTAAGGTACGAAGATCAGACTTATGGAAAACCCTGATCGAGGTCCTAAGCATTCTGTATAATAGGCACCTGTATTTGATATTAGATTTTAATAAATTGTGAAATTTGTAAAAAGAAAACATTGTGGAGAACTGTGAGTTCATTCTCTGATAGCTACACTTTATTCTGAAGTGACCCATTTAATGGTGATATTTAAAAACACAAGGCACGGTTTAGTTGGTATCACCCCATCATGCAAACATTTCCCAATAGGCTGCGAGTATTCACGGTGGGAATAAAATGTGCCCTAGATGTAGTTGAATTCCCTCCCCACACACTTAAGCTGGCCATAGACACAAAGATTTGAGTTTCAGGCGTGTGTGGAATGTCCCAAAAATTTTCGTGCTTTGAGTTTCAGGCGTGTGTGGAATGTCCCAAAAATTTTCGTGCCATGGCGATTGGTCGTTCAGATCGGACGGGTTAGAAAATTTCTGTTGGCTGCCAATCACATCTCTGCATGTATTACCGATCTGATGATTTTCAGTGGGTCACCAACTTTTGTCGGACATAAACTTTCGTACAATTTCAGTTAGGGGTAGAACATCATCCGACCTTTTATTTTATCTGACTTTATATAAACTGAACAGTTCGTTGCAGATCGGGAGATGGAGATGTCCGATCGTTTGTCAGATATTGCAGGTAATCTTCACGTCTTTGGCCACCTTTATATAATACACAATAACATTGTACCAAATGGGACATATATTATGATAAATTGCAAACTAGAGTTTTCAAATGAAACTGAAGGATTTGAAGGCCATTCTCAATTTTGATGCATGAAGTTTATTTTTGCTATGTTGGCTTCTGATCCACGGTTCATGAAACAGCCTTCTTTATTTCCTAATTATAAGAAAACAATTGCTGTTTATTTAAACAATGGTATTGAGAGGTGTTTCATCCCTTTAGAGTTTCTAAAGCTGGCCATAGATGCAAAGATCTGATCGTACCAATCCATTTTCGGACCATTTAGAGAGTCCCGACATTTTTCGTCCCTTGGAGATCGATCGGCCAGGTTAAAAGACTTCTGTCGGCTGATGATAATATCTCCGCATGTATTGCCAATCTGATGATATCGCTATGAGCTTCCCAGCAGAATTTGTTGGGCATAATTTTGCACGATTGCTGTGACAGGAAGGACATTGGCTGGTTTGTTCTCTTTGCTGCTTTATTTTATCTGAGTGGTTAGTGCGTGGTCAGGAAAGGGCACCAACCGATCGTTTATCTGTTATTGTGCTAGTCTATGGTTTATTCCATTTTAGGGCAGACTTTATTATGGATACATTTTCTTTTTCAGGTCCTGGCTAAACAAAACAGCCTTTTCTTTGGTGGATGTGAGGTCTCTATGGTTGACTACATGATTTGGCCCTGGTTTGAACGGCTCATCATGCTTGATGCAACAGAGTAAGTGAAATTATTTGTAAACACAGACCTAGCACCAGGGACATTTATACTATGAGGATGGTGAGCTTCTTCCTTTAAATAGCCACCCTCAAGAGGTGTACATGTGTACACACACTGCCATGTCACTTTAAGAAACATTAGGTTATGCCCTTACCTCTGTGCCAAATGTTTATGTACTGTATTGTGTAGTATATAAGCCTGCCCCCTCCCACCCTCTTATCTTCCACTGAGGGAAGGATTTGGTGTCCTAATATAAGAAATAGATAGTGGTACTTGTGTTCCTTGTAGTAAAGGCTTGCTGGGGATAAACCCATATGTAAAGAATAGGCTTGATGCCAAGTGGATGTTTAGACTTTATATTTTTAATTTGGTTTAATCCCATAAATTCATAACTGCCGAACCAATTACAAAAGTACACAGTTACTGAGAGAACCAAAGCATATATCAAACCTACCCAGAACCAGTTTAAGGGCAAGAAATATCAAAATAGGGAGCGGGTAGGGCACAGAGAGCACTTGCTCTGGGTCTCCAGTATCCAGGGGATAGATTCTAAGGCTAGGGCCAGACAGGGGTTAAAAACCACTATCTGAAATCCTCTGGGCCTCCTCCCTCTTCAACACAGAATTGGCTTGGCAAACAGACTCGGCGGGTTTTTTTTGCATGTTGAGCTGAAATCCATAGAAGTCTATTCACAACAAACCAATTTAATTTAGGAGAGAGCGGAGGTTATTGCCCACAGTAGGGCAGAATCAGCCATTGACTGGCGGTTTTTACTCCCACGTGTGGCCCTGGCGTAAGGCTTTGTGTGTGAATTAATCTTAATTATTCTGTTTTCTCTCCACAGTTGTTTGAATAAAACCCCACACATTGATAAGTGGTATCAACAGATGCTGCAGGATCCAGCGGTCAAGGCAACATTTATTGAACTAGACGTCATGTTAGGCTTTTTTAAGCTGTACAGTCAGGGAGATCTGGAGGCTTATGATTATGGTCTCTAACCACCTCTCTGCCATGTATTGTACCGACTCGCTGATTGGGAAATTTTTTTGCACTTCCACCTTGCACCAATTATTAAGAAACCAATAAATGTGCCTTTAAACCTAGTGTTTTATGTTTGTTATTTTGTCCATGTATAGGTATTCAGTACATGGTTGTATACTTTTGTAGCACTATAGTAAATTGAAACTACTGTGTTCAATTGGGGGCTACTTTTGGGGTGGTGTAGTACCACAGATGAGACCCTCTTTTCTCAGGGGTAAGCCCTCGCAAAGGGGTGGAGGCAGGTCTAGTGTAACTGTAACCAAGGGGCTATTGCACAATAATTGGGTGCCAGTGGTTTTATTTAGCTTAACAATAAACTGTGTTTATTTTGGGGAACAGGTATTCACAAATGAGCACGGAACACGATAGAGAAAATAGACCAACCAAAGAACACGGTAACGCATTTAGATTGGGTTCCTGCCAACAAGGGGGACATACAGCAACAGCACGGCTACGATATTCTCAAGTACAGGCTTATCCTAAGTGGAACCCAGAAGACTATTTACCTCCCTGAGTTTAAACACTTAGTCCCTACTTTGGGGCAAATAATACCCAGGATATTATTCCCTCTGATATCCTCTATATACACTATCTATCACTCCTAGAGTGATCTATAAAAGGGTATAACTACCATTTTACTATCACAGATCTGTATTCCACTATCCCTCTCTCCTGCTGCTAAACCGGGAAAGGTGCAGCCAATAATCGAGCCCTGAGCACATTTCTTATCCCTTTTTATACTGTGCACACAGTGTCATCTACTGGTCACTATAGATGAAAAGAGAATCATCAAGAATAAGGCCCCTGATTAGGACCCTTAGCTGTCTAAATTACTGGGGGTATGCTTGCTTATATCAGGTGACGGTGTTTACATTTTAACATCCCTACACTTTTTTTCTCCAAGTACTAATGCAGACTTTAATTTTGAAGGCGTTTTTTTTTTTATGGTCATTCTATTTTTCAGGTTTTTGTTTATTGGAGATTCATCAATAAACTCTCACTGAATGTGCCATATAGTGTAAAAAAAAAAAATATATATATACATGGGGACCCAAAGTCGACAATATAAGGGAAGGATTCTAAAAGAGACCTTTCCTAAAAATGACTCTTGGCTTTATTGCTCCAATGGGGGTATTTCAAATCTGATTTCAGATGCAAAAGGATTGTCCATTGAGAACCACCCCAACTAATATTACTTCATCTCATTGTTACCATGTATACCGAGAATGCAAAAGTGCCTTTAATTACTCTGTAATTAAACCTTTGTAGGCTAAATGTCTTTGGCTATGATCACGTGAAACCAAGATTAATCTATCAACTGGGACATTTCACCCTGGAGGAGTGGTGAAATGTATTTATTTATTTACTGTACTTTGTTGCTTTAAGAATCCACTAATGTGGTTGCTGGACTACAGCTCCCATTATACATAAACCCCTGATAAAACACTGAAATAAGTTGAAAGAAGGAGACCAGCAACATTTGGCCATAAGAATACTGCTATAGGATGATTATGGGGCCCATTTGCTAACAAAAAAATAGTGATATTTTCCCCCATGAATCTCAAAAAAATTGTGATTTTTTCCCCCCCCCCTATCTTTCTTAAAAGCTGTAATTCAAAACTTGACCAAGTAAAAGTCCTATAGAAGTCAAAGGGAGCTGCGCAGATCTTTTTAATAAATTAGGATTCTGAAAAACTTGAATGTTTTGTTTTTAGTTAAGCACAAAAAATGCAAAAACTCAAATGTGAAACTTCAGCATCTAAACTCCTGCACCCCAACAGAGCCTCCTTTTGCAAATGTAACAGCCTCTAGATGCCTCACATAGGGGCAAATTCACTAAGATGCGCAAATTCGCTAGCGTTGGCTTCGCTAGCATTCGCCGCACTTCGCCAGGCGATTTTCACCAGCACTACGCAAATTCACTAAAGTGCGAATTCACGCTCAGTTCGGCGACCGGTAGCGTAGTTGCACTAGTGTTACTTCGCTAGGCAGAGTGCTGTTACACTAGCGAATCCTAATTTGCATACGGCGGGAACTTTAACTTATAATAGAAGTATATGTTACAGCCACTACATTCCACTACACAAGCCCAGGAAACCTTTAATAAATAAAATAAAGTTGTCCTATTGCCCTACATGTGCCCCCTGTATAGTTGAGTTCCCATATGTTAGGAAATGTAGGGGGGAAGAAGGGTAACCCCCCAAAAAATTATCTATCTTTTTCAATTATCGATCTATCTATTGTATTGAACTTTGCCTGGTCTTACCAGGCAAAGTAACGTCTAGCGTAAGTGGTAACGTAGAGGCAAATGCTCATCTTAGTGAATTTGCGAATTTACGAACCTTCGTCAGTGCGCAACTTCGCCTGGCATAAGGGTGCGAAGTTGCGCAAGTCTATCTACTTCGCTACCGAAAATTCCCCAGAGTCTGTGTGCGAAATGACGTCACTCTAGCAAATTAGCGCTTGCGTTAGACACTGCGCTTTAGTGAATTTGCCCCATTGTCTTTGATGAGCTTCTGGATGGTGGTATTTTTGACCAATCGGTTATACAAAATCTCTCCAGTTCAGTTAAATTTGATGGCTGCCGAGTATGGACAGCCTGCTTCAAATCATCCCATAGATTTTCCATGATATTCAAGTTGGGGGACAGCCATTCCAAAATATTATACTTCTTCCTCTGCATAAATGCCTTTGTAGATTTGATGTTTAGGGTTATTGTCTTGTTGGAATATCCAACCCCTGCGTAACATCAACTTTGTGAATGATACTTTAACAGTATCCTGAAGAATTTGTTAATATTGGTTTGAATTCATCGACCCTTGACTTTGACATTGGCCACAGTCCCTGAACTAGACACACAGACCAACAGCATGATGGAACCTCCACCAAATTTGACAGTAGGTAGCAAGTATTTTTCTTGGCATGTGGTGTTTTTCTTCCACCATCCAAAGCTCTTTTTTTAATCATATCTTTATTTGTTTTTATAAATGAAACATACATTGTTAACAATAAAGATTGTCACTTCAATTCAAAAGCAATTAGGGTTAATGTGCATTTTCAAACCAGAATGTGTTAACAAATTCACTTTGCATTTGGAGCTATCCATTTATAATAATAACATAAACTTTTAAACTTCTTTTTTCACAATTTGGTCTGTTACCTCTGAAGATTGTTATTCTTATATACTGTATACAAAGAAAAAACAAACAAAAAAAAAAAGAACCTTGAGGGAGTTAGATATGCATCTGCTAATATCTTGATAATTATGAGCATATTGGTGATTGTTCTTGGGATATCTTTTGCAATTAAAACTATATGTTTTCGCGCAGGGATAAATATCATAGCTACGTAGGGGATTTTGTAAAATCTTCCCAGGGCTGCCCTATGTTGTTATGGATCTTTTTTTCTGTTCTCTATGATTGCTGTTAAATAATGCATTTCTTGAATATAGTTAAGTGTAGAAATAAATTGAGTAACAGAAAGTGTAGGGGAGATCCAATTTAATGCTATAACCCATCATGCTGTAGCCCATATTTGGCATAATAGGTAATTTGCAACTCTTTGTGCCGTGAGTGCAGAAATGGCTTCTTTCTCAACACCCTACCATACAGATGTTCTTTGTGCAAATTGTAGAACGATATACAGATACACCATCTGCAGCAAGATGTTCTTGTAGGTCTTTGGAGGTGATCTTTGGGTTGTCTGTGACCATTCTCACAATCCTCCTCATGCCTCTCCTGTATTTTTCTTGGTCTGCCAGACCTCGAGTTTACAGCAACTGTGCCTGTGGCCTTCCATTTCCTGTTTACATTCCTTACAGTTGAAACTGACAATTTAAACCACTGATATAGGGTTTGTAGCCTTCCCCTATTTGTTTTCAGATCTTTTGTGAGTTGCTTTGAGGAGAGTCAAACAGAAGCACAGCTTGCAATTGGCCACCTTAACTACGTTTTCTCATGATTGGACACACCTACCTATGAAGTTTAAGGCTTAACAAGCTAATTCAACCTTTTTTTGGTGTTACCAGTAATCAGTATTGATTCAAATTAGCAAAATTACAAGGGTACCTAATTTTTTTTGCCTCTGGGGTTCCCTACTAAGTTTCCCACACACAAACTCTGGGAGTTTGTACACTTTACTCTCTCCCAGAAGCACTTCCTGTCAGCTCACAGAAGGTGGGGCTCCTCCCCCTGCTTGCACAGAATCAATACAGAGGAGAGACAAGTGTACCAGCTGGAATGGCATAATGAATATATATTTATTCCATTATTTTATATATTTTTGTATTCCAATAAATACTTTCACAATGCTTCTCTTATGACTTGTGTTTATTTATACTTATAGTATTATCAGCCCCCCAAGAGGCAATGAATATCCAGCCTTACTACTGTAGTAATGGTGGAGTAACTTGTCAGGGGTTTTTACAACATAGTTGTGAAGCTCTATGTAATATGAATATATAAATTATAAAATAGAATAAGGTTAGAAATTCTGTATTTTGTATTCTAAACATAAACATGAACTTACTGCACCACAAGCCTAATCAAACAAATGATTTATGCTTTCAAAGTTGGTCACAGGGGGCTGTCATCTTGTAACTTTGCTATACATCTTTGCAAGACCAAGACTGTGTACATGCTCAGTGTGGCCTGGGCTGCTTAGGGATCGTCATAAATGATAAAAACAGTCAAATATCTGCCAGAAGCAGATACAGCAAGATTAATAATCAGAATATACAGACTGCACTGGGTCCTGTGTTGTCATGTAATCTAATGTGGATTTTATAGTTTTTGTTTTGTTTAATACAAACTTTCTCCAACTCTGCAGAACTAGTGGCTGCAGCAAAATAATCCTCCAAATAGAATCCCAGTTTATCTGTTTAAATCTGGCTCCATGATCTTTGTCCCTGCAGCTGGAGTTGGAAACATTAAAGGGGATGTAAAGGCAAAAATAAAATCCAATACAAATCTCTACACAGTCGCTGACTGCTCTACAGGGAAACAAAGCTGCTGGAGTTCTGCATAGCTGGGAAGTAAGGCGGGGGCTGATTGTTTCCCTGCCCAGCAGTTAGGGATCGTCTGACAATTCCGAAAAACAGCAGTAGATGAAGGGAGAATTTCATTGCATACAGTCAGGTTCCTTAGAAAAACGGTACATATTTTTAAATTAAAGTATATTGGAGATTAATTTCTTTTTCATTAAAGAAAGTAAAAATTGGATTTTATTTTTGCCTTTCCTTAGCCTTTAAGAGAGACAATCCCTCATTTGTACTGGAAAGTCCTGTTTTTCTCTCACTGAACAGCCAGAAAAAGTTTCTAACTTAATTGGCTTTTGTCAGAAAGCCCAGAATTGCCAGGAGGTTCAGATACTTTGTAACAATTTCTAGATAAGAAAAATAAGTAAATAAAAGATAACAGGTCCCTTGGGAAATGTTAGACTCATGGCTTAAAGGGAAAGTCACCTTCATTAGAAACTGTAAAACTGTTACTGAAGAAAATGACAGAAATTTGTTCAAACTTTCATAATCTGCCAAATGAACATGGTAATTAGGGGGTGTGGTAACAAAAATGGGGGTGGTCTAAAAATGTTGTCGCCCTTTTCATTTCCCAAAATGTTGGGAGGTATGTAGGTACAGGAGAAGTGAGACAGATTTCAGTCACAGCCTGGCCAATCAGCAAGAAGGATTTGCTTCTGACCTAGTGACCTCTCTGAAGGAGATTTGGAGCCAAAATGAAAGTGAGGCAGAGCTTTACCAGAAGGAAGAGAAGAAGAAAAACATGGATTCTGCACACTGAGAAGCAGCCTGGGATTTCTCCTTCTCCCTGTGAGTGATCCTGCTAATCTATTTGAGTAGGGAGCTAGGGGTGTCTCTAGGTTGCCACCTGTCTGAATTACCCCAGGACTCCCCGGTTTTTAGAAGGGTTGCCCGGGTGACAAGTTCCTATCCAGATTTCCAAATTAGCAAATCCAGACAGGACATTGAAATGAATGACGTGGCAATCAGCCAATCGTTGATGATCACCACGTCATCAGTCCCACCCCTGATGTCACCTACTCAGCCTCCTCACTGGTAGGAATAGCACAGTTGGGTTCAGTGGCCCTTACACTCACAGCACCCACCCCCAGCATCACCGTCTCACCCCCTGATGACACTGATCCACCCCTATATCACAGGCCCTTCCTGTTTTTGGCCCAAAAAAATGTGGCAGCTCTACGTGTCTCCTGTAGAACATGTATCCATCTAGGGAACCCCACAGTCAGGGAGCAGGGTTGAAACCTGTCCGGGTTTTTACCCAGTCAGGGTCGGACTGGGGGGCCCAGGGCTTCTGCCCCCCCCTCTGGACCCTGAGCGCTGCTGCCTGGCAACCCGCCCCCCCAGGCGAGTGCACACTCGCGCATGCGCGTCAGTGCACGCACTGTTTTGCCAAGACAAAAAGCCGCATGCGCTGACGTGCATGTCTGGGTGCAGAAGCCCTCAGGGTCTGGAGGGGGACCCTGAGGAATTCCAGGTTCCGGATCTGGGCCAGCGGAGCCCACTAGAGCTGGGGAATTCCCTATGATTGACCAATCACTGATCACCAAGTCATAGCCCCACTCCTGATATAATGACCCACCCCCCATCGTGTCACGACCATGCCCCCGTCAGGATTCAACTGGGCCAAAAGGTGGCAACCCTAATATTGAGTGGGTCTAGTGCAGCTGCCTGAGCTATTGCTACATGAGTAATCCCTGTGGGATAGATAGGACTTCAGCTCTGTAGTGAGTTTGAAATATCCCTCATCATGAAAACCCCAAGTCCTGAGAATTCTGGATAACAGGTCCCATATCTGTGATATTATCTGCGGAGAGGCAGGTTCTGCTCAAAGAAACAAATCTTCAGTGATTATGTGAGCGTTCATTCAACAGAGTGACCTGTGTTAATGCAAAATGTTTATCTTAGATCCCCACCTCGTGGTTAAAGTGCATACTGCATTCTATCTATCAGCAACTGAATATAAATATACAGATATGGGACCTGTTATCCAGAATGCTCAGGGCCTGGGGTTTTCTGGATAATGGATCTTTCCATAATTTGGATCTTCATACCTGAAGTCTACTAGAAAATCGTGTAAACATTAAATTAACCCAATAATAAGGATTAATTATATCTGAGTTGGGATCCAGTACAAGCTACTGTTTTATTATTACAGAGATAAAGGAAATAATTTTTGAAAAATTGGATTATTTGGATAAAATGGAGTCTAAGGGAGACAGGCTTTCCATAATCTGGAACTTTTTGGATAATGGGTTTCCTTATAACGGATCCCATACCCATACGCCATCACATTTCATATAGAATAACAAATAATCTGTGTTAACATCCATATATTCCAATAAAAGCCTATTATCGGTGAAATACTACAGAAATTCTTGCTTTAATTTCATTAATGTATTTAGAATACTTTCCATTATCTATCCTGTGAATTCTCGCTCCCTTCCTTTCTCACTCTACAAACTCACTGTTGGAAATAAGAAACTCATAGTTTCTAAAACATGAAAGGCGGGTGCAAACATCAACCAGTTGTCCCTAGTGTTATGTCTTCAGAAATGTATATTCCTCTGAGGACTATATGGTGTATTTTAATGATACAGGTATGGAATACGTTACCTGGAAACCCGTTATCCAGAATTTACCGAAAGGCAGTCTCCAGTAGACTCCTTTTTATCCAAATAATCCCAATTTTTTTAAATAATTCCCTTTTTCTCTGTGATAATAAAACAATACCTTGTACTTGATCCCAACTAAGATATAATGAATCCTTATTGGAGGCAAAACCAGCCTATTGGGTTTATTTAATGTTTACATGATTTTCTAGTAGACGTAAGGTATGAAGATACAAATTACAGAAAGATCCTTTATCCAGAAGGTCCCAAGCATTCTGGATAATAGGTCCCATACCTGTACCAACATTTCCTTTTAATATAAATCTAAATTTATCCACATTGATATAAATATTAAAAAGCACATAAGACCATACAACCTATTAAAGATGTATTTTACTGGTACAGGTATGGGATCCGCTATCTGGAAACCTGTTGTCCAGAAAGTACGAATTACAGGAAAGTTGTCTTTCACAGGCTCCATTTCAATCAAATAATTTGAATTTTAAAAACATTTTTACTTCCTTTTTCCCTGTAATAAGAAGAAAGTACTGGTATGGGATCCGTTATCCAGAAACCCATTATGCAGAAAGGTCCAAATTACGGGAAGGGCTTTTCCCATAGACTCCAATTTAAGCAAATAATTAAAAAAAATATTAACATATTTCTGTGCTCTGTGTTGTGTTATGTCCGATAATAGGACTATTTGGGGTTTTCGGTCAATAACTCGTAACATTCAAGAGATAAAAATCCGAAAAATTTGTACGATTCAGGTTGTTTGCTCAATTTTATCGTCTTTTTCCTGAGCCAATTATTCAGAGATATTTTATTGATAAATAAGAAAAAATTGTGAATGGGAGTTTGGTAAAGCTTGGTTTGATAAAAAATATGAGTTCACAGCATCCACCTTGTCTCCTTCGTTCTTCTTCCTGTAGGTTTTTGGCCCATGCGCAGTTAGAGTAATCTTCCGGTGCGGATCTACTTCGCATGCCCCAAAAGTAACGAAAATTTCTGAATTTTTTTTTTTTTGCAGATGACACAGAACTATCCAGCCCAATTAATTCCATTCAGGATGTGCCATCCTTGCAACAGGATTTTCACAAACAGGCAATCTGGGCAGCTAAGTGGCAAATGAGATTCAATATTGAAAAATCATTCAATATATGTAAAGTCATGCACCTGGGATGTAAAAATATTCAAGCCACTTATACCCTTAATGGGACTGCACTAGGCAAATCCATTATGGAAAAGGACCTTGGAGTCCTTGTAGACGATACACTTGGCTGTAGCAAGCAATGCCAGTCAGCAGCATCAAGGGCAAATAAGGTCTTGAGCTGCATTAAAAGGGGCATAGAGTCATAGGGTCATTCTTCCACTTTATAGAGCTCTTTAGTAAGTCTCCCTCACTCAAACAGGACATTATTGTATTAGAGAGGGTACAGAGAAGGGCAACTAAGCTGGTAAAAGGTATGGAAAACCTTAGCTATGAGGAAAGTCTGGTCAGATTGGGGATGTTCACAATGGAGAAGAGGTGCTTAAGGGGTGATATGAATATGATAACTATGTATAAATATATAAGGGGATTGATTTACAAGTTTGCTCAAGCAAGGTATAATCAGTTAGTTGATATCATTAGGTCACTTGGAATGGAGTGTCAGTAAAACAATTTTGTCATAAAAATTTTTTACCTTCAATTGGGACTTATACTTCCAATGCCATGCCCCCAATGAGATATGAACAATTATTATTAATAGAATTTATTAAATAAATAAAATATATAAATAAAAGGCAATATTTATTTTCACCATGCCAGATATCAAATTAAAAACAATATTAAAAAGAAATAACGCTGCGCATGAAAGAGGGATCCCTCACTTATATTCTTGGCTCTATATTATGAATCAATTTTTCTAAGATGATACCGGTTAATCAAATTAGTTAGAGGCAAGGAGACATCTGTCTCAAATATTCAGTCACGTCCTATTTTGCCAAACGGTTAGTTTTCAATTATCCTCATGCAGTAAATGGCTATCACAACCATATACACCAAAACGATTCAGAAGAGATTGATTATTCCACAGTATCAATATTTAGCAAAAAAGTTCCAAATACTAATAGTTGGTAAAATAGGTGCGTTCTTCAAGTTAGTGCTTACAAGAGATAATCAGACCGGTCAGAGTACATAAATCGGGAGTAAGGATTTCAGAATGGAGTTTCAAATAGTGAAAATCCACAGCTTACTCCACGCCATGCTGCTCCATCCTGCTGTATAACCCAAGCTCATTTAAAAAAGATACCGACCGTTTCTCAAGATCTTCTCTGTGTGGAACTTTTGCTGGTTTAAATTAGCCGCATCTCTGTGTTGTAGTCAGAATCAGAATTTACCAACATAGGAGGGGCCCCCGTTTCCAGTGCAGTGTTCAGCGTCGACAGCTGTTTTGCCACTACTCGTGCCTATGTCAAGAGGTCAATGTACTCTGACCGGTCTGATTATCTATTGTAAGCACTAAATTGAAGAACGCACATATTTTACCAACTATTAATATTTGGAACTTTTTTGCTAAATATTGATCTCTCTGCTTTATTATCTCTCTCTGCTTTATTTACCAGTCACCCATTCCGATCATAAGGGCTATATTCAGAAGGGGTTTTTACAGTGAGAGCTGTGAAGATGTGGAATTCTCTCCCTGAATCAGTTGTACAGGCTGATACATTAGATAGCTTTAAGAAGAGTTTGGACATCTTTTTAGCAAGTGAGGGAATACAGGGTTATGGAAGATAGCTCATAGTACAAGCTGATCCAGGGACCATTTTGGAGTCAGGAAGGAATTCCCCCTCTGAGGCAAATTGGAGAGGCTTCAGATGTGTTTTTTTGCCTTCCTCTGGATCAACTAGCAGTTAGCCAGGATGGCATGTCTCCAGCATAAGCTTTGACATTGCTATGGTATTTCAGGACTCATGCTGTGAACTTCCTCCGCTTGATTCTTGTTGTAACTACACAAGGCCACTTCCTGTATAAATCCAGCAGCTTCATAAGGCCAGTTACAGCAGTGCATTTGAACCTATCTGGTTACTGTACTTCCATCATGTGACCTAGAGCAATGCCTTGCAGGAGCCCAGACTCCATTTTACAGCTTATGGTGTGGAAGAAGAACACAGATTCCACTCTAGTAGCATCGCTGGTAAGCAAATTGACTCAAAGTTGCACCAAATAATTTCCACAGCTGCCAGCACTCCCATAGATATTGCTGCATAGACATTTCATGCCAGCTAGTTTGTTGATACTGCAATTATATGCTCATTTATTTATATTTATATGTTTGTAAATTGTTCAGTTCATTGCAAACATATTGTATTTTCTGCTACTTGAGTTCTCAGTCTCTTTATTGGATTGTGGGGAGGTTTAGCTGCATGTGGAACTACACACTGCCCCGGGGTAATACACAGGGAGGACAGAACACAGGTAATAGATATGAATAAGCACCCTACTATTTCACCTTCCCTTATGCAGTGATGCAGTGTTACCTGGTTTCACAGTCTTGTCTGGTTATTTATATGCTCACACTCAACTTAAGCTGAAAAGTGGGTGAAAGGTTAAGTTACAATTTTAGTGAGTGCCCTGTTTACCCAGTGAGCTCTGCCTCTCATAGCATATACTTAAAGCTAACATCAACACAAGTATCTAAATGTTATATCCAAAAAATTATAAAAGAAAGATAACACCGAGCCCATTAGGGGGAGCCATTATCACAAAGCTTTGCAGTGTCATTCTGGAACTCGCGAATAAGTACGAAAATCAAGTAATGAAGTACAGTAACTGTGTTTGCTGATTCAATTCATTCTAATGCACTCTAACATGTTAAAGGTCAGAATTTCACCTGTTGACAACTCATTCACTAATGAATTTGGCTGCTAAGAAGACAGTACACAAAGTTAAAAGCCTGTGTATTTATTCACATACAGTGAAACCTTAATTTGCATCCCTTGACTTAACGTTTTGTGCCGTTTACACCATTTTTTTGTCCCACCTAAATTCAATATATAATACACCTCCCTGCTTTACAATTTCCAGGATTTTACATAATGTTTTGGGGACTGTATTTGTATTTATTTGTACTTCTGTTTATCTTATCCGAGTCAGTCCAAATCCAGTAGCACAAAGGTCTGCTTTTGTCTTTGCCTCTGTCTCTAGGATCCATGTGCCAAAGCACAGACAAGGGACCAATCTATTATAATTGTGGGACAATTCATGACTCAATAACACAATATTTTGAGAATTGATGAGCTGCGTTACACTCCGACCCTCAGGAAGGTAGGGTTAGTCGGCCTGAAAAGGTTGACGGTGCACCAGTGTATCTCAGTATGCTCAGTGACGGAATGACAATATGTTACTACATCTACTTCTCATTACCCCAGTGGAAAAATAGCCTAAAACTCAAATCTTTGCTAAAACTTTTACATTTAGCAGGCAGGGTGTAAAGTGAAAAAAAACAGGTGAAAGCAACCATGTATCCTACACTTTGTTAGTGTTTTTGACACTGACATTTGTACGAAAACACGAAAAAGTTATTGGGTGACAAGTTGAAAAGTCACGGTTTTTGCAACTTTTCTATGATTTTTTCCATCAGTGTTTTTTCAGTTTGGATTCATGGACATTCATGGAAATGAGACTAAAATTCAACCTTACATAAATCAGCCCCACCAATACATTGTACCACACAAATTAGTTTAGACAAAAATGTCGAAGAAATCAATTCAGTTACAATGGGATAATAATCACTTCTTGATCATGGTACTTGATTTTGTGTATCACACTGGGAGGCACATTTATTAAGGGTCAAATTCCAAATTCAATTTTTTTAAACTCACATGAATTCAAATTTACTCAATTATTCGATTATTTATTTAAATAATCAAATATGTAAAACTCAGAAGAATTTTACCAACTAGAAAATTCGAACTGAATTAAAAAAATTGGACCAAACTCAATTTGAGTTTTTTTTTCTCTGAAAGAAACTAGAATTTCGGTTTTCAAACTGGAAATCCGGCTTTTTAAGTTATCAGGAGCTTCATTTTTGCCTTCTCTGGTAACTGGTGGGGCGATGCCATTTGATGCGAGTTTCTCAACTCGCCTTAGTGGCACAGCAGACTCCATCCCTCTGTCTTTTGGCAACTTTCCACCAAACAATGCAAATCAAAGTCCAGTTTGCAAAGTCTTATTTTTCTCCATACTGTCTTCCTTGCAACAGTACCAATCCAAACCAACATCCCCAAAAAAATATTTTTCAGGCCAATCCCTGCCAGTTTGCATCCCCAACATAAACAGATTATCCGGGGTTACATAAAAGCTTCTCCTCCAGCCTTATTTTACAATAGGGAAAACAAATCAGTAAGGACAAGTCAAAAAAAGTGTATTTTCGTTCACATGGGATCATTAAGAAGGATTATTAGTGTGATTTAATAACTCTCCATAATCCACCCTGTGAAACATGCAGTCTGTATAATCCAGTCTTCTGCTATGATGCTCATAATACTCTAGCTGAATGTGCAAAATATATTATCACCAGAAAAAGAAAATTTGGTATAGAAAAGTATTAAACCTTTTTTATTTGAAGGCCCATTTGCTGAACCCAAATTACACTGATCAAAAGTTTACATACCCTGGTGATTTGGCCTGATAACATGCACACAACTTGACACCAAAGGGTTAGAATGACTATTAAAGGTAACCAACTTCACCTGTGATCTGTTTGCTTGTAATTAGTGATTGGCGAATCTCCCGCGTTTCGCTTCGCCGAAAAATTTCTCGGGAAATTCGCGAATTGGCGAAAAAATTTGCGAAACGAGTCACGCGTTGTTTTTGACGTGCGTCACGTCAAAAACGACGCGCGACTCGTTTTTTGGGTGAATTTTTTCGGCGCCAAATTTTTGCTGCCTCGAATTCGCCCCTGGCGAATAAATTCGCCCATCACTACTTGTAATCAGTGGGCGTTTATAAAAGGTCAATGACTTTCTGGACTCCTGACAGACCCTTGCATCTTTCATCCAGTGCTGCACTGATGTTTTTTGAATTCTAAGTCACGGGGAAAGCAGAAGAGTTGTCAGGATCTGTGGGAAAAGGTAGTTGAACTGTATAAAATAGTAAAAATATATAAGAAAATATCTAAGGAATTGAGAATGCCAATCAGCAGTGTTCAAACTCTAATTAAGATATGAAAAATTTATGGTTCTGTTGAAACCAAATCAAGGTCAAGTCAATTTCAGCCACAACTGCCAGAAAAATTGTTTGGGGTGCAAGGAAAAACCCAAAAATAACTTCAGGTGAAATACAAAAAATATTGGAGAAAAATTTGCACTGGAATGTACTTGGACATTCCAACATGACAATGATCCAAAACACATTGACCTGTCATTGGCTACAGCAAAATAAAGGGAAGGTTCTGGAGTGGCCATCATAGTCTCCCGACCTCAATATCATTGAGCCACTCTGGGGAGACCTCAGATGTGCAGTTCATGCAAGACAGCTCAAGAATTTATGGGAACTGGAGGCTTTTTGCCAGGAAGAATGGGCAGCTTTACCTTTGTCTGAGAAGATAAAGAGCCTCATCCACAACTACCACAAAAGACTTCAAGCTGTCATTTATGTTAAAGGCGGCAATACACAGTATTAAGAACTGGGGTATGTAAACTTTGTCAATAAATGGCTTCATCCAACCACTAACCATGAGTGAAAGAAAAGTTTTTGTGTTATCATTCATGTTCTCTGAAAAATCATAAATTCTGCCAGGGAATGTAAACTTATGAGCACAACTGTATATGCTATTCTGAAATAGTAAATCACTCCAAACACAGAGCAATCTTATAAATCTAAGGGGCAGATTTACTTCTAAAATGTAAAATGAAAGCATATGTTTGTTCCACTGCCATCTACATTTTTATCAGTTGAATATTATAGCACTAGGATTTTTTTTGAATTTCACCATTGATTTCCTCAAAGATATTTTTCAGCATTTCTGAGATGGGTAAACCTTTTAAACTTATTGGTAAAATGTTTCCAAGTTAAAAAAAAAAAGGTGCCAAAAAACATATGAATTGCACTTAATACATTCTCACAATGAGTAAAAACCTGAAAAGGAATAAAAATATTTTTTTGCTTAAGAAATAAATCCATAACTAATAATGGTGGGAGAGTGTTCTAAACATTTTCTCGTTTGTATTTGGCCAAGATAAACCTTACTAATAATGATATAGGCATGGGAAACCCGTTATCCAGAATGATGGGATGGCTGTCTCCAGTGGTGTAACTAGGTATTACTGGACCCCATATTAAATTATTTTTCAGGCCCCCAAAATGTTTAGCAGTTGACTTGTTTTACCAATATTTTATGAAACTGTACATGAATTACAGCCTCATGCGGCCCCTATACCTCCTGGGCCCCCTGTAGCCTGTCTCCCATATTTTATCCAAATAATCCAGATTTTGAAAAAATATTTACATTTTCTCTGTAATATTAAAACAGTATTAAAAACTTTTAATCCTTATATAAAAAAATATAATAATAGTCCTCATTGGAAGCAATACCAACCTATTGTGTTTTCTAGTAGACTTAGGGGCAAATTTACTATTATTCCCCAAAATAAATTCGACCAAATTGGCAATTCGATAAGAATTCGACCATCGAATGCTTATCAAATTGTTTTAGGCTATCATTTTGCACGATATTCGATTTCTCGATGAATTCATTTGAGCGTCCTAAAAATTCGTGCAATCGAACGCTCCAATCGTGCGAATCGTATTCGGGACTTAGCCTCAGAAGCCTATGCGCAGCTTCCCATAGGCTTCTATTACAATTCGGTAGGTTCAATCTGACGAAGTAGGCAGTCAAATAACTTTAAAATTTTAAGGATCATTCGATCTATTCGATCTATTTGATGATCGAAGAGGCCAAATTTGCATATCCGATTTCATGAAAAATTTGTACGATCGGCATTCGATTGAACTTCGATCATTTCACATGAATTTCGTAAATTGGCCCCTTAATATATGAAGATCCAAATTATGGCAAGTTCGATTATACTGAAAACCCAGGTCCCAAGCATTCTGGATAACAGATCCCATGCTTGTACAAAAACAAATTCAATGGACGCAGGTGATAAGATGAAAAAATAAATCTGGCTGACCATAACAAATTCTCACGTAGAAAACTGAAAAAAGAAATTCCAAACATTTTCTCAGGTTGTATTTTAATTTCCTGGAGAAAGTCAAGGCTATTATCTCATAGTACAGGGATTGTAGGGAAGTGCCACTCAATGGGCTTATTGTAATAGGATCACATTCATGAAAAACATCACCTGTTTAACACTATTCCTGAACCAATATTAATACACACAAATACACTCATAACAGAGAGAAACCCTAGAGTTTTTGGTTGAAGTAAATATGAATGACTGACAAAAAGCAAAATACCGCCAAAGTGTTCAAAGATGTTAAGCACAAAAAAAGAGTGTTAAGCAGTTTACACAGCTGTATACTACAGATAATCATTTTGGAAGGAAGTCCATCAAGTTCAGCCTTTGCAGAGCCTCCGGTACAGTATGCATCATGGAAAAAGAGTTCACAGAGTTATTTAGGTGAATGAAGAGGCCCTTCACAGGGTACAGAAGCAGGCAAGATTTATATAATAATTCAATTAGGAATTCGAAAAAGACCAGTGTATCCAGAGAATACGTGCCACTCCCGATGCTTAACTGAAATTCAAGAGGCACAATGAACATGAAAAGGAAAACAGTAGAGCAGCTCCGGCAGGCCAACATTTTATGATCTCCATAAATTGGAGAGCATCAAACAAACATCTAGTTTGGGATCACTACTCATGGTGGTGGTGCAATGGGAAGGATTTAGGGAAGGTTTATGATCCCCTTTAATGGCCAGTGGTCTCTGGCAGATATCATTGTTCATCAGGGTGTGGAACTATATATGAAATATAGGATCCTATTTCTCTACAAACTTATTGCTGGTTTACAAGAAAGATGGACCTGTAATCCAGCAACAAAGGAAATTGTCCATTATGGCTAGGGTTGCCAAAAGGATACTCTACTGGGAATTCTACCTATTCTGTGTTTATGTTATCATTGCTATAGGCATCAAACACCATTTTTCTTCCATGATAATAGCTAAACAGATATATATATATATATATATATATAAATCATTCTGATGGTACAGAGTGATATTGGTAAGCAAAGTTGTGCAGGAATCTAATTGTGATAAGATGAGGATGATTCTGATAGGCTAATATTCTTGTGTAAATAAGTTTGAAACTCAGCAGAGTAGGATTATAAACTGTCTGTATATTTTTAGTGTGCATTAGCAGGGAAATGCTTATTTAGATCTCTTCATACTTGAGCTGCTTTATCTCAACCAGATGGGAATGTTGTGAGGAAGGGACATGATTGAATAAATTAGAAGCAGTCTTATCCTTGCATGTAGGTCTGCTTCTATCTGTACACTAGCTCTAACACAGTGATCCCCAACCAGTGGCTTCTTAGCTACATGCTGCTCACCAACCCCTTGGATGTTGCTCCTAGTGGCCTCAAAGCAGGTGCTTATTTTTGAATTCCTGGCTTGGAGGCAAGTTTTGACCAAATATACTCCCAAGAAGAGCCTCCCATAGGCAGCTGGTCCACAAAGGGGCTACCAAATAGCCAACCACAGTCCATATTTGGCATCCCAGGGATTTTTTTTCATGCTTGTGTAGGGACCCATATATTCTATACAGCATCTATGGAGTTAATCCCATACCCTTAATATGTCTTCTGTTATTGGGTGTAAGCACCTGTAACAGTTCTGATTCAACACCAGTAATTATTGGACAAAGGGTGCAATGACCACTCCCTGCCACTAATGCTTTATAATGTGTGTAGGGAGGGGCCTCTGCCTCTTTGGCTCCTGGTGTCTGTGCAGCTAGGTGTTCCATTGAGCCTGGGATCAACAAGGCCCCAGTAAACCACATGCCCTAACAGGATCTGTACTGTTAGAGACCTAAGTTGGGGACCAGGCCACCCCGTGAACGAGGATTAGCAAGATACAGGATAGCATTGTCATAGTCTCTCTAGAGCAGGGATCCCCAACCTTTTTTACCTGTGAGCCACATTCAAATGTAAAAAGAGTTGGGGAGCAACACAAGCATGAAAATGTCCCTTGGGGCACCAAATAAAGGCTGTGATTAGCTATTTGGTAGCCCCTATGGGGACTGGCAGCCTACAGGAGGCTATGCTTGGCACTATACTGTACTTAGTTTGTAAGCATTTAAACCTTGTTTCCAAGCCTGGAATTTAAAAATAAGCACCTGCTTTGAGGACACTGAGAGCAACATCTAAGGGGTTGAAGAGCAACATGTTGCTCATGAGCTACTGGTTGGGGATCACTGCTCTAGAGAGAGAAAGATAGTTAGCTTATTTAGTATGAACAGTTCTATGTTCCAATGAGGAATGTTAGCAGGAAGAGATCTTCCTTACAAAGCTCCCCTGTGATGCTTTTAGTGCAGGGATATCATTGTGCTAGGGACTAAGACTTAGCAGCAGTTATCCGGCCTTACCTGGTGTTCCAGTCAAGTCACATTACAGCAACAGGCACTTTGTATTGGATTTGATGTACCTTGACTATCCTGACTCTGAGGAATATTTCCTACTGTGATACCATTTTACTCCTGTGTAAATCATCTGCTACGCTCCAAGCTCCTGTGTGAGTATTTGAAACCTGGTGTCATTTGCCTCGTGCATAATAAACCTTTGTTACTGTTTTCACCAAGAACCTCCTGGCGTCCAACATCTATTTTATTACAGTAGCCTGTGTATTAGTGTATTTAATACCTCTTAAAGGGATAGCTTCCTCTTAGCGAAGGCCATGCCCTGCTGTGTAGCGTTGCAGTGTAACCCATGCTCATCCACTAGCTGGACACTTATACTCATTTCTGCTGCATAGCCCAAAAAAGTATTACACTTGTGTTGCTTCACAACTCTTTTTAAATTTTTAAATGTGGCTTACAGTTAAAAAAGTTGTGGACCCCCCGCTTTAACAAACCGTAGATGGGTCTGCTGCCTGCATTACTGTTCTCAACATTTGGAGCATCCCTAACACCAAAAATCTTTCCTCTGCTTTTCCAGGTTCCTCCTGCAGCCATGTCAACCCTCCCTGCATTTAAACTTCCTGCTTGGCCAGTGCAATGGATGTGGTTGGAACCTGGTCTGGGCATTATGGGGTGTGACATGGGTGTGGTAAAAACACCTCAAATAAATTCAGGAAACAAAAGCAAATTAATTCTTCTGATGATTACAAATATGAAACAATTGTAAAATTATTTTTATTATACTTTTTTTTTACATCTCCTGTTAGAAAAGCCAACACATTCAACAATTTGCTAATCTCTCGTCCTAAGAGTCAGGAACCAAATGTTTTAGTGAATCATGATGGAACAGCAGGATGCTTATAAGTAAATCTTGATATGGATCCTAGGCAATGCAAACATATACCTTGAGGAGCAAAAGTGGCAGTCACAGTTGTTAAAAAATTAGCAAGAAGGGAAATCAATTTCATACATTTTTAAGCTTTTTCAAACAAGATTATTGGTAAAAAAAACATGCAGTAAAACTGGACTTAGTTCTTGAATCAAAAAGAATTGCAAATTAATTTTTTTCATTCAATTTATTCTTTTAAAATCGATTGAATGTTTAAAAAACTCTTCCCATTTCGAAAAAAAATTAGATTACTTAATTTTTTGCAGTGACCTTCTTACAACTCTCAATTTAAAATTAGATCTCGAATTTGAAAACATTTGGCCAAAAGCATAAGAAGTATGAGTTTTCTGGAGAGTGGCTTATAGAAACTTGGAATCCCATCAGTTTAGATTTTCTAGTGTGGACAAGCTTGCACACTTACAGCTATACTTATTTACAGGCTGGAACTCATTCAAGTTGCAAGTCTGTCATCACATGTGAGGTTCCAACAATCATCACATTTGCCCTTGAACTGATCATGAACTGATCGGTTGTATTTTGACACTGGTGCTTGCTGTTTCACAAACTGTGGCTGAGCCTATAAAAATAGGTAAATTCGTTACATTCTTTATTAATACCAAATTCCTCCTTAATCCTTACACTGTGTATGAAATTTTGTCAGATTAGGTATATCTCCTTTCAGGAGTAGACCCTAGAGGTAGCTACTATCTGGGGCTTATAATATCATAAATAGGCTTATTAGAACTGATAAATCATAGTTTAGACTTACAGTCTGGTTTAGTTATTGCATGCCATTAAAGCTCCATATAATGGATTTCTTTTTACTTATGTTTATTCAGTATGGAACTGACTTTGTTATTCGATGTTATCAGCTGAATTCCAAAATTTACTTTGGAATGCCGTGACTGGGGTCAACACTTGAATGGAGGCCACAATTTCACTGTTCATTTATGTAATACTGAACTGAAGTCTTAGTGCACCATGAAAAATTAAATAATCAATTTCACCTTGTAAAAATTCAACATTTTGTAAGATATAGCCTGTGGAATAACAAGAATCCTTGCAGTTGGTATTGAGAAGATCAATGCTCCTAATTTATATCTTATTCATATGAATGGAAACTGCCACTGCTCAAGTGTGCATTTTCAGGCCTAAACTTCCGTCATAAGCACATAATTATCAAGACCTACATTGGGAGTCTGAAAGAGAAGTTGGGCGCTCCAAATAACAAAGTACTTGGACCTTGGAGAGGGTTGTATGTGTATTTAACACCATTTTTTACTGAATTGTGTATTGATAAGGTTGTCTCTATATAATATTCATATATTATATACAATATAGAATCACACATCACTTTACACTGAATATCTCTCTCTCAGCACATGTTCATAATCATATGTCAGCATGACACAGGAAAGTACCTTAATGACATCAGCAAACATACGTTTGATTAGACCTTGGTCAAGGGGACATCTATGTACACAAGGACTAGGTAAACGGTTACTCATGCTCCTAGAGAGAATACTCTTTTCTAATTGGTTGTGGTAGGGACACCACCCTAAACCACCTTATAATAATCATTGACTAAATATGTATGTACTCGACCTATAAATAAACGGTCTGTCCACCAATATGGTAGAACAGAACAAATAGATACAACTTGTGTCTCGTGTCTGCTCTCTCGCAATTGCGATCCTTGTCTCCCTGCAGTCGACGTCTGTCCTGGCTCATCTTTGACCTCGACATTTTGGCACCCCAGATGGGACTGGAAGTGATCTAAGAGACCACCGCCACTGACATTAAACGCTAGCAACGGACCATCCAAGACAGCAGGTGAGCCCATTGTATGCTTACCAAGGATATTTCCTTGCTAGAATTGATGTCTAATGTGTGGTCTTGATTATCACAAACTCCAGACCACGAACCTCAACTGCAGGGATAAGTATATGTATAACTAAGTGTTTTTGCTTTTGTTGTTCTGTCGTAATCTGTGTTTTTCTTTGTTTATTTTGCTTTGCCTGTCATAACATAATCATAGAGTGATAAGTAATATACATACACCATACAGGTCATCTAACAATTATTTACTGTGTAAGATTAAAGCATAAACCATAAGCTATAACTATCAGTTTTCTTTCATATAAAGGGCCCAGAGATATAGGGCATTAACACTTTAAAATTTTAATTATTGCAATAATAAATGTAAAAGTGATTGATATAATTGATGATGTTGAATGTATAAAGAAACTTAAAGACCATGACATGGTCAAAAATGCACAAATGCTCACAATTCAGTCTGGAGTCTTTTCCGGCATTTGGCATGTGAGTGGTGTGTCCTCCCTATTGTCTCAGCACAAGTGAAGTGTGGCGATTGACTCAAGGAGCAGAGGGGACCCAGGAAACCCTGATTGGGAGGTGGAAGTAGCTCCTGGGTTCCCCTGTGTCAATAAGAGCAGCAACGCTCAATTCAGAATGGAAGGCGGGAAGAACTGAGTGGCACAGAACACAACTTTATAGAAGTGCAAGGAACATAGGTCTAAAATGGTGGGGTATTGAGAAGGTGAAAAGAGATTGGAGAGGGGGAAATATGGTGAACAGGACACTTCAGAGGGAGAGTTGGTGGATTTATAGGTTAAAATCTCTAACACCAAAGGGCCTTAATGTAGATTTCAATATAAGGGCCTTCTTGGAATAATTTTGAATAGGAAATTGAGGTAATCCATACAGTAGATAACTTATATTAAGGGGCTATATGTGTAACTGACTATAGAAAGTCTGTATCCAAAAACTTGTAATATTGTTAATTGTCCAGTAGGGGTATGGTCTTGTAACTTTATTTTTAAATAAGATACGTTTAAAGGACATGTAAAGCCTACATTTTCCTCCCATGTATATAAGTTGGGCAGATCTTCCCCACCCAAACTGCATCATATGTACTGCACATACCCCCTCTGTTTGCCAGCACCATCACATTTTCCTAAAACACATAGCAGCTTTCACCTGGCGGCCATTTTACCTCTGATACATTATCAGTACTACTGACATCTGAAATAAGATGTATGCTGTAAAGTCCATGCAGTGCGGAATGCAGGTTTACACAGGCACAACATACTTTGATAAAAAAAAGTTCTGCTGGGTTTGAGGACTGTAATTGTTAAAGGAAAACGATACCCCCCAAACAATATAGGTGTCTATAAACAGATATTGCATAAAACAACTCATATGTAAAACCCTGCTTCATGTAAATAAACCATTTTCATAATAATATACTTTTTTATTATTATTATAAATAGAAAATAGCCATTTTAAAAAATAAGGATGGCCTCCTGGGATCCTAGGATCCAACGGTGCACACAAACATACCAAACAAACTATAAAGTTAGGTCACATGAGCCAATTAACAGACAGAGTTGTGTTTTTGCTTCAACACTTCTTCCTGTTACAGTTAGAGTTGAAATATTTCTGGTCAGGTGATCTCTGAGGCAGCACACAGACCATTGTGAAATGGTGGTTCAAGGCAAGAGATGTAAAAGGGCAATATTTACTTAAATATATATACCAGGTAGGTAAGATTCTTTAATATGTCACTTGATTTGATATAAATAATCTGTTGCTCAAAAATTCATTTTCGGGGTATAGTTTTCCTTTAAGCTGAGCTCAGGAGAAGTGGTTAGGAGAAACAAATAGCAACAGACAGTTTCTATAGGAACAAGCAATGCTCTCTCTTCATTGGTTGTTAGTCTGGAGGGTGTGTTTGTAATCTGAGCTGAGAGGAACTGAGCATGCTCACTGAGCCAAGAGCCAAAGGAAATTCCTGAGGGAGGGGGCAGAGTGGTTTAGTGTAGTAGAAGAATTTGTAACTGATTAAGGGGATACTGCAGCCTTACTGTTAACCTTTTAACAACCAGAGTGGCAGTTATCTAAAGATTTCAAAGAGGCTATTCATTGATTACATTTTTGTGGAGAGGGTTGACATGTCCTTTAACTTTGGGAAACAGTAGCTTTGTTTAGTGAAAGTGTAGATCTACTGTTCCCACTCTTGGAGTGTGTCGGATTGGTGTTTGATACACTTTGTAATTTTCGGTGCATTTGGATTGTTCGGACTTTGTACTAATAAAGTTGCGCAACATTTGTTGATGGACATGGAGGATAAAACAGCAAGTAGGGAAAGGAAACGTCATGGCTCAGGGAAGAAGCCTTACAGCGAAACGCGTTAGCGAAGCAGCATGCATCTTATCCGTGAACCAGAAAGGAGTTCTCCCCATGCGCATTAAGCTCTCAGGGATGCCGCGGAACCTCAGCAGCAATGGGATCGCACACGGAGAGAACTTTTTAATGCGAGCTACAAGTTGTCTGTTTGTGTTTATTTTAATGTTTATTAAACCAAATTTTTTGCCTTTCTACACATGCAGTTTGTATCTTTACACTAAGGAGAAAACAAAATCCATCTGAAGCACGAAAGTGAGTCTAATTTATGCCTTCTCCCAACTCACATCTTGTGAGTATAATATACCACCAGAGCTAATAGAGCTCAAACAGTTGGTTGCTACCTGACTCACTCCATAGTTAAGTGCACAAATATATTGCTAAAGGGAAACCCAAACAGTTGGTTGCTACCTTCCTCACTACATTGTTACGTGCACAAATATATTACTAAAGGGAAGCCCAAACAGTTGGTTGCTACCTTCCTCACTCCATAGTTAAGTGCACAAATATATTGCTAAAGGGAAGCCCAAACAGTTGGTTGCTACCTTCCTCACTCCATTGTTACGTGCACAAATATATTACTAAAGGGAAGCACGTGTTTTGTGATTTAAAGTGCACAATAGCACCAAGGTGTGGCTGTGGAATAGAGTGTGGGTTCCACTTTTGAAAAAATGTTATATGTAAAGTTTAATTATTCACTGAATTCACAAAGGGTGAAATATTGCTTATCGAAATACTATACTACCGTATATTCAATTTCTGTTATTCCCCCTTCCTCTGGACTTTTGGGTTTCGAGGAATACATCGATTAAGTAGTTTTGAAGAAATAAGTACCTTTAGTAAAAGTTGTGTAACTGCAGAGAAAGTGTTGGGACTGTTACTGAACATGTGGCTTATATGAGACCTTTTATATTGATGCTTGCTATCCATTGGTTATTCCCTTTTTATATGTTAAAACGGATCCCCAACCACCAGGCTCTGGCCCGTTACCGGGCCTAAGACATACCTGAACCGGGCCGCTGAGCCCGCCTTTGACACTGGTGCCATGCACAGTTGACACCCCCCGGTCCTTGCAAAAATATCGGGCTTTAGACTGGTCCCTGCAGCAAAAAAGGTTGGGGACCACTGTGTTAAAAAACAAAAAATAATTCCTTCTATATGAGGGATGCACATGCTTCATGCAAGATGTAGAACCTCTTCACCTTCTTTGCACTGCTTGGCTACTGAAGTACTGCCTGCCTTAATTAAAACAAAAAGCTGCATCCTGACATTGGTATCTTTTATTTATGAAGTACCAACAAATTACTCAACTCTTTGTAAATATGGGAAGATGAACCAAGCTCAGGTCATGTCACATTGTGTCCTTTGTATCAGCTGATCTGTTCCAGTGTCAGGAAAATCAGTTAATAAGGAACTTCTGAATTTGCTTATGACTTTCTAGAGCTCCTTGTTGCCTTAACGTTCATTTATCATGGTTTAACATTGTTGAGCATGAATAATAAATGTGTAAGGGCAAAACAAGAAACTATATCAAATGATAGTTTCCTTTCTGCATTCTAAATGGTTTAATAAACCCCCATACTGGGGGAGTACAAAACACTTTCTTTATGCTCATAATCACCTGGATACAATATGTGAAGGGAACACAATGAGCTGTTATATAATAATACTCAGCAAATCCCCATGCACAAATAATGTATTGCAGAGAACATTGCTTACCAAGCTTCCCAAACAGGTGGTTCACCTTTAAATTAACTTTTAGGGGCAGATTCACTAAAGCGCGAAGCGTTTAACGCTAGCGCTGGTCAGACCAGGCGAAATTCAATATAATAGATAGGAGGTTGAAAAAAAAAAAAAGTCCCAAAAAATTGCCGACGTATTTTAGCAATGGAGGGTGATAGTCTGAAAAAGATCGATAATTTTTTTGGGGGGGTTACCCTTCTTCCCCCCTACATTTCCTAACATATGGCAACTCAACTATACAGGGGGCACATGTAGGGCAATAGGACAACTTTATTTAATTTATTAAAGATTTCCTGGGCTTGTGTAGTGGAATGTAGTGGCTGTAACATTTACTTTTATTATAAGTTAAAGTTCCTGCCGTATGCAAATTAGGATTCGCTAGCGTATGCAGCGCTCTGCCTAGCGAAGTAACACTAACGCAAGTACGCTACCGTTCGCCGACCTGAGCGTAAATTCGCACTTTAATGGATTTGCATAGCGCTGGCGAAAATTTGCCTGGCGAAGTGCGGCGAACGCTAGCGAAGCCTACACTGGCGAATTTCCGGATCTTAGTGAATCTGCCCCATTTTATGCAATTGTGATAAACTACTTGGACAGCAGTGGGTTAAATGATTCTGCTTTGTTAGTTCAAGTGAAGCAGTCAGATAACCACAGGCACTTCTGGTACATTTATTAGAAGATGGCAGGTAAGACTGGCCAGCTCCCTGCTTGCTCTCAGCTTAGACAGGAAGAGGGAAACAGGAAGAAGGAAACAGGAATATGGATTATAAATCAATGGCAAAACAGCAGGAATACCCTCAACCAAAATGTCCACACAAGCAGGTTCTACAGTTACAGAATGGCTAATTCAAAGCAACTTTTCAATTGGCCTTAATTTTTTTTTATAGTATTTTAAATTATGTGCCTTTCCAGCTTTCAAATGGGGGTCACTGACCCCATCAGGAAAAAAATTAATTGTTGTTGCCACTTTTTTATTGCTTATCTTTCTTATAGGCCCTCTCCTGCTCATATTTCAGTCTCTTATTCTAATCAGTGCATAAGATTAATGGCGTAATTTGGACCCTAAAATGCTAATAACTCAAAAACCACAAATAATAAAAAATGAAAACTAATTGCAACTTGTCTCAGAATATCACTCTCTACATCATACTAAATGTTAATTTAAAGGAATTGTTCAGTATAGAAATAAAAACTTTGTAAATAGATAGGCAGTGCAAAATAAAAAATGTTTCTAATATAGTAAGTTCACCTCGAATTCGCACCATCGGTGACCAGGCAGTAACCAATCAGTGACTTGAGGGAGGGCCATACGAGCCATAAGTGTTGCTTTTGACACTGAGCTGAATGCTGAGGACCAATTGCAAATTCACTGAACAGTTATGTCCCATGTAGCCCCCCTTCAAGTCACTGACTAACTCAGATTTAGGGAGCTGAAAAGCAGGAAGTTGGATTCTGGCTATTATATTAGACATCCAGTCACTCCAGCCTTTATAGTTTGCATATTGGAAACATTTTTTATTTTGCAAAGCCTATCTATTTATCCAGTTTTTATTTTTACACTGAACTGTTCCTTTTAGGTTGGACAATCCCTTTAACATGGTTCATTGGTATGAGGGTCTGGAGACCGCAGAAAACCAAGAACAAGCTCACATCTGGCTGGACAATTGGCCAGATATAGTCTAACATACAGTATATAATAAACAATCATTACAAAAATGATAAAATCCGTTTTCTTAATAAGGGAAGTGAAAAACATATTTCAAGGTGGAAAGACTGCAGTTAGATATAAAATATAGAGAAATATATATAGAGAAATAAATAGAGAGGTGACGCTCAGAGGATAACTGATATGCCAGTTTGCCGTACTTTCTGCTTCTTTTTATTTCCCAAATTTTGGGTGCTTGCCAGTATGGCAAGGCCAATTCTGAAGGAATTGGAACAAGTGTTTATTTGTTGCCATATATAAATATGTCTGGATATTTTTGTAAACTAAGCCTGGAGTCTAAACAAGGAGAGATATATGGTGAAGACTTATTTCGAGTGATAGTTTTTTAATATCTATATATAATTGATATAATAATGCTCTCATGTATCTGTAACTTAGGTATCGGGTAAGAGGGTCCCTGATCAAATGTTGGACCAAGGAAAATCGTTAAATCAGAAACACTCACGGTGCCTATTTAGTAACATTCACATTTCTATTTTTTCATGAGAATAAAAATGTATTTCCTTTTTTTCTCTGTAATAATAAAACATTTGTACTTGATCCCAACAAAATTAGTATTAATCCTTTTGGAGGCCTCTATTGGGTTTATTTAATGTTATTAATAATTTTATAAGACATGAAAATCCAACTAACTCCAGGTCCTAAGCCTTCTGAATAACAGACCTCATACCTTTATATATTAGTGAATGATACAAAATGCTTTTTCTGCATTTAGTATCAAGTCGTATTATTTATTGAGTGGGCCCCGTGGCTAAAACCTTTAAAGAAGAAAAGCTACTGATGCAGATTATTTCCAATAGATCAGCCACAATAGTGCAAGCCAGAACACTATATTTATTCTGTAGAATGCATTACCATACCACAGTAAACAGCTCTAGAATTCTATCTGATTGTTAAGGATAGCAGCTGCCATATTAGCTTGGTGTGACATCACTTCCTGCTTGAATCCCCCCCCCTGCACACTCATAGTGCTGGGCTCAGATTACAGCAGAGAGAACAAGAGGAGCAAACTGAGCATGCTCATGTCGTGGCCGAGAGGTTTAAGCTTAAAACAGGAAGTCTGATAAATGCTGTATTTCTTTTGACAGAGGACTCAGAGCAGCATTACTTTGAGGATTCACTGGTGTATTTATATAGACCTTTTTGATAAAGCTTACTTGGTTTTAACTTTTCCTTCTCCTTTAAATGTTTTCCAGTTTCTATATACCAACAGAATCAGAACCCATGGTCTGCCCCCCCAATGTCTGGGGGATATGCGTCCTCTATAGTTACACCATTGTTTTTAGCACTTTGTTGTGTAGGTAGTAAATCACCCCATTATATAATTAATATTCATTTGTTCTTTTTTAACTTTTTTGTAACTCCACAAGGAAGGTCAACTTGTACTTCTCCAAATTTTTCCCACTATATATATATAAATCATGGACCATAAGCAAGCAGACTTCCCCTCATTGGCTGTTTGCATTTGAAACATCTAAGAGCATTGATGTTGGAGCTGGACAGGATACAGAACTTCATGTATAACGTCGAGCAGAAAGCGTAAATTAATTTAGTACAACTTTGCAAGACGTATGATATGCTAATGGGATACGTTTGACTGCCTCATTGCCCAATGCTCATTAATTATGCTATAACTGGATTAGACTGTCCTGTCCCTCCATCGAACAACAGATAGCATTGTGTGTGCCGTGTGTGTGTCACGCAGATAAGGCAAGTTCAGAAACGGACGCAAAATAAAAGCTGTTTTTACTGACAGGCGCGTTTGAGAAATATGAAAGACTTCTGAACTGAATGCGCCATCAAAGAACGACATCAAAAATATTTATTTAATGGAGTGATGAAAAAAAATTCTGAGACATCCAGTTCAATAATCAGTTACTTTGGAGGAGAAGAAAAAAAGGAAATTAGTAAATCATGACAAGGTTAAATGGAATTTTTGCAGGGTCAGGATATCAGATATGCCATAAAAGGTATTAATCACATGCTATCTACATAGAAACGTCTAACATCAATATAATAACGTATCACTTTGGTTCGGCCATTTCTGATGTACTGTGACCCAGTTTTACATCATCTTTAATTGGAATACGGGGTGGCCTTCATGACATCAAATTGTGTTTTGCTCTACTTTTCACATTTGACAGCTAGAAAATTATATATACAGAAATGTGCAAAAATGATCCTTTCTGCTTTAAAGGGAGTCACATATCTTTTACTTACAGATGTAATTACCGCAGATCTGTGTGGCTAAATTGGATTTTTTTTTTATCCAAGGTCACAGTCTCTTTCACATATCTGTAATAGAAAATTAGGAAGAGAAGGAAAAAGAAACTAATAGGCATATCTGAAAGTGCATGTGTCAATAAGTAGAAAGAATAAAGCCCTGCTTGCCATAAATATACAGGCTACTTTTAACTTGAAATTAGTCCATTTGTTATACTGTACCTTCCTAATTCTTGTACTAGGTCATTAATAAACACCATTGTACCCTTGCAAGTAGGGGTCTACTTTCAATTATTATCTAGTAATACAGGAACAACGTATACACATAGGATTCGAGGTCTGGTCGAATTTTCAAAAATTCGACCAGTGAAATGATTCGAAAGATACGAATAAAATTTCATTTGAATATTCAACTATTTGATCGTCAAAGTACTTCCCCTTTAAATTTTAATTTGCCAGATCAAAGCTACCGAATTGGGTTTCATTATTTTTGATTGAATAAAAAATATTCGAACGATAAAATCGGTCGAAACGATCGATTCGAAAATATTTATTGATCGATCGAATATTTCCTATTTGATCGTTCGACCAATCGAATTGAGGTAAAATCCTTCGAATTCGATATTAGAAGAATTTTACTTCCCTGCCTATTCACATGGTCAAATTTTGAATTTTTTTCAGTTGGAAATTCGACCCTTAGTAAATCAGCCCCATAACTTCTCTGTGTACTTTTAGGGCACAAACTTTGTATATTTGTATGTGGACTTATGAGTCAGATTTGCCTACTTCAGCTGAAGCTCAGATTATAGTGCCACAAAGCAGACTGACTTTAAAAGAACAAAAATCAAAGCTAAGGAGATTTAATACATCAAAAAGGCACTGGTCGGTGCTGCCATCAGAATCCCACTATTGCCCAGTACAAGTGTAAAAACTGGGAGTTCTCACTGTATGGCTGATCCATGGTATGATGCAACCACCACCAGCCAATCAAGATAACTGCAAAAAATGGCCTCCAATCAGGCCTGGACTGGCAATCTGTGGGTTTTGGCAAATGCCAGAGGGGCTGCTCTAAGGTGCAGTAGAAAGTCAGTATTTAGTGGGCTGGTGGGGGCTATTTGGGCCTCTGTGTGGGCTGATTGGGCCTCTATGAACCTGAAATGCCAGGGCCTATTTTGATTCTCAGTCCGGACCTGCCTTCCAATTTCTTTTTGAGAAATGGAAGCCATTTCTCAAAAAGAACCAGTTTAAAGCACATCTGGTGCTTGCCAAAAACATGAAAGTGGCCTAGTAATAATAATAATATGGAAAATGTGTGTTGATATCAGATGAGACAAGAACATACAACTCAAACCTAAAGTGAAGTTCTGGTGGTGGTGGCATCATGCGGTCTTCTTTTCATAAGCAATGTCTAGGCATCCTGAACAGATCATGTAAAGTATGGGTAAACTACAGTTTAAGAACGTGTAGGTCAATTATTGAAACACTAGGGAGAAGTAACATTGAGTGGCTCAAGACCAATAAAGGTGAGTATCCAACTCTGGATGTTACTTACCGCAGAGGACACACTACTGTATTAGGGTAGAAATCCCAGGTGGAATAATGCGTAAAAGTCTAAGGGGGTTAACAATTATCCACATAACATTTCCCCTTTTGTCTAATTTCTTTATCTGTTGTAAAGCTTCCTTCCTAGGAATGAAAGATTTTAAAGATCCAGTAAGTGAACTGATTCCAGTAATGACTACATAAAGTACATATCTGTACATGATTACTTATTCTGGCACACGTGATTTTGCCGGATACAAGGCTTTACCATGGTTAATTTGCCTAAGAAGAGCTTCTATATAGAATATAGCCATCATTTAATCTACTGACATTATGCATCATTCTCATTGTAATGTGTTTCCTTATTATTGGTGTAGTACAAAATCTTTCTACAATCAGATATTATTTACTATCATAAATGTATCCAACTATGGAATGGGAGGGAAAGAAAACCATTAACTCAGGACTGAAATGTGATCTTTATTGAATACATGGTTGGATAGATTTATCATTGTTAACTTGACTTCTTTTGACAGTGTTTGTGTTCCTTCAAGTCTGGGGTTCTGTGCTTTCTTTCCATTTATTTCCCAGCACAATCTAATTGATTTTAGGAACAATTGTCTACTTATCATCTTTCAGTGTTATCTGCTGTGTTAGAAAATATAAAATCTGTGGGTTGTATTTGTGAATGTATAGTATTTTTGTGACTAGCTCAGAGTCAGTATCCAATGTTTCTTCCTCCTTTATCTGAACGTCAAGCTGTGACTGATTATCATGTACCTTAGGGGGTAGAATATTTATTTGCTTTTTGTGTGTCTGTTTCAAATCTATCCATATCCATAGAATTGGTGTGCCACATATATTTATAACATTGATGGCAAATTGTTTGGAATAATCAGTGTTCTTGCAGGTGCTTATACAATGAATGCTAGGTCTATGTGAAGATGGTTATTAGATCTACAACTCACCTAAATCACTCAAGATCAAGTTAAATTAGAGAACTCTTTAAAACCACTTTTGATACATGGGAGCTATATGATATAGGAGCAATATCTGTAGTATCAGGAGAGATGTATAAGTGTAATGATGGAGCAATGCATTTCTTACAAAAGATTCCTTAACTATGAGATGAATCATATTATTAACCACAAGTGATCAGACGACTTGCAGAGGAGTATTGGAGGCTTATATCAGTATGTGCATTAAATCCGTATACTGCTGCAGAAACCAGTAGGGATTTGTTAAAACCAAGTTGGAGAATCTAATGCTTCCAAGCATGTAACCATACCCCATTTGCAACACGATGTCGGTAGATTGAGATAAGCATGCAAACTGCATCATGAAGATGGGAAACACTGGCTATTATAAGTCATTTTGGTATTTCATATTAAAGATGCCTACATTTTATACTACCAGACTTTATGGCTCGAATGTCATGAACTATGACACTCTAATGGACAGATGGTTGGGCCAGCAGTAAGAAGTTCACATATGTATTTCAGTTTTATTGGTTGTTCTGGTGGACACCGATATTGCCTGTTAAAACTGCTTACCTACTATAACCTGTAAACTGGGGTACTTACCTACAGGAGTATAGCAGCTTGCTAGATGAAGTTATGCAGATAGGTGGAATGTTAAATTCACTCATGGACAACATTCAATTCGAGGAGAAAAACTTTTCTCCTGATTGAGTTCCAGTTTTTCCCATATACTTCAATAGAGTTTTCATGTTATAAACAGTAAGATTGCTTTTTCTGAACTGAATTGAATCTCAAATTGAATCTGGTCCATGAGTTATAAAATGATAAACATTTTTGTTATCAAACTGAATCTGGATCATTGCTTGATAATTGCGGCATCCACTCACAGCAGGGTCATTAGAACATTTCTACCTCCAAGGTGGCCAATAATAGACATGAAGACATGCTTGTGCCTGGAAGGTGGTGGGGCCATCTGGAGGGTTCGGGCATCTGGAGGGAGGACACCATTATTTAGAGATTGGATGCTCTATTTAAACTTTTGTTAAAGAGTTTCCATAGTATTCAGCTTAAGCTGAACTAAAAACTACAAAATGATTTTTATTCTGCTATTAATTTTAGTAGTTCAAAGTTGTATTACTATTTAAGTTTTATTGCCCTACTATGACAAACAGAGTGCACTTGGTGGGACCTGCCAGCTGCTGGAATTGTGATTGGGTTCTTTCTGCCCTTCTCCAGTGTAGTATCATTAAACCAGCATATCAGAATAATCTCCCTATGTTGAATATCAACAGGATGACTTATTTATCTCTAGATTCTAAATAGGGCGCCATTCTGTTAGCTCTTGTGCACATGTATAATAATATGACTGCTGAATCCAGGTTCACTGGTTACCTACTAATTTTACCTGTAGGTAAATTATAGATAGACGGGGCTGAGAATGCACTGAATAGGAAGGTGGATTAAAGTTGAAGCACATGGCTGCCTACACACCAATATACATTTAAAAAACACACTTGCTGGTTCAGGAATTACATTTTACATGGTAGAGTGGATTATTTGCAATGTAAACAGTGTAATTTAGAAATAAAAACAACATTATGAAAATTGTGACAGAATCCGTTTAGGAGGTGCTTCTCATCCACCCAAACCATGAATCAAAATGTACCCAATTTCTGATAATTCTTATGACCTTTTGTGTCCCAAGATTTTGGAATTGTCCCATGGGCCTCATGAGTACATAAGTATGCACCTAAGTGAAATCAGGCATTGCTCTCCTCATAGGATAATATAGACCCCATAAACTTAGACTATATACCAGTGATCCCCAACCAGTATCTCATGAGCAACATGTTGCTCTCCAACCCCATGGATGTTGCTCCCAGTGGCCTCAAAGCAGGTGCTTATTTTCTAATTCCAGGCTTGGATGCAAGTGTTGGTTGTATAAAAACCAGGTGTACTGCCAAACAGAGCCTCAATGTAGGTTGACAATCCACATAGGGGCTACCAAATGGCCAATCACAGCACTTATCTGGCATCCCATGAACATTTTTCATGCTAGTGTTGCTCCCCAACTTTACTTCTGCATGTTGCTCACGGGTTCAAAAGGTTGGGGATCCCTGCTATATACTATTCTGGAACTCTAGCTTCTGTGATGTAGATTCCACTGCCCGTTCAAATGGCTTAAAAGGAGGGCTACAAATTTCCAGGTTATTGTTATAATTGGAGGCTTTCATAATCATAGAATATTCAGTTATCTTGTGTCTGTGCATGAAGTACTGCTCTACCAAATACCTAGAGTATGTGTGAATATAAATCATTGAGGCACCATCCAACTGGATCCAATCACTGGATGATCATCCCTTTATGGAGAAAAAAACATGTTTTTTCAGTAGAATTTTATAACACATATTGTGAAAATTTAAGGACAGAATATGGTTACAGCAGATCAGGGGAAATACTGTTCATTTTGACAAAAAGGCTGTCAGCACCTCTCATCAAATATAGGGACCCCCGTAGCTGCCGGCTACATTTTACGCAGATTTACTGATTGCATTTCTATAGAGGATGCGGCTATGTTCTGGATTACTTTGACATCTGGTGGATTTGTGAAAAAGGTAAAGGAATTACGAATAAATTGGAAGTTTGCTTGGAAAGGGTTTAGAATAAGGGAATTAAGTGAAATCCCTGGAATGCATCAGAATGCCTCACAATGTCGTTGGGGAGAGGGGTTAATAAGAAACTGCTGTCTGGTATTGGGAATTTATGTTGCTTCTCATTGGCTTAAAAATGATTTATTGCAGTTTAGTGATGTAAAAGGAATGAAAAAAAAGTTTTCAAATTTATGTTAATAATTAACAAATCCTTTTTCAATGGAAATTAGTAAGGTGTGGGACCTGTTATTCAGAATGCTTGGGAACTTATCTGGGTTATCATGATAAGTTGTCTTTACATAATTCCTTAGAGGAAAACTATACCCCCAAAATGAATACTTAAGAAACAGAGTTATATCAGGTTTATATCAAATTAAGTGACATATTAAAGAATCTTACCAAACTGGTACAAATGAGTTGTTTTATGTAATACCTTTTTATAGAGACCTACATTGTTTGGGGTGTATGGTTTTCCTTTAAGTCTACCAAGAAAGTATTTCAACATAAATTAAACCCAATGAGGTGGTTTTGCCTCCAATAAGGATGAATTATATTTTAATTGGGATCAAGTACAATTAAATAAGTTATTAAGGTGGCCATAAAAAGGCCGATAAAAGCTGCAGACAGACAAAGTCGGCAGCTTGCTGGCCCATGTAGGGAGCCGTCCGACGGGCTTCCCCGATCGATATCTGGCCGAAAGTCGTGAATTACATTTTAGCCTTCCCTCTCATCTAGCAAATTGTTCCCTTTATCTCTTTATCTTGTTGTTCTTTCTTCTGAGTGACTTCACTTTTGGTCCATGGTAACTCTACTTTTGGCCTTGCGGGTTCCAGGGTCGGGTGGTGAGTAAACCCATTTTAGATGCGAGTTGGGTAGCAGGTTTGATTAAGAGGTATAGCAAGGTGATGGGTTGCTGGTTAGGGTTGGGCAGACCCATGCACGACTCTAGTAGGTGGAGTAAGGTATAGTCCCAATAAGGGTTGCATCATTAATTATGGGCGTCAGCAGACACCCCTTGGGGGTAGGTCCTGCCAACATGTAAAATGGGGTCCCAGTGAAAAATGCCTCTTGCTCACACAGCCCTTTCCCTGACTACTGTTCCCCCTGTAATACCCAATCGCAGCTCTGCCTCAATATTATAGTCTAACTGAGCTAAATTTACCCCCAATGCATGAGCTTCTTCCAAGATTTGGCTGATGCACATCACTAACATGAACACTCTCCACTTTGGTTACTACTGTGACAGGAGACAGGAATTGCAAATAGAAATTATATTTTTTCACACTTTCCAAAATAATTCATTATCATACTGAAGCTTTTCTTTGACAAAAAAATTCTGTCTGCGTGCCTAATATATGTGTTTAGCTCCAGGCCAATCAAAAATACATATTTTATTTGGGATTGTACATTAAGGATGTTATTTACTAAACCACAAATTTTTCTGAATCTGAAAATCTGCCATCTCAGACCTGTCGAGGTCCTGTATAAATCAATGGGAGATGACCCTATCCCAATTGGAAGTTATCGTGGTTTGCACTGGGTTTAGCCCGATAATCCCATATTGTCGGGGGTTTTTGGGCAAACAAAAGAGTGTTTTGGGAAAAAAGTCAGTAAAAATTGCACACCTAGGGGTTTTGCTCAAAATTATTGTTTTTTTTCCTGATCCAATTTATTCTTGTTAATTTATTAATAAATAAAAACTTCAGGTATGGGAATTTGGTCAAGCTTTTTAAATTTTATGAGATTAATTTGTGGTTTATTAAATATCCCCCTGAGACTAGAATTATCACATAATTTCTCTTTAGCACAACTTGAACTCACGCATCTTCGGCATCTTTGAGTCAGTTGTGCAGTTATACCCACTGTTAACACTATGTGCGTGCCTTAATAAAGCCATAGTTAATAACGAAGAAGGTGTGACGACTCTCCTTCGATCAGTGCCGAAGATGCGTGAGTTCAAGTTGTGCTAAAGAGAAATTATGTGATAATTCTAGCAGCCGTCATTACGTATCGGCAGAAACAGAGGAGACACATGGGAGTCGGGTGAGCTCGGCCACAGACCGCTTCTTTATATATATATATATATGTACTCGTTTCTCTTTAGACTTCTTTAAAAAGGAATGTGACAACTTTTCAACAAGTAAATTGATAATATTTGTTAATATTTACCAGAACATTATCCAGTGACGGGTTTAAACATTATTTCTAGAGCCTCTTACTAAGGAGAGTCACTATGAACATGTGTTTTCCATCTGACACTGGGATCAAATTTGTCTTTAACACGCCACTGCTCTGGATCTTTTGTGTCAGTTCTCGTATCTGAAATTCTTAATCTATAATAATGAAAGAGAAATGAAAAGCAAGCAGGAATTTTTATAAGGGATCACATAACAAATTGGACCTGCTGGACAATGGCATTGTGAGGTGAAAGTTCATTGATTTGAGGTTACTTTTAGGAATATGTAGAAAGTATTTGAATATTTCTGGGATCTAATCTGACCTTTAGAAGTATAATCCATTTTAAAAATATATATTGAAAGTGCACAACACTCAAAGCCACAAGCAGCAGCTAGAGACGTCGGAGGTCCAAGGCAGGAATTGGGCCAAATATTTTATTTATACTTTTGTTTTGATCCCCAACGAGGATGTGATCATACGTAGGTAGGGAAGGATACATATATTGTGCTCGTTTGGTTTATATAGTTATGGATGTGGTCACATTTTAGTTCTTGTTTGACCCACATTTGCACTTACTTCAAGTGGTTGATGAAACAGGTATGGATGGTGGGACTTTTAGCTTGTGTTTGACCATGTCCTCTTCTGAATAAATGTGTCCTGTAGTCACATTGAGGAAGAGTGTTACTTATTCTTTTCACCCCAAGTGCTGTTAGATAGGGCAAATCTCTACTGTCTACAATCACATTCCCAGACATTTTTTCCCTACCCTAGCTTTATGACTGAGTGCCTCCCCTCACCCTGGAAAGGACTGGGCACCGCTGAATTCAATTGCAAATTCCATTGTCACGGTTTCCTCTTTTTACAGTTGTTAAAGAGTAAAAATTGTGTACTTGATTTTTCACCTTTCACTTTGACCTATGTAAAAGTAATGCATGGGGATCACAACTTTCTCAGCATTTTCACTTGAGAAATAAAAATCACTAATAATGCTAAATAGCCAAAAAAAATTATTTTACACTTGCTGAAGAAATGCATGAAAAAAACCCTTCCTCTCCATGATACTTTTCCTGCTTGACCGGAATGTGCAGTGCATCAGGTGAACTCTGTTTCATGTTTATTTAGGCAGTGGGCTAGGCCTTTGAGCTTCATGCCTTTCTTGTCTGAGCCATATGACCCTGCCTTACAAAAGCTACAGTACTTAACTAACAAACTATCTTTGGCCCTCTACACTTATAAAGTGCACTTGTGAGACCTGCACCAAGCCTGCGAAGACCTTTGAAAAGTTCTACATCCAGCAATTCTTGGAGACGATAAATAAAGATATGACCAGGGGGCACTGTCACTTATAAAAAGAGAAGATAAAGGAACAGATAGAGAATGAGAAACTCTTGTGTGTCATAGACAAAGGACTATGAAAAACATACTAAAGTACTGGCACAAATGTAAGCTGACACTTTACTCGACCAAGTATGACCTGTATATAATAAACAATATGAATATGGTGATGC
This sequence comes from Xenopus borealis, assembly GCA_024363595.1. Classification (NCBI taxonomy): domain Eukaryota; kingdom Metazoa; phylum Chordata; class Amphibia; order Anura; family Pipidae; genus Xenopus; species Xenopus borealis. The sequence goes on along the minus strand of CM044443.1, from coordinate 23,406,695 downwards.
CAAGTATGACCTGTATATAATAAACAATATGAACTGGTGATGCCAGTTGGCTTGAGGAAACTTCTCTATGGAACAAATTCCTGCCGTTTCAACGGACTGGAACAAAATTAAACTCTGATAAATACTTTGAGAAAGATGGAGGAGGCTTTACACAGTAAAGCATGTGGTATTCTATACCTTTACTCCAATATTTTGGGCTTTGGACTGATATCATAAAAGTCCTTCTTAAGTATGTGTATCTGAGGGTAACACAACTACTGGTTAGGAAAAGGGTATGGCCGATGCTGCCCCCACAGAGTTATGTTGAGAGTTTTTTAACTGATCTCATCCAAGTGCGTTGGCAGCACTGGAAGTGCAATGACTTTATGGTCTTTTTAAAAAAGAAATCTCTGCCATATCTACACAGGCAACAATTTCTCGTATTAATAGAAGCTATACAAAGGTCATTTTGAATGTGAATCACCATTCCACAAACTAGTTGTTTTCCCCAATAATTATTGCTATATGTCCAACTGCAATTGAGCCCAATGTGTCCAAACCCAGTTGGCTTGTGTTTTGATGCAAATAGGGTGCAAGTTGCAGATAGCATTTTCAGAGTGGTGGGTTTAAAACAGGGTTTGCATTTGATTTAATGAGGGTGAGTCTTTTGTGCCCAATTCAGGGTAGTGGTAAGCTCAGGGTTTGTTGTGCATTGTGCACCATTTATCAATAGAGGCATGTTGCATCCATTAACAAATACGTGGAAGTGCAGGAACATGCAAGTAACAATAAATGACTATGTGATCTCTTCATTGTGTCCAATTTAAAGCAGGGTGTGTTCATAACTGAACTCACATACGGAACGTTTGTAGGGAAAAAAAGGTTTTGACACTATTTGTTGCCTCGTTAAGTTTCAAGTAAAGATAAGCGAGCAAAATAGAAGTGACTATAAAACAGTGAGAGTTTCCATTTTGCATTGACTCTGTTGTGTTGTGCTAAACATGATTCAGTTTTCCAGGCTTTGGTGTATTTAACTATACAAAATTGGCATTTTTTTTTTCATTCCTGGCACTTCTTGGAAGGAAATGGCCTAATATTGTGACTCTGATTAAAGCACAGAGATAAAATTCCCAAATACAGATCCCTTTAAACCAATGGACTGATGCAGTGCAAATTGCCACAACAATATTGTTCCACAACAAATGTTAATGAGACTTTTCATTACTTAACAATTCAGCAGATGACATGTGAAATGTCTCTGAGCTGTTAAATAAAAATTAGCTTCTCTTTGAAAACACGTTTTCCTTCAAAACCAAACCTACACAATAGCAACAAAGATCAAGGAACAGCCATTTAATATTAAGTGAAGACACCTTGCTCTTTCATTCCACTTGTTTGGAGAAGATATCCAGTGAAATTCTTCCATTTATATGAAAAGAGAAACAAAAATAAAAGCACACTTCAGGGCTAACCATCTATGGAGGAATTTGCATTCATTTCTGTACATTAACCAAGGGGAACCCTTGAGTTACAGCAACCTTGAAGGATTACTACGGTGGCCTGCATCTATAGACGCAGTTACCTTGCCTAATGAATCACACACAGACATCATTTTGAGGTTGAACATCTGAAATGCAGAAGAAAAATTTATTTGCAATTGTGTCCAATTTGAGTCAAAGCACACTTGCAACTGCACAAGTTTTAATCCACGGCTTCCATGGCTTTTCTATACGTAGATAGATAGACAGAGAGAAAGAGATAGATCCTTCTTCATTCTTTTCTTATCTCTATTGGATAATCTAGCAACAATTGTAAATCAAAATTCATCTGAGATCCATGCCCCAATTAAATCATAAGGGCATTCGTTCTTGGAATTAAGAGGTCACAAAATACACATAATGGTATGTTGTTTGCAATCAGTACAAATATAATTATTTTGGGAGCAATTCTATTTTGCTGAATATGTATGTACATATATTTAAGAAGAGGGCTTTGTTTTTTCCCTGCTTCTCTTAGAATGTTTCTGGCTCAGTAACTTCCCATCTCCTGCTGATTCACAGCACAAGCTCTGGGCATGGTTTCACTGATATGTAAAAAAAAATGGCCTAGGAGGAACCAACATGGGGAGCTCCTGTGGACAACTTTGAAGGGCTGGATCATTGCTGTTATAGGAGATGCTGATCCACTCTGTTGTTATAATAAGTTTAGTACATAAAACATAGCATTTCTAGCCATATTGTAGACCTTCAAGATTTGGAGACATAATTATTTGAAGACATTCTTCAGTCTCTATTTTATATTTTTGTTAAATGTCTTCAATTTCTGACTTAGAATTTCCACTGCTAAGACTTCATTATACAGGTAGGGGACCTGTTATCCAGAATACTTGGGCGCTTGAGAATTCAAGATAATGCATCTTTTCGTAATTTGGATTTTCAAAAAATTATGTAAACATTAAATAAACCTGATAGGCTGCTTTTGCTTCCAATATGGATTAATTATATCTTATTTGGTATCCAGTACAAGCTAATGTTTTATTTATACAGAGGAAAGGGAAATAATTTTTTAAAATGTGGATTATTTGGATAAAATGGAACCTATGGGTAACAGCCTTTCCATAACTCGGAGCTTTCTGGATAATGAATTTTTGGATAATGGATCCCATACCTGTATTAACAACTAGGAAGCAGCCAGAAGAGATCAATAGGAGGGCGACAGAAAAAGGATAAATATGCATTGGCTGTATTTGAGAATTCTAATGATTAAAAAACCATGAGAAATAAATATTGAAGACTAATTGTAACGTTGCTTCTAACAGGCCCATTTATGATATGCTAAATGTTATTATAAAGCTGAACATCACCCTTTTACTGTGTAAACATATTTACCTTACAATTATCAGTTTGCTACATGGAGTATTTTTCTTGATTAACTAGACACAGATCCACCAATAAAGACATTCACTCCATTATTGGATTCCAGTGTATATACTAATGAATTCACAAATTTTAGTCAATCAATCCCCCCCCCCCCAATCTATTCATTATTAACATAGTAGCTAAGTGTCTCTTCTCTTTGTATTAAATGTCTTTTAAATAGAACCATAGTTCTAGACGGCAAACGCTGGTGTTCTACCGCTATTTATTTCAAACTTCAATTTCCAAGGTGCTTGAGGTTGTATAAAAATGGCGACCGTTTTCTGGGTTGTAGCTGGAGCCGTATTTACTTAATACACACCACCCTGTTGGCTACACTAAATCTGTGGTTGTTGCCCCAGAACTGCCCATCAGTCGGCGCATTGGCTGATATGTAAATGCTACATATTTCAGTATGGTGGTAGGTATTTAGTAGATCAATAATCTGCTGTTCTATGTTGTAATGTGTTAACAATGCCAAGAGTGAGTGAGTGAGCGTTACCACCCAGAGCTGAATAAGGTCTGTCTGACTGGTTAAGCCATATATTGCCAAGGAAATCTCAGTGGGAAGTTCACATTCTTCAGAAACACAAAAGCCAGATTATGTGTTTCTGTAAACTTTCCACTGAGATATATATATATATATATATAATACACAAAAGCCGTAAATATCTTGCAAATTGTATCCTTATAAACGGTGAGTTCTGCTGCCCTTGTGCACGTATATATAATGAATGTGTAAACCAAAAAAAAAGAGAACAGCACCAAGGGTCTTTGCAAAAAACTTGTATTACAAAAGTGTATGCACAACCGACGTTTCGGTCCCCATTGGGGTCCTTTTTCAATGAAACGTCGGTTGTGCATATGCTTTTCTAATACAAGTTTTTTGCAAAGACCCTTGGTGCTGTTCTCCTTTTTTTGGTTTATATATATATATATATATATATATATATATATATATATGGCTTAACCAGTCAGACAGACCTTATCATACAGTATATGATCATACTAAACTAAAGCCTTTACCAAATAAGTAGTCTATGAATGTTGTCCAGTTGTCCCAGTCCAAGGAAACCACAACCCTTTAGCGGAGAAGATATGTGCCTCCACACATGTCCCAGTAACTCCTCATCTTCTTTTCTGCTTATTAGCAATTAATAATCAGTACATTAGAAACCAGTGCAATTAGCATTAGAATTATATTATATTACAGTCCAGCCTAATTTCCTTCTTGATTATTTGCATCAACCCCTAATCTTAGCTCCTCAACAGCTGCTCAGAGCCCACTGAGCATGTGAGTGTCACAGATACTTTCCAAGATGGTGTCTCCCTGTGACAAGTTTGAAGTCCTGGATCATTGCTGCTATTGACAAGCTGAAACTTTAGGCTGGTGCAATAAGTTCACTATATAAAATACGGCATTTTTAGCCACATTCATTTTTAGGGTTTAGTTGTCTTTTAAAACCCTTGTATTATAAAGAACAATTAACTGCAATGTAAGTTAAAATACTGTATTAAGATATCAGAGGTCATGTCAGGGCCTCATGACCTGCAGCTGTGTTCCCATATATTTATATACAGGTATGGGATCTGTTATTCAGAAACCCATTATCCAGAAAGTTCTGAATTATGGAAATTAGGTCTCCCATAGACTCCATTATAATCAAATAATTCATATTTTTAAAAGTGAGTGACACCTCACTGGAGATGCTCAGTTAACCCTATGAACCATGCATGGGTCTTGATGCAGTCAAAAGTCCTATATTAGCAGTATAAAACTGTAGATTCCTCTGAAATACCTAAGCATACTTTGAGCAACTTTAAATGTATATTTAATGTTAGATCCTTAAGAGGCTGAATATATTCAACTGTATGTTCCGTGGCATGAAAAACAAACATTTGCAGCTGAGAAATGCAGAGCACATCAGATCCACGGCAGCTATTAACTCACGGCAACAATTTGTCTCAGAGATTCGTACCGCAAATAATCAACCTTATGTATTTTAATCACCCTGTAGATTTCATGTACTATAGAGGCTCACAGGATATCTTCTAGCTCAAGGTCGTACAGAGATTGAACCGCAGCCAGGCGTGTGTATGCATCCTCAGCACCGCCACATTAGCTATGGAAAAGCACATGCATAATTTAAAGAGGCATTTTACACCCGTCTTCAGCTTGGGTTCAGTCAATAAGACTTGTGTTCAACATACTTTCTCCTGGTTGTTATATCTTGAACTGAGAAACTATTTGCTTGGTTCTTCAAAGCTATTATGGGAAAAGGACAAATTAACAAAAAACATTGGTGCATTGATGAGGTCCTCTCACGGTCGGCTTGCATTGGCGGCAGTAAAGATCCGATTCCTGAGGGACAAATGATTGGATCAGCCTGATATCACCCACCTCAAGGTGAAAAGACCCTCTTGTATGGCAACCTCATTCAAGCAGATCATTAGGTTTAGGCCAGCTTAGGTTTCCATTCAGTAGTTGATGACAACTAACAGCCCTTCTGTAGTATCATTATCTCCATAGAAATAGTCAATTGGAGTTCGGAAACTATCTGCCTGTTCCCAACCTGAAACCCACCCATCCCACTGAGCCATTGCTACTTCTGCACCCATGCCAGCCCCGCCCATCTGTAAAGGGGGGTGGAAATGGCAGCTTGAGTGTATATATATATATATATATATATAATGGCAAACACTTGTAGGGTGGGTCAAGGGCACAGTTCTACTTGCACCCACCCACAACCCACCAAGGACCATGATGGTTCATGGGTTATGTGATGTCCTGCACATCACTAGTGGAAACACCACTAATATTGACTGTGTTCTGTCCATGGTTTTGCTGAGTAGCATGGGGGTGCAGTGCTGGGGTCCTAAGTTTGATTTCAGACAGGCAGTGAGTTTGTATGTTCTCAAAGTTTCTGCATGAGTTTCTTCCAGGTACTCTGGTTTTCTCCCACACTCCAAAAACATACAGGCTGGTTAATTGGTACCTTAGATTGTAAGCTCCACTCAGGGCCGGGTTTACATAGCAGGCATACCTTTCATTGCCCCCTTCCTTTGTGCACATGCTCAAGTTTTCAGCAACAGGTCCAGAGAACTGGGGATTGGTGTAGAAATTAAAAGAATTATTGTATCTGCAAATTCCCAGTACTTCCAAACCAATTGTTTGTGCAGCATTCCGCCCTCCTAAAATTCTGCCACCCTAGGACTGGCCTTTGTGGCCTTTCCACAAATCCAGGCCTGGCTCCACTGGGGCAGGAACCCAAGATGTGGGTGAAATGCTAGATTATTTGAATATATAGCAGTATATAAATAAAGTAAAATGGCAATAATATGCCAGCATAGATATCCCCTTGTACTGAGCACCATTTTGAATTAAATGTAATATATAAATGAAGGACATTCACATAGTTTAGGGAATAATGAGGAGTACTAGATCAGTATAAGCAAGATGGAAATGATTGGAAAAGGGAATGGAGAATAAATAAATAAGAGGAAATGTGGTATTGTGAGAAGTTTAGGGAGACACAATGATTATGGGGATTACAGGTCCCTGTCTCTAACTCCAGCCCTGATTACAGATGCAGAAAGGCAAGGCTTTGCCTCCAGTGGGGCTAATTTTAGATAAGGGCAGAAAGAACATTTGGCCTGGGCTATAGCATCACAAGGGTGAACATCTGCACTAAGGGCATATTACGTACATTTATAAATCAGGAATTGTCCAACCTGCAGCCATCAAGCTGCTCCAAGCCCTTCGGCTGTGAACGGGATGTTAGGGGCTGCAGATCAGCTGGAGAGTTGCAGCTACACTAGAACTGATTTTAGGATAATTTCTTACTCCTGTATCCTGGAAACTGGTGCTAAAATAGCCCCCACTGGGTTATAATTATGGCATATTTGTTAATGAGCACACATCTCGAAACTTGGAGGCACATATTCATTTTCCATTTGCAATGCCTTTATGAAATCACAACTGCCTCGTTGCAAGGTCATTCAATTAACTCCTAACATATGTTTGCTCATAGATTTCCAACATTTCCATCAGTATATATGTACATATGTAATCGTTTTATCCTGGGTCCTTCAAGTTCTGCTTCTAAGGCTTCTCCCCCCACTATCCTGAAGCCAATTACAAGCTCCGTCCCTCTATCAGTGGAATTTTGATCCTTCTTCTTTTGAGAATTTATTTCTGTAAACAAAAACCCAAGGATGCTGTTTTCATGTAAAGAAATGAGAATGCGTGCCTAGTGATAATTCTCTCCTAATGTCCAGTAAAGGCATGCCCAATGGCAACTGTGCTAAATTCCTCTAAATGTTTTTTTAAAATACACAAAGGACACGAATAACCTGTAGAATACATATTTATATAGGGTGCTTAGCCATATGATATGTTGGAAATATTGACTAGTGATGCCAATTCATTGGCAGGGTCTCTCTCTCTTGCACACATACCTCCCACCATATGGACATTAGGGTGGTTCAAACCAGAGAGCTGCTGAATAAAAAGCTAAATAACTCAAAACCACAACTAATAAAAAATGAAAACCAACTGTAAATTGCCTCCCAATATTACCCTCACCTTCTACATCAGTGATCCCCAACCAATATCTTGTGAGCGAGATGTTTCTCCCAACCCCTTGGATGTTGATCCCAGTGGTCTCAAAGCAGGGGCTTATTTTTGAATTTCTGGTTTGGAGGCAAGTTTTGGTTGTAGAAAAACCAGGTGTACTGCCAAATTCACTAAAGGGTGCAACTTCGCCAGCGCCCACTTTGCTCACTTTGAAACACTTCGCCAGGCGAAAATTCGCTCAGACAACACTAATTCACCCTGCATCCAGGGAGCCAAATGGTGAAGTTGCGCTACTGTTACTTCGTCGAACAAAACGAAGTTGCGCTAGCGTTGCCTAATTTGCATACAGTGGGAAGTGGACATGTTGCAGCAAATACATTACATTACACAAGCCCGGGAAACCTTAATAAAATAAAATAGAGTTGTTACATTGCCTTACACTCGTGCCCACTGTATAGTTTATGTTCCGTATGTTTGGAAATGTAGGGGGGGGGAAGCCGGGAACCCAAAAAATGTTTACAATCTTTTGCAGCCTATTACCTTGTAAATATGAAAAGATGCTAGAGTTTTGTTAGGACTTAGAAAAAATTTCACCTGTTTTTTGATAAACTCCTATCTAATCTATTGCACTTCGCCTGGTCTGAGGTGGCAAAGGCAAGTCTGGCGCCAGAGGTAATGGTCATTTTAGTGAATTGACGTAGTAACGCTCTTTCCCCAGAGGGAAAATTCGCCTGGTGTTAGAGTGTGAAGCAACGCTACTTTACCTTTCCTTCGCTCGTTAGTAAATTGGCGAAGTAACAAAATGACGTCATGCTAGCGAATTTTTGCTAGTGTTTGTCACTTCGCCCTTTAGTGAATCTTCCCCAGAGCCTCAATGTAGGTTACAATCATCATAGGGGCTACCAAATGGCCAATCACAGCACTTATTTGGCATCCCAAGAAAATGTTCATACTAGTGTTGCTACCCAACTTCTTTTTCTTCTGAATGTTGTTCACGGGTTAAAGAGGTTGGGGATCCCTCCTCTACATCATACTAAAAGTTAATTTAAAGTTGTGCCCTGCTTCAAACCATTGCCATATTTAGAAAGCCCATGGCCTTCAGAAAAATGGACGACACACAACATGTATCAGACAAATGTTTCTCATTATAAGCTTGCTGCTACTAAGCACACAGTGATTGTCACTTCTCTATAGTAAATTTGTTTAACTTGCTGGGTGATTTTAAGCCTTTAATAGGATTAATTTGTAGAGCTGGTGAGAATAGGAAAACGAGAGAAAAAAATTAAATGGTGGTTTTATACCATGTCATTTCATGAAAAGTGGATATGTTCAGTAGGAATAAACTGCAGCTTGGTGATTAGAACTGGAAATAATAATACCTTTGTTATAAAGCAATTAAACAGTTAAGAGCCCTCAGGGTCGATCCTGGCCCATCCGCCCCCCACAACGTTGGCGGAGGGGTCCAAGAGGCAGTTGCGCTCTCTGTGCTATAAGAGCTGAATTACAGTTTTGAAAGTTACAGGAGCTGCGTTTTTGTCTCCCCAGGTAATTAGTGGGGCACTGCCACCCGAGGAGAGATTCTCAACTTGCCTCAATGGTGCAGCTCCTCTGAGAGCCCTTTATGTCCAGTTAAACAAACAGAAGTCTTTTCAGTTCCAAGGTTGCATCAATAGGTGAACAGACTTTTTCTACCTTTCCATAATTATGGACATTGGTGGCCGCAGCCTAAGAGTAAGAGAAGAGACAACACACCCAAGGACCACTTTCTATTCTGGAAATTACCTGAGATTGCAAACTTTTGTTAATGATAAAACCCTCAGAAAAAGTGTAGGGACCCATAGGGGTTAATCCACCCCTATGGCTTTAAGGCCCTACCCTTTTTTTTCCTTTCTCCCTAATTACTAGGCAGAAGTTTATGGATCTATTTACATATCCAGTGTTAGTGGTCAGGAGTTGCTGTGACTACAGCCTGTGACACCCTGGTATAATGAGAAAGGGTGGGTCTTCCTCTTTGGCTGATGGATGCTGATCCAGCTGGGTGTGCCCAGCAGAGCCTGGGTACAGCAAGGCCCAGATAAGCCATCTGCCTAGAGGGATCGGGTTCTCTAGAGTGCAAGTCAGGGAGCAGGGACCCCATAAATGAGGTTAGCTAAACAGGGTTAGTTCTGTCATAGACTCTCTAGGAGAGTAAGGTAGAGAGGACAGATAGTAAGAGCATCTGGAGCTCCATCAAGGTTTTGTAGCAGGGTGTAGCTTCCCAAGGCTTTTGAATTGCCTAGAGTGAAGGGGCCACAGTGGATAGGGTTAGAAGGTGTTCTCCCTCACCACTCCACTGTGTGGGAGCCGGACCAGGTATACTGCAGAAGAAAATGGATTTACTTCTCAACTACCTTGCCTGATGGGAGTCACTGTTCTCTGTTGTGTAATCTAACCTGTTTCAGCTGCTGTGTGGCATTGTGTATGCCTTGTACCTCTGTAAGTAAACCCTGGGCTCATTTGTCTTGTACAAATAAATTGTTATTCATTTGGTTTATCACAAGAATCACCTGGCACCAATTATTTCTATTTGGTGTAGCAAAGTAGCGTGAGAGTTGTAGTTAAACTACTCCACCTGGGAAATCTTCCATGTAGCGAAGGCCCAAGCCTGAAGTGTTTTGAGTCATATGTAACCCATGCTCTAACAACTAGCTGAACATTAACCCTTTTTTGGTCTGCCTAGTCAGATTAGTGTTACAAAAGTATATCAGTACTCAATGAATATATGCTCATGGGGAAAGAGGCCCATTTTTGTCACGTGTATCCAATTAGTCTGCTCTGTGCATGTGCCAAACTGTCCATGCAAGAACTCCTAGAAATATATATATATATATATAATGATTTTATATATATATATATATATATATATATATATCAGTAGTAAGTTACACAGCGCTACAGGCACAATGGTTGGTGAAGGTACCAGAGGATGTTCTGGGGGGGCCCTAGTCAGTTTTATTTCTACAAATTTGTGTGACACCTGTTACATTTAGAAATCTTTACATCTAATTTTTGTCATTGAGCCCTCAGTTGTCACTATTAGGAGGGGATGGGTTGTTTCTACAAGTGTACAGTCTATGAGTAATAACTATTATTGTACTAGTCTAACAGTGCTGTTCCCAGCAGATACTACAAGCTACAGTACAAGAGGTCAGGGTGTGCTGGTGGGTTTAATCCATAATGCCAGAACTTGGTGCAACATAGACAATATTTTGATATCAGTTTTCTTATCTAAAAAGGGTTTGTTCATCTTTGAGTTAACTTTTAGTATAGGTATGGAATCCATTATCTGGAAACCCGTTATCCAGAAAGCGCCGAATTACAGAAAGGCCATGTCTCATAGACTCTATTTCATCCAAATAATCCACATTTTTAATAATATAATATTAAATATAATAATCTTTATTGAAGCATAACAATTTATTTAATGTTTATATGGTTTTCTAGTAGACTTCAGGTATGAAGATCCAAATAAAGGAAAGATCTCTTATCTGGAGAACCCCAGGCTCCAAGCATTCTGGATAACAGGTCCCATATCTCTATTATGAAGACAGTATAGAGACACTTTGTAATTGGATTTTGTTTCTTATTATTTGTGTATTTTTTAGTTATTTAGCTTTTTATTCAGAAAATCTCCATGTTGCAATGTCAGCAAACTGGTTGCTAGGGTTGCCAAATTAACCTAGCAGCCATGCACTGATGGGATATGAATAGGAGAGGGGCTGAATAGAAAGATGGGTAATAAAAAGTAGCAATAACAAGACATTTGTAGCCCTATAGAGCTTTTGTTTGTTAGATCGGGTCAGTGACCCCCATTTGAAAGCTGGAAAGTGTCAGAAGAAGAAGGTAAATTGTTCAAAAACTATAAAAAATAAATAATGAAAGACCCATTGAAAATTGCTTAGAACTGGCCATTCCATGGCTTGTGAACCACCCCTTGAATACATGAATTTATACAGTGGCCTTTAATTATAGTGGGCCAAAAGAGTTAAGACCAATCCCCAGCTTCAATAATCAGTGATTATATGTTATGTTGTTCTCTTTTATTGTATCTACTTCCCTGGAATGTTGCTAAAGTGGGGCTGTTTGTTTCGAAACCACAACCCTATTCTCACCATGTGTGCCATGATACCTAATTATATTTCAATATTCCTGTTGTTGACACTGTGAGGTGTGTATAACTTTAGGCTAGGGCAGGGGTAAGGAACCTATGGCTCGGGAGCCAGATGTGGCTCTTTTGATGGCTACATCTGGCTCTCTGCCAAATCTTTAATAAAAATAATGGGTGGCGTGTCCTGCGCTCTGCGGATAGAATGACTAGAAAGAAGGGTGCCAGAAAAGAAGACATGAAAAATATTATGAAGAACAGTGATATTTCAAATGAGTGATATTTCAAAAATGATTTGCAGGTGTCATGTATGTCATATATAATCTGATGAGGAGAAATACAGTGAAATGGTGATATTGGAACATTTGCAACTGAATGATTTTTGGTTGTCCTTCACAATAAAAAACAGAACAATTGCGACCACCTGCAAATCATTTGAAACATCACTCATTTGAAATATCACTGTTCTTCATAATTTTTTTTTCATGTCTTCTTTTCTGGAATTACTGGTATTTGACAGATTTCCCCAACATGCTGCCATGAGACTGTACATTGGGCTTTTGTATTATGTCTTGTGAGTAAGTGGATTGAGCAACAAAAGTGGCATTTTGTGACTGGATTGGGGGAGTACATATATAGATATTGTCCAATGCATGATTGTGTGAGTCTGACCCACATCTCACATATAAAGCACATCAAGACCAACCTACAGTACGATCACGTTTAACGGATGGAAGTCTCAACGCCTGCATGAAACTTAACCTCACCCCGTATCAACCAGACTACAAAGCCATCAGCAAAACCATGCAGCACCAGAAGTCACATTAATGGTAAGAAGTATTATTCATCACTGGTTAGCAACAGCATAATAACGTTATTAGAAAGAATTCAGAGACTTATTGTACTTTAAAAGTGTTGGTCTTACATAAAATGCACACATTTACTTTTATTTAGTTTTAAACATATTGTATGGCTCTCATGGAATTACAATTTAAAATATGTGGCGTTTATGGCTCTCTCAGCCAAAAAGGTTCCTGACCCCTGGGCTAGGGGTTCTCACTTGGGATTTTCCTCTCTGGCTTGAGAGTCATAATCCAAGGCACTATAAAGGGCTGGAAAAATATTCCTTCCTTTTATGTCCTTGTTACTGCCCACTCAGGGCACATGTCATATAGGGGCTAATGAAGTGCAAGGTGAGAACACAGTGACAAGGTTTTCCAGGAACTGGCTAGTTATCCTTTAATTTGTTCCAGATAATATATGTTCTTTAGCTACACAACTTCCCTAGTTGAACTGGCAAACTGAACTGTATACTGAATGCTACACACAAACGTATGGAAGGAATGGCTCACTGGTAAAATAACTGAACATGTGTTTGAATTCTGGTGATGATGTCTGAGAGCCTTAGGCATCAAAAAGCAGATTCCGAACTCTACAATCCCAGGACTGGCTCTGCCTCCTTTATAAACGGAGTGTATAGCATGTCTTCTTTATCCTGATGAGATATGCTGAGCGTTTCCCACCAAGACACATGCCCAGTTACATGGAGTAGCTCTTCAGACAAAAAGGGAATCTAGTCTGTTTATAGCAAAGGTCCTCCACTTATTAAAGCAGCTATGGGCTATGACACAAAAATAAAAGATTTCTGCATAACTAAATACATAAAGATCTTTGGGCAATACAGTAACAGGTGCAACTCTTGCTCCAGTTCTGGTAGAAACCATTTATTATATAGGAATTTCTGCTCTTATGGTGTCAATGACAAGCTTTGCATTGTTATTAAGTTTACTCTGCTTTGGGTTTATTGTTGTGAAGGGCAATAGGCCCATGCTTTTTAGTTACAATTATAAATCAGCGTGATTGGCTATGGAAAAATAGTAGAACCTAGTGAAATATTATTAATATTCAGTGCAGTCACCAAAGTGTTACAGCACTAATCTGTGTGTGTCTTGAACCATAGAAAGTCTAAGTACATATTTTTCTTGTGTGTTCTTAAGTGTTTAAGTGATTTATATAAAATGCTATCTCCAAAATTTGCAAAAGCTTTGCTGAGGTCAGCTTCTTCAGAGCTATTAGGACCACAATGGTCGAAGCACGTAAAGCTAAAATCTGTTATGGTTTTACCATTACCACTATAAGGATGTTAAAGGCGAGTATCAAAGTGAATTCTGAGGCAAAAACCTATTTTTCATAAACTTGTCCTATCCCCATAAGGAACATGGAAACTGGAAAGAATGGCCAAGGGTCAAATACAGGACACAACTATAAGACTTTGTGGTGAATACAAGGTCACCATCAACTGCTGTGTAGAGCCATAACTAGGGTTGCCACCTGACAGGTATTTTACCGGCCTGGCCGGTATTTTTGGTAGTTGATCCCAATGTTATTAATAGGAGAAAAAGACAATTATATAGGAAGGCCGGTATTTTTTACAGGAAAAGGTGGCAACCCTAGCCATAACCCATATACCCACTAGACAATTCAGAGGACTTGTTTGCTACTCTTGCTGGAGGCAATAGCAAACATAAATAGCTAGAAGAACACCCTGATTCCAAGCCACATCTTAACCCCAACACACACAAAAGGGTTTGTTTCAATACCAGTGCTCATAACATGGATGATTGGCAGCTCCAGCTATGTTTCAGTATGCAATGGACCAGCTTCACCTCGGGCTAGATCATGTTGTATGTTTCATTGATGACATTTTGATTAAGGGTTCATCTGTTGCAGAGCAATTAGCCCTACTAGATCAAGTACTAGATCAAAATGAGATGCCTTAGGGGTGCAAGTAATAAATGCAACTTCCTCCAACAGTCTTTGTATACTTATGATACCATATGGAGGCAAAAGGTCTTCATTCAGTTTTATATAATTTCATCGTCACATCTGTAAATTTTATATCTTTATGGAAGATTTTTCTGGTCACTTCTGGTTATGGGCCAGAATACTATTTCAACATTGGCAGAACGTGGAATGCACTACTCCTATGAGCTAGACCATGATATCATCAGTCCTTTTCCGGGCCATAATGATGCAGATGCTTTATTACAGTTTCCAATCCTCTTTACAACAGATGTCCAAGACTAAGGTTTCATTTTCAGGTTTCATATCTAGAGGAACTGTGTATTTCTTACAAGGATATTGCTATGATCCTCTTCTGGCCAGTGTGTGTAATTATATACTTGCCTTTCTGCTTCACCTGTAGTAACACAACATGTTCACTTAACCTACTGCTAACCAAGAAACTTATTAACCAAGACATGGGCTAAAGTGCTATTGACTGATCACACACAATTGCTTGTACATGCACAAACTCAACGACTCTCTTGAGGGGGAAACTTATAGTGAAACCAGGTTTTAAACACGCAGCTTAGCCCTTACCTATTAAGGAAAAGAAAATATTTGCTGTGATATTGGCTCTGGGGAGGTTACACTTGAAAATGAATCCCTTGGGAGAACCAGCCATCCATTGCCAATTAGAAATATACAAAGAAAGAACATAACTTCCACTTTAAGATAATTGCCAATTGGTCATTTATTTGTATGTTTTAAGCCAGTTGTTTTTTTATATATCCGTTCCTGGTTCCCCTGGGTGACTGCCATAAATTAAATTGTTCCTTGCATGTAAGGTTGCAAGTAAAGACAATTCTACGGGGTGTGGAGCAGAGGTTGTCACTATTACATAAGCAGACTGGTACGGCCATACTGTCAATGACAAGAAGTCTCTGACTGGTGTCGTGTTTCTGCCTACATGACTAAGAGACCTCCAAGAGGATGTAATAAATTGGTCCCATTGGTCATCTCTAAGGAACCTAACATGTTCCTCCCAGTTTCCCCTAGAGTGACATTCAATGTGAACATTCTTAGGTTTCAGCATAGATTTGAGAGTTTGAGAATTCAGTGTATTCAAAACTAGTTGCACAGTAGAATTTCAATGATCCTATGGACAATAATTGGGATATAGTGTTGGCTTAAGTCATACTAAAACCAATAGTAGCTAAACAGAGGTGTGTTGCATTGCTATACTCTTTCTACACATGAAGCATATTATATACATTAAACCCCATTTAGCATGATTCTCATATGGAAACAGCAGAACTGTATTCCTTCAACTGCTAGTAACTATGCTACAAGTTCAGACAAAAGAGTCTCACTATCAAGTGTGTGTAGACCAAGTGGACATCATGCAGATATTATTGAAATATAACTTACCTTGAACCCGTCCTCGTAACTAAGAGATACATTTTGGTTCTTGATATCCATACACTGTCTCCAGCCATGGACTGTCTGTATCACAAAAGGTTTTAGCAGCATAACTAAACTAGTGACACATAAGACTGAGGTTAAACAGTTCAGCCATCTAGGGAAACTTACTTGGCCACAAGAATCCTTGAGCCTGGAAAATCAATATATTGCACTGCTCATTAAATCACAATCTAAATGGCTTATATTAAAAGGGGTCAACATGTTATTTGTGATGGTTGCCCTGTCCTAGAGATTGTTAATATATTCTGAAGACCACTAGGAGATAACCATCACTACAACTTGACCTTACTTAAGGTGGCCATACACAAGTATGCTTCGCTGATGTTGAATATCAAAGTAATGCCCTCAGGCTGGTGATTGGCTAACAGTGGGGTCCTATACAAACCCATTAGCCGCAGGACGCCATATAACTGCTCCAGGTACAATATTCAATGCAATCCTCAGCCAGAATCTACAATATTTTACAGAATGCTAGATCAGAATCTGAATGAACAGATATTGACCTGGGAAGACATCATTTGGAGCCCCTTTAGGAGATCATTAGCTGGCTATGAATGGCCAAGTTGACTGCCAGTATAAGTTTTCAGGGTTGCTTAGCCAGTGACATAGATTGTTGACCTAATGGTGAGCTCTGGTCATTATAATTATGCAGGTTTATATTACCAGTCTGACCTTCTGAATAATAGGGTTGTAGAGGTTCTCTAATGTGAAATTCAGCAAGCCTATGAAATAAACAGTATGCAAGACTGCAAAGAAACCATTTCACACCCGTTGTATGACCTTTCCACTTACATTATGCCTTTAAATTAAATCACATGTTGCGTCGTCATCTATGGAACTGGAAGCTGACTGCCCCATCAATGGAGAAAACTGGCGTCGGCAGGGGAAGAAGGTGAGAGCTTTCCTGGTGACTGGCAAGTTCACTGCTAATCCAGAAAGAGCTGAGAGATCTGCAACAAAGTCTGAGTAATTGGTAGATTTGCTACAGAGCAGGAGGGAGCGATGGGAGAGTGTGGATCCTGCGAGTCAGTCTGTTGTGAAAGGAATGTGCTTTAGAGCTGTTAAGCAATGTGGCTTTTGTGTGCAGGACACACAGACACTTGTACGTTCACGGGCAGCACTCTCATTGTTGTTCTTAATGCTGTTTTTAAATTGGATTCATCTATTGGATTCTGTTTCAGAACACAAACCGTGAGAGGTAAAATAAGGTACCAGACAGCCATCTAGATTGTGTTGAACTACATCCCTTACCAATGCTTCAGCTGGTAGCCAAGGGTTGCTGTAGTGGTGGTACTACAATATCTGCTAGTCTGCCAGCTAGCCATCACAGACTCACATTCTCCATTAAAAATAAATACTCAGCTACTAGGTAACTTTTTATTTTGCCTTTAATATGTTGATGTCAAGTGTTGCATATCCATAACTTTCCTTCTCTGCACATTTGCTTTAGGATTAGGAGCTGCTATATGGATTTAGCTCTCTGAAAGCAGCAGTAAAAGCAGCAGTATCTTTCTTTATGCTTTTTCAAAATATTTATAGAGAAAAAGGCAAGATTCCATATGAGTAAAAATAAATTTCGGACATTTATACAGGTATGGGATCTGTTATCTGGAAACATGTTATCATGAAAGCTCCAAATTACAGGAAGCATGTGTAACATAGACTCCATTTTAATCAAATAAGTAAAACATTTAATACTATTTATAATAACATATTTCCTTTTTGTCTGCTGTACATCACAACAGTAGCTTGTACTTAATCCCAACTAAAATATAATTAATCCTTATTGGAAGCAAAACCAGCCTACTGGGTTTATTTAATGTAAAATGTATGTCCTTTTTCTCTGTAATAATAAAACTATACCTTGTAGTTAATCCCAACTAAGATATAATTAATCCTTATTGGAGGCAAAAGAATACTATTGGGTTTAATTAATGTTTACATGATTTTCTATTAGACTTAAGGCATGAAGATGCAAATTAAAAGAAAGATCCCTTATCCAGAAAACCTCGGTCCCCAGCATTCTGGATAATATTTCCTATTGAGTATTTAAAAGCTTGCATCAACTGACTTGCAGCAAGAAGTGTTAGACGCCAATTCCACCCGATCTATGAAAATGTTCACTTATAATAGAATTTGGTTGATGCATAATCAAAGGCGTGCCCCCACCCATTTCATGACATTGGAACAGGACACGGGTCTATAAATTCCAAGATGCACTGGGTTAGGGTCAGGGGCAGGTAGTGAAGGAGTTAATTAGGGAGAGTGGTGAAGGAGTGGGTTAGGGTTGGGTGGTGAAGGAGTTAATTAGGGTGTGAGTGGTGAAGGAGTGAGATAGGGTTGGGTGGTGAAGGAGTGGTTAAGGGTCAGGGGCAGGCGGTGAAGGAGTGGGTTAGGGTCATCTGTGGTTGGTGAAGGAATGGGTTAGGGTTGAGTGTGCGTAATGAAGGCATAGGTTATGGTTGGGTGCGGGTGGTGAAGGAGTGGGTTAGGGTCGGGTGTGGGTTGTGAAGGAGTGGGATAGGGTCAGGTGTGGGTGGTGAAAGAGTGGGATAGGGTCAGTTGTGGTTAAAAAAACGTGGGTTAGGGTCACATGTGGGTGGTGAAGGAATGGGTTAGGGTTGGGTGTGGATGTTGGAGGAGTGTGTAAGGGTCATATGTGGGTGATGAAGTTGGTTAGGGTCAGGTGTGGGTGGTGAAGGAGTTGGTTACGGTCACATGTGTGTTGTGAAGTAGTGGGTTATGGTTGGGTGTGGGTGGTGAAGGAGTGGGTTAGGGTCATGTATGGGTGGTGAAAGAGTGGGTTAGAGGTTGGTTGTGGGTTGGGATGTGAAGGAGTGGGTTAGGGTCATGTGTGGGATGTGACAAAAAAGTCAACCCACACATCTCTACTATCTATGTGTCAGGGTTGAGGACCATATCAACACATTCTTGCTGAGCTTGTCCAACAGGTCGCGTCGGTCAAACCAGAGATCTGCTTGCTTGGTGCCAACATGTGTATGGGCAGCCTAAAGCTGTTGTAGATGAATGAAAGCAAATCCTGTGTCAGGCGCACAGATGCATCAGGATATCGTTCTGTGTATTATTATATTATTATTATTACAGGTATTGCTGCCTAAGAACAGCCAATTTCCTCTCTTCTTACCTCTATGGCATTGAGTTCATCCAGAACACCCAGCATGCCAGCTGTCATCTCTTCCTACCCTTCTGAACTACAGCCATTAACTGGAATAATAGCAATTACATACATGCTACCATTTACATTTTTTTACTTTTTGCCCTGTGACAATTTCCACAATGTGAAACTATATTTTAAAAGTGCTGTAGAAGTTTCTTTAGCAGCACAGTGACTTCAAAATGGGCTTTTATTTTACTTACTAATAACTGCCAGAATTGTAATTTCACATCCTGTGCTCAGAACATTTAGAAAAGCGTAATTCTTCTCTTCAATGGGGAATAATCATCCTATATACATTAATGCTTCTAGGATACTTCCTCCCATCTTATTAATAGGCAATAACTATCATTTAGCCTTAGCAAGCAAATGTATGCCAGTGTATGAATACAGACTCTTTTATATATATATATATATATATATATATATATATATATATATATATATGCTTGCTAAGGCTAAATGATAGTTATTGTATATATATATATATATGGGACCGGAGGTTTTCTGGATAATCATCTTCAGACCTTATGCCTGCTAGAAAATCATATAAACATGAAACCCAATATTCTGGTTCTGCTTCCAATAAGGATTAGTTGGGATCAAGTACAAGCTACTGTGATTTTATAAAAATCTGAATACTTGGATAAAACGGAGTCTGTAGGAAATGGGACCTATCGTTCAGAATGCTGGGGTTTTCTGGATAAAGCATCTTTATTTATTTTGGATCTCAATACATTGTAAATTTAAAATTAATTTAAACATTAAATAAACCCAATAGGATTGTTCTGCCTCTAATAAGGATTAATTATATCTTAGTTGGGATCAAGTGCAAGGTACTTTTTTGTATTACAGAGAAATAAAGCATAATTTTTTAAAAATAATCTGAATTATTTGATTTAAATTGAGTCTATGGGAGCTGTCCTTTCCGTAATTCAGAGTTTTCTATATAACAGGTTTCCTGATACAAAGGAAATCAGTTGTATCTTGAAATGGAAACAGGATATTATATGGGTGAATTATTAAAGGTCAAGTTGTGTTTTCACAAAAAATGCAAGTTCTTCGAGAGTAGTTTCACTCAAAATAGTTTTCAGGGAAATAAATCTTTTGAGATTTGGCAGAGGTCCCTTTAACCATCTGAAGATGATTTTCACCTTCATGATTTTTGAGTGTTTTACGCTGGTTTGAGCTCAAAAACTCAATACATTTGAGATATCAGATTTTTTTTAGCCTATAAATTTTAGGTATTTAGCCTATAAACTCGATACATTTGAGGCATCAGAGGTTTTTTAGCCTATAAACTCAATAAATTCAAGGTAGCAAAGTTTTTTTTAACCTATAAACTCAATAAATTTGAGGCATCCAAGGTTTTTTAGCCTATAAACTTGATAAATTCAAGGTTTCAACGTTTTTCAGCCTATAAACTCGATACATTTGAGGTATCAGGTTTTTTTTTAGCCTATAAACTTGATAAATTCAAGGTATTCACGCTTTTCCCCGTTTGCATTCATTGGGGTTTTTGTATTCAGATTTTATCATAAATAAAACAAACGTTCGAGTTTATTCAAGATAGGAAAAAAAAACCTCACAAATTTTACCTTTAATAAATAACCCCCTACGAGAAATGGCATTTGCATGTTTCAAAGCTTTCTGGATAACAGGTTTCCAGATAATATATGAATGAACTGCGCATATTAAGAGTCATTGGTACTGAAGCCTTTACTTATTCTCTTGTATTCCAATGACTTTTGTTGCTGCTCTTTTCTCAGCATCCAGATACTTCCTCCATCAGGTCAGGCCACCTCTGCAGTTATTTGGCATTTTTCTACCAGTTTTATATCCAGAGGCAGTGAGGAAAGTCATCCAGTCTCTTCCCCTCCCTGTCTGCTAAGAAGGCTGGATTTGCTTAACTCTCTTTATTTCTCCCCTCTGTTCTGTTAGGGAGGGTCCCCAGCCTACTCTTGTACAAAAGAGAAATGCCGGCTGATGTTTCCTACACGGCTGCTGTCAGTTAAAGTGAAGGGTGGGTGGAGGGAAACACTAGGGGAATGTCTCCGGTGTTAGCAAAGCTATTGGGCTGACACACACATGCATGGATCAATGGCACTTGCACTAAGACATAGACAAGTGCACATCAGCTTACACTTTATTAGGAACATCTTCCTTGACTTTGCATTTAGAGGGGCACCTGCCTTGGCTTACTTTTATTTCTTGCCAATTTGAAGCAATATGAGAGACATATCAGAAGATACTTAGAGGACAATTTATTTGGATTGAACATCAGATGAATTCATTATGAGAGACATAGCTGAAGATACTCAGAGGACAACTTATTTGCACTGGAAGAACATCAGATGAACTCAGTATCTACCAAGTTTTGAATCGAATTTACTCAATATTAGGATTGCCCACAGTCATCATGCCAAACAATGAGTCTCTTCTGGCCACCCCCGAAGGTTCCACTGAGTGGAATCCCTTTAATGAACCCCTGAAGACCATCGAACCTTGGAACTTCCAGCTTTTGGCCGTCCTCATGTTTGTGGTAACAACACTGTCAATTGCTGAAAACTTTATTGTTATCCTTGTTACGGCCAAATTCAAGCAGCTGAGGCAACCTCTGAATTATATCATTGTCAACCTGTCCGTGGCGGACTTCCTGGTGTCCATCATTGGCGGCACCATTAGCATTGCCACCAATAGCAGGGGCTATTTTTACTTGGGATCCTGGGCTTGCGTCCTTGAAGGATTTGCAGTTACTTTTTTTGGTAAGGCTCGTTTGCATGCTAAACTCCTATTGGCTGAATCTACTCAGTACGCTGGGATGTCTCCGGCAATAATCTGTATAAAGATATAAAGATATATGTTCCCGTCTTGGGAAGTAGTTATCAGCTTTTCATTGACTTATTCCATGATCACAGCTTATTAACATGCAAAGATATTGATTACCATCCGCTAATTTGTTCTTTTTAAAGTGATTCTGGTAAAAACGACCGGTCCTTGTTTAAGTTGGGATTGAGTTTATAATAAAGAAAGCATTGCATTGTATCATTAACTAAAACAAGTGTTTAGTCACTAATTATACAGGGAACTATCATGGGCCATAATGCACCGTAAAAAGGCTAAATTTACACGCAGGAAACAATTACTTTGTGCTTTTGTGTTATTGTATGGAAAGAACTTTTTTTCCTGAATGGCATAGCCTCAGGTCCCTGGATGTGGCTAAACTACAATTCCCAGCAAATATAGTGAAGGGTTAAAGCATGCTGGGAGATGTAGTCCAACCACAGGGCTTTAGGACCCACCAGTAGGCCACTGACACTAAGGGATAGTCCACATGGCAAGATTCAGGGAGATGGTCGCCTGGTGACTAATTGCCGCTTATTTGGGGCAACTAATCTTCCTGAATTACTTGCCCATGTCTCCCACCTGCTGAAATGTAAAGTCGCCTGCGCCTATTCACACGTGGCACTGCGTTTTCCTAATTCGCTGAAATGTCAATTTTCAGCGACTTAGGAAAATGCAGCGCCACGTGTGAATAGGCACAGGCAACTTTACATTTCAGACACGGGGAGATTAGTTGCCCCAAAGAAGCGGCGATTAGTCACCAGGCGACAAATCTCCCTGAATCTTGCCGTGTGGACCAGCCCTAAAGCAGAGGGGGATTAGTCAGGGGATGGATCCATATCTCTCAAATGTCCTGTTTTTGTGAGATTTTGTGATTTTGACAGCTCAACCCGCAGTCCCAGGTTTGTTACTGAAATGTCCTGACTTTCTCTATGATCTCCTGCACTGAACAGCCAGAAAAAGATATCACGCTTCTAATTTAATTGGCTTTTGGCCCAGACCAGCCACAAGGCGCACTAAGATACTTTTGTAAAAATTTAAATAAGTAATTGTATCAATTTAAGATAAGCAGGTCTCTTGGGGAAACTGACTTGCAGCTTAAAGGGCAATTCACCTTCTTAAGCAAAACTGTAAAAACACATAAAACCCTTAGAAATGTGTTCAAACTTTCATAACCTGCCAAATTTTGTAAAACAAACATGGTAATTAGGGGGGGGTGTAACCACAAAAATTGGCGTGGCCAAAAATGTCTGTCTTTCTTTTTGTTCCTCTTTCTATTTCAAATATGTTGGGAGGTATGTAGATCTCTGAAACAAATCCACCTTTTTCACCTCTGCTTATATCTAGAACTTATCACAGAATAAAGGACTTTGCTAAATATGGTATTTTAAACATAACGACTATGGATCCATGCTGCTCTGTAAGTGCTTGTCTATGGTCGGAGAGAGTATGTGTTATCCCTGAGAATGCAATAGGGTCCAGATGCAGAAGGAAGGATGAATGAAAGGCAGGTTTATATCCAATGTATGGAAGTTCACATACTGTATCTTAAAGGCGTCCTCCACCCAAAATCTATCTTTGGGATAGTACCAGAAAATGTCAATCTAAGAAACTTTCAACTATAATTCAAATACAGTGGTTTTAGTTTGATTGGCTGTTTATAGTCTCTGCACTGGCTGGTTCTAACTTATGAAACAATGGTACAAGCCATGATGGACAGACCAGGAGGAGAACTGACTGTTTTCTTTTCCCAATATTTTTATTGGTTTTAAACTTAGACAAACATATATAAAGCAGGCACACAATACATATACAGGTATGGGACCTGTTATCCAAAATGCTCGGGACCTGGGGTTTTCCAGATAATGGATAATTTGGATCTTCGTAACTTAAATCTACTAGAAAATCATATAAACATTAAATAAACCCAATAGGCTGCCTTTGCTTCCAATAAGGATTAATTATATCTTAGTTGGGATCAAGTACAAGCTACTGTTTTATTATTACACAGAAAAAAGAAATACGGTTGAAAAATTTGGATTCTGTTTCTGTAATTCCGAACTTTCTGGATAACAGGTTTTCTGATAACAGATCCCATACCTGTATAATACAGGTATGGAATCCATTATCTGGAAACCCGTTATCCAGAAAGCTCTGAATTACGGAAAGACCGTCTTGCATAGACTCCTTTATAATCAGATAATCCCAATTTTAAAAATTGATTTCCCTTTTTCTCTGCAATAATAAAGCAGTAGCTTGTACTTGATCCCAACTAATATATAATTAGTCCTTATTGGAGGTAAAACCAGCCTATTGGGTTTATTTAAAGTTTACATTATTTTCTAGTAGACTTCTAGTAGATCCAAATTACGAAAACATCCATTATCCGAAATACCCCAGGTCCCGAGCATTCTGGATAACAGGTCCAATACCTCTACATATAAGGCAAGCAAATAATAGAAGTATCAAGTCCTCAAACCTGGTTGCATTGGTTTAAGAGTCAGACCCAGAGAATAGAGAGAGGCAGACAGACAGACACTGCTTTAAAGCTGTTTAATGAATGTATAAGGGAAAGTGGCTTAGAACAGTATTTTCTTTCATCATTCAACATCAGTTCTTCTACTAAGTTACTTTTGTATTTATACATTTATCTAAATGTCCTTATAGATAAAAGGAATGCATTTAATTATTGCTGTACTATTGACTCCCTCCAGTTCATTGGTATGCTCTTCTAATAAGCGCTAGTGCTAAATAGATATGTTTTCATAGAAAGTTCAAAAACTGTAGCAAACCAGTATACGATTCTGCTTAGTAACCATCTAGTCCAGTGATCCCCAACTAGTGGCTCATGAGCAACATATTACTCACCAACCACTTGGATGTTGCTTCTTTGTTGAATTTTTAGGCTTGGCGGAAAGTTTTTATTGCAGAAAAAACAGATGTACTGTCAAACAGAACCTCCTGTAGGCTCAGACTACATACACAAGGGGGCAGATTTACTATCGATCGAATTCCGAATTAAAAAAAAAAATTCTAAATTCAACCATGGGAATAGTGGGTGAAGTAAAATCCTTCGAATATCAAAATTGAAGGATTTTACTGCAATTCGATCGATCGACTGATCGAAAAAGAAAAAAATTTTTTATTCGATCAAAAATAATGATACTGAATCCGGCAGCTTGGATCTGGTGAACTAGGTGGTCGAATAAAATTTTAAAGGGGAAGTACTTCGACCATCAAATAGTCGAATATTCGAATAAAATTAAATTTGAATATTCGAATTATTCAAATAGACGATGGTCGAATTTGCCTAATTTGCATATTCGATTATATGAATTCGAATTTTTTAAAAATTCGATCGAACTTCAATTCTTCATGTGAATTTAGTAAATGTGCCCCTAGGTGCTTCCAAATGGCCAATCACAGCCCTTATTTGGCATCCCCAGGAATGTTCTTCATGCTTGTGTTGCTCCCCAGCTCTTTTAACATTTGAATGTGGTTCACAGATAAATAAGGTTGGGGATCCCTGATCTAGAGGGATCATAGAATGCCTTTCATGGAGCAATATTAGGTACAGTAGCACAGTGCTGAGTAGAACCAGTAGTTTACACCATGGACAGTTCTCAGCCAGTTGTCTATCCAGTGTATTAACGTGATGTGTATTTTGTTTCTCTTTACCTTCCAAGGGATTGTGGCTCTGTGGTCTCTGTCAGTCCTGGCTTTTGAGAGATACGTAGTAATCTGTAGACCTCTGGGCAATCTGCGCCTTCAGGGCAAACACTCGGCTTTTGCCATTATCTTTGTGTGGGTCTTCTCTTTTGTGTGGACAATCCCACCGACCATGGGCTGGAGCAGCTACACTACGAGTAAGATTGGCACCACCTGTGAACCCAACTGGTAAGTGCTTAGCTGAGGCAAGAATGCGATTTGAGCCATCATAATGGATTTAGAGGCTATCATAGCCATAGAGGCTGGGAGTATTTCACTGCTAATACTGAAAGTACATTTGAAAGCAGGGAAATGGCACTGTTATATAAATATACTTTATTCCCTGTTGTGTAGCTCGTAAAATAAAATTGGAGGCTCCCTGTACATTTTGGGGGACTCTGCAAGGGCATCTAAAGACAGAAAAGCCCAGTAAGGATCCATAACACCCCCACTTGTATCCTGCAATCCCTTTTCTTTTCCTGAACCGTTTCCTGTGAGTGTGAGCAGCAGGGAACCTTTGACTAGGTTGTGGTAGACTACAACTTCCAGCAGCCCCCCACAGATTGTTGAAGGCAGCATCAGACTGGGGGGACTGGGCACTCGCCTCAGGTGGCAGCACCCCCCTTGTTACCAGGGGCCGCAAAAATGCTGCTCCTGGTAAATATGAGCCAAATTTCTGGTTTTCAACCCGGAAATTCAACTGTTCTTTATTCTGAGCGCGCATTTGTCCTGCGCTAGAAAAGTGAGCACTGTGGGGAAGGGGGGGGGGGGGCGGCAAATTCAAGGCCACCTCAGGCAGCAAAGTCTCAGGAATCGCCCCTGGGTCTGGGGCCCACTCAGACAGCCCATACATGCCCCCCACCCCAAAAGAATTCCCCCTGCATACCCCATACACCAGCCCTCCTCTCCAGATCAATCTCCCTGCATGTCAGTGATCATCAACCAGGGTCACTGGCAGGGTCAGGGTTGGGGACCCCACTGGGTCTTTCCCCAGTCCGACCCTGATTGAAAGTTCAAGTCAACAACACCTTGAGGTGGTCCAGTTGCCCAAGACTGGTAAACACAGTGGGGCATATTCATTTGGTGAAAATATGGTTTGGTGCAATTCTCCTGATGTGTTGATCCTCTTTTGCTATTCCACTGCACAGGATGTTTTTAGGGGAATATTTATCCATTTCATAGAAAAGACAGAAAAGTCATATACAAGTGAACAAAGAGCTATGGAGATACCTTCTGGCGAACGGTGCCAAAGTATTTTCACCCTTTGATAAACATGCCCCTCATCTTACTTTAGCCCATGCTAAAACCTCAGCATTTGTAGGCTGGCTTTGTGCCAATATGCTAAACTGTAACCACCCCACAACCGAATAAGTATTTCCATACCTCTTCATTATCAGGATCCCATAAGTGAAACATGCCCTGTGAATTTAAATCATTGGGCCACATGTTAACAGAAATGTCATATCCCTAGGCCAGTAGATAATAGATATTTCCAGCAACAACAAAAGAGACATGCTATGCTGGCAGCACATGCAAAGGGATTGTTCAATGGCAATAAATAATTCAACAAAGAATGGTGAACACACAGAGAAGGATGCATGTCCCCGAGTGAGCAGGACCTTGGAACAAGAGTTCAGCCATTGGGTTTGGACGTCAGAAGACCCAGGGGGAAAACACTGAAGTGCTTCTTCATGAAACATCTTGTACATGAGGGACAATAAATATGCCCTGATAGTATGTAAGGCACTGTCAGCAGTAAGACGATGGAAAAGATCAAGGTCTGAATGTGGCACAGAACAGACAGATGAAAACATTATTTTATCTGCCATCAAACCCTGCACTTTAATGGACTTCTACAGCAACTTTGTGGTGCAGGCAGTGATGCTCCTACTTCTTATACTGCTATCTCCCTGCCCCACATTATATAGGGTCACTCCTTCTACTTTATATTCCAGATACACAGACTGTAATTTATTTTCTATATCAGCCCAATCAACATAGTGCAGGTGGCAAGGAACATCAGGCCAACTACATTAGATCTTAGGAGGCTTCATGCAAAAGTATTTCTAAAGCACAGGACCTTGCTGGTAATGGAGAATCCTTATTTTGAGCTCTATGGTATCATACATTTGCTCCATGCTTTAAAGGGAAGGGCAGACCACACTGTAGACAAGATTGTTACTGCTAGAGTTATGATATTATGAATTATTTATAAAAAAAAAATGCCATGGTATTCAGCGACGATGTATACTGCATTGATAATGACCAGTGGAATGATATGCACATTATAACATATGCACTGCGGATGTTGTTGTTCATAGCACATAACCCATAGGCAGTAGATAATAGTCAGCACTTTGTGGGCATACGCTCTCAACTAAAACCAGCTGTTGGTTTTAATTACAAATAGATGACAACAATGAAGTGAGCAATGTCCATGTCAAATAGAATTATATTGGAGGCCATTCTGGAGCCACCAAACCATTTTGGGATAATTAAGACATTATTCAGCATCAATAGATTCCAGAAAACATCATACACATGAAGCCTTTAAACTGATTATTCAGTGGTGGAACTAGAATGCAGTCTGTTGTATGTTTTCCAACTTTGCCACCACTGGCGCCACAAGTGAGAAAGCATGTGCTTTGTGATTGAGGGTGTGAGCCCTCCCCATATGCAGTCCCCTACTGCTACATCACTGTACTATTATTATTATATATTATTATGATTATGACAGATTGACTGAGATACTTTATGATTCCAAGATGACATCTCTATTAAAGATGGAAAAGTTATGAAATATTTCGAGATTGTTCAAAATATTCCATTTTCATTAAATGGCACCTCCTATAATTTGATAGTGGAGTTTTTTTCCTCTGCATGGCTACTGTGTATGAAGGAACCTGTATGAGGCAGGGAATCTTTACAGTTGGCCTGTGTAATCCCCTTTAATACATTGAGGTTTCAACAACGAGTCAATAGCAATTAAAATGACATATGGAACTAATTCTAAACTCATCACTGAACTACAAATCTGACTCCCCAGCTTTATCTGGTGCCCTTGAGAAAAAGGTAAAAAAAAAAAAGAAGAGCACTGGGTTATAACTCCTGAAGTCAAGACAACCGTGGGTTTCAGATAAAGTAAGATCTCTGAACATGGTGATATGGTTTAATTAAATAGCTAGAAGACCTGATGGAAGATCTCTCATGGAAGATCCGCAGCTTTTGTTGTTTGGAGTATAGCTCAGGTGTGCTGTATAGCTGGACACAAGCATGATTTCCCCACAAGAGGCTTGCATAGAGGAAATGCCTTCCATATCTCAAACCATAGTCAGTTCATAGTAATACCCAGAGCCAAGTCAAGACAAGCAAGTGGGGGGATGAAGGTTTGGAAAGGGGGTAGGCAGATGGAACAGGTACATGCCCAGTGCCCCCTCAACTTTGCACCCCAGACACATGCCTATTCTGTCAACCTCTAGTCCCTACGCTGACTTCAATATGCCTACTGTACCTAAGTAAATAAGATAAATATGTTCAGTTCTTAATAGTGCATTAGAGATTGGCCAAACTGGTTGATGCTGGGACAACATTCAGACCGAATGTTGTATAGTTGTCCAAGAACTCATAAAACCATACAATGTATGTGTGTGTGGTTAACATAGAATGAAAAGACCTGGGCTTTAGGGTCACCCAATTTTTTTTTAATAGAGTTTTTCTGGATTTTTTAATCAACCCAAATGAGAAGCAACCACCAGCTGTTCCTCTCTTGAAGACCATTAAATTGAACCTTTTTAATTGGTAGCTATGAACGCATTGATATAGGGAACTTAATATTTATCCAACACATGGATAAACAAATGGATCCATTGACGGCTCATGGGAGCTCCTGTTTCATCAGTTCAAACAGCCAATCCATAACCTTAGCTCTTCTTCAGCTGCAGCATCTCTGATTAAGTTTTAAGAGTAAGCAGACAGAAAAGCAGAAATGATTATAAAATCTATAACAGATTGAATGTGTAATACATAGGACAGTAACCTTCCTCCATACATGTGTAACATGTTTAACGTTTACATGTTTAATTAAGTTTTAAGAGTAAGCAGACAGAAAACCAAAAATGATTCTAAAATCTATAACAGATTGAATGTTTAATCCATAGGACAGTAACCTTCCTCCATACATGTGTAACAGAAATAATAGTTATATTTTATATGAGGACAATCCTACATTCCTTTGGCGCTGACAATAAAGATGGAGGAAGAATCTATAATCATTGTTCTTGTCAATTTCTCATCAAGAAACTTAAATGCATAAAACAAATAATTGCTGTTGGATAAATAGGCTAAATCTATATTGAATTCATTCCACCCAACTCCACCCAAAAGCCTAATGAAAGAAACTGTCATTCTAATCAACTTTCCAATATCCATTCATTACGAGATGTCAATGGTTTTAAAGTTACTGGGAACCATAATTGCTATTGAAAGAGGAGTCCGTCTGGGCATTTATAGTCTTTGCACTCACTGACTCCTGAAACAAAAGGTACAAAGGGTCCCTTGTGCCATTAGCCGTTAAACCTGCTTTATCCCATCATTTAATTTAGAAGTGATATTTTTACTAAGAGAGACAACAAACAATAATCATTGTTATAACAATTGCTTCATTTTATCAATTAATTTTATTTCTGATGTGTGTATTTTCCCATTAAATGAACAATATATCGCAAACAACCAAGGCATTTCCTACTGAGTCTATATGTATTTATATTTAGGATAATGTCATGTTGATGACACAGATACTGGCAGCCGTTGTATGTTGTTTTACAGGGCGATCTACTAATGCAATTTAATGTCAAATATGCATGATTTTAACAGCCACATTTCTGTATACAGTAGACATATGTTGCACAGATTTTATTACATTGCAGGATTACATAGTGGATAATGCCCACATTAATGTAATTTCTATAGATTAAGTCCACATGCTTTTATACAGGTCACATAACTCTGAAGTGACTTTTACTAGCTTTATGCATTTTAGTAGGGGGGCATTATTCGGTATAGTCTATAGTTCTATGTCTTCAGCAAACTCTCTCCCGTGCCCACCCCTCTGTTATCATTCTCATTCCCATCAGTTCTCCTCTGCTCCCTCCCATCCATATCTTTTACCCTTGCTCCCTCCTGTTCGTCTTTCCCCTTGCTCCCTCATGTCCATCTCTTTCCCCTTGCTCCCTCCTGTCTGTCTCTTTCCCCTAGCTCCCTCATGTCCATCTCTTTCCCCTTGCTCCCTCCTGTCTGTCTCTTTCCCCTTGCTCCCTCGTGTCCATCTCTTTCCCCTTGCTCCCTCCTGTCTGTCTATTTCCCCTTGCTCCCTCGTGTCCATCTCTTTCCCCTTGCTCCCTCCTGTCTGTCTCTTTCCCCTTGCTCCCTCATGTCCATCTCTTTCCCCTTGCTCCCTCCTGTCTGTCTCTTTCCCCTTGCTCCCACCTATCCATCTCTTTCCCCTCTGCTCCCTCCTATCCATCTCTTTCCCTTTGCTCCCTCCTGTCTGTCTCTTTCCCCTTGTTCATGTCTACACTGCCAACATAAGTTTAAGATTTCCTACCTCTAACCAATAATCTTTGAGTAAGCATATCTATTGATATCCACTTTGCTGTTGAAATAGCATGCCAATGGCCTAAACCTGTGACTGTTGAAGATAAGCATATTTTATTGTATCCATGATATTATTATAGTCTATAATACATTTTATGGGTGGTACTGCTTTACTGTGCTTTGTTCCTGGTGTTGTATGTTTTCTAGCTGTTTGATTGGTTGCAGAGCATTGTTACTGTTCTTTTCCATTAGTTACCTCACCAAATTCATTCAGTGCCATTTATGTCTTCATTGCTTGTGAACGTTCCAACTCCGCTTTGAATGTCACCCATTTTATTCACATTGACTTTGAAATCATCCATACAAATTTGCTGGTTGTGTAAAACTAATTAGGTTGTTTAATTGTTGGACTGAATTCCAATAATCATGTACACATACGTTAGAATGCGAGAGCTTTTGGGGACACTAGGTGAGATGGTGCGAGTGGAAATTTCTAAATTGCACCATAAGAGATTACATTGCACGTCAGTAGATATCATTTCTAAATGCTCTTCAAGACATCACATCCCATTTTATATGCAGTCATTCAGAAAGCTTTTTTTTAAAAAAAAAAAGGTTTTTCATGGCAAAGTGGTAGAGACGTAACTGAACATCTGCCCCAGGGAAGTCACAATAATATCCATTGCCACTAAAACTACATTAAAGGAATTGTTCAGTATAAAAATTAAAACTGGGTATATAGACAACATAAAAATGTTTTCACTATACTTAGCCAAAAATGTAATGTATAAAGGCTGGAGTGAGTGGATGTCTAACATAATAGCCAGAACACTACTTCCTGCTTTTCAGCTCTCTTGATTTCCACTGATTGGTTACCAGACAGTATCCAATCAGTGACTTGAGGGGGAGGGGGCCACATGGGTCATAACTGTTGCTTTTGAATCTGAGCTGAATGCTGAGGATCAATTTCAAACTCACTGAACAGTTTTTTCCCATGTGGCCCCCATTTAAGTCACTGATTAACTCAGAGTTAGAGAACTGAGATTCCCTCATAGACTCCATTATAAAAAAATAATCCAGATTTTTTAAAATGATTTCCTTTTTCTCTGTAATAATAAAACAGTAGCTTGTACTTGATCCCAACTAAGATATAATTAATCCTTATTGGAAGCAAAGCCAATGTTTTTAATGGTTATATGATTTTATAGTAGACTTAAGGTAAGAAGATCCAAATTATGGAAAGACCACCTCTCTGGATAACCCCAGGTCCCAAGCATTCTGGAAAACAGATCCTATCCCTGTATTAAGGGTGTAATAACCAGCAATCATTCACATTTTGTGCAATATAATTTTAATTCTTTACAAGTTAGGGTAAAGCAGGCGAGTGTTGATGTCTTAAACCCAAAATACTGATTGATGTAAATGTACTCTGGGTGTTTCTCAGAGCACTTTTGTGATTTACTTTAATGTACTGTTTTAGTTTATATATATATATATA
>CM044443.1:23278544-23373564 GCA_024363595.1 Xenopus borealis | reverse complement strand
ATGGAGAGCGGCGGAATTTCACTCTAGTGGTGGAACTTCCCTCTTTGATAAATTTACCCCGAAGTGCGTAGAGGGGGGTCACTGACACTGAGACCTTCAAAGAAAGCAAAAAGCCTGACATTAGCAGTCTAAACTGTATTAAATGAATAACATCTCAGAAGCAACTAAAATTTGGAAAAGTGCTCAGACCAAGAGAATCATACAGATCCTTTATTTTTTAGGGCTTATATTTCCATTTAAAAGGAAATGCATGAGAGGTGATTCCCTTTGATCTCAGTGTGAGGGATTGGAGTGGTATCTGATAGTGATGCACTAGGATTGATTCACTTGCTTCCTTGCATAGTCTACTCTACAACAGCGGATCACAAATTGTGCTGCTGACCCCCATAGTGCGACTTAAACTTTTAGAAGGAAAGGGCACGGCCGAAGGCCAGTTAAGGTAACATTCCAGGGTGAATGCCTATGCTCAATTTTATTTATATCTTGAATTGTAGGAGACTACCTTATGAGCGAAGTGTAGGCCTGGCCAGATGTTTGACCACAAAGAGAGGCCTGACCTAAAAAGTCTGAAGACCTCTAGCCTACAAGGTAGAAAACAGAAATGGTTGTGAAACACTCAGCAATCATTGTCAACTGTTTCTAGATACTTTCAACAATAACTTCTCAGATCCAACAACTTGTCTCATCTAGTATGCCCCATGGGTTTTCCATTGATTCAATTTCAAGTCCAACCTTAAAGGGCTTGTTCACCCTGAAATGAACTTTTAGTATGATGTAGAGAGTGAAATTCTGAGACAAGCTACAATTTGTCTTCATTTTTTATTATTTGTGGTTTTTGATTTTTTTTGCTTTTTATTCAGCAGCTCTCCAGCTTGCAATGCGAGCAACTTTGTTGCTGGGGTACAAATTACCCTAGCAACCATGCATTCATTTGAATAAGAGACTGGAATATGAATAAGAGAGTCTTGAAAAGAAAGAGGAGCAATAAAAAGTTGCAATAACATTAACAGGGTTATTTATCAACGTTATCTCATTAAGGGGTAGAACAATTTTTTTGTGGAAAATTGTCGAATTTTTCAGGATTTATCAAACCCCAAGGGTGTAAAACATCAGAATAAAAAAGTACTCCAACTCAGACCTGCTGAGTTCATGCAGAAGTCAATGAGAGAGAAGATATCCTGATCTGCGCTGGGTTTCATGCAATAATCTGAAGATTTTGTGTGTCAGATATGAAAAAATCTAATTTTTGGCAACAAATCTGAAAAAGTCACTGTATTTGGATTGTTTCACGATTTTATTTACCCGAGTTTTTACCTGAACAAGAATTTCTTGGGAAAGTATACTGATAAATAAGGGTGAATAATGAAATATTTGCGGATTTTGATAAATAACCCCCTTAAAGAGAATTTCTTTTTTAATGGGGTCATTGACCCCCATTTGAAAGCTGGAAAGAGTCGGCAGAAGAAGGCAAATAATTCAAAAACTATAAGAAACTATAAAAAAAGAACTATAACAAAATGAAGGCCAATTGAAGTTGCTTAGAACTGGCCATTTGATAACATACTAAAAGTTAAATTAAAGGTGAACCACACCTTTAAAAAGAAGCAATATCACTCATCACTTTTTCTTGTGACCTGGATGATAAATTCTACAGCAGGGGCCCCCAACCTTTTTTGGCCCGGGGACCGGTTTAGCAGCAAATTTTATTTTTGCAAGGACTGGGGTGGGGTCGGGGGAAGTCAGTAGAGGGTCGGACGGGTTGGCATCCAACTTTGGTGGCTGCCATCCAAATCTGGTTGCTGGCATGCAATTCTGGTCACTGGCATCCAACTCTGGTCGCTGGCATCCAATTTGGGCACGCTGGATTAATTTCAGTGGCCCATTGCAGGACTGTCTGCGGCCTGGTTCTGGGCTGCAGACCGGCGGTTGGGGACCCCTGTTCTACGGGACTGGATCTACTGGGTTCTGTGTATAGACCTGAGCATAGTTGTCAGTTTTATAAGCATAACGGTCAACTTATTCCTAAATCCTATCTGCATTGTTAAAAAAGAACTTACGTGCATTGTGTCAGAAATAATTTGCCTCTGAATAGGGACAAAAACGTCTAACCAAAATAAATCGTAAATGAAATGTTTTCCAGCTTTTTTTTTTTTTTTTACTAAAAACTGACAGTTCTGTCAGAATACTTAGCAATGTTCCTGGGGACAAAACAGCAATTTGTCTGCAAAAGACAGAAGGCTAAACATACAATCTGAAGCACTTATTCTA
Source organism: Xenopus borealis (assembly GCA_024363595.1). Lineage (NCBI taxonomy): Eukaryota > Metazoa > Chordata > Amphibia > Anura > Pipidae > Xenopus > Xenopus borealis. The sequence continues at coordinate 23,371,296 of CM044443.1, read as the reverse complement.
ATTTGATTTTGTTTTGGTGACTTCCATTGTTAAAGGGAAAAAGTGTGAGTGAACGGCTATTCCGTTTAACTGCTTAATGGTTGTTGAGATGTATAATCCATTGCTTTAAAAAGCAATGTTTTGCTGCTTGCTTATTTTAAAGGGGATGTCAACCCATTTTTTTGGGATAATGAAAGAAAATGTCATTAATCATGATACAAGTGAAATTTGGGTTAAGCAGGGGCTTTTGTCATCAGGAAATTTTTCAAGAGAGCAAAAAACCCTAGAACATATTTAGGGGGTTATTTATTAAAGGTAGAGTTATCTCTTTGCCCCGAAACATGGGTTTTCAGGTAGTTTACAGTAAAAACTCAAATTTTTTTTTTTTTTTTAATTATCCGAGATTTATTATATGCCGAAACTAGAAGTAGCTTGACTCTGAAAATACTCCTGCTAACACCTTTCGAATGTAGAAGTAAATGGCAAAGGTCCCTAGAACCATTTGAAAATGTTTGGAGCCTTCATGATATTTAGGTTTTTTTCGGTAGGTTTTTCCTGAAAACTTGACGATTCAAGCTTTTTTTTCACTGAAAACTGAATTGGGTTTTTCTCCCAGAATTCCCTTTTTTCCATAAATTAGAAAACATTCGAGTTATGAGTTTATTTGAGGTATAAAAAATCCACAAACCTCACAAACTTAACTAACCCCTAACCCTAACTTAGAGATCAACTGAGAAAACACTGGAAGGTTCCCTAGATTTTGATAACCCTAGGGTCTTGCATAGGCTTTGTAACTGCTCTTGGTTTCAGACATTCTTATACAGCTATGGGATCAGTTATCCGGAAAAGCTTTGAAATTACAGGATGGCTGTTTTCCATAGACTTTATTTTAATCAAATAACTTTAAATTTTAAAACATATTTCCCTTTTGTCTCTAATAATAAAGCATTACCTTGTACTTGATCCCAACTGAGATATAATTAATCCTTATTGGAAGCAAAACCAGCCTATTGGGTTTATTTAATGTTTACATGATTTTCTAGTAACTTCAGGTACGGAGATCCAAATTATGGAAAGATCCCATTTCCAATCCAGATCATTCTGAATAATGTGTTCTATACTTGTACCGTGTTATTCATTGATCCCTGGCTAAACAGGGACTACAGTAGTTCAAAAAGTTAGCATTTTATAATCTACTATATTGGCCAATAAAAGTTATACTGGACTTGAAGACACACAGGGATTGTTCCATGCTGAAGTTCTAGGACTTAAAGTCCTTCTGCTTTTCTGAGTATCAATGCACTGCCCACTATGGAAGCAGAGGGATTTAGTCCCAGGCTCCTTCCCACATGAAACCTTGCTTCATCCTGCGAATTACATCAGTGGACCTCTAGGTCTAAACTAGGTCCTCTAGTTTATCCCAACCCCTTGTAAGTCTTCTTGCTGGAGAATGAAGGACAAAGGGCCCCCTAGCCTAGTGGAGTAGGGGATTGGAAGACCCTTGTCTCCTGGAGTTCTTTTGGTCAGGGATAAAGGGGTCTCTTGGCCGGAATTTGGACTTCGCCTTATTTAAGGCTAAGTCATGCACCCTTATGCACTGGGTTGCACTTTACTGTTTGTTTAGTGTCCACCACATCTCCATTATTACTTCTATAGTTTGTGCTGTGTTTAATCCTTTATCCATGTGTATTAATGTTTCATTGGTGTACCCTTTTTAGTGGGGAACTATTTGTTTTGGCAGAATGCTCCTTTCAGCATTTTAAAAATGTAACCTTCATCAATAATTCTCCCTTATCGTCACAAAACGGCTCTTTCCTTGCTGTTAACTTTTTGAGATGCCTGTTGAGATGTTGGTACTTTCAGAAGTAAAATGTTTGATATGATTTTCCCATTGAATCTTGTAAATAAGGGGGAATAAGAGAAACATTTTGCTGCTGAGAGTATTCACTGGCTGATTATTCCATGCTACATTCGCTGACTCTCTAGGTGATATAAAAGCAGAGGAGAGTAATGCTTCTAGCACCTTCCAAGGATATAGGAGACAATGTAATAAATCTCCTTGTTCTTGGTACAGGTATAGGATCAATTATTTGAAAAAATCGTTGTATAGAAAAATCTAAATTATGCGGAGGCCATCTCCCATAAAATCCATTTTATTCAAATAATTCAATGTTTTCAAAAAGATTTCTTTGAAATAATAAAACAGTCCCTTGTACCTGATCCCAAATAAGATATAATTAATCATTACTGGAAGCGAAACCAGCCTATTGAACAATAGCAGAGGGTACGGATGCTGGATATCAAATGTGTGGACTGATTACAATAACAGGGCAAATAAAGCAATATTGAGACTAACTTTATACTTTAGGGATGTTACTGATGTACGATGTGGCGTGAGGAAAAAGTGATTTATGGCACAGGCTGTAAAAATGATTAATGGACTGGAATGTTGACTTAAAGAACTCACACCACCCTATTCACGTGATATAAAAGCAAAGAATACACGTGATATTTAAACTATTGACTTTGTAAGCACGGCATTATCAGAGAGAGGTTTTGTTTGTCAGCCAGTGTGGGACTAAGGACACACAACAAAGGGATTTCAGCTTTAGTACCATCAGTAGCTGACAACTACACTCTACATTATGATGTCTATATGCTTCTAATTGGTTAGAAATGAGAAAGCCAGTTGGATGAGTGGTGAAACGTCTTCAAGAAAAAAAAAAACCACAGCAAGTCCAGTTGATCTGACTTATTTCAACAGATATACCATGACCTGGATGAATAAGAATCTTCACAAACAATAATAAAATGTTGTTTTTTTATTTTTAAAGGTATTAGTGTGCCCTATATCTCTTTCATCATTTTTACTTCATACATTTTGTCATTTGAGATGGGAGCACTCTCTAATATATTGGGGTGACCTTATAATCACTTGTGCAATTTGCTGGTTTATTGAGTGAGACAAAATAATATTGGACATATAAAATGACTGAAAAGATTGTGGTGTGTATAATTCTGGGGAGTGGGCTACCATTTCCATTACACAGGAATGAATAAGAACAGGGCAAGGGGCTGTTGTGTAATATGGAACTGCTGGGCTCAAGATTTCCAGGTCTATATTGAGCAATATCTGATTTTAAGAGACAGTAGATGGGACAGTCCCCAGGGAAGAAAACACAGTATTGTCACAGTTGTTGAGATGCTTAGTGCTCCCCATGGTGCTCTCATAAAAAGAAGTGCTTTCTGCTCCACTAAAGCTGGCCATAGCCGCAAAGATCTCATCGTACAAATCGAGGATTCGTACGATTTCCAGAAGGTGTGTGGAAAGTCCCGACATTTTTCGTCCGGCGGAGATTGGTGGTTTGGTCGATCGGACAGATTAGAAAATTTCTGTCGGCTCCTGATAATATCTCTGCGTGTATTGCCGATCATACGATTTTCGTACGATTGCTGTCAGGGGCAGAACATCGACTGATCTGTTCTTTAACTACTTTATTTGGTCGGAATGGTAAGACTTTGATCTGAATGGTTAGTGGCAGGTGGGGAGATGGGAAAGTCCGATCGTACATTGATTTGTACGATCGGATCTTTGCATCTGTGGCCAGCTTTAGGCTACTGCAAAACAGCTTCATTATTTTCAGCTCTAAGTTCATGTTACATAAACACACCATTCATTGCGAAACCAAAATTTGCATATGCAAATTAGGACAAGGAATATGGCAAAAAGAAATTGGCACGCAGAATGTTGAGAAAAGAAAATAATTTTATTGGTCATCAGATGATGTCCTGTGATTTGTTTCCATTCAGCCAGGCTCTTAGGTTTGACCAAATCCTGATGAAAAAGGCCAAATTCCAAACCAAATCTTGAATTCGGTTCATCCCTACTGGCAATGTCTGTTCGTACAGGTGCTAATAATCTCAGTTCTCAGGCTATTGACCTATATCCACTTATATTCTCAGTTCTCAGGCTATTAACCTATAGATTAGGCCAAAATAATTGCCTCACCGATTAGCCATTATGATACCACCCTATAAGTGGAAGCCAGGAGGCATGTATTAGCATTTGGCCAACCAAATGGTGGGAAAGGATATAAACATTTTCGTTGTAGGAAGCAAGAAGAACAATGTGTGCATTTGGCAAAAGTATGGACAATCAAAAAACCAAGGAAAAGCTAGGTGAGGCTATCCTGTATTTGGAGATATAGAAAAGAGCCATGAACTATTGAACGATATTGAAATATAGAAGGGTGTTGTTTTAGTCATGGATGGGAATACATTAATAAATTTTATCTTATATAATCTTGCTGATGCTAAATATTCTCTTGCACCTGAACCAGACGATGGACTTACATCCTCTCTCCTCACTGAGAGGGATCCAAGAAACTGAATTAATACAATCCCTCATCTTTTATACCACCAGGAGGTCACCTGGTCCTGTATGTACCACATGGTACTCTAAACACCTCCCACATGATCTGACATCACTATAGTGGGGCTACAACACCCACTAAACTCTCCAGGAAAACACCATATCAACAGGTTGGAAAGCCTACCCCTCTAAAAAGATGTAACAGCAAATGGAATATGGATGTGGGCTAGATAAAAATATGTATGTAAATAGTAACGGTGCACTGTGTTATCCCACAGATTAAGCAAATGGAATAAAGTAGACTTTTTGTAATGGGATGACCCATCTCAATAATATAAAGGAAGTCTATTTTATAAAGTAGAAAACCTAAGCATATTAGGTGCTTAATTATATTCTCACCATGCTATATTTAGGGGCCGATTTACGAAATTCACGTGAAATGATCGAAGTTCGATCGAATTCGATCAAATACCGATGGTACAAATTTTTCGTGAGATCGGATATGCAAATTTGGCCTCTTCGATCATCGAATATCGAGTAGATTGATCATCGAATGATCGAATATCTGATCATTGGATCTATTCAAAGGAATCAAAATGTTAAAGTTATTCGACTGCCTACTTTGCCAGATTGAACCTGCTCGAATACCATTCGTACAATCGGAACGTTCGATCGTTCGAATCGTACAAATTTTTCGGACGCTTGAAGGAAATTTCACGATTTTTTTTGTGAAATCGAAAGATAGGTATCTGATCGCACAAATTCATAGAGAAATCGTATTGCGAGCAAAATGATAGACTAAAACAATTCGATAATTTGATAATTTTGGGGAATAATAGTAAATTTGCCCCTTAATGTATAGTTACAGAAAAATTCTGAATTGTGGCAATAAAATATATCACATTGTAGCTTTCCTTCTTCTCATGCACAGCCTCACTTGTTTTGATATACCACCCCCAAAAGAGAAGGAGAATAGAAATAAATCTACTGGATTCTCCTTTAAAGGGTCATTTAAGGTCATTCTCTTTTTTCCATTATTATATGTAAAATAGAAATCCATGTGAATGTATATTTATTTCCTCTTTGCTTTGTTTCTCCTTTTTCCCATGAGTGTGCTGACAACTCTGCTGACAGTTTCAGCCCTGAATTACCTCCCTTTATTCACAGATTTTTGGGTCACCACCTTCATTATTGCAGCCTTCCTGAAGTGCCCTGATACCCTTAGACCAATATAGACAATGGAAGCATAACAGAGGGGGTAAATCAGTCAAAAAGAGTTGGTAATAGAATTGTATAGGCTATACATCCCAAAACCCACTCCCTACATAAATCTGCCAACTGCCACATAGATATTCCCTATAATAATCACTATTGTGCTGGAATGTATAAGGCTTTCTGGAACCTTTAACCAGTTGACAGATGCTGATGTTCGTTCTACAAGGTTGGCTGTCAGAGACCTGCGTGTAGACATAAGAGAGTTCCAAGTTAACCTTGGACCCACTAGCACATGGCATAACAAAAACAAAGTGCACCCTATAATTATATTGTACTTTGCAGCTAGGGTTGCTTTAAATGTTGGGGGATTGAAGTAACAATCCTGACCTCCTAATATGCCCATTTATTAGAGGCATTTTGTTTCCATCCTGAGAAATGTGTTTGTTTAATGCTTCTTGTTTTTGATGGCACAGGTACTCGGGAGAGATGAGGGATCACACCTACATCATCACATTCCTTACCACCTGCTTCATATTTCCTTTACTGGTCATTTTTGTGTCTTACGGAAAACTGATGCGGAAGCTAAGGAAGGTTCGTATGCATTCCCAACACAAGTGACAAGTTGCCATGGACATAATCCTAATCAGTGGTGTGCTCTTTTTTTTTTTAGATGAACATGCCATGTTTTCCAGTACTTTTTCTACAAAAAAATATTGGGATTATGTAGAATACTTTTCTATTGGTTTAAGCAAGGGCAAGAGGGCCTGCATGTAAATGATTCAGGGGTCTGTTTACTAACATTCAGATTTCCTTTTTTAAACAAATAGTATTTTTTTCTTTAAAAAAAATAAGCAATCAAGGTCCCAACTCAATGGGAGCTGTGCTGATCCAATTGGACCTTTTTAACCTTTAAGACTTAGAGGTTTTCAGATTTTTTCTCTCAACTGACTTGAATTTCATAGAGGTTTTTGAGATGTTTTTGTTTTTAAGCACATCATTCAGAATTTTTTTGTTTTGTTCATACTTCTTGGCATTTGTAGGTTTTAGAGAAACAAACTTTAATCGTGGTTTCAAAGAGTTCGATTACCATTAATTTGACCTTAAATAAATGGCCCTCTTAGGGACCCATTTAATAACAATCAAATTTGGATTTTTTCTACGAATCTCTTAAAATTCATGGTTTTCTCATTTAAAAAAATGAGATTTATTAAGTGAATTTTTGAATAAAATTAGAATTTTTAAAATTGAATTTCGAAGTTAATTTGAATAGCCTGAAATTTGATTAGAATTAAAAAAAAATTTATTTCAAAGTAATGTTGAAATCCTTCGAATTCAACACTTTGCCACCTTAAAGCTGTCAAATTGCCATTTTAGTCAATGGGGGACCTCCTAGAACCTTCCCTGAATTTTTTTCTAAGTCCTAGGAATTCAAAGGATTTTGTAGAAAATTGTTCAAATCAAAAGATGCATTTGAACAATTTCAATTTGATTCAAAACAGACCTGTTCCGTCCATTAAAAAAATTTGATGGTCGCATTTTGAAGTTTTTTAACTTCAAAATTCGACCATTAGTAAATCTGTCCCTAAGTGTAGAAATCTGTAATACAAAACTTAGCCAGGTACTATAGAAGTCAATGGGAGCTGTGCTGATCTTATTGGACCACTTTAAATCAATTCAAACTTTTTTAAGTTTTTGAGGCATTCCTATTTTTTAGGGCATCATTTAGTGTAATTTTGTGTTCATACTTTTGTTTTTTGGACTTTTTTTTTTGTTTGTGAGTTTAGTCGTGGTTTCTAAAACCACTAAAATCTGACTTTTGATGAATCCTCCAAGTGCCATATGAGATCAGTTGAAGAGAGAAGATCCAACCTTAATTTCTTTTGACATTCCTTAAATGGATGTTGATGGATTATCCCAACTGTGCTAATGTGGGTTGGAATGCTTTACCAGGCAGCCTAATAATGTTAAATGTTGAGGACATCTTCAGAGACCTATGTCTTCAATGTCAATTGACTTTTAGGAGATTAGAGCAGTTCCTTGAATGAGAGCATACGTTTTACTAACTATTTTGAAGGCTTGAGTAACCTTTTAAATTGTGGTTTATAAAATATATATATTCTCTGCAGGTGTCAGATACACAAGGGCGTTTGGGCTCTACTAGAAAACCAGAAAAGGAGGTCACTCGAATGGTTGTCATCATGATCTTGGCATTTCTTATCTGCTGGACTCCTTATGCAGCCCTTTCTATCATTGTCACCGCACACCCAAACATTGATCTGGATCCACGTTTATCTGCAATTCCTGCTTTCTTTGCAAAAACAGCATCCATGTACAACCCCATTATTTATGTCTACATGAACAAACAGGTATGATATATGATCCCACAGGTGCAATTACATATGATGGAAATTCAGGGCAGCTGAGTTACATACAGTGCAGTTGTGTAATGAAGAAAATACGCCAGCAATACAGTATAAATATATTCTTTCTCCTTTTTGTGTCAATCGTCTATGGCTTCATTTAATAGCCGGTAGTGTATATTCCACGAATCTGAGCATACAGTATAATGCAAGCAACAGATGAATCTGTATAATGAAGCAGTAGAATTCTTAATGAATCAGATGAAAGATGAGTGTAGGACTGGCCAAAAAAAAATACCTTAGAGGCCAATTTATCAAAGTCCGAATTTATAGTTTTACAAAATCTTCGGATTTTCCACCTGAAAACTCTGGGTTTTTGCATGAAACCCAAAGCAGATTGAAAAATCATTGGGACTTCTCCCATTGACATAAATGCAACCTCAGCAGGTCTGAGATGCCCAATTGTCACATTCGAACTTTTTTCCATCCTCAGGGTATAATGAATTCTGAATGAATTGTCATCATGTTGCACCATAATCTAATTCACCTGTATAATGTATGGAATGACTTTTCAGCTACACATACAGAATAGGGACCATAACCACAAGTTATATAAGAGGCTCTCTGAAATTGCTAGGATCCTGTTTTCGCCAACTAATTTCAAGTGGCTGAAAGATTTGTTCATTGCTATTTATTTGCTGATTTTTGCAAAACTGGAGAGAATGTAAAACTTTAAATTGCATGAGCAAACACCTAAACTGTTAATTGAACAGTTGAAATCCAAAGGCAGAAAATAATATTTGAGTATGGTATGTAGCCTAACTGATTTGTGCAAAATGTTAAAGAAGTAGGTAACATCATTCTGTATTATATTCTAAAATTTAAAAGGAATGGGCTATAAACTCGAGGGCCAGTTCGATCAATTTGGTCATCGAATGATAATGCCTTCACACAATTCACTTGTCTAAGAAAATGAAGAACAGGTGAGGGTGATTGAAACACAGGACAAACTGGGAGTCAGGGAAATTGTTGTAAGGATTCCTCTGCCTGCTCTACTCAGCAGCTCAAGGCAGAATATATGCACTGGTTTTCTTACTAGAAAAGAGGTTTTGGCACTTTATAGATGAAGCTCCACTGAAGCTCCAATGATTTTTCAGACCCCCCCCCCCACACCATTTCATTCATGATAAGGTACTTTGATGTATTGGCATGATGTTTAACCTGGCTTTTCAAGAGAATAAAAAAGGAAGCCATACATGAGCAAATTTAAGCTGCCAATTAGGGTCCTTCAGATTGGTTTAGCAGCTGATATGTCTGTGTATAGGGCCCTCCACTGGCCTAACGAACGAAAATCAGCCAATTATGGATTTTTAAGGTTTTCGAGGTCCACCTCTACTCGGTGATGAAGTTTTGCATAATGAATAATGACATAAGTCCAATTATGATGTGATCATTTCACCAAAAAAATCCCAAATTAGGGTTGCTGTATATCATGACCTTGATCTTATACTGTATGACCAACTTTTGTCATTATCCTCAAATCTCACCTTAATTGATCTTAATTTGCCAGCACCCCCAACTCTTCTAGAGACCTAGGTGGAAAAAAACAAGATTAAAAATACAAATATGCCTAGTCTGCTACCCTGGTGGGAAGCATCACTGTGTATGATATATAATCCTCTAGCTCCAGACACTTGAATCCCAACAGTCATCAACTTAATTTACTCTGCTTGCCTTTGGATTTTGACAAATTCACAAGCAGATGCTCATGGGAAGGCCGAGGATCATCAGTTATAGTTCAAGGGCACATATGACAGTAGCTTCTAGTTACTCTGTCGAAGTATTTTTGCTTGGATTGGTTTGGGCAGCAATGTTGTCTCTTGCTCTTGCTAACTTTGGAGTATGATTGACCTTATTACTTAAAGGGGACATGTCACCCTAAGAAATCATTCCAAATTCCTTTCCATCAAGTTAGTTGAGTAATATAAACTTTACTTACACTATATTTATTATTTAAATTTTGTTTCCTTCAGTCTTGGAATTACAAAATCACAGAAAGCAGGCAGCAGCCATTTTGCTGGCACTGTTATTAAGACAAATTTTGTATCACCCAAAAATTTTGTGTATGCACCAGAATGGGTATGGCGTGCCGTTTGTCCCAAATACATTCTGTATACAAAACTATCCCTGATACACAGAAGGAATGTCTCTCATGGTATATTACTATTTCTGACCATATACACAAATAAAAAATATACAAAAGGCAGGAAACCAGAACAGGAATATGAATCATAATACAACGGCAAAACAGCAGGAATGCCCTTAACCAAAATGTCTGCACAAGCAAGCCAGTAAGCTTTGTTCTTATTGGTTCAGAAAATTAACTGACAGTATTGCTTCACAGAATGGTTATTTTATCTGTTTTGTGAAACAAAACTTTCATTTTGTTGAAAGAATCAATCCTGTTCTATAAAATCTTGCTTTCTGTCACAAATAACAATTTTGTCATTCAAATCTAGCTTGGCATGCACTAGTTAGTAACACTATTATATATTCTGTCCAAGTTTTTTTTTTTACATAATTCATTCTGTAAGTAACTTTGCATTTAAGTGTGTCTGTTACATGGAGGTTATAAATTTGTGAGACAGATTGATTGTTAAAATGTACAGAATGGAGTTGGTAATATAATGACATCCTTTTGTGCATTAATCATATTTTGTTCTCATTCTTTAATAGAAATAAGTCTTTTGTATATTTTTTATTTGTGTATATGGTCAGAAATAGTAATATACCACGAGAGACATTCCTTCTGTGTATCAGGAATAGTTTTGTATACAGAATGTATTTGGGACAAACGGCACCCTATAGACAGATCAGATATTTAAACACATTTATAACAAGTAGGGATGCTTTAATGAAGAAAATAATTTAGGTTCCATTTTTAATTTGTAAAGGTCTCACAATATACAACTTTTTATGTGTGGGTGACAGGTCTGCTTTAAAATGTTACATTTCAATAAATTTTTGTCTCATTTGCAGTTTAGGAGGTGTCTTTACCAGATGTTCCACTTGAATGACCCAGATGCCAAAGAGTCCAACATAAACCCAACTTCAGAAAGGGGCGTGGTAACTCATAATAATAATGGAGGGGAAATGCTGGCCATCGCCACGCACATAACTAGTTCAGCTGTAACCAATCGAGAAGAACAGAGCAGCTGTAATTCCTTTGCACAGATACCGGTGTCAGAAAATAAAGTCTGCCCAATGTAAACTCATTCAGGAGGAGCAAGGCTTGGTCAAAGAAGAAAGGTGTGAAGTGCCATATTTTTGGAGACAAATTTTCTCAAAAGAAAAAGACATGCTGTTATTGTATATCTAATCTGATATCTAATTATAATGATGGGAGATGGAACACGTTGCAGATGGACCATATATGTGTGTTGTCAGTGGCAGTACCACTGCTTTACTTATTTTGTCCATAGATATAACAATAAAACAACACCCTCAATTTTAATTTGTGCTGCATAGGGCAAATCGTTGTCCAGAAGAACAAATGCATCTCCTGAAAATGGCAGGCTGCTAGAACACAATAAGAGAGAACCTTTCAAACATCATAAACTCACTGTCCCTTCTAAATTCCAAAGTAAGGGGATCACACATTTACAATGATGTCAAGTATTGCTCGGTTTTAGATCATTCACACATTATCCTGCTGAACTGTACCTCAATACCATATAGAGATTTTTTAAAAAGTATATGCATCATGTGACAAAATGTTTATAACGTTATTTTTGCCTATTTCAATTGTATTATTTATGTGCCAATAAATATAAATATATATGTTGCTTTAGATATTCAGTTATAATAGAATGAATGCTTAGGCTCCTTATCTCAAAGCCTAACAAAGGCTGTAGCCTTGGGGGAAAGGAGGGCTTTGTTTATACAGAGAGCTTCTCAGTAGACTGGTGAATTGTTTTAACCCAGCCACTGAATGGATTTTGCTGATCAGACGATGTTATGGGCATTTGACTACCCATGGGTCAAGAACATGTGGTACAGCAGATAATTGCTAGTGCTACATGGAATAACACAGTTCTGGAACTTATCATATAAGTGAATCTCATTCTTTAAGTATGAACATTGCATGTGCTGATGTACTTGTTTAATATACAATGTTTAAATACAAGAAGAGTTAGTAGTGGATTCAGTTTATTTGTTTGACCTGTCAAGTGCCAAAGGACTTAATTGTTACTACATTCTTAAGCAAGGAAGGAAAAGGTTATAAAACTATATTTTTTCGGCTGTTCCATTAATATACTACATATTTAGGACCTTTTCTGATCTTTGGGCTGGTTCTCCAGTGACCTTGTAAATGTAAGGTGGAATGGGAATTAATAAGCGTTTGACAAACACACCTTGCTTTCAATAAGCATTGACACTATAAGAATGGATGCAGTGAGATATATAGATGACTGATTTGGATATCTCAGCCAACAGGTATTTTATGCAGCTCTTTATCTCCCCGATAGTTCTGTGAGTCTTTTACCTTTTAACATTACTTTGTAGTCATGCTTTTTAGTAGCTTTAGTAGAACACAGAGACTAGTAAAGTGTACTTGTGTATTTCTCCATGGGGTAATGCAACATTTGTATGTAACCCAAAACTTTAACCATTATAAACAATTACATGAATTACATACAAAGCATCTCAAAGTAGTGAGTAGATATAGGTAACACAAATGGTGATACAAGTATGGAATCTATTATATAGAATTCTCAGGGGGTTTTCCAAATGTTTCTGTAATTTGGATTTCCATGCTAAAAAATGCTTAGATATTAAATAAATCCAATAGGCTGGTGTTGCTTGAGCTTCCAATAAGGATTAATTATATCTTAGTTGGAATCAAGTACAAGATACTGTTTTATTATTACAGGGAAAAATGCAATCATTTTTAAAAATTTGCATTTGGTAAAGATGGAGTTTATGGGAGATGACATTCCTAGAATTCGGAGCTTTCTGGATAATGGGTTTCCAGATAACATCCTATACCTGTACTGGATAGCACTTTTGGCTAGCCATGCTAGCCATCAATTAGGGATGCACCAAATCCAGCATTCGGCCTTTTTCAGCAGGATTCAGATTCGAATCCTTGTGTGTGGCAGAACCAAATCCATTCTATTCAATTAAATTTTTTTCTTTCTCCATGAGAAAACACTATTCTATGGTTTATCATGTGAAAACATATAGGCATGATTTAATTTGAGGGTATAAAAAGTTTCTCCTTGGTTACTATAGCTTTTTTTTTTCTTACGGTTGCCTTAAAGGAGAACTAAACCACCTAAAGGTGGCCATAACAGTATAATTACGATCTTTCTTGGAAAAGATCTTTTCAAGAAAGATTGTTCGTTTCAATACACACGTGTAGAGCTGAATCGTCAGATAAACAGGTAGAAACAATAGAATTACACCTGTATCGGACAATTCAGCACTAAACAGTGGCTGATGTTTGGATGCCTTTCAAAGGCACATGATCGAAATTTTCTGTCCAGTGCAATTGACGATATCCAAGTCTGCTGCCGATATAGTTTGGCTTGTTTCCCACCATACACACACTGTATATCATACAAAAATCTGTTTAGTACGATATTATCTGTGCGTCTATGGTCACCTTAAGATCTTGCCCTTTAAATTTTTATTCGACTGCCTACTTCGCCAGATTGAACCTACCGAATTGCAATAGAAACCCATGGGCTTGCTGAATTTTGATCGTACGATCGAACACTTCGAACGTTTGATTTGTACGATTTTGGGGAATATTGAAACGTTTTTTCTGCGACTTTTCATAGAATCGTTCGATCATACAATTCTGTCCAATAGTCGGAAACGCGCTCAAAACCGGCGAATATTTTCTTTGATTTTGGCGAATATTTATTCGCCAAATATTCGCCAGTCGAATTCGAGCCCTGGCAATTCAACCCTTAGTAAATCTGCCCCTACATTTATATTATGAGAATTTCCAATCTTTTGTCTTGGCTTTATTCCAGCATTTATGGTCTTCATTATGTTGTCCTACTAAGTACATGAAAGTGAGTATTGATATCTAATTTGCTAATTAACAGCAACAGAACTGGTTCAGGCTTTATCATGTCAAACTTGCAATTAATCCAAACAGGATAATAACAACGGACAAAATACCTTGAACTAAAAGCAGCTTGAGAACGAAGTGGCTCAGTTTGCCCTTAATACTTCAGTAATGCTTTCATCTCCATCATGTGTCTGCTACACACACAGGGCCCGATCATGAATAAGTTAGAATTCTGGATTTAACCATGTAGCAGCGTCTGAAATGCAATAAAATCTTTAAATTCCTTATTCATTTAGCGTAGAAATTGGGAAATGTGTTTAAAGGTAAATACAATATAAATTTACAGCTAGGATTCATTTATTATTGTGGTGAATTTTATATTGTATGTCTGAATATACAGTAGATATAGGTATGGGACCTATTATCCAGAATGCTCAGGACCTGGGTCTTTCCAGATAACGCGTCTGGTTTTCCCTCCAATATGGATTAATTATATCTTAGTTTGGATAATATACAAGGTATTGTTTCATTATTACATAAAAAAAAATAAATAAATAAATACAAACTGGATTATATGATTATAATGGAGTCTATGGGAGATGGCCTTTCCGTAATTTGGAGCTCTGCCTAGCGATGTAACACTAGCGCAACTACGGTACCGTTCGCCGACCTGAGCGTAAATTCGCACTTTAGTGGATTTGCGTAGCGCTGGTGAAAATTCGCCTGGCGAAGTGTGGCGAACACTAGCGAAGACTACGCTGGCGAATTTTCGGATCTTTGTGAATCTGCCCCTTCGTGTTGATATATATCATACTTCCCAACAGTCCTGTTTACAGTCCCGCTTTTGACAGATCAATCCGCAGTCCCTCATTTGTACTGAAAAGTGCAGACATTCTCTCCACTGAACAGCCAGAAAAAGAAACAATGTTTCTAACTTAATTGGCTTTTGGCAGACAGCCTAGAACAGCCAAGAAGTGCCCACAGATAATTCTGTAACAATTTTGACAAAAGCAAATAAGTAATTGTAACAATTAGGCAATTCACCTCCATTAACAAAACTGTAATAACTGAAAAAAGCACAGAAATATGTTCAAACTCTCATAACCTGACAAATTTTGTAAAATGAACATGGTAATTAGAGGGTGTGGCCACAAAAATGGGCATGATCCAAAATGTTTGTTGCGCTGTGCATGGTAACTTTTTTTGTTCCTCTTTTTATTTCCAAAATGTTGGGAGGTATGATATATATCTAGTGAATAAAGCACCCCCTCTCGTAAATTATAACAATATTATATGTTACCAAGGAGTTTCATGACCATATTAAAGTACGAGACCAAATGCCAAGTGTTTTTACACAGGTCATAGAACTCCGAAGTGACTTTTAATATCCTCATATTTTACTTTATTATAATTCACAAGTTTTAGTGAGTCATGTGACAAAAATGACATCACTATTCACAGTTTTTTACTGATTACATCACTACTCCCCGTTTATAAAGACATAATTTACTAAATATTCATTCTTTTGTGTATTATATATATACAATATATATATATATATATATATATTAAAAAAAAAAAAAAAAAAAAAAAAAATATATATATATATATATATATATATATATATATATATACAGTATATATATAAAAACATGGAGGCGCACACCCTAAACTTGTATAGCAACTTGCTGGGTGCTGGTAAATTAGGTAAATAAAGTAAAATACAGCACTCAACGGGAATACTTGTGAAAAACATCAACATTCATAAAAAAAAATCCAAATATATATATACAGGTATGGGATCCCTTATTCGGGAACCTGCTATCCAGAAAGATCTGAATTACAGAATGGACCCCTCCCATAGACTCATTTATAATGAAATAATCCAAATTAAAAAAAAAATTATTTCCTTTTTCTCTGTAAAAATAAAACAGTAACTTGTACTTGATCCCAACTAAAATATAATAAATCCTTATTGGAAGCAAAACCAGCCTATTGGGTTTATTTATTGTTTACATCATTTTCTAGTAGACTTAAGGTATTAAGATCCAAATTACGGAAAGATCCATTATCCAGAAAACCCCAAGTCACGAGCATTTTGGATAATAGGTCCCATACCTGTGTGTATATATATATATAGGTAGATATATTGAGCGAAATGTTTGTGTTGACAATATCACAAGCATAATACGCACACTATGCTGGCTATATGTAATATATACACCTGCACGATTTACATATACACAGTCTAATGACGTCACACGCCATATTGCCACCATATTGGTTTTAAAATTTATTGAGCTAACACAAATGAAAATAACCGCTGAGTGATCCAAATAAGAATCTGAAAACCTTGAAATATTGTGAACCAACACATGTTCAGATCTCCCAAAAAAACCTCTAAAAATGAAAGACAGATTTTTTGCAAGAAAAGAAGTGTAACTTCCATTGACTTCTACATGCCCTGGACACAGTGGTGGAACTCCCGGGGGTGCAGGGAGTGTGATTGGGCCTGGGTCCGCTCCCCCTCAGGGCCCCCCGGCCTGATAATTGCGTACAGAGGGGGTTGGAGGCCTGGCTGCACGTCCCGTCCCTACTGTTTTATTATATCAGAGAAAAAGAAAGCATTTTTAAAAAAATTATTTGGATCAAATGGAGTCTATGGGATATGGCCATCCTGTTATTTTGAGCGTTCTGGATAACAGGTTTCCAGATAATGGATCCCAAACTTGTATAAGGGAAAGAAAGGAAGAAAAGTCATGTAGATGCAGAAAAGAGGGGCAGAAACCAAAATGAGTATTAGTTTGAGTGGAGATGAAAGGGTAGAGCAGGACAATTTAGCCTATAGTAAGAAAAATAACCATGAGACCTGTTATCCAGAATGCTCGGAACCTGGGATTTTCCAGGTAATGGATCTTTCTGTAATTTGGATCTTCATACCTTAAGGGTAGTGAAACAGATTAAATCTCCCCAAACTGCTTTCCCGTCAGCTTGAATGAAAAATGATTTTCTAGTAGACTTGTGGGACACAGATTCGGGCAGATTTAGTTGCCTGGTGACTAAATCTGCCCGAATCTGCCCGTGTCCCACAAGTCTAAGTCTACTAGAAAATCATATAAACATTAAATAAACCCAATAGTCTGGTTTTGCTTCCAATGAGGATTAATTATATCTAAGTTTGGATCAAGTACAAGCTACTGTTTATTTTTACAGAGAAAAAGGAAATCATTTTTTTAAATTTTGATTATTTGGATAAAATGGAGTCTGTACGAAACAGTCTTTCTGTAATCCGGAGCTTTCTGAATAACAGGTTTCAGGGATGGACATTTGGCGCATCAAAATGACAAACAAATACAGGAACGACCTATGAAACAGAAGACTCAGGCATATGGCACTGTATGCTACACAAATATGTATCAGATCCCCACATCCCTGGTATCAAATCCTTCATGGCAGCTCCGTGGGATTATGTGCATCTGCCTGTATCTGTTGTCATAGTCTTAAGTGTAAAAACATGCGATCGGGTTATGTGAACTGAAACTGAAGGCTTGTGCTTTATGGCTTTAGAAAATCCCCTTTATTATTACTGCTAGAAATAACAAGTCTGCAAGACTTCTTGTTTAAAAACAGAAATTATATATATATATATATGATTAAAGGGGACATAAGCTTTTTCGAACACCTGTAGGTCTCCAAAGAAGCCATTCCAAACACAGTTATAGTTAGAAAAATAATTCCTAATGTTACTATGTAATCATGCAGCCTGAGTTTACAGTACAACTTTGGCTTGCTATTTTATATTATTATATTTTACTGGAATCAAATTTCAGCTGGAGGACTGAGAATAACTGATAACATCTCTGCAGCTAAGTCTTAAGGGTTTTATGCTACTAATTATTTCTTTCTTCAGACACTGCCAGACATACTTAGATGTTATCAGGCACTTTGGCTGAATGTGTCCTTACTGTCCATGTGACTAGACCTGTATACAGGTAGGGTTGCCACCTTTTCTTGAAAAAAATACCAGCCTTCCTGTATATTTATCTTTTTTCCCTATTAATAACATTGGGATGAATACCGGCCATTTGGCAACCCTATATACTCTACCAACTAGGGATGTACCGAATCCACTATTTGGGATTCAGTTGAATCCCTGAATACGTTGCGAAAGATTAAGCTGAATACCCAACAAATCCTAATTTGCATATGCAAATTAGGGACGGGAAAGGAAAACGTGTGAACATTTTTTCACTTCCTTGTTTTGTGATGAAAAGTCATGTGATTTTTCCCTCCCCACCCCTAATTTACATATGCAAATTAGGATTCAGATTTGGTTCAGCCAGACACAAGGATTCGGCTGAATCCGAATCCTGCTGAAAAAGGCTGAATCCCAAACCAAATCCTGGATTTGGTTCTTCCCTAATTTTGTTTTCAATATAAATAATTAACCAAAAATGTAAAGTATAAAGGCTGGAGTGACTGGATGTGTAACATAATAACCAGAACACTACTTCCTGCTTTGCAGCTCTCTTGGTTTTTACTGAGTGGTTACCAGCCAGTAACCAATCAGAGACTTGAGGGAGGCCACATGGGTCAACTGTTGCTTTTAAATCTGAGCTGAATGCTGAGCATCAATTGCAGACTCACTGAACAGTTATGTACCATGTGGCCCCCCTTATAGTCGCTGACTAACTCAGAGTTAGAGAGATGAAAAGCAGGAAGTAGTGTTCTGGCTATTATGTTAGACATCCAGTCACTCCAGCCTTTATACATTACATTTTTGGCTAACTAACTATATTAGAAACATTTTTTATTTTGCTATTTACCCATTTTTTTTATACTGAATTATTCATTTAATTCCTCCATTTATGCCCTTATTTTGCTTTCCAAATGACCTACATATATGCATCTTTACCTCAAAGCAATATATATAAAGTGAGGATTCTTCATAGATCACACTTGCCATGCCATTAAAGAGACCTCTGCAGTTTTATCTTAAGACATTACTTGGTTGGCCTATAATAGAGTTCTTCAGGTATAATATACACAGTATGACATACAGTATCCAGATATCTGTTTCTGCAACAGCTCATTTCTATACCAAAATATAAAGTGTGTCTTCCCCTTGCTGCTATAATAGCCCATACTTTTCTGGCAAGGTATTCGATTAGCTTTTGCAATGTCGTTGGTGGGGTCTTCCACAAGAGCATTAGTGACACTTAGGTTGTGCATCAGTACTGGCCTGTAGACAACATTCAAATTTATCACACAGGAGTTCAGTTGCTTTGAGTTCAGAGTCCTCCATTAGACCACCTGCAGTGTGGTTAGATTACGAGCAGAAAGTATCAGATTCCGCATGGCCGTACCCTGGCAGGATACTCAGGCCAACTACAGGCTAGCAATCCCTCACCTTGAAGTGAAAAAGTTGATTTTCTCCTCACCTTGTTGATCTGTGTCCAGCATGATGTCACATCTGGTCATTGGTGACATCACATATGCTTTTGCTGATCTCCGGGTCAGGTTATAGTTGGAGATAGGGCTGGCAATGTCAGGTAGCAGGAACAGGATTGCCATATAGCTGGTCTGGGTCAGCTGGTCCAGGTTGGGCACAAGCCTGCCCAATTGGAAATGTATGACTTGGGCCTAGTGCAATCCTATCAAATGACCTCATTAGTGGATGGGGGCATTATTGTGCTGAATCAGAAAAAAAACCTGCCTCAAACTGTTACTCCAAAGGAGGAAGCATAGAATTATCAAGTAAGTCATTGTGAACTGCAGCCTTAAAGTGGAAAATGAAAATCTAATATAAGCTTCCACGTACTGAAGTAAGAAAGGTTCTATATACAATCAATTACAAATTATGCATTGTTTCTGAAATAATCAAATTTATGTTCATTATTCCTCTATCAGCATCTGTTTCTCTTCACTCTGTCTTCACGCAGCAGTTGGGTGTCAGATGAATGATCCGAAATATATATTGGGGGGGGGGGGGCTCCCTTTTCTAGCAGATGTATTAGAGCTCACCCAAATAACGGATTACAATACAAACAAAATAACTGGCTTTTGCACAAATTCTGCATGTAAAATGAAAGGATTTCTGGTGATTCTAATAGTGAGATGTAATACATCTTCTAGGCAAAAGAAGCCCCCCATAAGATATATTGATTCATCCATCTGACACCCAAATGCTTCATGAAGACAGAATGAAGAGAAACAGATGCTGAGAAAGGAATAGTGAAAATAAACATCTGTAGGGACCCATAAGGTTAATTCCCCTACTGTCTGAACCACATAGTGTGGAAGTCCCCTAATGTGAGCTACAGGGTCTACCTAGAGCTTGGCAGAGGCTAGAGCCCTTGTCCCAGTGCAGCATGGCAGATACTGGAGGGTGTCACTGCTGCACCTCTTTTTTATAAATAGGAGATGCCATGTGCACACAGCCATTGTTTTTTTCTGCCAGTGTTCCACTTTCATTTTGGATGCAGGATGGAGTGATCGTTGGCTAGGGTGCTGCAGGGGCAGACCTCAGGCTATGGAGACACACCACATGGCTGCTATGCCCTGTGTGGGCTCAGGGATAACTAGACTCTTAACTAGACCCTGATATACATGGAGATGGATGCCAAAATGGGACTTTGTATGATTGCTCTATGACAGTGCTGGGAGATATAGTTTAGCTGCGGATCAACAAGATGTGTGCTTGGCTAGGAGAGCCTCGAGCCTTTGAAGGATGCCATTACTTGGATGCCTGTTTCAGCTCTGTGTTAGCCCCCAGGAGTGTCTGCCTGTGGGAGGGTATTTAGAGTTAAAGGATCCAACTTGTCTTCTATTGTGATACAGGCTTTTTGTGTGCCTGCCACGTGGGAGCAAGTACCTTGTCTACCAAGAAAGGTGTTTGGGCAGTAGCGCTACCTGGAACTGGGAATCTTTCGGGAAGGATTCGGTCGAATCCAAAATAGTGGATTTGGTGCATCCCTCTCAGGAAGGCAGCATTCTCCTGGCATCTGCCAAACCCAGACTTTTCCACCTGACTTCCATAGGGTGAAATACATAAAACACTGTTTTAAATATGAACTGGGAAAGACTGTATGTGATCCCAGCATGCAGATGGTTGTGAGCACTGTCCTGCTTAATAATTTACCTGTTTGAAAATAAAAAGTTCTCTACAATGAAGGTAATGAGTCCAGCAATTATCTGTACGGACTTGCAAATTGTTTATTGTCAAACATTCATAAACAAAACCGGAATATTCAATCCAATATTCAAGCTATTGATTTTTTTGCTGAAAAACTCTCAGGGGGGCTTTGACAGCTTTAAAGATAGATTGGTTAATTTAACTTTTGAATTTAATTGAAGTTTTTAAAAAAGAAACAACACCCCTTCACCTTAACAAAAATAAACAACAATAACAGTGATGATGATGTGCAATTGCTCATACTTATTTAAAATGTCCCCATTAACCACAGCAGACGTTTTATAAAATTCAGTTAAGGCAACATGTTTAGTTGATGTGATTGACAAAGAGGTAGTCACATTACTCAACAAACATTTTTTAACTGCCGGGTGATGTTGTGATGCTGATTCTGTTGATGCTTTTAAGAGGGGCTTGGATGATTTCTTGGACAGACATAATATCAAAGGCTACTGTGATACTAAACTTTATAGTTAGTACAGATATGGGTATATATAATGTATGTGAAGGTATGGAGGGGTGTGTGTATGGATGCTGGGTTTTCATTTGGAGGGGTTGAACTTGTTGGACTTTGTCTTTTTTCAACCTAATTTAACTATGTAATTGTAATAAGGATCAGGAAACTTTGGGAAATTAGTCTCAGATTTAGACCTGAGTAGGAACTGAGGAAAGTGACTGTTACATGTTTTGGTGACAATGTTTAGTATCTGAAAATACCTACCATGGATTCCCAATAATTGCTGCTGTTTTTATACAAACCTGCATCCATGGACAGCTTTTGGAATGTATTGCCAGGAGAAGTGAGTTTGTGGTTTACCAACAGATTGAGATTTGTCAGTTTGCTTAAAATTACCCAATTAATTGTGTACTCAAAAAATGTACAGATTGTATTATTAATGCGGGCAACAGGAGTCACATAACAACCATATTGGGTAGACCATACAAAACATAATTGAAAACAGATGGATCCCGCGTAGGAGGCACTGGAACATGTTCTTTAGTGAGAATCTCTTCTTTGTCCTCGTGTATAATGTTGTCTATTTCATCTAGAAAGTACAAAACACAAAATAAATGAAAGTAAGATGGGGGTAGATTTCCTACGATTGATGTGGCGATCAGCCAATCACCATGTCATAGCTCCTCCCCTGTCATCATGACCGGCCCTGCCCCATCATGGATCTGCCCCCACCACAGACCTGCCCCCCATTACTTCACGGCTGCGCCCCCTGCCTGGATTTCCACGGAACAGAAGGTGGCAACCCTAATTAAAACTCAGAGAAAATTTACTTGGACCATGGATCCAAAAACATTCTCCTTAGTGAATTTATATACTGAACTTATTGCACCAGCCTAAAGTTTCAGCTTGTCAATAGCAGCAATGATCCAGGACTTCAAACTTGTCACAGGGGGTCACCATCTTGGAAAGTGTCTGTGACACTCACATGCTCAGTGGGCTCTGAGAAGCTGTTGAGAAGCTAAGCTTAGGGGTTGTCACTAATTATCAAGTAGAACATGAGGTTTGTCTGTAATATAAGCTGATGCTACAGGGCTGAATATTACATTATGATGCTAGTTGCACTGGTTTCTGTGCTGCCATGTAGTAATTATCTGTATTAATGACTAATCAGCCTTATATTGTGACTATATTTCTATTCTATGTGTAGTGTATATTGTGAGTGGGTCCCTAAGCTCAGTAAGTGACAGCAGCACAGAGCATGTGAATCAGTGAATCAGCAGAAAAGAAGATGGGGAACTACTGGGGCATCTACTGGGGAGACACAGATCTTTACTGCTAAAGGGCTGGGGTTGCCTTGGGCTGGTACACAAGCACAAAACACAATGTACAATATTTATAGCTACTTCTTTAGTTAGGCTTTAGTTTAAAGTTAAAGTTTTAAGCTTTAGTGTAAAGAATAATATACAAACTATGACGAAAAGCCAAATCAAACTGGCCAACTGGGCAGGAAAGGAAGCCAGAATGTCGGCCTATATATATATATATAGAGAGAGAGAGAGAGAGAGAGAGAGAGAGAGAGAGAGAGAGAGAGATATGAAGGATCAGCACACTGCTTGGTTAGTGAATGATTGCTTTTTTATTTACACAGCATCTTTATCCGACGTTTCATTCCCACCTGAGTCCCTTTCTGATTTTATATATATATATAAATAAATATATAAAAATATATATATATTTATAGGAAGTATAATACTTTTTAAAGACTTTTTATTACGGACACAAGCATGCATAGGTTATTCCTACTCAAGGTATGGAACCTGTTATCCCGAATGCTTGGGAATTTCTGCATAAGGGGGTCTTACTGTAAATTAGATCTTAAAGAAGTCTGCTAAAAAACATGTAAAAATGACTCAACAGGATTGTTTTGCCTTCAATAAGAATTGATTACAGTATATCTTAGTTTGGATCAAGTACAAAGTACTATTTTATTACTACAGAGAAAAAGGAAATCATTTAAAAAAAATGTGAATTGTTTGCATAAAAATGGAGTCTATGGAACATGGCACGTCATTTTCTTGATAAAGGATTTCAGGAACCTATGGATCCTGTACCTGTATATAACTATAACGATCTCAAAAAAAGGTAAAACAAAAAAAATTAATCCAGATAAGAGGCAGAATCACAATTTTCTGTGATTTCCATCACTGCACCAACTTTGTGGGGAGGCTGATGGACTATTGAGTGAAGCACGTAGCAACAGCAAACAGCTTCTAAATCTTTAGCCGCGGGCAACAGCACTGAGCTATATATCTTTAACAGCGGTCACATTTATATTCAATCACAAATTCCCTTAAACCAAAGGCAGAATAAAGTGGGAAGGCTGAATTAATATAATGTACCTCTTTCTAAAAAATTGATCTGGTTAATTATTTTAATTCTTAAGTGGATGTTTGTTTTCTATTGATTAGATCTGTGCAATTGTCTTTCTTTGAAATAATTAGATGTATTATATTAAACAATACAGTCGTATGCTAGAGGATCAATAATGTGCATTTTATAAAAGCGCTTCCTTTGTAGTTTTTATATGTATAGCAGCTATTGTGTTCAGATTCAGACACATTTGTATGCGGAAGATATGGGTATGTGCATATAGATCTGTAATTCGTTGGCTTTCTGAAGATGTGTTAGTCCAGTGGCCCTCACCTCTAGAATGCATGCTAAGTAACAGAAAATCTACCAACCCCAATTACATCAACTCTGATAAAACACCAAATCCAATTGATAAATGACAAGTGACAGAATGCAGGGGTTGCAGGGCCACTTGTACATTATAATAATTATTCACTCTATTTCTATGCCAGTTGCTACCTAATAGAGGCACTCTGCGTGTTGCATTGTTCAGACATTTAAGGGAAGGGCAAATGTATCCAGAAATGAAAAACAATCTTAAAAGGGAAAAAGAACATTTAAAAGGATTTAACCCTACATTAAAAAAACCCTACCCCCCATAACCCACCAAGACCCCCCCTCCCTCTTCCCCCAACCTAACTCTTACCCTGGGCAAATGCCCCTAAGTCCATACTTACCCCTCCGTGCAGATTCAGGCATCGGACTTCACTGGTGCCATCTTCAGCATGAGAACGGTGTTTTGGCGCATGCACAGTTGGGGCAATCTTCTGCCTCGCAAAAACTGCGCATGTGCTGAAACTCGCCGGTCTCAATCCGAAGAGGCTGAAGATGGCACCTGTGAAGTCGGATGCCTGAATCTGCACCGAGGGGTAAGTATGGGGCATTTGCCTGGAGTAACAGTTAGGCTGGGGGTAGGAGGGAGGGGGGTCTTGGTGGAGATGGGGGGGGGGGTAGGGTTTTTTTAAATGTAGGGTTAAATTCTCATTTAAAGGAGAAGGAAAGGCAGGAGGCACTTGGGGGTGCCAAACTTTAGGCCTGGTACCTACCTGACACTCCGGGCAGCAGAAATCTGCACTGGCTCGGTGTTATACGAGTGAGCACCATGGAGAGATCTACTTCCGTCTTTGCGTGGCTGCGCATGCACAGTAGAAGGAAAAGCTGAACTTTAAAAAGTCTGCTTTTTCCTTAAACTGAGCATGCATTGGTCTGGGGAAATCTAAGACAGAAGAAAACGGGAGCAGATCGCTCTGTGGTGCTCACTCATATAACCCCAGGCTGGTGCAGATTTCTGCTGATAGGAGCATCGGCCTGGGGTTTAAGGTAGGTAGTTACAATCACTTGGGGGTGTATAACGTTTGGCCCCAATTGCCTCCAGCCTTTCCTTCTCCTTTAAATGATCATTTAGTGTGATGTACACAGTGATATTCTGAGACAATTTGCAATGGTTTTCATTTTTTATGGCTTTTGAGTTATTTAGCTTTTTATTCAGCAGCTCTCCAGTTTGCAATTTCAGCCACCTGGTTGCTAGGGCCCAAATGAACCTAGCAGCCATGCACTGATTTGAATAAGAGACTGGAATGTGAACAGGAGAGGCCTGAATAGAAAGACTAGTAATAAAAAATAGCAATAAACACTTGTAACCTTACAGAGGATTTGGTTTTTAGATGGGGTAGTAATTTGAAAGTTGAAAAGATTCAGAAGAAAAAAACAAATAATTTAAAAACGTATAACGGGCCATTTTATAACATACTAAAAGTTAAAACTTAAAGGTTAACCACCCCTTTAATATAAAGTGAGCTTTATCTTTCTAAATATAATCAATTAAACATTTGATTGCCATTTCTGAAATAGTCAAGTTACTCTTTATTATTTTTCTTTATTATGTCTCTCTTCATTCTCACTACATGTTGAGGTCAGATTTTGATTGACAGGTCTAATGTATCTTTTATTGGCACAAATCCTGCATGTAGAAAGATAGGATTTTTTCCGGAGCTGGTTATTTTGAAAGAGTGAGCTCTAGACAAAGAGTACAACCCAAAAAGGACGTATTACAGTGGCCATACACAGGCAGATTTAAGTTGCCAAATGGAGCCCTTAAGACTGATTTGATGGGCCCCTTAGCCTATATCTATCTGTAAAGTCAGTATACTTGGTGATTCTTTAATTAACCCAGGCAACTAATTAGCTATTCCGGGGCCATATTATTTCAATGTTTGCCCACAAGGTGGCAGCATGTAAAAGTATAATGGGGTAGCTTAGTGCTAGTGCGAGCTCTAGGAGCAAGAGGAAGGCTCAGGGAAGGAGCAGCTTTTGCTCCAACAAGGAGAAATAATGGAGTTAGAACCCTGTGGTGTGTAAACCATGAGTGCAGGGACATCGATGGGTGAGTTGAGGACCAGTAAGGGTGCCAAGATACAAGACACCAGGCTGAGGATCCCTATGCAAAGTGTTCTGCTCTCAGGGAGGAATTGCCTCAAGAGAGTGGTAATTAATATATAATATATAGATTAATATTACTTGATTCATCTCTGTCAGTCTTTGTACACTTTGCCTTGAAAGTGGGACAGCTCATATCATTTATTAGAATGTTGTGCAGTTATTGCTGCAAAGAAATTCTTGTGACTGGATTCCATTTTTCCAAGAGGAACATCCAAGGTACTGGGAGTTGCTCAGGAACGCGTGGGTCAGTGGCGTAACACAAGCATCATAGTCCTGTTCACACACTACCACTTCACAACAGCACTCAAGCGTGTGTGACATTGCCACTGGGTTGAGCATGTGCAGAATTGTTTGGCATCTAATTGTACATACATTGTTTCTTAAATAGGATTTAGTAAGGGATTTGTAGATCAACATTTTTTTGAGCTGCACACTGTATTGTTAGTGTTAATTGCATGCCATGGGTTAGTATATATGCAGTGTATAATGATTTCTTCTTGATGCTTCAATACTTCATATGATTTAACCCTTTTCCTATTAACAAAGTTAAGTGGATGACAAATATAAAAAAAAAAATTATAAATCTTACCATTCAGAGGAATTCCTTCCAATCCAAGCCGTCTTTGGCTATGTACTGATTGTCCGGTGGTCTTTCCATTGGTTAACAAATCTATATGTTGAAAAAGCATCCAGTCACTAATGAACTGTGATCATCATTATCATCATTTACTTCTATAGCACCAGAAAGTTACACAGTGCTTTACATTCATTTATAACAAACAGGAGTCTTACAACAATGTAACAAACAAGGGGTTCAGAGTAACAAACTGGATCAGCGGGCCCTACTTACAAGATCTTACAATCTCCAGGGTTACATAAGGAAGATGAAAACAATCGCTGATTTATAAATTGATGTCTGATTACTCAAGATCAAGTGAATATTCTTTTGTAAACCGGTGGGTCTTTAGGGAACTTTTGTAGAGGCCCCCAGGCAAGGGCCTATAAAAGCTGCAGATAGATCGAGTTGGAAGTTTATTGGCCCGTGTGTGGTGCCCTCCGATGGACTTCCCTGATCAAATCAGCCCAATATCGCCCACCTCAATGTGGACATATGGGGGAGAGATCTGCTCATTTGCCGACATCATCAAATGTGAGGATCTCTATGTTTATGCCTCCCTTAAAGGGCAACTAAAGTCTAAAATAGAATAAGGCTAGAAATGCAGTATTTTGTATAAACATAAACATAAACTTACTGCACCACAAGCCTAATCAAACAAATGATTTATGCTTTCAAAGTTGGCCACAGGGGGCTGTCATCTTGTAACTTTGTTATACATCTTTGCAAGACTAGACTACATACACATGCTCAGTGTGATCTGGGTCTCTTAGGGATCGTCATAAATGATCAAAAAACAAAGCTGCTTGAGTTCTGCATGGCTGGTACGTAAGGAAGGAGCTCCACCTGCTATTCATAAGAATGACTGTTTCCCTGCCAGAAGTTAGGGACTGTCTGACAATTCCTATCCCCTGCAGTAAATGAAGGGAGAATTTCACTGCATACAGTCAGGTTTCTTAACACATTCTTTAACTAAAGTATAATGAAGATAGATTTCTTTTTTCATTAAAGAAAGTAAAAATTGGATTTTATTTCTTTGCCTTTCCTTGCCCTTTAAGTTTGGAAGGATGGGGAGAATTTGATAGCATGAGGCAGAAAGTTTCAGAGAGTGAGGAACTAAATTATGCATTTACTATTAGTAGAGATGATGCAAAATGAGTGCAAAGAACCTTGTTTTTTTGTACTTGGTGCTCTGCCCCAATGGTTGTGTTCTTTGGCAGAGATCTCGAACTCCAGGATAGAACACAAAACAAAATGTGCCATTCTCATTCATGAGGGGGAATCCCTATGACTTGCGTGTCATACATACATACAAGCTTGGGAGTACCAGAGGGGAAGGTGCAAGGGAGTCCTGTATTTCACAACCTGGTTAAGGTGCAGAGCATGGCAAACACTCGGCAACCGGCAACCCTTGTATTCATGCCCAGATATGTGGCTAGGTCACAAAGGCCTGGGCCTAGGATGGAGAAATTTTAGAGGCTGCATGCCAACACCCGTAGTATGGAATGTAAATGACAGGGGTGGCATTGGTGGATTACAGTCTTGCTCTGGCTGGGAGTCCTGGTTCCCATGGGCAACGGTAAGTTTGGCATGAGTGATGGATCTAATTCTAGACAGACTGGGGTACTGTTTACATTTGTCCTGAGACTATTGGGATTTAGCAAACCATCAACCCCTGACACAACAAGGACAGGAACTCCAGATCTACTTTGGTAAACGGGTCAGTGTGGGTGAATTGGAAAGTGTTTCTAGTCCTCTAAAGGAAAACGTGATGAAAGTGTAGCCAATGGAAATGATTGTGTATTGACTTACTTTCAGCTAAACAGTCGAGTCTTTTAGCATTCTTTTCCAGAGTTGTATGCCACTGGTTCAGCATTAAGGAGCATATTCCTGTACCACTGAGAAGAAACGCTGTTTCCACAGGCCTTTCCAAAGTCAGGGAGGTTGCACTGGGAATTCAAAGATTGCAGAGTAACATTATATCAAGTAAAACAAAATGGGTTGCTGGTTGGGTCTAAATTTATATACAGATGGGATAACACTTGCCAATCATTTAAATGCAGACATACTGCACTATACCCAATGAGTTCATTATCCAGTATTGTTTCAACTTTGTGTACAAACTTTGTGTACAATATGGTTTACCCAAACAAGGTGAGGCACATTTATCAAAGGTCAAATTCACGTTTTTTAAAATTCCCATAAACTCCCATGAACTCAAAATTCGACCGATCAAAATGTATTATAAAAATGTGATTTTTGAAACTCAGGTCAATAGGATCGACCCGAAAACTCGGATAGATTTAGATTTGTATTTTAAAAACTCCCCTAAGTGTTCATTTATTAAACCTATTTGTATTTTACAAGAGATGTGTATATGTGTCTGTGCGGGTCATCTTATATATAATGTAGGTACATATGTTGGAAGGTTAAGGGAATAAATGAAGGTACAAAGGCAAGAATTTAAACAGTAATATACAAAGTGGCAAGCAATGTGAACTCACAGCAGTTTCAACTAATGTGGGTTCTGGATATTTTAAAACTTTTGGGCTGTGGGTTGAGGAAGCAGTGGTGTAAATAATCCCCTGCAGACCCGCAATGGTCTGGGTCCTTAGGGGCCCCACAACTGCTGAGGACTGTATGGACCTTCTTGCAGCTCACTAATTGGCTGTAATAAAGTAAACATGGACTATATTCAGCCAGGCAGAGAATGCACAAGGCAGAGAGAAACAAGCAGCATTTGTGGTATTGTGAGGTAATGCTTTCAATCTACCTATAAGTGAACTTATTTGCAAGTATGGGGTTAATGGAGTGTCCATTGGCCATTTCTGCAGTGACCTTAATTGCAAGTTTGGGGTTAGAGTTCTCATTAGCCATTTCTGCAGTGAACTTAATGGCAAGTCTGGGTTAATGGAGTGTTCATTAGCCATTTTTGTGGTGATCTTACTGGCAAGTCTGGGGGTTAATGGAGTGTCCATTGGCTACTTTAGCAGTGGTCTTACTGGCAAGACTGGGGTTAATGAAGTTCTAATTGACCATTTCTGCAGTGAACTTACTGGCAAGTCTGGCCTTTTCTGCATTGACATTATTATCATGAAATGGGGATGCCACACTGTGGTGGAATGCATAGGGCCACAGTGTGTCATGAAATAGTAGGGCCACTTTGCTTTCTTGTGCACTTTCTACTTCTGATGTTGCCATTCCGAACATAAAAAGGGTGTATTTTTGTAAAATGGCCTTGGTATTTAAGGGTGTGGCCACAAAGTGAGTGTGTCTTAAAAATGCTTTCATTATTTTTTCATCAGATCATTATTTTGCCTTCTGCCAGCCAGTGTGTACTTTATTACTCCTCTTGGAGGGGGCATGTTTGTCTGCAGGTAGGGTTGGAAACTTTTCTTGAAATAAATACTGGCCTTCCTATATATTTATCTTTTTTTCCTATTAATAACATTGGGATCAACCACTAAAAATACAACCCTATCTTTAGGGGGGCCCCCAACCTCTAGTTACACCACTGGACTTTAATAACTTGTTTTAAATGTGCTTTGAATTTAAAACACGTTGAGACATGTTGAGAATTACAAAAAAAAGCTGTAATGATTTGGGAGTGGTGAAACAAGTTGGGAATTATGTGTCATCCAATAAAAATCTGTAATGATTTTGGTGTCGAAATGTGTTGGGAAGTATATTTTGCATAAAAAAAAAAGTTTATGTAATGATTTGCTTTTACATTTAATATAGACATGGCTAAGAATTACCCCTTGTGGCAAACACCCATGCTATCTATGATGTAGGCGTCTTACCGTTTCTGTACATCAACCTTGGATTGTCTTGCAAAACTGTGACTTGTCCGGACCAAATCTAGAAGAATCATCAGCTGACACTCTGCAAATAATAACAGAGATGCTTGATGGACAGCAAGACATTGTAAATTATCACATTATTACACAGTGATTTCACATCATAGTCCAAGATGTTGCGCAGGCCATTGAGTACACTGCATTGTACATACGTGGTGGTGAATTCTGTCAAACACTCATGGCTTAGGGCTCGTCCAGACGAGCGCTAAAGTCACCGGCGCCTATTCACACGCATCGATACGTTTTTTAAAGTTGCTCGAAATTGCCCAGATCGCTGCGTGTGAATAGGCGCAGGCGACTTTAGTGCAAGATACTAGCAAGCCATTTGGGGAGATTAGTTGCGGCGATTAGTCACCAGGCGACAAATCTCCCCGAAATCTTTCCATGTGGCCTTACCCTTAAGGGTGTAGACACACAGAGCTACTTGTAGCAGTTACTTGTCATGGCTACAAAAAGACAATTGGCTTTGCTAAGACACTAGAGGGGTTATTTGTCAAAGGTTGAGTGTTAAGGTGTTTACAAATGAGAAAAAGGTGCTCCAGAATTATAATGTGAATCACAAATTTCTCACTAAGTTGATCACATGGTCCAGGTGCTCAAGCCCTAGAACCTCAGCCACAGGGAGTGGAAAACTGAATTGTATAACAGAAAAAGCAGGGCACTCAGAAGGATCTAAGGGCCAAAAATAGGTTAAAAAATAAGCTTTTAATGATCAAAGTTAAAAATGTACATAAATCTCCTAAGGCCCTACTTATTTCATACCTCTGAAGTACTTGGGCTGAGGATGTACATTTTTAACTTTGATCAATAAAAGCTTATTTTTGGCCCTGTGGATCCATCTGAGTGCCGTACAGCCCCGCCTTTTCTGACAGTTAAGGTGGCTATAAACGATAATATCTGCTCGTTTGGCAAGCGAATCCTTCGCCAATATGTCCACCCATGGCAAGGCAATATCAATATAATCTGAACATTCAGCCCTGGGGTTGAAAGATCAGATTACAATGAAGAGAATGTGTGCTGACGCATTGTAGGACTGCATCAACTAGCCGAAAAATCAAACCCCCCCAATTGATATCCCCCCAATATTTGGCTTGCTATCAATCAGGGAGACCTGTCGGAATCCCCATAAACTAGCAAAAAAGCTGCCGAATTGGTCTAAAGGACCAACATGAGCAGCTGTAATCTGCCAGTGTATAGCCACCTTTAAAGTTTTTATTATCTTGAATGAAAGCGATTGAACTCACAACTCAAATGGTTTCTTATTTAACAAAAACCTTGAAAAGAAAAAATACAATTCTGCGAGTTCGATTTCCAAACCCCGAAAACTCGGATTAATAGAGTTTTCCATGAGAAAGACCCAAATCGCTCGAAATAATTGAGTTTTCGTGAAAAACCCTTAGAAAAAAACTGGAACATCATGCAGGCTATTAACATCTTCAAATGGTTCAAGGGACCTCTGCCATTGACTCTTACATGAGGTTGACAGGTAGCTGGTGTATTTTTGGATATGAGCTATTTCCAGGGTCGGGTTATAATATATTTATAAATGCGAGCTTTGACCAAAAGAAAACTTGGAAATTTTGTGGAAAACAATTCAAACCTTAATAAATCTGCCCCTACATGTGTTTTAGCAGAGGCAATTCTCAGTATTGTCTATGGCAGGGCATTTTGTAGCTGCTACTAGTATCAGTAGCTGTAGCAGTATTTTAGGGCTTAGCTCTCCTTTAAATATAATTTAAAAAATTCCAACTACTAAATCATTCACACAGATGAACAATTGTGTACAAAACATTCTGATTAATCTAACATTGCAAACTATAGTTACAAAATCACCACCGATATACACATTTGCTTTGCTAGTACAAGGCATTGTGGTATAAGGTATCTGTGTTATGTGATATATTTTACCATGTTTACCATAGTTAGGGCAGAGACACACTATAAGATTCAAGGAGATTTAGTTGCCTGGCGACAAATCACCTCTTCTTTGGCTAGAATCTTTGGCTAGAATCTAAATGCCAGCAGGATGGCACTAGGAGCATTTCATTTTCCGAAGTCGCCTCACGAGGAAATCTCCCTGAATCTTCCACTGCGTCTCTGCCATTAAACTTACCTTTCAAATGTAAAGCCAAAAATTTGTCAAGTAGGATATGAGCCAAGAACCGTTCCATCCCATAAAAAAGAAACGCACTGCAGCTGGTTGTTAATTTTTCCCATTCAGCATAGCTGGAATAAAAATGAATTATTTTAACATTTTTGTAAAAACTCAGTATGTATAATGCCAACATCAAGCTACTGAACCTTTGGGCTTGTATAATAAATTTAGGGGGTTATTTACTAAACATCAATTTTTTTTCTGGTTGGACTTTTTGGGGCAAAAACCCAAATGTTTTTGGAAAAAAACCAGGCATCTCAAACCTGACGAGGTCATATATAAGTCAATAGCAGATGTTTCTATCCCAATTTGAAGATATTGTGGACTGTGGCGGGTTTAGTTTGATAACACAAACAATCCAGGCATTTCAGGTGTTAACCGGAAAAAAAAGAGTGATTTTGGAATAAAGTCCAAAAAATTTGTACAATTCGTTATTTTATTGATAAATAAGATAAAATCATGGATGGGAGTTTCAACCCTAAATTAAAAAAAAAAAACCCTACCTCAATCCCCATGTTACCCTGGGCAAATGCCCCTAACGTTTTAATTACCCCTTACGTTTTAATTACCCCTTGGCATATATTCAGGCATCGGACGTCACGAGTAATCTCTTCGACCGTTTCAGTAACTTTCGGAATAAGAGCGGTGTAGCAGCACATGCGCAGTTGGAGCAATTTTATGACGAGCGACAACTGGGCATGTGCCGATACTCACGAAAACTGCCTAGTGCCGGTCTCATTCTGAACATTACTGAAGCAGCTAAAGATGGTGCCTGTGAACGCCAATGGCTGAATCTGCACTAAGGGTAATTAAAACGTTAGGGGCATTTGCTTGGGTTAACACTTAGACTGGGGGAAGAGGGAGGGGGTCTTGGTGGGGAAGAGGGAAGGGGGTCTTGGTGGGGAAGGGGGTAGGGTTTTTTTAAAGGTAGGGTTGAATTCTCCTTTAAAGGAAAACTAAAGCTCAACTAAAGAAGCAGGCTAGATATGTTGTACAACCACAGCCCTTTAGCTTTAAGATCTGTGTCTCCTCAGTAGATGCCCCAGTAGCTCCCCATCTTCTTTTCTGCTGATTCACTGATTCACATGCTCTGTGCTGCTGTCACTTACTGAGCTTAGGGACCCACTCACAATATAAAGCACATAGAATAAAAATGTCAAAATAGAGGGCTGATTAGTCATTAATACAGATAATGAATACATGGCAGCACAGAAACCAGTGCAACTAACATCAGAATATAATAATCAGCCCTGTAGCTCCAGCTTATATTACAGGGGAACCTCATTTTCTGCTGGATAATTAGTGACGACCCCTAAATTTCACTTCACAACAGCTGCTCAGAGCCCACTGAGCATGTGACAGACACTTTCCAAGATGGAGACCCCCTGTGACAAGTTAGAAGTCCTGGATCATTGCTCCTATTGACAAACTGAAATTGTAGGCTCCTTTTAGTTCAGTATAAAAAATGGCATTTTTAGCCATATTCATTTTAAGAATTTAGTTCTCCTTTAAGAGAAGACAACTAAAGTTTTAATCTTCTAAAATATGACATCCTAATGCAAAAAAAAAGATATTGGCATTTGACTAATAACAAGGAAAGGATAACAATAACCAATATTGACCTGATTTTATTGACATAAAAATCTAATTGCAGAATTCAGAGATGAGAACACACCTTGGGATACGTGAGGTGCCTATTATTCCTTCCCAGTGAGGAGTAAATTGTTGGCCATATTTTGCAAGAATCTCATTCATTTTAGAACTTGGGTTGAAAGCCTCTGAAAGAAAGGAAATCAAACATAAAATTGTATGTCTGAGACCTCAAAGATTAAGCCTTTCATTCTGCCTGATTCCCACAAACACATGCTATGTTTAACAGATCATTTATTTCATGTCAATTGTTGAAATAAATGTACTCGTGAGAAGTTATTATAACAATAACAATGCCTAGCTAAACGCAAGCTTTATTATTATTTTTATTATTATCATTATTTATTATTACCATGTTCCTGAAAGATGCCATTAACATTATGTCACAGACAATGCTAATCTCTCCGTTACATAATCCCCACCCTGATAAGCTGAAGACGTTATATCCTATTTGTAACTGTAATCCTATTATAAGATTGACTTGATGACTTGATTGATGAGTTACCTGCTTCTTGTGCTTCATTGTAAGGGTCAACAATATCTGACATATACTGTTAAGAGGCTTCATAACCATGTCAGCATTACTAGAACAGTGATCGACACCAGTGGCTCATGATAAACATGTTTCTCACTAACCCCTTGAATGTTGCTCCCAGCGGCTTAATTTGGAATTCCAGGCAAGTTTTAGTTGCATAAAAACCAGTGGTACTGTCAAACAGAGTCTCCTGTAGGCAGCCAGTCCACACAGGGGCTACCAAATAGCCAATCACAGCCCTTATTTGGAATCTCCAGGAAGTTTTTCACGCTTGTGTTGCTCTCCAAATTTTTTTTACATATGAATGTGGCTCACGGTAATCAAGGTTGGGGTTCCCTGTACTAGACAAACAGTTGTATTCATGTAAATATATATACCTAATTTACATATGCAAATTAGGATTTGAACTTAGTCCCTTTTGTAAAATGTATAATGAAGCAATAGAATTCTTAATGAATCAGATGCAATTTGAGAGTAGGACTGGCCAGATATGGGATGACTTTGACATAGTAACATAGTAAGTTGGGCTGAAAAAAGACTTGCGTTCATCAAGTTCAACCTTTTTTTTTTTTTTTTTTTTAATTTTAACTGCCTAACTGCTAGTTGATCCAGAGGAAGGCAAAAAACCCCATCCTAAGCCTCTCCAATTTGCCTCAGAGGGGGAAAAAATTCCTTCCTGACTCCAAAAAGGCAATCGGACTAGTCCCTGGATCAACTTGTATCTTCCATAACCCTGTAAAAAGCCATCCAACCCCTTCTTAAAGCTATCTAATGTATCAGCCTGTACAACTGATTCAGAGAGAGAATTCAACATCTTCACAGCTCTCACTGTAAAAAACCCCTTCTGAATATTTAGGTTTTTCTTCTAAACGGAATGGGTGACCTCGTGTCATCTGGAAAGACCTACTTGTGAATAAATCATTAGAGAGATTATTATATGACCCCCTTATATATTTATACATAGTTATCATATCACCCCTTAAGCGCCTCTTCTTGATGTAGTTGGCCAGCTTAAATATATTGTAATATATGGACAAACAATCCCTGTTTTGTTTAAAGGGTAAGGCATTTTTTAGTAGCTGTATGCACAAAATGTCTCAATGTCTTAAATATTTTGATAATGGGTTGAGTGCAGAGGAAATTTTGTATTTGTCTATATATATATATTAGGGATGCACCAATCCAGGATTCGGTTCGTGATTCGGCCTTTTTCAACAGGATTCGGATTTGCCCGAATCCTTCTGCCTGGCTGAACCACTCCTAATTTGCATATGCAAATTAGGGCCAGGGAGGGAAATCACATGATTTTTTGGCACAAAACAAGGAAGTAAAAAATGTTTTTTGCAAATTAGGGTTCGGATTCGGTACGCAGTATGCATAAGCTGACGCGCCCCGTCAAGGCAGTGTCCATATGTAAGTCCTAAGTAAGTGAAAAAAGTGTTATCTTTGGGGGGAGAAAGACCATACCTGCTTTTCTCTCTTTAGGATGCTCTCTTCCAAAGATACCATTAAGAGGGGCTTTGGGTAGTGATTATGATTTAAAAAGAGTAAACACAGCTGTTTGACAATAAATGACTTCAGCCAACCACTAACCATGAGAGAAAGAAACATTTTTGTGTTATCATTCATATTCTCTGAAAAATGGTGTGTGTGTGTATAAATATCTAAGGATACATTTAAAATGATGAGTGTCCACAGGTATGCATCCTGCTGGTAAAATGCGATTGATGGGTGTCTGCAAAAAAAGAAGTAATCATAATATAATTAACTGTACAGGTAGTATATGCCAGATACCACATATATTTAAATAACCAAGAATACACAGGACATGACCACATAAGAAATGTGTTCACAAGTGTGTGTGTAGCGTTGTGTTACAATACAGCTCCAGAATGTTCTTGTCGCCAATTCATTTGAGCCTTTGTATTTGTGTATGTCTTATATCTGTACTAAACTCCATTGTTGGAATAAGACAGCATGATGTGGCAGCAATCTAACACTGAAACATGCACGGAATAGACACAATACTTTCTGCACAGAAGGCCACTATCTGTAGCAAAACTTGTTCTTTAATCTTGGCCCAATTTTGAACCAGTAGGGCAGGGGTGTCCAAACTGCGGCCCGAGGGCCAAATGCGGCCCAGGATGTATATGAATGCGGCCCAGTTTGAAACGCTCAGATCCCGAGAAAACGTCATGTTGCAAAGGATATAGGAGGAGGAGAGACTCTGTCCATTGCCCAGTTAGTAGTAATAATAATAATATAATACATCTATTTCATATCCAGGTGTCCCTTATTCCAGTGTATAGCTCTGAATTATCCTTATTCCAGTGTATAGCTCTGTATAGTCACTGACCCCATCTAAAAAGGCTACACATTTATTGTTGTTGCTACTTTTTATTACTCATCTTTCTATTCAGGCCTCTCCTATTCATATTCCGGTCTCTTATTCAAATCAGTGCACGATTGCTAGGGTACTTTGAACCGTAGCAACCAGATGGCTGAAATTACAAACTGGAGAGCTAATGAATGAAAAGCTAAATAACTCAAAATCCACAAATGATAAAAAACGAAAAACAGTTAAAGTCTTACTTAGAATATCCCTATGTACATCATACTAAAAGTTAATGTAAAGGTGAACAACCCCTTTAAGTTAACTTTTAATGTGTTATAGAATGGCTAATTCTAAGCAACTTTTCAATTGGCTTCCATTTTTAATTCTGTATAGTTTTTTAATTATTTGCCTTCTTCTTGTGACTCTTTCCAGCTTTCAAATGGGAGTCACTGACCACATCTAAAAGGAAATGCTCTGTAAGGCTACAAATGTATTGTTATTGTTACTTTTTATTACTCATCTTTCTATCCAGGCTTCTACCATTCATACTGTGGTCTCTTTTTCAAATCAGTGCATGGTTGCTAGGGTAATTTGGACCCTAGCGACCAGATTGCTGAAACTGCAAAGCTGCTGAATAAAAAGTGAAATAACTCAAAACCCACAAATAATAAAAAATGAAAACCAATTGTAAATCGTCTCAGAATATCACTCTAATATAGTCTGTATTGTTAAAGGAACACCAAAAAATTGTGAAAAATGTAATTATCATATAGTGTTGCCCTGCACTGGTAAAACTGATCTGTTTGCTTCAGAAACACTACTATAGTTCATATAAACAAGCTGCTGTGTAGCAATGGTATAAACTGAAAAAAAGACTATATGCACAGGTTAAATATAGTGTATAGTGAATAGTGGATAACAGATAACACCATTATGTTCTACAGACTTTATCTGCTGTGTAACCTGAGACTTTTCTCCTTTGAATGGCCGCCATTGCTACACAGCAGATTATTTAAAGAAATAATAGTAGTGTTTCTGAAGCAAACACACCAGTTTTACCAGTGCAGGGCAACGCTGAATTATATTTTTATTACTAAAAAGACTTTTATTTTTTGATGTAACTGTTCCTTTAAATTAATCAATTCAAAGGCCCAGTTCTGTACCAAGCTTAGGAAGTTCCACCCATACTTTTAACAAGCAGCAATAAAGTGCAAGCTGGTTGGCCTAGAATAGAACAAACCAACATAACCCAGACAAAATAACCCAGGCACTGATATGAACATCGGTAAAAGCAAAGTACAGTTCTGCCCTAGTCAAAATAAATAAAAAACAATAAAAGAGCTATTAATTTTTCTCATTTACAACTTATCAAGATCTGCTGAGAGTGTAAATACAGAGGAGTGAAGTCAATTCTAAAATCTTGATTTTACTATAAAATCAGAATTTTTAGTGGGGAAAAACATTTATTATACCCCCAAACCTTTTTTTACTTAAAAATCTGAAAAAATAGCCTCCTGTGTGTATATACAGAAAATGCAAGGACCAATCCTCCAGGCAGGCTTGTCAAAACATTAAAGTAGTTTATATCAGTGCACAAGGATACAGCCTTACGCGTTTCATATCACTCAGATACTTATTCATAGGCTCCAGTATCTGAGTGATATGAAACGAGGTTCAGGGCGGTGCACCTGGACGTCTTCTCACAACCACAAATTAACCTGAGAATCTTGTACTTCTTTTTACTGCTATCAACAAAAGTGTGTACCTTGTATCAGTTATATACAGAAAATGAATTAAAACAAATTTTCTACCATCCCAAGATAAGTCAACATGAGAATCAATACGAGGGTTACATTGGAAAGCTAATGACAGCTCATTAAAATGACCTATGGGGAATCATTTCATGGCCTACTCACAGTTTTAATATTCTTTTTTTGTTCTGGTTTTTGCCTTGGTCCCTTTGAACTCTTTGCATCCCGTTTCATTTCACCATCTGCTGTCATTGGAGGAGAGGAAACAAAACAGCGTTAAAGGGATTAAAGATACAGTATCAGTCAAATGGCACAGTTTATGGTCCAAGTAATATCACTCTTTACACCAAATGAAAAGCCTGATTTAATATAAGTACTTATACAGGTAAGAGATTTGGTATCTGGAAACTTCTTATCCAGAAAACTCCTAATTACGGGAAGGCTAGCTCCCATAAAGTGAAATTTAATCAAATAATTAAAATTGTTAAAATGATTTCTCCTTTTCTCTGTAATAATAAAACAGTAGTCGGTTTTGGATCCCAACTATTATAAAATAAATCCTTTTTGGTGGTAGAACAAGCCTGTTAGGTTTAAAAGTGTTTAAATAATATTTTAGACTTAAAGGGATACTGTCATGGGAAAACATGCTTTTTTCAAACTGCATCAGCTGCTCAAGCAGAATTCTGCACTGAAAGCCATTTCTCAAAAGAGCAAACAGATTTAATATTCAATTTTAGAATTTGACATGAGGCTAGACATATTGTGAGTTTCCCAGCTGCTCCAGTCATGTGACTTGTGCCAGCACTTTAGTATGGAACTACTTTCTGGCAGGCTGTTGTTTCTCCTACTGTACTTAGGGCAGATTCACTAATGAAAAAAAAATCGAAATTCAACCATCAAATTTTTTTTGGCATTTTTGATAAAAAATGGACCGAATAGTGCAGAATCAGATTTTTGCATCTATGGCCAGCTTTAGGTATGGAGATCCACATTACAGAAAGCCCCCTTATCTGAAAAACTCGAGGGCCTGAGCAGTGAAGTAACTAGATATTACTGGGCCCCACAGCAAATAATTTTTCTGTTTATTTTTTTGTGAATTTGGTGCATGTATGATAACCTTTAAGAATAATAATAAAAACAATACAGAATACAAAAGAGTTGAGGCAAGTAGTACCAGTTTGTTCCCTGTGAAGCCTATTGAACAATAACTGAAGTGAAAAGTCTCTTGAAATGGAACTTATTCCATCGTCCTTGAATACTCCAAGTGCTTCTAATGGAAACTCCATTAAGAATTTGTCTGCCAGTAGTACAATACATTCTCCAGCATCTACTGAAGCACCTACAAAAAAAAAAACAGTTACACATATACACAAACAATTTCACACTCTATTTACTATATGCACGCACATATTTTGAGTCATATTTTCATCAGCATACGATAAAGTCCACAGTATTAACTGGGAAAATTGTAGCGAAAAACCCACTCTATTTTACATTTTTTTTTTTTTTTTAAAAACAGTCTAATTTGTAAAAATTAATAGAACCATGACTGATCAAATTTAATCACAATTTCTTTAATTCGAATGGGTGAAAGCTCTAAGGTTCCCTCAGTGGCCTGACCTTGAAAATGATGATATCTCTACAATAGCATTGCATGAAGTGCATCATTATCTCACAACTGCATTTATGATGGGATTATGGGAAACATGCTGCATTGTGGGTAAAACAGCATTGCTAATTGTGCCCAAGAATTGCAGTTGTGGTCGTAAATGACCCCTTGTGTTCTGCATACTTATTTGCAGCTCTTGTCTTACTTATAGGTGCTCACAAAAAACGGTGAGCTGCATTAATGCTTTAACTACAGCAAAGGGGAGCACGACTGTGAAAGTGGGAAGGTTTGAATTCTTTCTTGTGGCTAATAATAATTAGAGGGATTCTGTCATGGGAAAACACATCAGTTAATATTGCTACTTCCGCAAACTTCTGCACTGAAATCCATTTCTCAAAAGAGCAAACTGATTTTTTTTATATTCAATCTTGAAATCTGACATGGGGCTAGACATTTTGTCAATTTCCCAGCTGCCCCAAGTCATGTGAGTTGTGCCAGCACTTTAGGAGGGAACTGCTTTCTGGCAGGCTGTTGTTTTTCCTTCTCAGTGTAATGAAGGAGTCACATTGGAACATGGGTTTTTACTATTGAGTGCTGTTCTTAGATCTACCAGGCAGCTGTTATCTTGTGTTAGGGAGCTCTTATCTGGTTACCTTCCCATTGTTCTGTTGTTAGGCTGCTGGGGTGGGGAGGG
This sequence comes from Xenopus borealis, assembly GCA_024363595.1. Taxonomy (NCBI): domain Eukaryota; kingdom Metazoa; phylum Chordata; class Amphibia; order Anura; family Pipidae; genus Xenopus; species Xenopus borealis. The sequence continues at coordinate 23,329,583 of CM044443.1, read as the reverse complement.
GGTGATATCATTCCAACTTGAAGTACAGCAGTAAAGAGTGACTGAAGTTTATCAGAGCACAAGTCACATGACTTGGGGCAGCTGGGAGATTGACAATATGTCTAGCCCAATGTCAGATTTCAAAATTAAATATAGAAAAATTTGTTTGCTCTTTTGGGAAATGGATTTCAATGTAGAATTCTGCTGGAGCAGCACTATTAACTGATGCATTTTGAAAAAAAAAATTCCCATGACAGTATCCCTTTAAAGATTTTCTAAAGGACTTTTAACTTGGCATTGCATAAATAGATGTCAAAATGGAGGCCTAGAATAGCATTGCTCTTCAATATTAATATTCCAATTTTTACAACAGATGATAGAAACTTTGAATGGATTTTTGAGGGTACTTTTATGTTTGTATAAAATAAATGTTGTTCTACGAAGTAGAAAGGCACATGATGAAGATGATGATAAGGGTTATGTAATAAAAGGTGCAACATTTGCTACAGGTCTAGTCACCTACAACAACAATTAGCAGGTAGCATATACTGGCCACCTGTTTAAAAGCAGACATCTAAATGGCTGATATGTTACTGCACCTATGCATAATGAGTGCCTTTTATGTTAAATGTGGGTAAATATGAACAGATAAATGGAACAGAGCTATTTCAGATGGCCAGATGAATGGTCGGATGCACATACTTGACCCTGTTGTTGGCTTCTCTTCTTTATCTCTTGACTTTGGCCTAACAGAGCCAGCAGGTGACAGCACCGGAGATGGCTGCCTAAAAAAATATGAAATAAAAATACTAGATAAACAACCTACACAGGTAGGACAAATAATTTATTAAGAGCAAAACCTCTATAATATTAATCTGTTACAACATGGCTATTTTGCCACAAGGGGAAGGTAAATACAATTAATATGGCAATATTAGCATATGCTGCTGGTTTTTTAAGGTTCTAAAATATAAAATGCCATTTTATTGTTCGTCAGAGCCAAAGCAAGCAGGCATTTACTTGCATGCAGAAATCGCACATAAATAGCCGCCCGAATAATACAATAAAAATAGGATTACAATAAGAATCTGGTCTCACAATAATTCTACATATCTGGTGGCTGAATTCATTGGATCCAGTAACTACATTTCATTTATGTTTCCTTTTGGAAAGAGGTGAAATATAAAGGAAAATATTTAAAAACCATAAGAAGTAAAAAAAAAACTGATTTCAGAGAATGCAGGTTTGACTCTGGGATGGTTATTATTAAGAAACCCTTACAAAGGAAAGGCCATCCATGGCTCATACTAACACTTTCTTTATAAACTTAGGGGGTTATTTATTAAAGGTTGAGTGTTAGAGTTTTTTATTCCTGGAATGAACTTGAATTGAACTTGAACTCACAACTCAAATGGTACCTTAATTAAGAAAAAACTTGAATGTAAAAAACCTGAATCGGCAAGTTCGAACTCGAGGGCCTAAAAACTTGTCAGAATAAACACTTAAATCATTCAAATCATTCCAGTTTTCGGGCAAAGACCTCAGATTAAAACTTGTACACCATGCACACTTTTAGCATCTTCAGATGGTTCAAGGGACCTCTGCCACTGCCTCCTACATGAATTTGACAGGTTTTAGATGGTGTGTTTTCGGATTTGAGTTTCCAGGGTTGGGATAACAAATCTCAAAAATTTCTTGTTTTGTACAAATAATTAGAAAAATTATGATTTTTCAAAAAACTCGAAAAATCTGATTTTTTTTAACCTGAACATGTTTATGACAAAAAAACAAATTGAAAACTCGAATTTTCATGGAAAACACAAATCGAACCTTAATAAATAACCCCCATAATTCAGCCTATTAAGCTATTAACAGTATAGCTGGAGAAAAAACAAAAAACATGAATTTCAGAAAAGCTAATTTTAGTGACAGATTGTGGCATTATGTTTTCAGCTAAAAACACAGAACAGAAATGGTTGTCATTTAAAATTATATTAAATTGTTACTGTTCTCAATTTATTCCCTTAAGGAGTAAATGTGGTAGCATTAAGAATCACCCTAAGTATATATATATAGAAGTAAAGACGTTTTTAGGAAAGAAGAGAAAGACATTTTAAATGCCTTTCTCTTCTTTCCTGTTGGGACAGAAGCTGCATTTAATGAATATAAACACTATAATAAATGTAAAACAGCAATCTGGAAGGCAAAGAAAGGAAATGAGGAGTGCATTGCGGCTGAGGCTAAGGCTAAACCCAAAACGTTTTACTACTATAGTAATAGTAAAAAAGATGTGGGTTGAGAGTGTTGCTCCTTTAAATAATGGTACTAGTATGATTGCAACAGAAAAGTACAGAAATCATTTCTTTTCTGCTCACTTCATAGCTGTACTAAAGGCTCAGCTCAATCTAGTCAGTGGCTGGATATGATTCATAAAGCTTTAACAAAAATTCATGTAAACAAGGTGCCAGGGACATATGGCATACAAGCAAATGAAGATAAACGGTTATAATTATTACCCATGATCCAAATAACATGAGCAGTGATTTCAATTACAACTCCACAGTTATTCACCTTACTGCAAATTTTATTTACTGTATACAGGTATGGGACCTGTTATCCAGAATGCTCGGGACCTGGGGTTTTCCAGAATAACAGATCTTTCCATAATTTGAATCTTCACACTTTAAATCTACTAGAAAATCATGTAAATATTAAATAAACCCAATAGACTGGGGTTGCCTCCAATAAGGATTATTTATATCTTAATTTGGATCAAGTAAAAGGAACTGTTTTATTATTATAGAAAAAAAAGGAAATCATTTTCCAAAATGTGGATAAAATGAAGTCTATGGGAGATAGACATTCCATAATTCTGAGCTTTCTGGATAATGGGTTTCCAGATAAAGGATCCCATACCTGCATAATACATTTAAATACAACTAGGGTATTTAAGGACATCATAATTCATTTGTATCTAAAAAGAGCAAAAGTCATACCGAATGCAAGTTAAATCCAGGCTTTGTAGGACCGGATTCAGGTAATCTTCCAATGCATTAACAATGTCATAGAAAGCTGAAGATGTTGTCTTTTCCCAGTCATCCTCTGTGTTACACACTCTTATCTGTATAGGATTGCATCATTGTATAATAACTGACAGACAAAATATATAAAAAGCTGTATAATAAATGTCTCCTTTGGTTTCATCACACATTAAATGTATAAATGCGTTTTGGCCAGTTGCATCACCAGGCATTTGTAAGTCGTTGTGCTCTGCTCTCACCCCTACCTTGCTTTCTCTCATATACCAAAGGAGCCGGCAGAACTGTGCACTAGATTTTCAGAAGCTCACAGTCCTATTAGCAGGGATGTATTCTGGTCCAGACCCTAGGCATCAGAATGCCCCCCAATGTGGAGAATGATGTCACAGGCATGGTGTGTGTGATATCACTTGTAATTATACATTACCGCCGGACATCTGAAATGGGCCCTGTACCCCAGATTTTTACATTTTATATTGAAAACAATGTTAAAATATATAGACACCCACAGCTGCCCCATCAAACCAAAGTTATATAAATATAGTCCTGCCTATTAGCTTTTGTAAAAGTGCTCTATTATGGGGGGGGGGTGAAGTGGAAAGATGCATTGAGGAGCATAATTAGTTATTTATTCTTGAACATGGCAGTAATTCCAGGGTTACCGACAGGGAGTTGTGCCAACAGCAGCAGGAGACTTGTGCCAAAAGTATAATCATGTTAATGTTGTTCTTACATCACATGCGTGTTAGGAGGCAAAATGTGAATGATTAAATAGTTAATGTATAATAAGTTTGAGCTTCCTAAGTGATTCCTAAGATGAACTGTGAGAATTGTTGGTACTGAAAAGGGAATAATGCAAACAGGAAATACAGTGGCCATTGTGGCAGTGATAGAGGAGAAGAAAAGGTTATGCCTTTGTCTATGTGTTATGATGAAGGAGTCACAGCAAAACACTTCAAATGTTCAAGTTAAAGTCTTCCATACCTTGTGTCTTAAAAGGGAATTCAACCCCCTCTGGTGCTAACCCCCTCTGCCCCACCCCCCGTAGGTCCCCCTCCCTCTCCCCCCCCCAGCCTATTGCCCCTAAGTCGCTACTTACCCCTCTGTGTAGGTCCCCTCCAGAGAAGTTCACGGGGGCCATCTTCTCTTCAAATGGCTTCTTCCTGGGCCATCTTCTCTTCCAACAGCTTCTTCCTGGATCCAGCTCCGTTGGCAGCGCATGCACAGTAGGACAAAGTTCACAAAGTTCAATCAGAGAACTTTGTGAACTGTGTGCATGCACAGTAGTACCAGCGTCCTACAGTGCATGCGTTGCCGGATCCAGGAAGAAGCCGTTTGAAGAGAAGGTGGCCCCTGTGAACTTCACTGGAGGGGACCTACACAGAGGGGTAAGTAGCAACTTAGGGGCAATAGCCTGGGGGAGAGGTAGGCCGGGGGGAGGAGGGGCCCTAGGGGGGTGGGGGCCATGGGGGTTAGCGCCGTGGGGTTGAATTCCCCTTTAAGTTTACAAGCTGAGAAATAAACCCAGACAGGAAATTGCACTTTACTCGTTGTATTTTTGGCCCTAAACGTAGGCTTGCCACCTGTCCAGTTTTGACCCAGACAGCCGTTTTTTTAGGCCTGCCCAGGTCAAAACTGCCTTCCCCGGTTTTCCAAATTAGGAAAACTGGGCAGGATTCCCTGTGATTGAAGTGGCGATTGGGCAACCACCGATTGCCAACGTCATACCCATGGCCCCTGATGACCTACCCTCCCCCACAACATCACTGTCCCGCCCCCAGTCTGGGGATTAACCGTAAGAAAGTTGGCAACCCTACCTAAACAACCCCTTACAATGTTTTAATAAAGAGGCATGCTGCACTGCATTAGTTGTATGACTAGTCCACTAAATCAGTTTTTGATCCTTTAAAAAATAAAAACCACAAAAAGTGGAAACATTAAACAAGTGACTCTACTCCAAACTACACAAAGTTTACAGCAAAAAGTTTAAACACAATATTATTTTTGAAAATGCTGGAAAAGTTAAAAAATCTTCCTAGAACATATAAAAAAACAGATAAAAATGCAATGTCAACAGAAGATTAAACAGAAGGAGAAATCAATACATACTGGGTTCTTGTTGACGCCTTTAATTTGTTCAAACAAATTCTGTTGCCTGTTCAAGCTTTGTTGGTTTTCTTTTCTAAGGAGACTCTGCATCGTATCTTGCTTAAACAGTTCCATTTTCTCCATCAAATCCAAGAACATCTGAGAGTCGACTGCGCATCGAACAACTTTTGCTTGTACTGTACAAATTGTTCAGAACATACCCATGAACAATGCTGATTTATTTTAGAAAACTTGCTAATTAATAAAAAGAAGGCCAGACTTGCAAAAAAAAAAAAAAAAATCACATTTTAGGAAATGTCTTTTTTTGTTTTGTTTGTAGTAATGACAGCATAAAATGAAAACTTGCCTTTTTGCTGTGGCACTTGGTTTACTTTTCCTTTTGGTCCAGGGTTTGCTTTAGGCTTTTCAAGAACAGCACCATATAAAAATTCTCTGTTCAAAACATAGAAGAAGATAAAAAAAATGTGAAGATAATGCTGCAAAATATATATTACTATTGTATTCCCAGACATAAAGAGATTTTCTATCACACTATGTTTATATATGAAGTAAAAAGCACGCTCCTCTCTTACTAAAGACACAAGCCTGGAGAAACTAACAGCATGTTGCACTTTGCCCACTGCTATTGAAAATTACCATCTCAAGATGTCGAGAAATGCAGCTTGACCCTTGTATAGAGCACTATTTGCTTTCAGCAGCAGGAGAGGTGCAGGCCGCAGTGGGATGGACCTCGCAGCCATTTCAGGTGTCCTGAAACTGCCATTTTTTGTATGTTTCACAAACCGCAACCAAACTCTCATGCCCAATTTTAGCTTTTTCATTAATAAAAAAAAAAGCTTGATTTAATCAGATTGCGGAAAACTCGCAAAAACCTGAATTGTTCTAATTTTTTAGGGCTTTTTCCCAAATTGCTCTAATTTTCGAATTCCGAATATCGAATTCAAAGGATTTTACCACAATTCAATTGGTTGAACGATTGAATTGGAAAAATCTGGTCGATAAATGTTTTTTATTCGATCAAAAATAAGGAAACCCAATTCGGTTGCTTTGATCAGGCGAACTAGGTGGTAGAATACAAATTTAAAGGGGAAGTACTTTGACAGTCGAATGATCGAATATTCAAATAAAATTTTATTCGAATCATTCGATTCGATTGAATTTACAAAATTCACTGGTCGAAGTGGTCTTCAAAAACATTTGAAAATTCATGTGAATTTTATAAATCTACCCCCCCAATTTTATCCTGCTTTAAGCTTTCCCTATACAGGTATGGGATGCATTATCCAAAATTCCATTAGCCAAAAAGCTCTGACTTACAGGAAAGCTAGCACCCATAGACTGCTTTTGAATAAAATAATTCAGTTTCTTTAAAAATTTATTCTCTAATAAAACAGTACCTTGTACTTGATCCGAACTAAAACTTAGGGGCAGATTTACTAAATTAATGTTAATGATTCTACATTCTATCTAATTTTAAAAAATTTCAAATTCAAATAGTTTTTTTTTCAAAAAAATTCGATCGAATCGAATAAACCAAATAAAAATCTATTTGATCATTCGATGTTTGAATTACTTGCCCTTTAAATTTATATTCGATGACCTACTTCGCAGATTAAACCTACTGAATTGCTGTATATCCCTATGGGAAGCTCCCATAGGGTCTCTCCAGCTTTTTTTTTAGATCGAATAAAAAATAAATTCGATTGAATTTTTAAAATCATTTTATCGAATGATCAAATTTTTTTATTCGATCATTCAATTAATCGAATATCATTAAAACCCCTCGAATGTGAAAATTCTATAAATATTTGATGGTCGACCCTTAGTAAATCTGCCCCTTAATCTTTACTAAAACAAAAAAAAAACAAATATCCTGTAAGGTTTAATCAATGTTTAAATGATTTTTTTAGCAGACTAAAGTTATGGAGCTCCAAATTACAGAAAGACCCCTTATCCAGAAACCCCCAGGTCTGAGAATAGGGGGATAACAGATCCCATACCTGTAACTACTGTATAAAGCCAATCTATACCATTGACTTCCATGCTATGGCTATTCCTTGTTAAACTCTCAAACATGATTCTCACACTGCTGTACATGATGTGCATTGCACGTGTAAAAGAAATCCTGTGCAAAAGATGACTCTCTCTACTACAATTTATTCCAGTCATGCAACAATTCTATTCTTTCCACAATGCTTCCACATTCAGTATTCTGCATCCCTTACCAACAGCATCACACAGCTTTCTACATTTTCCTTGGGGCTTTGCCAACTTATTCAAAAACAAAGAAGATTCCATCCACAGATCACTATCCCTACAGACAACATTCTTTCATTCCTTTTATCTAGTGTGAGTCTGAAGTCTCTCAGCTTCTCTTGTCTTACCACTTACAACACGTTCCCTTTATCCCATACTTTATTATTAAAACACTGTATCCCAGCTCTTAAATTATTCCTTCCTAGCTTGTGAAACCTCTGCACCTTCAGAAAGGTTGGATCCTTCCAGCCCTTTTTAAAGCCCTGAAATGCCTTGTACTAGTAACCTTATATAGCGGTGATCTCCAGCTTTCCAATGCCAAATGTTTGATATTGTTGACTATTCCAGCCTGTTTCAAATACAGGGGGCTATTTAAAGTATTTAAAATTTTTCTGGTTGGTCTTTTGGGGCAAAAACTCAATTTTTTCATGGAAAAAAATAAAACTAAATGTTTCAAAATTTGTTATATCCCGCTGCTGAAAAAAGCCTGAATCCGAAAATCCATCATCTCAGACCTGTTGAGGTCCTGTATAAGTCAATGGGTGAGGCGCGTATCTCAATTTGATGGTATTGTGGTCTAGTTTAGCTCAAAAATCCAACGTTTTCTGGGTTTTCAGGTAAAAACTCTAAAAAAAAAATCGATTTGATAAAAAAAAAAAAAACAGAAAAATGTGCACAATTTGGGTTTTTCGCTTGATTTTACCGAGTTTTTTATTAATAAATACAGTCAAATTGAGCACTGGAGTTTTGTCGTGGTTTTATTAAAAAAATATGAGATGAATTTGGATTTTAGTAAAAAAAAAAAACTCAAATTTGACCATGTGAATAGTAAGGGAATAAAAATTCCAAAGAATAAAACTCCAAATTAGAATGATTTTTACCGCTATTCGATTGGTCGAATGAACGAATAGTAAAAATTTGATCGATCGTCAAAAATTCGAACTCGATTGAACTTCGAATCGTTCATGTGAATTTAGTAAATCTGCCCCTTAGTATCTGCTATCTAGCCGCATCTCAGTTTTTTTTTTAAATTTTTTAGCTTTCTACCTGATAATCACCCATGTGGGGTAACATGGATTGAGATGTCTGGGGTAGATGTGGCAGTTGATTGGAGCAATATTATGAGCGCTCTTTTGGAGATGTTGAGTTTGAAATGTGTTGTGATACTATCAGTATCATTAAGTACAGGTATGGAATCTGTTATCAGGAACCCCGTTATCCAGAAAGTGCAGAATTACAGAATGGCCTTCTCCAATAGATTCTATTTTATCCAAATTTGTAAAAATTATTTCCTTTTTTTCTATAATAATAAAACAGTAGCTTGTACTTGATGATCCCAACTAACATATAATTAATACTTATTGGAAGCAAAACCAGCCCATTAGGTTTATTTAATGTTTACATGATTTTCTAGTAGACAGGATAGGTATAAAATTCGAGAAAACCTCAGGTCCCGAACAGTCTGGATAAAAGGTCCCATACCAGTACATGCAGAGGAGGTGTAAAGTGCCAAAAAAATTGTCTAATTTTTGCACTATGGCCCCTGTACTGGATGTAATGAAAAGACATGCAACTGCATGGGCTACCTGCTCACTCACACTCCTTAGTTCTATCATGTTTCTATCTGGGGTCTATTTAAATGGCCCATTAGGAGAGTAAGGGAGGTAATGCAAGCTAAATGAAAGATTTCAGGAAAGGAATCTTAAGTGTCTTAAGCTTCAGGTGCTGCTAAAAACAATAGGATAAAAATACTTTGCTAAGAGAGGAAGTATAAATGCAAAAAATGAGGGCGTCAAGGACCAAATCTTGTGGTACCCCAGCAGCTAGATCTAGTGGAGTTGAAAAAGAACTTGAATGGGACATTCACAATGCTAAATTCTAAATGGTCAATAGAATATTACCCCAAGTTTGTTAAAGGGGTTGTTCACCTTCAATGTCCAAATCTTATGAAACCACTAACAATTCTCTCATTGTGTTAGACAATCCATTCTCCATAAAAAAGTAAATAAGTCATTGTAAAAGCTAGTTTATATACCATTTAAATATGTCCTTCTCCTGTCTCATTGATCAGTTTTCTGAAGAATGGGAGTGGCCCGATTTAAAACTGTACTTCCTATATGCTTACATCATCACTCTCAGGCTTTGCCCTTACTTGTTTCCTATTGGACATTGATGCTGCCCTCCCCTCGTAATTCATTGGTTGCTAGTGCACTTGTGAGCAGTCACATAAATTCAAAGGCCATTGGTTAATTTCTCCTAAGGAAACTACATTTGGGTAATGTCTCCCATTGGCTGCTATCTTGTGTGCATTACTTGAGTCTCACATAGGGATAAAGACCCAGCATATCTCAAATCTAACACATTTTTACTATGCAAATAAGCATATACATTAAGCACATATTTCTATGTATTTGGCCCCATTTGAAAGTGTCTATCCCCAAACATAAATCTCCCAGCCTTGTGACAAACAAGCACACAGCCATGCACATAGGGTGCACACCTGCTGCTATTTTACCCACCAGCCAGTAAAAGTCATGCATGTTGCCAATGTTATAAAAAGGGCAGAAATATAAACATAGGAAGGCCAGTATTTTTTCCAACTTTGCAATTTTAGCCATTTTGTTGCTAGGGTCCAAATCATCCTAGCAACCAAGAGACTGGAATATGAATAGAAGAGCGCTTGCATAGAAAGATGAGGAATACGGGGGCTATAACAATAAATGTGTAGCCTTACACAGCATCTGTTTTTTAGATGGAAAGCTGGAAAGAGTACGAAGAAGAAGGCATAGAAGTAAAATACTCTTTAAAAAATGCAGACCCAATTGAAAAGTTGTTTAGAATTAGCCATTTTATAAACTTACTAAAAGTCAGCATAAATGTGAACCACCCCTTTAAAAATTTCCTTTCAAGGGGTAGTTGACATTAACCCATTCACTGCCAGTCAATTGCTAGAGTTAGTGAACATTTTTTGCTCTTTCAATTTAGGGGCCTTTCCTGGGGGAAACTCAGGAAAAGTATATAACATTGTCAGGACAATCTAAGCAAACTAAAGTAACAGCTCTTGCAAAATGTTCTGAACACCAAGAGTCTACCAGGATGCCCAATATGCATAGATATACAAAAATATGTGGTTATATATGGACCCCAAATGAAAATAGTGCATATACCAAAGTACCAAACCTCAATGTTTTGCTAAAACACATAAGGAACAATACAGGGATAACGTTGCATAATTAGGGGTCAAAATAGTCATCCCATAGTCACGCTGCCATTATATGTAATGGGTAAAGTACACGTGTGAGCATTTTATCCTATCAAAACAGCAAGTGGATCAGATACATGTGATGTGCATGCTTTGGGGGTTTTCAGTCTCATTGACTTAGGGCAAAAATGAAAAAATGAAAAAATCAGAAGGCACACACGGCAGCTGTAGTGCAAACAAACTTTAAGTGGTTTATTGGAGATCTCCACAACGTTTCGGAGGTACAACCTCCTTTCTCAAGTGCTCTTAAAATTTCCAAGGTTTCCAGAAAGAGCACCACATCATAATTTACACAGTCTTTTGGACTATTGTCTTGTTAAACTGATTGACTTAGGGCCCTTACACATGGGCGTTTTTACCTGCGCTCCCCTGCGTTCCGTTTTGCTGCGTTAGAGCTTAAAGTAAGTTGCCATGGGAATTAACAAATTTGAACACTTCATATATCTGAAAGTTTTCAATGAGCAATAACAACTGCTTTTAAAGGAGAAGGAAAGCTACCAAGGCAGTTTATAACAAATAGATTAGCTACAACAGTGCAAGCTAGAACACCATTTTTATTCTTTAGAGTCCTTTTTCATTCCCAAGTAAACAGCTCTAGATACTGTTCTGTTTGTTTAGAATAGCAGCTGCCATATTAGCTTGCAATGACACACTTCCTTCCCGAGTCCCTGCATGCTTATAGCTCTGAGCTCAGATTACAGCAGGGAGGGGATGAGGGAAAATGGAGGGAGCAAGGGAGAGAGAGGTGCAAACTGAGCGTGCTCAAGCCCTAGCCCTGGAGGTTTAAGATGAAAACAGGAAGTCTGATACAGAAACCCATGTATGATGAGGAGGCCATATAGGGACATGAAGATAAGCCTCCTTGATATCCAGTGACATCAGCCACTGTCCCTTTTCCATTCCTCGGATAACAGACCGCAGTGTCTCCATTTTGAAGCGCACTGATCGAATGTACTTGTTCAGACCCTTGAGGTCCAGTACCGGTCTGACTGTTCCATCCTTTTTGGGAACCGTAAAAAGACTGGATTAAAAACCGGAGAATCTCTCTTTGAACGGAACTGCGGTAATCACTCCTAATCCCTCCATCTTCTCTGTGCATTCTAGAAAAGGCTTTGCTTTTGTGTGGTTTGAAGGTACCCTGGACATGATAAACTTTCTGGGTGGCAGAGTTGTGAGATCCAGATGGTAACCTTCCGATACAATTTCGTTGACCCAAGCATCTGTTGAGTAACGAATCCATGCCTCTCGGAATCGTAAAAGTTTTCCTCCGATTTGGTCTGACGATTCCGGAGGGAGTGGCGCGTCATGCTGACGCCTGCTTTTGTGAAGAGGACTTGTTGTAAGGCTTCGTGTTTTTCCACACGGGCCAATTTTTGTCAGAGCCCTTTTGCCGGAAATTAGAACGTTGTGGCGAATTGTGTCGCCTCGTGAATTTTCTGCTTTGGCCACGAAAAAACTTTCCTCTTCTAGCATAAGTAGAAGATCATCCTCTAGCTTGAGGCAAGAATGTGCTTTTTCCACCTGTAGCTTGCTTGATAATTGTCTCGAGCTCGTCGCCAAATAACTTTTGTCTCTTGAATGGGAGAGAAGTTAGGGTTCTCTTGGAACTAGAATCCGCTGACCAGTTCTTCAGCCAAAGTGTTCGGCGAGCTGCTACAGACAACGCAGAGGTGCGTGCGACCATTTGGGACGCATCTATTGTAGCGTCATAGAGATAACTGGATGCCTCTGTGATTGCTTGCACAGTTGCCAGCAATTCTTCCCTAGGAGTGCCATCTTGAATCTCCTGGAAGAGTGTTTCAGACCAAGACTGGATTGCCCTGGCTACCCATGCTGACGCCAGACAAGGCCGCAGCGTCGAGCCTGCTGAAGAAAAGATTGCCTTTAAGAGACCTTCCGATTTTCTGTCTGAAGGATCTTTAAATGCTGCTGCGTCAGTCACTGGCAATGTAGTGGATTTGGACAGACGTGAGACTGGCGCATCCACTAATGGAGGGTTAGACCATTTTTCGGTTAAACCTTGAGGAAAGGGATACAAACGGCTAAATTTCTTGGTGGATTGAAATTTGCGTTCGGGTACATCCCATTCACCTTGAATAAGGCTAAGCAGTTGTTCATGCTCAGGAAAACAGACATGTTTTAAAATGTCTTTTAAACAGGGCTTTAGAATCCCCTTGCTTCTCAGTATCCTGAGAGATGTTAAGGGTTTCAAGGACACCCTTGATAATACTGTCCACATCGTGAACAGACTCCCTTTCCTGATGCTGCTCTGTGACTTCTTCCTGTTCAGAAGAGGATCCGTCAGAGTAAGGCAATTCACCTTCTGAGTGAGAGGAAGATAGCTCATCACTAGACTCCTCAATTAAAGTCTGGGTGGAAGGTTCCCCTCTGGCTGAGCCTTTACGCTTGCGCTTACTACCTGACTTGTAGTTAAGCTTTTCAATGGCCTTGCCCAAGTTTTCAGCGATGGATGCCAGGAACTTGGAGAGATGAACTGCCCAACTAGGGGGAGGCGGTTCTGCCACTGACCCTTGTCCTGGATTTAAGGGAGTGTCGTGGAGGGGGTCTTCTGACTGCTCTGATATGCCCCCAGCGGCAGCAGCAGCCCCCTGTCCCATAGAGCAGGCTTTGCAAAACTGCTCTTTTTGGCCCTTAGGCAATTTGTTTTGGCATTTGTTACAGGCTAGGTACTTGACCTTTGCTGTAGTGGGTACTCTCCCCCCTGCCTTAGAGAACAACCCCCCTGTCCTGCCTTCTGCCATAGTTGTGGGAGAGATTAAACCTGAATGCCTTCACGACACCACTTAGCAAGTTTCTTTGCTGAGAGAGAAGAGACTGTGCTGCAGCATGAACGATCCGCCAAACAAAATGGCCGCTGGAACGCATGCGTTCCAGTAAACGCGCATGCGTGGAAAAAGCCTGTGAATCTTCTGAGCACTTTCCCAGAACTTTCCCAGAACTTTAGTTCGCGCGCTCCGTGGAACGCAAATGCGTTCCAATAGTCACGCGAAACCACCATTACTCTCACCACATGGCCAGGCTAGCGCTACCTGTTTCAGGGAGGTAGGAAGCTAAAAACAACTTTATTAGAAGGTGTATAGTTGCCTGAAGGACAGTCTGGGTGTAGGGGGGGTAGAGAATTAGGGCTACCGCACCTAATACCCGAGGTGACATTGGTGACCCAGGAGAATGCCGAACCTGAAAGCCACTTACCTTATAATACACACGCCGGCCAGACCTTCTGCTCCAAGTTCCCAAGGGCAGGAATATATCTGGGTGGTCGGTATAGCCAGTGCAGGGACCCCGGCGGTAATCACCATGTCGGGGGCTAACTCATATAAAGACAGGCAACCCTGCTTTAGGTATCACCCCGGGTGTCAGTCTTAGACTGACCGTAGAAATCTCATCCATGAGACGACGTCCATCCTCCCGTTAGCAGGACACTTAAAAAACTGAATTGGATTGTGTTGGGGGTGGGGTTAAACCTGACCTGGCACGCCCACACAATTCTTTCAAGTGTCCTGCCTCCTGGAGGATGGAGCTTAACCCCATCAGTCCCTGTGTCCCCCTAAGACGACAGAGAAAATATATATTTCATAAAACAACTCATATGTAAAACCCTGGTTCCTGGTGCACACAAACATACTAAACAAACTATAAAGTTAGGTCACATGAGCCAATTAACAGACAGAGTTCTATGTTTTGCTTCAACACTACTTCCTGTTACAGTTAGAGTTGAAATATTTCTGTCAGGTGATCTCTGAGGCAGCACACAGACCATCATGAAATGGGGGTTCAAGGCAAGAGATGTAAAAGGGCAATATTTACTTAAATATACATTCCAGTTTGGTAAGATTCTTTAATATGCCACTTAATATGATATAAACTACCTGTTGCTCAAGTATTCATTTTGAGGGTATAGTTTTCCTTTAAAATCAGGGAAATGAACCCACTGAAATGCATGGGACCACAAATAAAAAAAATCTAAAATGAGGGAAACTTAATGAGGGGACTTAAAATCAAGGTTTCACTGTATCCAAAAATACATACCTGTCCTCCGATTGTTGAAGCACAATGACAGTGAAATTTGAAGGCAGCTCATTAAATATGTTGAAGAACTGCTTGTCAATATGAAGATTTTCCCAAACCTGAAGAAAAAAACCAAAATGTACAAGTATGAATCTAATATAAGAAATTAGAAGATAATAACATGCTTACATTGTGGATATATGAGGTTTAGAAAAATATTTTTAATACTATGAGGCAGATTTACCAGAACTGGAGAAATGGTGAACCCTGAAGGATTCTCAGCAGTCTGTCAGTATTTTCATTCATTTCAACAATTTTTGAGGAAATGGCAATGTCATCAGGATATGTTTCACTATTTTGAACAACTAAACACTATTTTGTTTTAAGGGAACACCCCAATAATTGGCAATTCATGAACATTAACATCATGCCAGTTAAAGGGGTGATTATAATCTGAAAAATTCTCTTTGTTGTTGGGATTTATTATTCCAGTGCAGAAACGTGTTTTTTTTTTTTAAATCTGATAATTTATAGCTAAATCTGTTTAATAATTAATTTACATTAAAATGGAATTTTTTTTTTTATAAAAAGGCATGTGTGATATTTTTACAGATGAATCCTACACACTCTCTGTAATCTAAATTTCAAAGAAGCTCATTAGTAAACATGTTTTGTGGTTTCATAATTCAGATCTCCCTATCGGATCAATGTAGCCTTCCAGGAATGTTAATGGAATGTGGCTAAACATATATGAATTTGAACTAAATCATATTGATTTTAACAGATGTAATAGAATCAAAGACTAGGCTTTAATACGCAAATGAATATGTCTTGCTGCCTGTCAGTATAAACTGTATATTTAAAGGAACAGTAACACCAAAAAATGAAAGTGTTTTTAAGTAAAGAAAATATCATATAGTGTTGCCCTGCGCTGTTAAAACTGATCTGTTTGCTTCAGAAACACTACTATAGTTCATATAAACAAGCTGCTGAGTAGCAATGGCGGAAATTGAAAAATGGATATATGACACAGGATAAGATAACATTATGTTCTACAAAGCTTATCTGCTATCTGATGTGTAAATTGAGCCTTTTCTCCTTTGAATGGCTGCCCCCATGGCTACACAACAGTTTATTTATATAAACAATAGTAGTGCTTCTGAAGCAAACACTGCAGTTTTACCAGTGCAGGGCAACAACACATTATATTTTTATTACTTTAAAACAATTTAATTTTTTGATGTTACTGGTCCTTTAATATACAGGTATGGGAGCTGTTATCCAGAATGATCGGGACCTGGGGTTTTCCGGATAAAGGATCTTATGGTAATTCAGATCTTACCTTATGTCTACCAGAGAACCACTTAAAGGAGAAGTAAACCTGTTCTGAAAAAAAACCTCCCTTTTGGCCTTCCTCTCCCTCCAGCAAATGCCCCAAATTTTTTACTCATCCCTGCTGCAGATTCTTGAAACTGGAGTTCAAAGGTGCCATCTTCTTTCTTTTTGGTCTTCTTCGTAACTTTAACAGTGTTTTTGGCACAAATTTCCATGCATGGTGGATCGTGTCCGGAAATTTCCTTCAACTGCGCATACACCAAATACGCCAATACAGTTATGAAGAAGACTGAAGAAAGAAGATTGTGCCTGTGAACTCCAGTGTCAAGAATCTGCAGCAAGGATGATTAAAAACTTAGGGGCATTTGCCCGGGGGGGGGGGGGGGGGGGGAGGTGAGAGGGGACTACACAGGGGAGGGATTTTTTCAGAGCAAGTTTACTTCTCGTTTAAACATTAAATAATAACTGCAAATAATTCAAATTAGGATTAATTATATCTTAGCTTGGACCAAGTACAAGCTACTGTTTTATTATTACAGAGAAAAAAGAAATTACATTTAAAACTTTGGATTATTTGGATAAAATGGAGTCTATGGGAGACGGCCTTCCCATAATTCGGAGGTTTATGGATAATGGGTTTCAAGATAAAAGATCCCATAACTGTATATAATATATTGATGGATGCACATCAGTCAGCTGTGATCTTACTCCCTCCTTCTTAGGGCAGAGACACACGCACAGATTTGGGGAGTAGAGTCCTGCAGCGGGTCGGGTACCCGCGGTTACCCACAGGTTTACAGCAAAATCTTGCTGTACCCTGCGGGTTGCATGTTCAAGTTCCAAGTGAAGGTATAGAAGCGGGTCTGTGGTCCTGCGGGTTGAGGGTTGGGCTGCTTATCCATAGCGATTTTTACTTTTTTTTTCTGAGCATGTCTACTACCGATGATGTCACTTCTGGTTTACAACGACAGCACTTCCTGATTATTGATGGTCAGCGGGTTGCGGATAAGGTATTTGCGGGTTGGGTCGTGGGTCCAAGCAGGTAAGAATGCTGGTCGCGGGTCCGGGTTGTGGTTTGCCAGTTGCGGGTATGGGTTGGGTGCGGGACCCGCTCAGGACTCTATTGGGGAGATTAGTCACCCGGCGACAAATCTCCTCTTCTTTAGGATGACTAATCTCCTGAACTGCCCTCTCCTGCTTTCCCGCCGGCTGAAATATAAATTGCTGGTGGGATGGCACTCCGAGCATTTTGATTCATGACTTCAGAAAACTAACACACCTGAAGAAAAGAAGAGTTGCCCCAAAGAAGAGGAGATATGTCGCTGGGCAACTAATCTCCCCGAATCTGCTCATGTGTCTCTGCCCTAACAATTCTCATTAAAGTACATGCATTTCTCTGTGCAAACCTTTCTTATGGCAGCAAACACTGACAGATAAAGAAAGGACTTGAATCACTAATATTCCCAACCAGATGCTACAGGGATCCCCACTGAGTTTTACAACCAGCGGCACATTCCGTCCTGTTTTATGACATATTTATACAAGAATGTTCCATTATCAATATTTTAAGAACATAAATGGACTGTTTTAGGAAACAAACGCTGTGAATTATTGAATTACGGGGCACATTGATCAAACTGTGAAATAAAAAAGAAAACAAGTAACATTTTCCATTTATACACACACTTTGTCAATTAATCAAATGGTAGGGAATGTCTGAAAGCTGTGTTTCTTATCTTGGCTTTTTGGTTGCCTCCACAAAATGTTGACATGCTTTATTATGTATGCGTATTTTTCAACTATTTACGAAGTGGTGAAATGTGTACGTAAAAAAGACATTAAATGGACCTGTCGACAAAATGTCTTCATCACCCCTGAGCAGGTGTAAACCATCACTGTCTATGGATTACGTCTGAATTGTAGAAGCAAAATACAGTTTTTTAACTGACATTTTGGACATTCTTACAGAGAAAACACATTTCATTGCATTTCTTCTAAAGATGAAATGACATTTTGCAGACATGTCACTGAAAAATTTCATTTCATTTTTATTACACCAAAGATTTTTGACAGATTGATATTTCACCTCTGGTGGGAAAAGGTCCTTATCTCACATGTTCTTAAATGTACATATTTGGTTTAAAGTAAAAATTATTTTTTTTTGACAGGGCATTTTGTGTAATGTTTAAAGGAGAACTAAAGCCTTAAAAATGCCATATTTGATATAATGAACTTATTGCACCAGCCTAAAGTTTCATCTTGTCAATAGCAGCAATGATCCAGGACTTCAAACTTGTCACAGGGGGGTCACCATCTTGGAAAGTAAGTTTAGGGATTGTCACTAATTATAAAGCAGAGAATGAGGGCTGATTATTAAATACTGATGCTAGTTGTACTGGTTTCTCTGCTGCCATGTAGTCATTATCTGTATTAATGACTATTATTGTGACTATATTTCTATTGTATGTGTACTGTATATTGTGAGTGGGTCCCTAAGCTCAGTAAGTGACAGCAGCACAGAGCAGTGAATCAGTGAAGCATGTGAACCAGAGGCGGCAAAAAGCCGCCTCTGGTAACTTTAAGAGCCGAATTTCCGTTTCCACCGCACTAGCGATGCAGCCCCTCCTCCACCTGCTCCGATGATAAAAATTAGAAGCGTGGAATGGGAGGGGGGCGGCATTAGGGCCACTGACTCAGGCAGCAGCAGCCTTGGAACGCCCCTGTACCTGACCCCCGGGCATATGCCCCTAACTTGTTACTTACCCCTCCTTCCAGGACCTGCAAGCGGAGTTCTCCCAATCGTGATCTTTTTTTCGGAAAGTTTGTGAATTTCGGGCGCATGCGCAGGTGGGAGGAATCTGCCGGTACAGAGTTTCTGATTTTCTTTTTTTGGAAACATTGTGACTTTTGGCGCATGCTGTAGATCCCTCGTACTGCGCAAGTGTCAGAAAACACAGGTCAATCCAGGAAGAAGAGCGATCGGGAGAAGATGGTGCCTGTGAACTCTGGTGGAAGGAGGGGTAAGTAACAAGTTAGGGGCATTTGCTTGGGGGGGCAGGTAGGGCGGAGGGGAGGAGGGCAAGGCGTCTACACGGGGGGGGGGAAAGATTTTTTCACGTAGGGGTTGATTTCTCCTTTAAGAGGAAATACTAACCTGAGAAATAGCAGAAAGTCGGTTCTCAATACTTCCATGCAAAGTACTTATGGTATTGCTTTGCTTTTGAAGGAATTTCTGTAGGTTCAGTAATGCTGCAAACTGGGAGTTACTGGTATTGTGAATTGCAGTAGACAACGTGTTTTTCATAATTATAGAAGTTGCAGAGCTCTGTGAAGTTAAAAAGACAGAAAAGGTGTGTGCAAAGGCGTATCAATACAAAATACACATTCTCTAAGCTGGCCATAGACATGCACATTCTAGTCTCATATTGTACGAATGATCGAACTGTGAAATCTTCCGACCTGCAAATATCCATTCAGATTAAGCACAGTAGCAAAAAGAGGATGTTATGGCCATGACAGCAATCGTAGGAAAGCTACGTCCGAAAATAATAGTAGCGACAGTCGCTCAATGATATCCCATTCTATACATGCAGAGATATTATCATTAGCCGACAGAAAGCTTCTAACCTGTCCAATCGACTAAACAAACAATCGCCATAGCATGGAAAATGTCGGGACAATCCACACACAATCCGAAGATTTTGGTATGACTTTATCTTTGTGTCTATGGCCGGCTTAACATGTAATCGTACTGTGCAATATTTTTCTCATATTTCATGCTTCACATTACCAAGGCAAATTAAAACAAAATTCTCTGAAAACTCATATTGTTTATTAGTCACAGTTTCAAGAGCATAATCTGAATTCACATTTGAATCCACAGTTGTGACTCTAGTGTATTAAATATTTTATATTGATTTTAACAGATGCAATAGAATCAAGAACTAGCCTCTAATACGCCAATGAATATGTCTTGTGGCCTGTCAGTATAAACTGTATATTTAATATACAGGTATAGAACTTACTATCCAGAATGCTCAGGACCTGAGGTTTTCCAGATATTGGACCTTTCCATAATTTGGATCGCCATACTTTAAGGGGGTTATTTATCCAAGGTCGAGTTTGTGAGGTTTTTTTCTATCTCAAATAAACTCACAACTTGAATGTTTGCTTTTTTACAAAAAAAAAAAACGTGAATAGCATGAGTTTTTGAGCGCAAACCACAGTAAAAACCCCCCCAAAAATCATGAAGGCCAAAAATATCTTCAAATGGTTCAAGGGACCTCTGCCATTGACTTCTATGTTACCGCAACAGGTTTTAGCTGCAGTATTTTTGGATACAAGCTTTTTTGCATCTTCGGGTCATGATATATCTTGAAAAAAAGTTTCATTTTTTTATGCAGAAAAATTTGTGTTTTTATTGAAACTACCCTTGAAAACTAAACATTTTCGGGAAAAACACAACTTGACGTTTAATAAATAACCCCCTAAGTCTACTAAAAACTCCTTTAAACTATTACTTAAACCCAATAGGCTGGTTTTGCATCCAATAAGGTTTAATTATATCTTAGTTGGGATCAAGTAAAAGCTACTGTTTTATTATTTACAGTGATAAAAAGGAAATGATTTTATAAAAATTAGAATTATTTTTTTTTTCAAATGGACTCTATGGGAGATGGCCTTCCTGTAGTTCGGAGATTTCTGGAAAATGAGTTTCCTGATAACAGGTCCAATACCTGTACCTATATATAATATTACATATTATTTTGAAAAATATACAGGTATGGGACCTATTATTCAGAATGCTTGGGACCTGGTGTTTGTTGGATAATGGATCTTTCTGTAATTTGGATCTTTATACCTCTTGGGGGGAATGTAATTAAATTCGCAAAGAGCAAAAGAATACAAATCAATAAGATTAAAAATCCACATCTCGCAATGTAATATTGTTCCTTAAACTGTTATTGCATTGCGAATTTTAATTGCGCAATCTTAAGAAGTGTCGTAATCTTTTGGAGCAAACATAACGACTTTTTCAGTAAGAAATTTTATTACATTGACTGCGCATTGGCGCAAGCTGTAAAATTCGCAAACTCTCTTCCACTGTCGGAAGTGGTCGCTAAACAGTTTCTGGGTTCGCAAAAGCTAAATTAAATTCGCACGAAGCAAAAATTGTTCGCACAGAGGCATAACTTTCCACATTGCGAATAGTTTTTCCCTTACCGACTTTTATTACATTCCCTCATAAGTCTACTAGAAAGTCATTTAAAATTAAATAAACCCAGTGAGCTGGTTTTGCTTCCAATAAGGAATAATATCTTATTAACAGAGGCAATCTTATTATTTAAACAGTGACCCCAAACTATGGGGCTGGCCCACCAAAAGGACTTGGAAAAGCTCAACTTGAAGGCCAGTTAGAGTGAATATTGGGCAGAATAGACATTAGCTCACCTAGGTATCACTAAGGGGAAGATCGCCAAAAATACGATTTTCAAATTTAAATTCAATAAAATCATATGAAAAATTCACTAGTTTTGAGTTCTATTCGATTTCAAGATTTTTTCTTAAAATCGAACAATTTCATGAAAAAATTGTGAAATTTCGTTCGATCGTTCGAAAAAATCGTACAATTCGAACCATCGAGGCGTTTGATTGTAGGATTTCTATTCAAACAGGTAATAGAAAAAAACAACCTATGGGGGATTCCCATAGGCTTCTATTACAATTCGGTAGCTTTAATCTGGCGAATTTAAATTGAGAGTGCAAGCTCTCCGAACATCGAATGGTCGAATAGAATTTTATTCTAATTTTATTCGATTCGATTGAATTTGCAAAATTCGATTGTTCGAAGAGACCTAATTTGCATATTCGAAATTCAAATAAAAATCATAAAATCGTAATTCGATCGAATTTCGAATCATTCACACGAATTTAGTAAATGGGCCCCTAAATGTCTATCTCGAAGGTCAGTTAGGGTGATAATTGGGAATATGTATTTGTTGTCCAAGATATAAAACAATGGTTGAATTATTGCTACACATATTGCTATATTTTCTTATATATGTATCCAGATGTTTCTTATATATGCAACAGATGTTACACATGATCCAGACAAATATATATATATATAATACCTGGTGGAGGGCTAAAAACTGCCCAGCTGAAACTGGATCAAAGACCCCAAGGCATGAACAAAGCTGAAGACTTGCTGCAGACAGTGTGCTCAGGAGATTGTTATGAATCGAAACATTGAGAGACTGCAGCAATATTTCACTAGCCTGAGCGAGGAACATCTGGGCAGCAGCCCTGTTTTTCTAAAAGAAAGAAAAAAAACACTGTAAATTTACCAACAACATTCATGTCGACAATTTAACAGAATTTTATGCAAAATGAATGCTGGTTGCACAAAACTTGCTGAAAATGCTATTTAAAACACTGCATAAGATTCCATATCATACTTATTATGGAAATCTAATAAGCTCCATTTTCACTTTGTTTTGTACCATTTTTGTTATAACTTTTTCCTGACAGTAAAGCTGGCCATACACATACGCTTGTTTGTCGCTCCAATGAGTGGATCTCTGGCCAATATGTCCACATTGAGGTAGGCGATATCAAGCTGATCTGATCATGGGCACTAGGGCCCAACGATCGGATCATAATGCAGTCCAAAAGGGTGGTCGATCGTGGGACCACATCAATGCGGCCGTGATCCGACGGGATTTTTTAACACCTGCCCAATAGAGATCGGGGAAGCCCATCTGAGTACCCCACAATCTGGCCATTAAGCTGCTGACTTGGTAGGGGGCTTTTAAGTGCAGATTTCTCAAAAAATAAAGATAACTGCAGAAAAAAGCATCCACTTTCTGTTTAAAAGCGCATTTATCTAATGGCAAACCCTAACTTTCACCCACTGATAACTATGATTCTAAAAATCCCATAGGAATAAATAGAAAGTGGGTGAGTTTTTCTGTGGCAAAATCACATTTTGATCAATCCGCTCCTAAATAATATCAGTGGTAAGTACAGTAAATAATGGTACTTATAAGTGGTAAGTACAGTACTGGTATGGGGCCTGTTATCCAGAATGCTTGGGACCTTGTGTTAAATGCAGATTCTGGCCTCGGGAGTTCATAGGGGCCATCTTCTTTGGAATCTGTGCGGAGTTTCAGCGCATGTGCAGTTGTAGTAAATTCACTGTCCCAAACAACTGGGCATGCGGCCAAAAGTCATGAAAAATTTCCAAAAATGACACAACAAAAACACCGGTCTGATTCCAAAGAAGACTGGAAAAAGAAGATGGTGGGCGTAAACTCCAGAGGCCAGAAAAATTCCAAAAATGACGCAACAAAAACACCGGTCTGATTCCAAAGGAGACTGGAAAAAGAAGATGGCTCCCGTGAACTCCAGAGGCCAGACTCTGCGTGAAGGGGTAAGTAAAAAATTAGGAGCATTTGCCCGGGGGTGCAGTTAGGCTGGGGGCGAATTTTGGGTTGAATTCTCCATTAAAGCAAAGTTACCAGATAATGTGTTGGTGCTAACAAGAATCATAATACAGGTATGGGACCCGTTATCCAGAATGCTTGGGACCTGGGGTTTTCCGGATAACAAATCTTTCCATAATTTGGATCTTCAAATAATTTAAACACTAAATCAACCCAATAAGATTGATTTGCTTCCAATAAGGATTAATTTTATCTTAGTTCGGATCAATTCAAGCTACTGTTTTATTATTACAGAGAAAAAGGGGAATTATTTTCAAACATTTGAATTATTTCATAAAAATGGAGTGTAAGGGAGAGGGCCTTTCTGTAATGTGGGTTTCCGGATACACGATCCTATCCCTGTACAAGTTAATTCAGGATTCCTTTGCACACAAGGCACATTATGGGTGCAATCTGCTGAATATTAAAAAAAGGGATCATCACATTCAATGGTGGAAACGTAACTTTCACATAAAATAAGTTTTGTTTTTATACATTCCAGACCTGTGGTATTTCAGTGACTAAAGTAGAAGCCATTTAAGTAAAATATTGCACAGGCCAGTGTGTGGAAGTGATATAAATTTAAACACGACATACAAAAATGTACCTTTAACTCAGCAGCCCTTTTAACCTGTTGATCCTCTGTAAGCTGCTCAGAATCACTGTAGTCTTGCACTGCTGAATACACTTGATTTTCGGCCTGCAAAGGAACAAGTTGTACAAAGGCTCACAATAAATTAATACAGCACTAGAATATTCTTAGGCACTTAAAGGATTTGCTTGCAGTGAAATATTATCTGAACTGAGAAATCCAAGTGAACATTTTTATCAGCAGGCGGCAGATGTACGGCACAAAAATATCTAATTCTAGGGATGCCCTAAATCCACTATTTTGGATTCGGCCAAAACCCTCTTTGCAAAAGATTTGGCCAAATACCGAACTGAATCCTAACTTGCATATGCAAATTAGGGGTGGGAAGGGAAAAGCATTTTTACTTTTTTTGTGACAAAAAATACGAGATCTCCCTCCCACCCCTATATGCAAAAAATATGCAAATTAGGATTTGATTCACCAAGGCCTAAATTTTACACATTCGAATTTTATCCACCAATTTGAATGTAAATTAGAATGTAAGATTTATCACACCTCAGCCATGGAAACAGTTTTAATTCGAGGTCCATTGATCCATTTGAATATGTTCATAGCCTTCCTGACACCCCAGTCTTTTTCAGAGGAAAATTTCGAGTCGAGTTTTGTACTCATTCGATTCGAATACAAAATATATTTTTGGATCGTCCCCATTTGATCGAATTTTAGACATTTCATTTTTTTCATAAATAACCTCCCAGCTGAGTTGTTGAGTACATTTGAAAGAAAAATTTGAACTTTGCTAAAGCTTCCCATTAATGTACGGCAGAAAAGTGCTGAGCATAGGGATAATAATTGCCGAATGCAGTTAATTACAAACAGAAATCTATTAAATCTTTACAGCGTAGTAACCTCATGATATCAAGGGTTTTGCCACAGCTACAAACCCAATGAACCCACCCCATTTGGAAGCTGGCAGCATTTATACTGGCCTTGTTCCCAGTGCATCATGTAGTTATATTCCCTGTTATACCATAGGGAGACTTGAGTCATAATTCATTATATTATGTGTATATATATTATATATACCTGTATATATATATATCCTGAAAAAAAGGGCTTGCACTCACAGGGCTTACCAACAGGTAATATGGTTTTATTTGCAAACAACGCCTAACGTTTCGGCTAGCAATCTAGCCTTTCTCAAAGACTGTGTATTTGTATATATATATATATATATATATATATATATATATATATATATATATATATATTTTTTTTTTTTTTAAATCAAGCTATCTCTTTTATTAATGAATCCTCATAACCCAGGACAGTTACGTGCATATGTATAAGAGAATAAATATACATATTTACATAAGCAACAGGGTAATGAAGGCGATATAATGTGGCTTCATTATTAAAGGACAAGAAAAGTCTAAATTAGAATAAGGCTGTAAATGCTGTATTTTGTATACTAAACATAAACATGAACTTACTGCACCACAAGCCTAATCAAACAAATGATTTATGCTTTCAAAGTTGGCCACAGGGGGCTGTCATCTTGTAACTTTGTTATACATCTTTGCAAGACCAAGACTGTGCACATGCTCAGTGTGATCTGGGCTAAGCTTAGGGATCATCATAAATTATCAAAACAGCACAAGTCAAATAATATCTGACAGAAGCCGATACAGCAAGACTGATTAATAATCAGAATATACAGACTGCACTGGGCCCTGTGTTGTCATATAATCTAATGTGGATTTTATAGTTTTTATATTGTTTAACACAAACTTTCTCCAACTCTGCAGAACCAGTGGCTGCAGCAAAATATCCTCCAAATAGAATCCCAGTTTATCTGTTTAAATCTGGCTCCATGATCTTTGTCCCTGCAGCTGGAGTTGGAAACAGTAAAGGGGATGTAAAGGCAAAATCCAATACAAATCTCTACCTAGTCGTCAACAGTTCTACAGGGAAACAAAGCTGAAACAAAGGCTGGAAAGTAAGGCGTGGGCTCCTCCTGCTGTTCATAAGTATGGTTCCCTGCATATCAGTTAGGGAACGTCTGACAATTCCTATCCACAGCAGTAAATGAAGGGAGAATTTCACTGCACGCAGTCAGGTTTCTTATAAAAAGGTACACATTTTTTAATTAAAAGGGTTGTTCACCTTTGAGTTAACTTTTAGTATAATGTAGAGAGTGATATTCTGAGACAATTTGCAATTGGTTTTCATTTTTTATTGTTTGTGGTTTTATAGATATTTAGCTTTTTATTCAGCAGCTCTCTATTTTGCAGTGTCAGCAATTTGGTTTCTAGGGTACAAATTACCCTAGCAACCCTGCATTGATTTGAATAAGAGACTGGAATATGAATAGGAGATGGACTGAATAGAATGATAAGTAATAAAAAGTAGCAATAACAATACATTTGTAGCCTTACAGAGCATTTATTTTTAGATGGTGTCAGTGACCCCCATTTGAAAGCTGCAAAGAAACAGAAGAAAATTGCAAATCATAAAAAAAACAATGAAAGATAAATAATGAAGACCAATTGAAAAGTTTCTTAGAATTGGCCCTTTTACAATATACCAAAAGTTAACTTGAAGGTGAACCACCCCTTTAAAGTATATTGGAAATATATTTCTTTTTCATTTTTCAATTTTTTTGCCTTTACATGCCCTTTAAAGCATAACTAATTGAAAAATAGTCACAATATAAGGCTGATTAGTAATTAATACAGATAATTACTACATGGCAGCACAGAAACCAGTGAAATTAGCTCTAGAATTTAGTAATCAGACCTGTAGCATCAGCTTATATTACAGCCAGGGAACCTCATTTTCTGCTGCTGGATAATTAGTGACGACCCCTAAGCTTAGCTTCTCAACAGCTGCTCAGAGCCCACTGAAAATACGAGTGTCAAGATGGTGGCCCCGTGTGAAAAGTTTGAAGTCCTGGATCATTGCTGCTATTGACAAGCTGAAACTTTAGGCTGGTGCAATAAGTTTAGTATATAAAATAGGGCATTTTTATGAATATTCATTTTTAGAGTTTAGTTCTCCTTTAAAAAGCAACAAATACCCCTGAATGATACCAACCACAAAGGGGCTATAAACATACCAAAATGTTTTCATTCCAATACATGTCTGGACCAAGTGGGTCGACTTTCACAGAGAGTAAATAAAGGCATTTTCCAGTGAGATATAAACACTTTGCTTTGAGTTCAGCACAGTCCGCTGCCAAGGATAACGCGTTTGCTAGCTGAGACAGAGCTGTAGATGCCACAGTAAGTCCTAATGATTTCCATTCCTGGTAAAAAAAAAAAAATTAAGAACACGCATAATAAAGCAAAGACCTTGGGATAGTTCCGTTTAAATAAGCAGCAATACATTTGCAGCAAATATTTTAACTATAGGACTGTGGGAATTTAAAGGACATATTTACCTACAGGTACGGGATCCATTATCAGAAAACACATTATCCATAAAACTCGAAATGATGGGAAGGCCATCTCCTATAGAGTCAATTTCTATCAAATAATTTATGTTTTCAATAATGATTTCCCTTTCCTCTATATTAATAAAACAGTAAATGAACTTGATCCAGACTAAGATATCGTTTATTCTTAGTGGCAAAACAAGTGGAAAAATTAATGTTTAAATGTTTAAATGAGTTAAAATTTCCAAATTATGGAAAGATCCCACAGTTCCTAAGCATTCTGGATAACAGGTCCCATACCTTTACTGCTATGTCTAGAAAATATCCTAAAAATATTTGAAACTGGTCTTCACTTCTATTGTTTTTCTAATTATTAGTATTTTTCTTGTGTCTTTCTAATCTGCCACAGATGAAGGCTTTATGATCCCCAGCAATCAAACAACAGTTGCAAAGCTTCAGTTTCATGGTTATTATATTGATTAGCTTTCTGTATGGACCCCCATTTTTTCACCTTCTATTCTGACTCACACTTCCACCTGTTAGCTATTATTAAAAGTTCTTTTAAAATAGATTATCCCTTTAATATTCAGTTAATGAAGTGCAGAATAATGTCAAGGGCACTCAAGGGTAAATATTCTGTCTCCTTTAAAGTAGGATTGTAATACCGTTAAAGCTGAAATTCAATGTATATTTAATGTAAAATGCTGTGCTATAATTTGGTGACAGTTCTCTATTCTGCTCAGCAAGCTTTATAATCTTTAATTATTTCATTAGTCAGATCAGAGTTTTGCTTGCATTCAACTACTGTGTTTTCCCCCAACCATCTCAGCAATCTAAGCTGCCTCTACTGGGCACTGTACTTTTAACACAGCATGTTTCAGTTTTTCAGTTCATTTAATACCGTTGTCACTACATTGTTCCCCTTGTTAGTCATATACAGCACAGGAATACATATTCACACATTTATGTGAGCAGGTGCACAATCAAAGCAAAGCATAAAAACCCTCAATGCATTGATGATGTTAAAACTGAATTGTCATTAAGATGGAGCACACTGAATCCAGGGTATTATGGGAAGACAGTAATTGCATCTAACCGCAGAAGTCTCCTAGAAACCACAATTACCACCCTGTATAGAAGTGATGTGTAGGCTGAGCTGAAACCCGTGGGACCCATAGGTTGGGAATTAACACCCTGTATAGAAGTGATGTGTAGGCTGAGCGGAAACCCGTGGGACCCATAGGTTGGGAAGGTTCAGGCCGGCTACCACAAACAATATTCGGTTCACTCCCTTCCACTTTCCCAACCTGCTACATCACACTGCCGACCTTCATTGCCTGAATTTATAGACTCACTTCTGCCTTGCCCCCAAGGGAGGGGCTAGTGTGGCATGTTAATGTTGGCTTGGGCTTGAGAGAAATTCGACCCCCACATCATTACTTTATAGGTGGTTGCAAGAATTTTTTACAGTGGGGTAGTGGAATATGCTGTAATTCTATTATTCAATGTATATTTGATCCCCAAAAATTATCCAGATATTACTGATTTACAATTCTGTAGGCTTGACATCTTGGGCAATGCAGTGATTTTTCTGGGAATCTACACAGGACCTTGGTTTTTCTGCCATGGGGCCAAACAGGGGGCAGTTGAAACTTCAAGAGCATCCTTCAATATCCTTTCTACTATACAAAAAAAAAAAATGTTTTCATAGATTAGGATGAGTAACACAGTTTAGCTGTAGTATTTACCTGCTCAATGGAGTTATAATCAGGAGTAGCTCTTACAAATTCTTCCACAGCTACACAAAGCCTCCCCTTTTGTTTTTCTTCCTGTAATTTCTTCCTCTGCTCTGTGCTTACAAGCTGTATTATTTCCAAAGAGAGCTCTGCAAAGAGCAGCTTCATATTTGCTAGCTTTCTTGCAGCTGGCAAACTGATAGCCCCTGTCTGGAATACAAATTGGCTGATGTTAAAATTTGAACAATCTAATGCTTCAGCTTTTAATTCTGAATTTTTAAAAGATCGTTTTCTTGATACAAGGAAACCCTGGAACTCCAGGACAAATTACTGTTTTAAAATACACAAGTCTGAGTGAGTCATGTGACAGAAATTACATAACTAAGGACTGATTCTATCTGATGACCACACCCAGAACCATTTATAAGGCTATGATTTTAGTGGCTATTGTGTATTGGTGGATAATGCACCCCCTACTGTAATTTAAAAATATATTATAAGTCACCGAGGAGTTATGTGTGCGGCCGAGTGCTTTTATATAGGTCACATAACTCCGAGGTGACTTCTGATATCTTTATAAATTTCAGTAGGGGGTACAGTACGCATTATAATCTACAGTTTTTTCATGCAATGCATTATATTCTGGCTTTCATGTATGGTCTAAAAAATGCCACACTATGTTTTGTGTTTACTTTTGTGTCTATTTACCATGTTTGTGTGTGTGTTCACCTTAGTTAATGTTGTTTTTTGCGTTTTCCTGTATTCTCGTTTGTTCCTTTTATATGTATTGCTTCTGATTTTGTTTAACTTAATTTTATCTGCCATGGGGGAGATCATCAGCTCTAACGGAAGATGAGGAAAAGCAATACGAGTGAGACAGAGGTGGACACAGAAAATGGGATGGGGAACTGAATATGAGCGGGAGAGAGATATTTTGCCATGGTGGGAGGGGGAGTGAGACTGGAGTGAGATCCTATGAGGCTGGAAATGGAGGAGAGGCGTCATGGGAGGGGAGGAGAGAAACAGGAAACTGGAGACGGAGGAGAAGGGATAGAGAGACTTGAAAGTAAAGTAAGAGGGACGATAGTTGAGAGGGACTGAAGCAGAGCACCTGTCAAGTAAGAGCGCTGTGCGTGGAAGTCAGGTGGGAGGGGGTTACGAGTGGACGTAACACTGCAGGGAGAGAGCAGCAGTTGCAAGTCCTTTGTAAATTATAGTCTTATAAATGTTCCTACGTCAGTATGTGCCGTTTATAAGACTATAATTTACAGTTTGGTCCAATAGGGATATGATCGAACTGTAGATTATATAGTGAATAAAGTACCCCCTCTTGTAAATTATAAGGATATTATAAGTTACCGAGGAGTTTCATGACCATATAAAAACACGAGGTCAAAGGGTTCTTTATTTATTATAATACACAAGTTTCAGTGAGTCATGTTACAGAAATGACAACAGAACTCACAGTTTATAACAAATGACATCAGAACTCACCGTTTATAAGGATATCATTTACAAGATATTTACGGCTTTTGTGTATTATATATTGAATATTGTACCTCATATTGTAAAATATAAGGATATTATAAAACTCAGAGGAGGTCCATGACCATGGACCTTGGTTGCCTATATGATTGATATGATTGCTTAAATCTGGTGGTGAGGGGCCCATTTTTAGCATTTCTGGGAGCAGAAGTGATGTCAAGTGCATGGAGCAGCCCTGTACATTATTTATTATAATGCACAAGTTTCAGTGAGTCATTAGACAGAAATTACATCACTAAGCACTGATTATAACCGATGACATCACCAAGCACCCTTTATAAGAATATAATGTAATTCCCATGACACATGAAACTTTTTCTATATGGGGTACATTAATCAATATATACTACACTTACTGAAACTTGTGTAGTATAATAAATAATGTGTTAAATGTTCGGTTATTAGAATTCAGAGTTCCATAACTTGAATAAAAGAACTACGCCATTGGCCGCAGTCACGGGCATCCTCGGTGATCTCTTATCCTTACAAAATGATCAACATTATTACCCATATAAACAGCTATTAGTGATGTCGTCAATTGTCTGTGAATAGTGTGTAGGATTAGCACTGAACTTACACTGAACTTTCCATAGCGGTCACCCCTTGCATTCCTCTGCAGAAACAGGACTTTATATTATCAAGTCCTGCTTCACGGTTTATACTGGACCTGCCACGCAATGCAGCCACTAAATTGAATTTGTGATGATAACGTTGCACAATAGGAGCCAATTATCTAACCTAATGAGCCACAGCATGTTAGTGTCATTGACTTCATTTTCATGCTTGGCTTTAACACGGTCAGTGCCTTCTAAATAAGTGAGAAGTGATGTGCAGTGGCTTTGTCTTCTTATATTAGTGAAGGTGTATTTGTGATAACCCTTTGACGTCAGTTGAGGTTGATGATTAATCTCGATTATATGGTGCATCAAAGTCACATGGCCAGTTATTATTCCACCTCACTTATGCCTTACATAATACATTTAAACCCATAAAGATACTGCATAGCATGGAATCATTCTCCATTAACATATGAGAGCTTGTGTTCAAATAAACTCCCCTCCCTGCACTAAAGAATAAAATATTGTAGTTCACCTCTTGTGGAAACAAGCTCTGAATGCTGAATAGTATTTCTTCTTGCAGATTAATGGCTGACTCTGCAGTAACGTATGCATCTAAGTAGTAACGGTGCTTATCTTCTTCAGTCTTGATAGAACTGCCAAGAATTCTTTGGGTGGGAAAAGCAAAAATAAAAATTGTGGTGTTGCACATCTGATACTGTATATATATATTCCTATATACCAAAATTAGTAAAAAATATTCCCCAAATACGTGGGGGCCAATTGAGCAACAGTTTAATTTTCATGGAACTCTAAAACTGCGAATGTCATGAGATGTATTGAAAAATCCAAATAAATACAGTATGATCAGAAAATTACGATGAATTCTACACAAAAAAATCAGAATACAGGCAGTCCCCAGGTTATGTATGAGATAGGGTCTGTAGATTTGTGCTTAAGTTGAATTTATATGCAAGACGAAACACATACGTGTACATGTACTTAATAATTGCAACTTAGACAGATGTCTGTCTTAACATAGCATTTATTTTTAACTTTCTGTGCATATTTATTTTTACTTTTCTGTGCTCCAAATACACCACACACCACAGGGAATTGGGGCAGGTGGTTTATTAAAGCTAAATGCTAACAAAAGTCAAGCAAACCATGTTATGTTACTGTACTAGTCCCCATCTGTAAGTGTGAGTAATATGTAACTTGGGTGTAACCTGAGGACTCCCTGTACCTTGGACAATTCCTAGAGAAAAAAAATTATGAAAACCTCTAGTCCGAATAGATTAAGAGCGGTTCAAAAAGATTAGCCCAAATCCCACTGACCTCTATAGGATCTCGACAACTTTTACCTGGTAAAATTTTGTCTTAGTGGTTTTCGTGGTTTTCACATTAAATAAAACTCAAATTTTTAGAGCTTTTAAAATAATGAGAAAACCACAAATCGATACATATCAAATATGATTGATAGTAGAACCCCCCCTTAAAGGAGAACTGAACCCTAATTTAAAAAACCCTACCCTCGATCCCCACCAAGACCCCCTCCCTCCAGCCTAAGAGATACCCCTGGCAAATGCCTCTAACATTTAATTTACCCTTCGGTGCAGATTAGTGATGCACCGAACCCAGGATTCGGTTCGATATTCAGCCAGGATTAGGCCATTTCAGCAGGATTTGGCCGAATCCTTGTGCCTGGCCGAACTAAATCCTTAGTGCAGATTAAGGCATTGGACTTCACGGGTGCCATCTTCAGCCGCTTCGGTAATCTTTGGAATGAGACTGGCGCTTCAGCAATTTTCGTGAATTCAGCACATGCACAGTTGTCGCAATACAGAAAAGCTCCAACTGTGCATGCGCCAATAGGCCGCTCTCATACCGAAGATTACAGAAGTGGTTGAAGATGGTACACAGTGGGGTAAGTAAAATGTTAGGGGCTGGGTTAATTTTTTTTTTTAAATTTCATCAAATTGTTTTTAATAATCATTTTCTTCAAACTTGCTTTCAGCTAGCAAGCAAGTGGTCTCTTGGTTTAAATCTTAACCTGTCTTGTTACCAAACGTGGTTTAAATGACTCAATACAGTAAATGCCAATGCCCAGTAATATAAATTCTTTTCTAAATTGCTGTGTTTTCCATGGATTAATTGACAGCTGAGTATATTTAACCATGTTTTCTTTGTAGAATGGTATGGAACTGTGTAATAATTATAAAGAAAATTACCTGAGGGCGTTAGAACGCTCCATCATTACTTCAGCTCTTTTCTCCTTATGTCCATAGTGAAGAAGATCATTTTCTATTTGTCTCATTTCATCACATATTTCAAGCATCTTTACAGTTACATGAGAAGGTGAGGCAGCATTGGAATTCATCAAGACTTGGGCTACTTGTTGATCGATTGAAAGTTTCCTTTAAAAAAATAGGCATAAAGTATTAAACATAGGATTATCAAACCTCAAATGCATCAACTAAAATGCCTTGAACTGCCTGAAAATCTTTCATCACCATTAACATATTAATAGTTGTGAGCTTTTTGAAATTTGGAAACCTGTGGTGATAGGCAGAAAAGCTATAGGCATTAAGCAGACAGAAACAGACAGTAAAGAGGCTACACAGAAATGGTAAAGGAGAGCACCTGTGCAGATCCCAGTAGAGGAAAACAGAGGTTAGTTAAAATAGTGCAACTTTTATTGAATTTGCTCCACATTTAGCCATATGGGCCTTTTAGTACTAATAAACATTCACAAATAGCCATCACTGCAATCTGTCCATGCACCATAGATGGCAACACATATGGCATAATTGCATATAGCGAGGATCCATTTTCATACTTATTTGCCCTTTAGAGACACATATCTTAGCCTCATATATGAATGCAGCAGAATTCTGAAAGTGTTTTAAAGTAATGAAAATATCATGCACTGGTGAAAGTTATGTTTGCTTCAAAATGACCATTATAGTTTATACAAACAAGCTGCTGTGTAGCTTCATGGACAAATAGGATATATAGCAGATAACAGATAAGCCATGTTGAATACAATGGTATATTATCAACTATGTGACCTGTGGCTTTTCTCCTTTTTCCAGCTTAAATGGCTGCACCCATGGCTACCCAGCAGCTTGTATATAAACTATAGTAGTCTTTCTCAATCAAACACATAACTTTTACCAGTGCAGTGCAGCAGTACATCATATGATAATTTCTTTTAGACACTTTTATTTATTGGTGTTACGTCTCCTTTAAGCAATTTGGCAGTCGACATTCAGGAGATGGTCAGGGCAGGCAGCTCTGGAGGGTCAAGGACAAGCAAGAACTTCAGAACCAGTGAATTCAGTAATAATACATTATGTTGAACACACCCAGGAACTTAGAAACAAAAAAACCTTCAATTAGGTATTGAACCCAGGAACAGATGCATATTATATTTGCAATTTATGGCTGAAGTACTGCAAGCAAGTCCAGACTTACAGTAATTCTAGGAATCCCTTATGTCAGTATAGTCACAGGTACCTCTATGATTGTATACTGAATGTATACTTAGTTTTGCATCCATCTGTACCATTGCTACATTGCAATTATTTCACTAATGAGGCCTCTATTAGACTATAGTACTAAAAAAGTACCTTAGGCCTGTTATAATGTAAGTGATATCTACGAACCAAAAGTTCAAGGTTTAAAAATAAACAAGAAGATGCAAATTTCTCTACAATATTAAAATGTGCTCTTTTATCATAAAAAGCAGGCTTGTCTCGCAGGTAGATAAAGCACATGGCCAATGGTGTATATGTCTAAAATTCTGTTACTCCTCTCGCCAAAAGAAGCCGCAACAAACCTACCTGACATGTAATGATGCCATGAACAATCCATATTCTGCTTCTCTGTTACTCTGTTTTTGTAACATGGTGTTTAAAGCAGTCATAGCAGTTTCCAAAATTTTACAAGCCTGGAAAAAAAAGAAGTATTATTAAAAAATGCACAGGTGAACTATGAATATGAACACCATGGATTCCAGCTTTTATATGGTTTATGGTTACTGGGTTAATGTGGCATGAAGAGGATTCTTTTTTATTTTGAGTTTATTGAGCTCTAATTTAAACAACTTGAAGATGTTAATAGCCTCAATTCGAGAGTCAAGTTTAATTCCAGCGGAAAACTTAATCAATTAGAGTTTTACAGTTTTTCACCCTGACTACTACAAGTTTTTACGTTCGAGTTTTTTCTTAAAGGACAAGGAAAGTAAAGAAGCAGGCTAAAATGCCATATTTTATATACTGAACTTATTGCACCAGCCTAAAGTTTCAGCTTGTCAATAGCAGCAATGATCCAGGACTTCAAACTTGTCACAGGGGGTCACCATCTTGGAAAGTGTCTGTGACACTCACATGCTCAGTGGGCTCTGAACAGCTGTTGAGAAGCTAAGCTTAGGGGTCGTCACTAATTATCCAGCAGAAGAAAATGAGGTTCCTTGGCTGTAATATAAGCTGATGCTACAGGGCTGATTATTCAATTCTGACGCTAATTGCACTGGTTTCTGTGCTGCCATGTAGTAATTATCTGTATTAATGACTAATCAGCCTTATATTGTGACTATATTTCTATTACACTATGTGTACTGTATATTGTGAGTGGGTCCCTAAGCTCAGTAAGTGACAGCAGCACAGAGCATGTGAATCAGTGAATCAGCAGAAAAGAAGATGGGGAGCTACTGGGGCATCTACTGGGGAGACACAGATCTTTACTGCTAAAGGGCTGTGGTTGCCTTGGGCTGGTACACAAGCACAAAACATAATGCACAACATTTCTAGCCTACTTCTTTAGTTTAACTTTCCTTGTCCTTTAAATTCAAGTTGTTCACTCTAAAATTCAACCTTTGATAAATAAACCCTTCCGTACTGTATGTACATTTCCTACTCATGTTCACAGACATATTCTGCAGCATACCTGCTTTTCTTTGCCATCTTTGTTTTCACCTAAAACTGCCTCCGTCATGGAAATAGTCGTCCTATACCACAACTCTGCCGTTCTTTCTATTTGTTGTACTTTCATTAGCAGTGCCTGTGCTTGGCCGTGGTTTCTCTCACTATTAGCTAATATGGATAAAAGGTATAGGCATTTTGACTGATCTTGTCTATCCCCAGTCTCCTGTAACAGAAAAAAAGAACAGATTTTTTACCATCTTTCTGCTTCTACGTCTACTGTATATACATTCCTTTGTCACAAGTTTGTAGTTGGAAAGAAACTGATGGACGTGTTGCTATCCTATACAAATTTTTAGATATGCATGTTTCAAATCAAATGATCCCTATGGACCATATATATAATTGGTCTTTCATGATGTACACAGTATTTATTCTAGTTTTTAGTAAGATTTATTTATTGGCTTCATGGTTTTCCCACTGCTTAAGTAGATATGTTTCTAATTTGGACATGGCTTTAAGAGCTTTACAATACTGAATGCCCAGATAAACTAGACTATAATTGTTAGCATCCTTTAACCTCTGCTTTCATGACAGGAGGTTCTGTGAAATGTAGTCCAGAAACATGGAGACCCAATGGTAAAAAATGTCACCTAATATCTGATTTTTTTCATATTATCTCCTGCTCCTACTTTAAGGGTGGTGGCAGATGCAGCTATTTGGGGAGATTAGTCGCACAGCGACAAACCGCCTCTTCTTCGGGCATTAGATTAGTTATCTCCCCGAACTGCCCTCCTACCGGCTAGAATGTAAATCGCCGGCAGGATAGCACTCGGAACGCTTAGTTTTTCTGAAGTTGCCTCTTCTGAAGTTGCCTCGTGGTGAATCTTCTGGTGATTTCGGAAACCGAAGAGTTCCGAGTTCCGTCCCGCTGGCAAATTACATTCTAGCTGCCGGTAAAGCAGTTCAGGGAGATTAGTCGTCCTAAGAAGGAGGAGATTTGTCGCTGGGTGAATAATCTCCCTGAATAGCTACGAGTGCCACTACCGTAAGACTGTGGGCAATCTTCTTGAATCAACCGGCAAATATAGAAGTGATCTTTGTCAGATGAAATGAAAATTAACCCACATGAAAAGGCTAAAGGAAGGAGAATTATGCACATAGCTTAGTCTTTAGAGGAGTAGTACATCAGGCTTTGACTCATTTTATGGAGACTCTGACTCCTCTGGAACAGCACCACCAAAAACTGAAAGTATAATAAAAATATAATATATAATAATACTGATACTGTTTTTTGATTTTGCTTCAGAAACACTACTATATAAATAATAAAATATAAACAAGCTGTTATGTAGCCTGCGGGGCAGCTCTTCAAGCTGAAAAAAAGCTTAGGTTACATAGTACAAAACAGAAAAGCTCTGTCCAAGCATAGAACATGTAAAGGTGTACTGGATTGTCAGGATGCCTTGCTACATGCCACTTGTACAAAAGAGGAATTGTGGCTTTAATAGATTTATTACTGATCTTTAACCTCATAAGATTTAAATGTTCTGTGTGATCATATGTTCAACCTGCCATGAGCTATTGGAAGAAACATCCAATACACCTCACTATTTGCACAATGTGCTGCATGCTTCTTTAAAACACACTACTGTCACCAATACTGTGATTCAGATTTCAACCTTTTATTAATAAACCCATCTTTTTTCAGAGACACATTACCTTTATTTATGAAAGCAGTTACTTTTAATAACCAACTGCCTTCCTTATAATGGACACTGTTCTTGGCTCCTCCTGCCTTGCTTCACTTTATACAGCATTAGGCTACATTCTGTAGAACAGTTCTACTTTAAATCCTTACAGAAAAACTAAGAAGAATCTATTAATTCATGTTTCATGTAAAATTAGATCTTAAGTTAGTAAATGGTGTCACTGGTCTCCACCTACAGTCAGTTAGCATTGCTTAACTATACTAGTCCTCAGTATTTTAGCACACCTGAAATGATTTGTAAGCTTCTGAAAGTAGAAGTCGGGCTGGTTGAAAATAGCCAAGCTGAATGAGCACGTCTGCTTTATCCATCCACAAATACGGAAGGGACATTCCACTTATTCCTTTTCCATCTTCATGCAGTCTTAATATCTAAAAAAACATAATAAAATATATACTGTATATGCAATACATATTAGCAAAAACCAAATAAAAAAAAACATGGGCACGTCTTTAAACAGAAATCAACAGACCTGGTGTGATTAAAGGGATTCTGTCATGATTTTTATCATGTATTTATTTTTAAATTACAATGTTTCACTGCAAATAATTCACTATACAATATAAATTTTAATTACTGAACCACCAAGTGTATTTGATTTGTTGTAATATTGGTGTGTAGACAGTCATCTCATGTCATTTTGCCTGGTCATGTGCGTTCAGAAAGAGCCAGCATTTTAGAATGGAACTGCTTTCTGGCAGGCTGTTGTTTCTCCTACTCAATGTTATGGAGTGTGTCGTAGTGGGACCTGGATTTTACTGAGTGCTGTTCTTAGATCTACCAGTTAGCTGTTATCTCGTGTTAGGGAGCTGTTATTTGGTTAACTTCCCATTATTCTGTTAGGCTGCTGCGGGGGGGGGGGGTGATTTCACTACAACTTGCAGTACAGCAGTAAAGAGTGACTGAAGTTTATCAGTGCACAAGTCAAATGACTTGGGGCAGCTGGGAAACTGACAATATGTCTAGCCCCATGTCAGATTTCAAAAATAAATATAAAAAAATCTGGTTAGTGATTTATGTGCAGAAGTCTTCTGGAGCAGAACAATTAACTGATGTGTTTTGAAAAAATTTTTTTTCCCATGACAGTATCCCTTTAAAATAAAATAAACAAAGTGCTGTAATATTTCTGTTTTCAAGTGATATTGAGGTGTGGACAGTGTTAGATTTGTACCTCATAATCTGCTATAAACTTTTAAATTAATTTTTAAAGCTTTGTTTTGGTCTCATCCCGGGGCACAACACCTTTTTCCTCATTGCAAATGGGGCACTGCGGGTTGAGCTGTCAAAAGCGGGACAGTTGGGAGGTATGCTTTAACACTGTTGTTTTAAAGTAATGGCCTATTTTGTTCCACTCTGCAGATTTTTGCAGAGCTCTTGTTCCATTTGGTTGACTGGTGAACTGTTGGCCTCTTTGTAGCTTCTCTAACAAGTTCTCTTCTAGTTTGCAGAGGCAATTTAAGATACTGCCTTTTCTAGACAAGTAGCTGGATGGTTTGATGACTTTTAACTGAATCAATAGACAGGGACAGCCTTACTGTTGTCTCTTAATAAACTTTTAAAATTATGTGGAGAGTGATATTCTGAGACAATTTGCGATTAGTTTTCAATATTTTTTATTTGTGGTTTAAGAGTCATTTAGCTTTTTATTCAGCAGTTCTCTAGTCTGCAATTTCAGCATTCTGGTTGCTAGGGTCCAAATTACGCAGGGGAGCGCAGGTAAAACGCTTGTGTGTAAGAGCCCTTATACTGTATTGTGTGTCCTTTTCCTAAGCCTATATATATATATTTGTATTACTTCTTTAGAATTGTCATTTTTATATTTATCCTTCCTTAGCTGAAGCTGAAATCATGTTTATCATATACTGGTGGAGGTCAGTTGTAAGTCAACTCTGTCCTTATCAGGGCAATTGTGTTTCACTTGCATAAATGTTTAGCTTCATCAGAAAACAGCATTTAATTACCAATCCACACAGAATATTGAAGTTTTTTTTCTTTTTCATTACAGTGCTTTGAAGTAAAAATATCACACAGAACTAATTTCTGGTGTAGGATTTGTTCTATTTAGAATTAGAGACGGGTCTGAACAACTTTGCAAGCTTCTGTAAATACACATCAGTTAGAAATACCTTTTCCTTCCCAACATTGTTCTCTTCCATTTGGTTTCCATCCTTCTTTTTCTCCTTATGCTGTAATAGTTCTTGCCTGCAACTGAAATGGTAACAGGCGACTTAGAAATATATGGAGTTTACTACAGGCAGACGTATTTGGACAAACTACATTGCCAGAAACATCTAGACACCACATGTATTGGCAATGTAAACTGCAAACATTGACTAGAGGAGCAAAGGTCAGACTGAAACTACCGAAGTGGCGCATGCGCAGTTGGAGCAGTATTCTGTTTTGCGACAACTGTGCATGCACCGAACTCACGAAAAACGCTGAATGCCAGTCTCAATCAAAATATTACTGAAGCGGTTGAAGATGGCGCCTGTGAAGTCCGATGCCTGAATCTGCAGGATAACATAAGGGGCATTTGCCCAGGGTAACACTTAGGCTGGGGGAGGAGGATCTTGGTGGGGATAGGGGGCAGGGTTCTTTTTAAAATTTAAGGTTGAATTCTCCTTTAAATGCATTATGGTGATTGTAAAGTTTGGTGGAGGAAGAACAATGGATCAGGATATTTTTCACGGGTTTGGAAAAAAGAACTCTGGCTTTAAAACAATGTAAAGATGAACTAAAATGCCAACTGTGAGCTAGGCCTGATCCAGAGTCCAACCTCACTTATGCTCTTGTGGAGCAATGTATGTTGGAAACTTACCTCAACTGTTCTTGTTCAGTAATAAATGTATTTCCAACTGCCTTTTCATGGTATGCAGCTGCTTGGAATAATCTCAAATCTGTACATATTTGAGAGATTCTGAAAAAATCCAAACACCCTTGATTACATGATAAATTATTAGCATTACTAATACCATGACTAAGATCAAATAATCACCATTGCAGGGATCCACAATGGCCATGGGCTTTTTAAAAAAAAAAAAATTATGAGAATTGTTTGAAATAGCTGGAAACCAGAATCTGTAAATCTGCTTTAAGCTTTAAAAAAAGGGGCTAACAATAAGAGAGCAACAGAATTGGGCATTCATGAGCATACAGTGAAGTAACCTACTGTAAATGAAAGGTAGTGTCCCTTTAAAAATAATTCTTCACTCCATTACACTAGTTGTCATGCCCCACTCCATCCCATGTATTTCTTGGTTTGATTGCTAGGACTATCCTATTCATTCATTAATCACTGTGAGATGGAGGCTAGCAAATACTATATGTGGCTAAGTCTACACAACTGCACGACCCATTGTAAGATGGAAATCTAGTGTTGTTAATAAGGCTTTAATTAAAGCTCACTGGTCAGAAATCAGCAACTTTATTATCTATTGCATACCCATTAATATCACTTCCAGGGAGTTGAAGGCATATTCCTTTCAGCTTTGTATATAAAGATGCATTACTTACCTCAAGTGATAGAGATCTGACAGACAGCTACTTTCAACTACATCATGAGCAATCACTTCAGCAAGCTGAAGCACGGGTAAAGTCAGGTGTGTAAATGTAATGCTCTGCAGCTCCTTTATTAATAAGTTCAAGTAGTAAAGGGTGTAAGTCTGAAAAAATACAATGGTAACATATTTGTAGTCTCGTTATATACAAAATAAAGATCAGCTGTGCATGGTTAAGAACAGGTCCATCTTTAACATACATACACCTATATGTAATATTAGGCATTAAGTTTGCCCAGGAGCAGTAACCCAGGGCAACCAATTAGATGCTTGCATTTAAACAGGTGACTAGTAAAGTATATCTGCTGATTGGTTGCTATGAGTTATTGCCCCTGGGCAAACTTTGTGCCTTTTATTACATTACCCCATTAAAGTTTAATTTAAGGTGCCCCATCAGCATGGGCAAAAATTAGAACTGTGGTTAAAAAGAAAAAAACTTGCATCTGAAATTGCACTTGTGCTCGTCAATGAGCCCTTAACTTAACTAACTCGATTAAAATACTGGTATGTGGAATCAAATTGTAAAATTATAGTAGTTCAGCCAAACTTGAATGGCTTGAATGCATTGTGCATCCGTCTTACTTGGTCTTTCTGGAAACTGTGGAAAGACGGGATATGGGATGTACTAGCAAGTTTGGCACAGAGTGGGTAGCCATATTGACTGGATGATCTGCCCACGTGTACTAGTGATGTGCTGGCCAAAATCTGCAGGTCGGGCAAGTTTGGGCCGGCATTCATACTATATTTCCAGGTTGCAGGTGGGTCTGAGCTCTTCCTACTGCTATCCCCGCCCATGACCTCACTTTGCCCAGATACTGCCTCCAGCAGCCTCTATTTATAGGCTGTATCTGTCCCCAACTGCCCCTTTCATGACAAAAGAGATGGGTGGGTCGAGCATGGGTTTATGAACAGAGAAGGCTTGCCAGGTGTCATGATACAGGCCTGTAATAGTTAATAAAACAGGCCAGGGTCTAATGAAGTATTAGCTAAATTAGACACATAACAGGCCTCTCTTCACTAAGGTCTGGAGTTAGCCATGTGTAACAGGATCACAACCTTTATGCCCTTCTCCAAGCCCTGGCTGATAAGGAGGGAGAACTTAAAGTTCACACAAAGGCTTCTCACAGGTGAAGGGAAGGTCACAAATAATACAACCAAAAACATATTCATGCTCACAGAACCCAGACCTGTTGTACCAACAGTGTTAAAAACTGGTGATGGGTTCAAACTAATATTAGCTTTCAGATGAGACCAAACATGACTAGGTTTAATACTCTGTTTATCAGATGTGAATATCAGGGCAGGGGCAGGTCACACAGTATTGATGTTTAGTATCTAGGGAATCCAGGAGAGAATTCATAACCAATGAATATAATATCATAGCTCTCCTATGTTCCTATAGGGAGTTATGATCATTGTATTCTTGGTCCAGTTGCTTCTCCCAGGAGGTCATAAAAACTCAGTCTGTGTCCTGCTAGGCCACGCCCCCTTACATTCCTGAGGGAGGGGGAGTGTGCAGTTACCTGATGCCCTGAAATCACTGATAAATAGTCAGCTCTTCTGACTAAGAGTTGGATTTACTTTGGAGGACCAATTGCGATTGGAAGTTGTCCCGTTTGTTTCCCCTTGCCTCCAGGACCAGGAATTCTATATCTTGAGCTAAGTATAGGTTTTCCATGTTTTCCCTTTTTATTTTATAACTGTTTGTATTATTGATTGTATGTCTCTTTTTGTAATATCATTTTGATAACTGCACTGTTATACCTTTTATAATATTAAAAAACTTAATAAGTTTGTCGTTGGTGCTCTAAAAGAACCTAGCCTGAAAGAGAGTAATTGTGAGCCTTAACCCTCTGCATGCTGAATGGGAATGCTAGTCTGTATGTATGCTAGTTAACCATTTGAGTGCTGGTAGGAAGTGTGTGTTTGAATTAACCCCTTCACTACTAGAATACCTGGTTTCTCTCAACACCAGTGTGAAGTTGAGAGTGGTGGCAGCAAGTTGTGTGTGTTTGTGGGTGTTGGTTGGTGTTTGGGGTGCTGTTCTGCTAGTCTAACCTGTGCGCAAGGTGGGTGAGAGACTGAGTGAGTGACCCCTGACAGCCACGCCCTGAAGTCACGTGCGGTTGCGCGTACCGTCTCCGTGACACCAGGTCTAGTTGGATTTGGTTTGGAAGTAGACAGGTTAGGGTCGGGTGTGGGTCAACATTTTGTCAATCCGCACATCACTAGTATTTACCCATGACTAGGGAAGCTTGCTGAAAAACAAATAAAATGTTTTTTACTATTTACAAGAACAACCACAAGAAAAGAAGTGAGCTACCCAGAAAAAGGAAGCTACTAATAATATACAGTACATACTGGTTTTCCTATGGTGCTCCTGTTAATAACATTGTAAGATGTGTCCTGTTTACATGCATCTCTGATTTCTTCAGGACAGTCATAGCCAGCCCATTCCTCTGTGTTTGAAGGTAAAGCATCAACTTGGCCTTTCTTCTTTGGCTTTTCTTTCATCACTGCAGCCTAAACAAAGGCAAATAAACGGAAGCAATTTAGCAGACGTTAGCAGGACCAAAGGCTACATCTTTTTAGGGGCCATGTTCTAGCCCAGATGATTGGGGATGAATCTGATGATCTATTTCCAACACATATGTTAAAATGAATTACTAATTTTCAAGCCTCTATACTCTAGTCAGCTCTCTGTACTGTTATGCATCAAGATCTTACTGTTCCAAGGCATTTAGTGGGTAAACTAGCAATTAATCCATGTCACGTTAGGAATATTTTTATGCATTATGTTTAGACTACAATTGAATTAAGAATGTAAAATAGAACTAATAGTGGAAAATAACATTCACGTTTAATTAAAGGAATCTGTAACTTGATTTTTCAGACAAAACTATTTCAATCTTGTGCAGCCAAGTGAAAGAAACAAAAA
This sequence comes from Xenopus borealis, assembly GCA_024363595.1. Lineage (NCBI taxonomy): Eukaryota > Metazoa > Chordata > Amphibia > Anura > Pipidae > Xenopus > Xenopus borealis. The sequence goes on along the minus strand of CM044443.1, from coordinate 23,285,036 downwards.
AAAAATCCTAAGGGTATGGCTTGTGTATCACAGTTAGGTGGCTAGTAACTGGAAGTCACAGTGCCAATCACTACCATCTCCTATTAACAAAAACTGACTTCTGCCAATGACTCTACTACCACCCGATCATTCTCTGATGTTTTTGTCTTGATCATCCCCAATTTTTGTCATTTACACTATTAATATTGCAACCTGAACCCCCATTGCTCCATTAACTCTCCATTAAGCTATCTACATAACTTTCTCATCATGGCCCCCACCACTGTTCTCATTACTATTCTATTAACGCTGCTACATGCATCTGGCAACCATACCTGTCCTTATTTGAGACCCCAAATCCTCATTAGCTGCATAATTCCCCACTATTAGACAAAATCAGCAGACACCTAAACAGGCTTGGACTGGGCCAGCGGGACATCGGGAGAAAACCCGGTAGGCCCCGGGCTCTTTTTGGCTCTGCTGACCCAGACCTGAACCAAGATCAGAAGGCTTCTTCCTTTTTGGGAGGTCGCAGCAAAAACATAGTGTGAGTCAAAACAGCAGTGGGGGCCCTGCGACAGCAGTCCCGGCCCCCAAGTCCAACTCTGCACGATTAGAAGATTTCATTATTCAAAGATGTTTTCTAGGGGTAACTTTAAACTAAGACAGTAACCCTTGGCAAACCGTAAGCAGTTATCTTGGCTAAGTCTAGTGTCGATAACTGAATGAATAACCGGTACAGAGCATTGTTTTTTTAGATGCCCACCATTTGAAAGCTGGAAAGAGTCAGAAGAAGTTGGCAAATAGTTAAAAAAAAAACTATAAAAAATAAAGGCTTGTTGAAAAGTTGTTTAGAATGATCTATTCCATAACATACTAAAAGATAACTTAAAGGTGAATCACCACAGTAAGGTAACTAAAACATTTACATATAAAAGTCTTGTTTGAGTATTTATGCAGCTTAGTTACATCCCATACAAGGTACTACCTTATTCTTGCAGAGAAAAAGCAATTTGGTCCAAAAACAAGACTCGGCGGGGAATGAATTGAAGTATTTTGTTTCAGGAAATTATATACCATACATGTACAGGTTATCCAGAAAACCTATTACCCAGAAGGCTCTGAATTACGGGAAGGACGCCATTTTAACCAAATAATTAAAGATTTTAAAAATGATTTCCTTTTCTCTGTAATAACAAGACAGTACATTGTACTTAATTCCAACAAATATATAAATAATCCTCATTGGAGACAAACAATCCTACTGGGTTTGTTTAATATCTGATATTTTAGCAGACTTAAGGTACGGAGTTACACATTACAAAAAGATCCCTTATCCAGAAAACCCCATGGCCCCAAGCATTCTGGAAATAGGTCAATACCTGTATTGTAATGTATCTAGTAAAAGATTGGTACTATTAATGTTTAGGACAAATCAGACAATTAAGTACGTAGAAAAATGTATCTATTTTTAATGATATACAGTATATTGCAGTATATACACTATAAATCAAATTGTCCTGTATGGTACCTATTTCACAACATAGGGCACAGGTCACATACAGTTTATAAATATGTATCACGTTACCTCTGGTGCTTCCTTTTTTATCTTTTCCTTTCGAGAAGAAGCTGACTGCTCTTTTTGAGATGGGGTGGTTAGTTTTGGCTGCGCTTTCACAAAAGATGTAGCTGCTGGCAGTGACACCTACAGTACAAACAGATAACTGATTGTACTTCATCTAATGAATACAATTGCATTCTATATACAGCAGTATGTCACAGTTGCAATTAACTAAGCCAAGATGGACTCCTTTCAGTGTCAGACGTACTGTCCTTCTTATGTCTTGAGAAGCACTCAGTATCTTTATAAGAATTTGGTCCTCAGGGTTACCACCTTTTCTTGAAAAAAATACCGGCCTTCCTATATATTTTCCTTTTTTTCCTATTAATAACATTGGGATCAACCATCAAAAATACCGGCCAGGTGGCAACCCTATTGGTGCTTTACACTGCTCACCTCTTCTCCTACATATCCTAACCAACAGCTGTATTCCAATGTACATTACATTGCAATTTTCCATGGTTTGAATGTATTTTGTAAATAAAACTGGAGCTGAAAACAATGTTTGTTTATCCCTTTCTGTTCTGTGGGTCTGACTTTTAAAACCTTATTCCATATTGCAGGTATATTAATCAGCTGGCTTGCAACATTGTTTCAAGAGTCAGAAGCAGGAATGCAGAGAATGTAAACAACCAGACAAATGTCATTTTCCACTGTAATTACATATTTAAAATATTTTCTCAATGTATATTGGAACATTGCTTAGAAATAAATGATATTTTCACTATTAAAAAAAAATAGAATTCCAAGTCTCCAAAAGATCCTTGGTAAAATGAGTACTATTATTTTGAGCAGTAACTATTTTGAGTATTTATATTACGAATGTCTGACCTAATCCTTTAACGGAACAGTTCAGTGTAAAAATAAAAACTGGCTGTGCAAAATAAATAATGTTTCTAATAGTGATATGCGGGTCGGGACCCGCACCTCCCACATCCGCACTTCCGGGTTCCTTAAAGAGACCCATCCCGCTGATGACTTCACAAAAGGGGTGGGGCGAGACGGCGTGCATCTAGAAAACTGGAAGCCAGCATTTGAAGATGGTGGGTGGGGAAATCAGAAGAGTTCAACCCGCACCTGGTAAATAGATAGGCTGTGCAAAATAAATAATGTTTTGAATAGTGATGTGCAGGTCAGGATTAACCCGACCCGCCCCTAGCCCGCACCTCCCACATCCACGCTTCCGGGTTCCTTAAATAGACCCGCCCCGCCGATGACTTCACAAAAGGGGTAGGGCGAGACGTCGTGCGGCTATAAAACCGGAAGACAGCATTTGAAGGTGGCGGGTGGGAAGAGCAGGAGAAGAGTTCAACCTGCACATTCCCGCTACCCGCGAACAGCAGTGTGGGGTCGGCCCAAACTTGCCCGACCCGTGGGTAAACCCGTGTATCGGATCGGCCAGAATATCACTAGTTTCTAATATAGTTAGTCAAAAATGTAATGTATAAAGGCTGGAGTGAGTGGATGTCTAACATAATAGCCAGAACCCTACTTCCTGCTTTTCAGCTCTCTAACTACTGCTTCTCAGGTCTCAACAACTTGGGGGCCACATGGGACATAACTGTTCAGTGAGTTTGCAATTGATCCTCAGCATTCAGCTCAGATTCAAAGGCAAAAGTTATGACCCATGTGCCCCCCCTCAAGTCACTGATTGGTTACTGCCTGGTAACCAATCAGTGGAAACCAGGAGAGCTCACTCCAGCCTTTATACATGACATTTTTGGCTTCTTTGGGGCGACTAATCTCCCTGAATGGTTTGCCGCTATCTCGCACCCGCTAGCACTAAAGTCGCCTGCGCCTATTCACATGTGGTGATACGTTTTTCAAAATCGCTCCAAATTGCCTCACGAGTCGCTCCAATCGCCCAGTCTGGCTGAAGCCTAAGGCATTGTCAAGTTGTACTGAGAGTTAAAATCAAAAACCAGGCGGCTTCAAACTGGATGTCTCAATATTACCAGGGTTCATTCTTCACAAAGGCCAATGGGCAGGAGACACAATTCACAAAAAAAGATGCTGGACACATATTTAGATTTATATCTTACCTGCCAAACTCTCATTATATAAGTACAAGCCATCAAACAGTGTTGTTTATGAAGAGGAGAGTTGTGGCCACTAATTACTGCCATTATTGTATGTGCCCGTGTCAAAGCCTCAAGTTGTCTCACATTTCTTAAGTCTTCAATTGATTTACATGTTCTTTCCACAACCTCGCCATCTTCAGTTTTTGCCTCATCGACCTTTACACTTTCTGAACGTTTCTGGTCTTTAGTCCTGGCTGACTTTCGACTGGGCCTTGTCTTTCCTTTATGACTCTTATCTGAACATTAAAATAGGACAGATTCACAGATCTGAGTGCTGTGCCCAAAACAAGTATCACAAGTAACAGATAACCTACCTTCCTCTGTGCTAGTGTTAAAGTTCATCCGCAGCAAAATATCTACAGCCCAGTCCAGTAGATTAAGGGCATGGCTTACAGGAAACTGTTTGCAATACAGCCACTCTGCCAGTTCAAACAAGTACTCGACTTTCTGCCACTGCATTTCTGGTTTCTGTAAATGGGAGAGGAATCAAGAGACTATTCACCATGCATAAACACCAAATCAAATGCACATTTTTACAGAGGGCAGTCACAATATATGATAATGATACAAAATATCCTAAAATATGTTAAAGGGCTAAGTCTGCTCATAAAAAGCTACTGTACAATTCTACATCCTGAAACATTTTACTTCGTTTAAGGGGTTGTTCACTTTGTTTTCACCATAAACAAAGACTGTTTTCAATTGCTCTCCATCTTTTATTATTTACCGTTTTCCCAAACTGTGGAATATTAACAACTTTAGTATCAATTAGATACTTTAAAGGACCAGTAACAAAATTGTTTTAAAATAATAAAAATATAATGCAGTGTTGCCCTGCACTGGTAAAACTGCAGTGTTTGCTTCAGAAACACTACTAATGTTTATATAAATAAGCTGTTGTGTAGACATGGGGGCAACAAAGGAGAAAAAGGCTAAAGTTACACAGCAGATAAGCTCTGTAGAACATAATGTTATCTGTTATCCATTACTTATCCTGTGCCATATAGCCGTTTTTCAATTTCCGCCATTGCTACTTAATAGCTTGTTTATATGAACTATAGTAGTGTTTCTGAAGCAAACAGATCAGTTTTAACAGTGTAGGGCAGCACTACATGATACAGTAGAACCCCCATTTTACATCCCCTGACTTTATGTTTTCCCTCATTTTGCATTGTTGTTTTGTGGTCCAATCTATATATTATGCAGAATACATTTCCCTGATTTTAAGTTTTCCCTGATTTTACACCATTTTTTTCTGGTCCCCTGAAAAACGTAAAATGGGGGTTCTACTGTATTTTCTTTACTTTAAAACACTTTCATTTTTTGGTGTTACGGTTTAATGAAACTCAGCAGGGACAAAGATAACAGCTGTATCAACTACATTTATCAATTAAGAACAGTTAAAGAGTTTGCGACCTCCCCCCCCGAGCTGCTTTAGAAGGTGAAAAATACACTTCAATATTACAAAAATGGTAAAAAATGAAAAGCAATTGAAAAAAAGTCTATTTCTGGTGAACAATCTGAAACCAAATGAACTGAAAAAATTGAAGGTGAACAGCCCCTTTAAAGTAATACTTAATCTGGCATTACTTTACGGTATGTTTATGTACAGTCTATATACCTGTAAGCAAACTTTGTGGGCTGTTCCTGCTGTATAAACATTATCAGTTGTTGAAAACTTCACCATAAATACTGTCAGAATGGGCCACCTTGTTTCTAGACTGGTGCAAAGGGAATATGGCAGTGTAGTAAGAAGGGATGCACAGAATCTAGGATTCGGCAAGGATTCAGGCTTTTTCAGCAGGATTCGGATTCAGCCGAATTCTTGCGTGTGGCCTAACTGAATTCAAATTTGCATATGTAAATTAGGTGTTGGAAGGGAAATCACGTGACTTTTCCTCTCAAAACATAGAAGTAAAACATTCTATATCTATCTATCTATAGTAAGAAGCAACAGGAGCACTCACAGCAATAATAAAGAATGTATTTATTTAAAGTTCACAAGCTCACAAGACATTGTTCATGGGAATGCTGAATGTCTGGGTTGGCACAGTAAGCTAACATTTCAGTGATTTTTAAGTTTTAGTACTCCTTTAAATAGAACACTACAGTATTTTGGACTATCTGTGTTAATGGGTTTCTGGATAATAGATGAAGCACACACACACTGAAAAATGGATAACCGACCTGCAACACATCAATTGCATTCAGATAACAGGTTAATTGTTCGCTGGTGTTTGTAGACGTTAAAGATACATGGTGCCAAATATGAGCCAAATAATCCTCATTCTCATCCTTGAACTTCTGAATATCCATAAAAAAGTTGTGGCCAAGTCTTGCTTTAACCAGTAAACGATGCTTGAAAATCACTCTAGAAATAACAGTTGAAAGGAAAATCACTGTGGTATACAGACTGTGCATTAATAAACAAAAACTGTTGCACATAAAAAGGCCCATTGATTTAAAAACGTTTCACAAATTTTTTTCGCCGTTTCCAAGTATTTCTGAGAAGCGAGACAAATTTGCTCATCACCACTTATCTGGATTAATCTTTTTTTAAATAGCCAATTCTAAGCTAATACTTTTTAATTGTTCTTCATAGGTTATTTATTTTATAGTTTTTGAATTATCTTCCTTCTTCCTCTGACTCTTTCAGATTTCAAATGGGGGTCACTGCACTCAGGGCCGCCATTAGAAATCATGGGGCCCTGTACAACAAAATTTTCGGGGACCAGCCCACCCTGGTGCCGCGGCCCCACCCCTGATCCCGCCCACTCCACATCACAGTTAAAAGACCACACAGACATCAGC